>CM038679.1:442997669-443597669 GCA_021605205.1 Aegilops longissima | reverse complement strand
CGCCGTGTCTGGAGAATGCCCCGTCGAAGTACATGACCCAACCGTCCGGTGCCTCGCTTCCCGGGGAGAGGGATCGATCCTCATCATCCTTGAGGCCCGGCGCCTCCGCCCATTCCGCCATGAAGTCCGCTAACGCGACCCCCTTGATGACTCTGGTGGTGCTGAATTCTAGCTGAAACGCTTGCAGCTCGATGTTCCACTCAGCGACCGTTCCAGCCGAGTTGGGGCTCCCGAGCACCCTTTCCAAGGGGTATGCTGAGACGACCTTGATGGGATGGCCCTGAAAATAGTGCCGCAGCTTGCGCGAGGCTACAATAGCGCGAGGAGGAGTTTCTAGGGCATGGGGTACCATGCCCTTGCGTCCCGCAACACTGCCTGACGAAGTACACAGGGTGTTCGACGAGGTTGGGAGTGGTGGTGCTGCTAGCGTCCTCCGGAGGCCGTGGCGCCTCCTGAGACAGTGGATCCCCCAGCGGCTGGTCGCCAGGTGGAGGGGCCTCTTCTGTTCCGGGTGCGCTTCCCTACGGCGGGTGATCCTTCTCGGATGTGGTAGTGGTCTCTGTGAGGCCCCTTGATCCTGCTTCGCCTTGACACGTGCAGTTACCGCCGCTTTGGTCCAACGCTCCTCCCTAACCGCCACCAGGGCTGCGCTGGCAGAGTAGGGAGTGGCTGCAAGGTAGAGCACCAGGGGCTCTTGAGGGCGCGGAGCCACCATTACCGGAGGGCTGGTTAAGTACCTTTTGAGATCTTGGAACGCCTTGTCGGCCTCTTCAGTCCATTCAAAGGGGCCCTTTTTCTTCATCAGCTTGAAGAAGGGCAACGCTTGTTCCCCCAACTTGGAGATGAAGCGTTCTAGTGCGGTCAGCGCCCAGTGAGCTTCTGCATCTCTCTGAGGGTCTTCGGCAGGCTCATGTTCTCGACTGCTTTGACCTTTTCTGGGTTGGCCTCGATGCCCCGGTGGGACACGAGGAAGCCCAGGAGCTTGCCCGAGGGGACTCCAAACACACACTTCTCCGGGTCGAGCCGCAGGTCCACTGCGTTGAGGCTCGCGAAGGTTTCCTCCAAGTCTTTTATCAGGCTTCTGGCCTCCCGAGACTTCACCACAATGTCATCGACATAAGCCTCAGCATTCCTCCGAGCTGCCGACCCAAGGCGATGTGCATCAGCCGCTGAAAGGTCGCTCCTGCGTTGCACAGCCCGAACGGCATGCATGTGTAGCAGTACTCTCCACACGGGGTCAGGAAAGCCGTTTTCTCCACGTCTTCTATCGCCATCTTGATCTGGTGATAGCCAGAGAAGGCATCCAGGAAACATAACAGGTCGCACTCGGCGGTGGAGTCGACGATTTGATTGATACGAGGGAGCGGGAATGGATCCTGCGGGCAGGCTTTGTTGAGGTTGGTGAAGTCGACACACATGCGTTCCTTCCCCCCTTTCTTTGGCACGACAACTGGGTTAGCCAAGCAATCTGGGTATCGGACCTCGCGAATGACCCCTGCCGCCTCTAGCTTGCGGGTCTCTTGGACGATGAAAGCCTGCTTCTCAATGGACTGCCGTCTCGCTTTCTGCTTCACGGGGCACACGTTGAGGTGGTGCTCAATTATGCCTCTTGGGACCCCTGCCAGCTGATCAGGTTCCCATGCAAACACCTTCTTGTTCGTGCATAAGAACTTGATCAGGGGCTCCTCCTGCTCGAGCTCGAGGTTGGCGCCTATGGTGAAGGTGGCGTTAGTGGATCCGTCCTCGTCGACCAGTATCTGCTTGGTTTCTGCCTTGTCTTGGGTGAATAGCTGCTTCTTCTTGGCCGGTGCAGCCCCCTTGGGCTCAGGGGCGTATGAGGCGGCGCGCTTCGCCACCGCCGCAGTCTTGAAGACGAGCTTGAGAACTTGCAACGAATCCCCGGTGTCTCCGGATACGGTGAGGAATCCTCTGCTCCCGGGCATCTTCATGAGGTTGTACACTGGGTGAGTCGCGGCCATGAATCGGGCTAGTGCTGGGTAGCCGAGGATGGCGTTGTATGGGAGGCCGATGGGGGCTATGTCGAAGTCGATTAGCTCCATGCGGAAGTTGTCGTAGGTGCCGAAGGTCACCGGAAGACGGATCTGCCCAGGGAGCCGGCGGAACCGCCTCCGACACCCAAGAAGGGCCTGCTGGGCTGAAGCCGCTCCAGCAGTACGTGGAGGAGGCTGAAGTCTTGCACCGAGAGGACGCTGAGGCCTGCGCCGCCGTCGATGAGAGTCCTGGTGACGGCCACCTGGCAGATGGTGGGGGTGCATAGCATTGGGAGCGCGCCCGAGCAGGCTGAGTTGGAGGGGTGATCCTCCGAGCTGAAGGCCAGATCGGCCTTGGGCGCCGACCGACCCTGAGGAGCCCCATGCTAGACGGAAGCAGCGCCGATCTGGCAGACGAATGGCTTGATGTGGTGGCCCGAAGGTGGCGCCTGCGAGCCGCCCAGGCGAGCTGCGACGATCGGGGGCGTCGGCGCAGCGTACTGAGCGAGGAAGAGGTCGCGCAGCTCCCCCCAAGAGGCCACGGAAGCCGCTGGTAGGTGGAGCAGCCACATGCGCGGGGCGCCGGTGAGGGCCATGGGAAACCAGTTAGCCATGACCCTGTCATCGCCCCCGGCTTCAAGGACGGCCCCCTCGTACGCCAGCAGGAAGGCCAGCAGATCAGTCATGTCGTTGTAGCGCGGTGGTGCCTCCGGCTTGAACTTGTTCGGCCACTGCACCTGCCATAAGGCTGGGGCCAAGGCTCGGAGCCCCCTGGCCCCTGCGCTGGCGCTGGCGACCATAGCGGGTGGCGCGTCACTCATCATAGGGCGAATCGCGATGTTGGCAGAGAGCGGGTCGGTGGAAGGGAAAGCTCCGTCGCACCCCTACCTGGCGCGCCAAATGTCGGATTTCGGGTTCCGGCAGACCCTCTAGGTTCGTACTCTGGGGTGCACGCGGAGATCACACCTCCAACCTACCTACGCCTCGTCGCCTCGCAAGGATCTAAACTACACAAAGAACAACACAAGGGACAAGAGGTTTATACTGGTTCGGGCCACCGTTGTGGTGTAACACCCTACTCCAGTGTGTGGTGTGGTCGATTGCCTCAGGGGCTGATGACGAACAGTACAAGGAAGAACAGCCTCGCAAGGGGCTGTTCTTGGCCAGTGCGATGAACTGCTAGGGGGAGTTCAGTCGCTTCTCTCTCTCTCTCTCTCTCTAGATGCCGATCCCCTACCCTGTGGGTGGCTAGTCCTATTTATAGGCAGAGGCCCTGGGCCTCTCCCCAAATATTGAGCGGGAAGGGCGCCAACAATTGGCCAGTTTGAAGGGGAACATCTAGTACACCTATCCTGACTAAAGTCGGTCCTCGCCTGCCAAAGACTATGACGGTGACGCCGGCTTGGGCTCCACGATGACCTCCTTCCTGCCGTCCTGCTGGTCTTGGTTTTGTTGCACCGAAATGGTTGCCTTTGCCTGACGCCTTGGCCTGCGCTTGCCTCCTTTGCACCAAAGGGGAAATGAGGACACTGCACGGGCTGGCGCCCGCCTGGCGCCTTCGGTCGTCATGCCTTGCGTCATGGGCACCTCGTGAGGTACCCTACCTTGATCTCTCCGCCTCCTCGCGAGCCACCCTGAGGTCGTGCCTGAGGAAGCTTCCTGCTGTCCGCCCCACGAGGCTTGGCCCCTCGCGAGGGTCTTGAGCTTGCGTTGATGAACATGGGCCGTGCTGGGCCACCCCTTGAGCCACGTCGCAAGCCGCAGGCAGGCAAGTCTGGGTACCCCCGTTCCTAGAACGCCGACAAAGAACAATAACCACCAATCACAGATTCCAACGCCAGAGCCACATTCTCTTCATCCAGACGAAAACTGTGGCATGCAAAGGATACCACCATGATGAAGTGGCTAGATCAATCTGAGGGATGCACTATGTGATGGAGAGAACGCCAGATCGCCTTTGCCATGTCAATCCCAGGGGAAAAGTCCAACCCCAGAGAGATGGCCGTGTGGACAACCATGGAGATGATCACCAGAAGAAAGGGGAGAAGACGCCGGAGGTGATGGCCGGATTAGATTCCAAAACCCACGGGGGGAAGCGGAGATCACCGGCGGTGGATGGGTCTAGGGTTTAGGTGGGAGGTGGGGGTGGGAGGCGCCATTACTGATCTTTCTTCTTGGTTATTTGTTGACGGATGGATAGAGCTCTCCCAGTTCTTCTTTAGATACCAGTTGAAATTGTCATTAGATTATTGTACTTGCATGTTGTGTCATGTCTCTGAATGGATTATGTTGTAAGACCCCCTATGTTGTCCATGTGTTGTAATGATCCGAATTTTTTAGGCGAGGTAATTCTTAGTACTTGTATGATTGACATAAGGTGAACTATTTTTCGTGTGAGCATATTGTATTGGATGAACTAACTGTTTGACTCAAAGTGTATCCAACCTACTGAATTCGAAGATCATAGCATTTCTAAATCATAATCATATATAAAGGTGGAATAAATCTTTGTCGTAGTTTTGAAGAAATAAATAACAAAATGTAGAATTATCTATGGATATTCGTAATCGAATACAAATTGGATTTGAATTTAATTTCCAGGGCCCAGGGAAAACGTGAATGCTAATTCTCCCAAGTTTTGAATGAAGCGGCTAAACACCCACTATCATTTGTTGGCTGCCTGAAGCAAGTTTTTGCGAGATGGAAATCACTGTCTACCCCTGCTGTCGATAGGGGTAGACTAGTAACTTCAATCAGACGTGACACGACCGCCTCTGAGCCCACTCAAACACGATGGGTGTGAGATGTGGGCGGAAAAATACATTTGATTTAAGCTCGTCCGAAAGACATGTGTCTCTCCCCCCATTTCCCCATTCATACATGGTGGGCGGCAAAACAATCTCTCCTCATCCCAAATTGATGTCGGCAAATATTTTAAACAGGGGCAGATGTGTAACTTCCCTCAGACATGACACCACCGCCCTACCCGTCAGCCCCGTTCATACACCTTGGGTGCCAACCGTGGGTGGAAAAACACCCTCTCCTCACCCAAAATCGCTACTGGCAAATATTTGGGAGATGCGAGATTACCGACCTATCCCCAACCGACGTGATGTCGGAAATTTTAAATGAGGGATAAGTTCGTAACTTCCCCACATTTCACACAAGCATGTCCCAAAGTTTGAGATCCCCTCCCCCTCCATTTCGCCATTCATACACCATCAGCTCCACAACAACCTCCCCACTGCGGCCAGCCTCCTCCGTCCGCCACCCCATCCTACACCTTGTCGGAGCCGCTACCCCTACCCCATCGTCCACTGCAAGAGATGGACGTCTCTCATCCACGGGGCCGAACCAGGATCCTTTCATCGTGTCCTCTCGCTTCATCGGCGCCGTCGTCCACCTTGTCGTTGCTGCTCCTACCACCGCCTCGTCCACGGCAACAAGATTTATCCCCCGACCCGGCCGTCTACTGTCAGGACCCCGATTCCAAGTCACATCGATCTAGCCGGTAACACCTCATATCACTTTGCGGCCTCACACATGGTATTCTCACGGGTGTCGTCTTACCATGGCCCGGGACCGTTTGCACTGTCGGTCAGCAGCGTGTCAATCCCGGCTGTAGCACTGGGCTAATAGGACTCCGGGAACCCGGGTTGTAGCAGGCTAGGCAGGACTCCGGATGTCACCGCGTGACATTTCCCCGAAGGGACAGACACAGGAACGAAGTGAAACACATGCCGGCCAGTCAAGTGTCCAGAGCGGTAGTCTTTGGGCTAGCGAGGATCCGTGAACCGGGCTGTAGCGGACTACTATCGCTCAGGAAGCACTAGACTACATTTCCCCATATGAGAGGCTACCAATGATAAACAACTCGATTGTCGGATCCCACACATACCAAGCATTTCAAACATACACACAATATGCTCGATATGTGTAAATACAACATGGCATCACAACATAACTCTACGACTCAACTATTTATTCATTAGGCTCCGAGGAGCGAGATATTACAAACATGGGTCTCATGACCCAACATACAGAGCATACAAGCAACAAGCACAAGTGGAATCTTAACATGTCGATCTGACGACATCTACAAATGAAAAAGGCCGAGAAGCCCGACTATCTACTGATCTCCGCCGAGGCACAAGATCGTAGCTGAGGTAACAAGCTAAACGTTGAAGTCCACGCGGAATTACTAGCGAGACTGACGTCTCTCTGCAAAACATAAATAAGCAAACGTGAGTACAAATGTACTCAGCAAGACTTACATCAGAACTAACTACATATGCATCATTATCAACAAAGGGGGTGGTGGAGTTTGACTGCAGCAAGCCAGCTTTGACTCGGTGGCTATCCTAAACTACGACTGCAAGTAACTCTTTTGAGGTGGCGCACAAGAGTCCACATACTCACCATATCAATACACCACTATGGATCCGCTCCCGTCTCCCTACGAGAACGCCATCCATAGAACTCACGCTTATCTTGCGCATTTTAGAGTATCCACTTTCACTTGTCTATGAACTGTTATAGGCAACCCAGAAGTCCTTTACATGGACACGGCTATTCAATAGATAATATTAACCCTACAGGGGTGTACTTCTTCACACATGCTCTCGCCACTTACCGCCATGTACACCTCATGTATCTCGGCAACCTTCAAGCGGAAGCCTGGCGAGGGAGTTGGCCACGACCTGACTAACCACACAAGTCTCTCGTCCAGGTTTATCGCCTATTCGGGTTCCATCCGCAAGGAGATCCGGCCGGGGTGTCGCTCACGGCCCCAAACGATGTGTACAGGGTTCCAAGCCCACCAAACGGGCGACGCTTGGCATACCCGGCCACGGTGCCTAGTCTGTCCCAAGCCCACCTGTACCGGGTGCCACTTGGTAGACTACTAACACTACCTACAAACACCATAAACTAGTTGCAACTCCTGGATAGAGATCAAGTTGATTAATAAGTCGAGAGAGCTTCGAGCGCCCGGAGCCCAATGTGTGGTAGTAACTGTTCATGGATCACAAACACAGAACTCAGTTCCTGAGGACGGCTGCAATGAGACAACCCACCATGTACTCCTACATGGCCTCTCACCGCTACCTTTACCAAATCGTGTTCACACACTTAGCTCTCAACAGTAGGACATGTTCACCACATTCCAATTCATCCCCGATGAATTTGGCCTGACACAACTCTAAGCAATAGCAGGCATGACAACACAAGCATGAATGAGTAGGCACATCAGGGCTCAAACAACTCCTACTCATGCTAGTGGGTTTCATCTATTTACTGTGGCAATGACAGGTCATGCAGAGGAAGGGGTTCAACTACCGCAGCATGTAACAGTTGAATCGTTGTTGTCGTAATGCAGTAAAAGAGAGCAGGAGCGAGAGAGTGGGATTGTATCGGAATGAACAAGGGGGTTTTGCTTGCCTGGCACTTCTGAAGATAGTAATAGTTCTTCATCGGTGTCATCGAACTCATCGTCGAAACAACGTCTACTGAGAGGGAACAATACCAACAAACAAGGAAGAACACAATCAATGCTATGCAACAATATGATGCATGATCATGACATGGCAATATGATGTGGTTTGAGCTAATGCAACTAGCTGCAGATTAAATGAAGTTGGTTTGAATCCAAGATTCAAATTCGAACTCCATATATGGATATTAAAATGCCATTTATATGCTTTGTGCTAATCAGCAGCTATTAGTTGTTCTAACATGCATGAAAATGGTACAGATGGATAGATTGGATTTTTCTGATCATTTTTCATATATAATTTATTTCATTCTGAGCTACGGTTGAATTTCTATAATTTTTAGAAGTTTATACTAATTTTTGGAATTTCCTGAATAATAATAAATCCAGAAAATGAGTTATTGCGTCAGCATTAGGTCATGCTGACCTCAAGAGTCAGTCAACAGCGGTCCAGTCGAACCTGACCAGTGGGGTCCACTGGTCAGTGACTGGGGCTGGTTAGTGTCGATGACATGTGGGCCCAGTCAACAGCCACGTCAGCTTGGTTAAAGCTGACGCGTGGGGCCGGTCAACAAGTGACGTGGCCAGGTCAAACTGACCTGTGGGGCCCGTGCGGTTAGTTTACTCTAATCAGGAGCGTAAACAGGGTTAATTAGGCCATGGGGCCTAGTAGTCAGTGACAGAGGAGGGTGGTTAGCCCCGCGATTAGAGCTAATGACGGTGCCACGTCGGCTGCGCCGGCGGTTAGACAACAACGACGACCGAGGGCGGCGGTGGCTCGCCGGACTTGCGCTAGAAGCGTCGGTTTAGCCCGCTGAGGGCACCATGGCATAGCCCTTGCTCTTGCGCATCCAGAGAGCCAAGTGCGAGGGCCTGGGGTGGAACGAGCTCGCCGGAGTCGAGCTCGTGGCGGCGGCCGGCGTTCGGCTTCGACGGCGGGGCTAGCTACAGAGCGCAAAAGACGGCGGGGTTAGGGGCAGAGTGCGGCAGAGCTCACAGCGGATTCGGCAGAGGTTTCAGCGTGCTCGGGGGAGGCCGGAGTTGAGCGGGGCGGCGAGGCGAATCTCCGGCGTCGGGAGGTTGAAGACGAGCTTGGTGAGGCCGTTCAGGGGCTTCAGGTGCCGCGTGGCTCGGCAGAGAGGGCTAGGGTGATGAGGCGAATCTTTTGGGTGCAGCGACAGGGCGAGGGGTGGCCGGTGGCCGCGGTGGTGCTCGTCGGCGGCGGCGGGCGCGTTCGGACGTGAGAGAGAAAGAGAGGGAGAGGAGAGGAGAGGACCGGGGATAGTGAGAGGGGTACGGGGCGGCGCGTGGCGTCGCGCGGAGCATCCAGAGCGATGAGAGGGAGGACAGGCAGGCAGGGAGGGAGGAGGTGGCGCGGCCCGATGGTGCGCGCGCGTCGGGCATGTGCCCGTCCTCCTGTCAAAGAGGAAGACGACAGATGAGTGGGGCCAGGTGGGCTGGGCTGGCTAATCCCAGGCGGCCAGGCCGCCTGATCTTTGGGCAGACAGTGCAGTGGCGACAGGTAGGTTTTCCCCCGTTTTTGTTTTCTTTTCTATTTTCTGACATTTGTTTCTGCTTTTAAAATAATAATAAACTAATTTATTTCTTTTGCCAATTTTTGTAGGAGCTAGTGGTATTATTCCAGAACTCCTCATCAACTAGCATAATTTTTGGACAATAGTATATATATATATATAACAATATATATCCAAAGAAAATAATTACTACATTAATTCCAAATGGCCAAAATAAATATTTATGAGCTCCTAAAATATTGGTTTGAATTTTATATCTGTCCAATATTTTCAGAGAGCAACATGAGCATTTTCTTGGACCTTTTTGGAGCACTTTTTATTTGGGTCATTTCCAGAGATGATTCTGAGGGTTTCACAAATCCTCATTTCAAATTTAAATGGAATTTAAACATGATGCACACATGACTAGCTAGCCTAGGTCATACCAGAATTAGGGATGTGACAGCTCACCCCTACTAAACAAGAATCTCGTCCCAAGATTCAAGTCGTGAGGTAAGAAGTCAGAGGGGTCACAAGCTAACACGATCTTCACGATCCAGCTGTCCTTCTCAAGATGTTGATTCATTGCTTCATATTGATCTTGACGTCTTTGCTTTCTAGATCTTCATCCAACTCGATGACGTTAGAAAGAAACTCTATTGGAAAGGATCATTGAAACTTTCCATATCAGGCTAAGGCAATTCACAACGATCGTTTGAAAGGGGTTCGGGGACTGGCATACTCAGTTCAGAAAGGAAACTATGGTTATAGAACAACTCGGAAGACGGAAGGCACATTCCAATTGATACCGAGGATATAACCTAGTGACTGAGTGTGCTCTTAAAAACTTGAGCATTTCCATAGTCATCAAGGTTTTACCAACATCCGTGCCGAGGATCCTGGCAACACATCTTACTACCATGATGAATAGTGATGGATGATGCGGATACAAAGGAAGATAACACCTTCTCGCACTTCCCTTAGCAAGGCCAAGAGAACGAAATCTGGATGATCGACCGAGAGACATTTAGCACTCCGCTTCCAATGTTCTCCTTGATGTTTAAGATACCACTATCATGATTCGAAGTGGCATCAACATGGTCATCAAGTAAAGGTCGGACTTCGGGAACACAAAATCCATAAGGAACAACTTCTAGAATAAGTCATGCAAAATCCTCATGGGAGGTGACCAAATGGCTTAATCAAGATACTACAATAACAGTGCTTCCAGCTAGGTGTGTCCACCTCACTAGAACCCATATCATAGCTCTTGGAAGAAGTTCCAACCATCATATCTGTCTGAGTTTCAGATCTGGTTGGTAACAGGGTATTTCAGACAACATGTCTAGAAAAGAAAGTTTGCAACACAAACCGACGAGATTACGTTGCGAGATTATCAGAAAATGAACTACGATAGCAAGCTCCAAAACATGAATTGGTTCTTCTACAAACCTGTGAACACGCTGTCCAAGACAAGCATGACCACGTAGTATTCTTATAGTAAAACACTGCCGAGTTCAGGTGGGGAACCATCATCGAGGATATCAAAGTCCTTACATAAGTCTTGCTCTTAAGAAGGAACTTCTTCTCCTTGAACAAATCAATCGGTGGCTTGGTGTGCTAGGGATACGTATAGAATGAAGGTTGCAAGTCTTCAATCCACAGAATACTTTGCACGTATTCATGACTGATTTGGGATGATTCTAGAGGAAACAAAACAATCCTTCTCGGATCCACAGCGGCAACTTACATCAAGTGCACCTGAATTAGAGAAAGTCGCTCCTTTCATCCAAGCATATGCTTCATGAACGGGACATGAAGATAATGCTTATAAAGTTTCCAATACTAGCTGGATGTTCAAAACAAATCATGGAGAAGATAACAATGTTGCTGATGGGCTCAACAACAATTCATCCAGGTTTCCATATAAATGGAATTCCATAATTATGTGAACATGGTGGTAGCATTGGTCAGACCCAAACAATATAATGGTGTATGCTCGAGGAAGCAACCACGAGTAAGACAACATTACGAATATCGTTGGTTCTGGTCTGATTTGATGATAGCCCATACTCAAATCAAAGGTTGGATAAAATGATAGGTCCATTAACTCATCACGAGGGTCAGTCGATGAAAATATCAACTTTCTTCAACACACATACAAGATATCCCTTAAAATGATCTAAGTCGGACAAGGTTTTATCTTCCAACTCTCCAAGTTGTTGTTTAGCTTAACCAACTAGCTCAGGGGTATCCAACACAGATTCTTGGAGAATGGCTGGTTTAGAGGAAAACCAACTTGATCACGAACTCAACATAGCGGTCAGGTGACAACCTGGTGATACCTCCGAGAAGATATTCGTAAATTCACGAACCACCGACATGTTACTAAGCTCGAGAACAATCTTGCTTTTCAGAGCAAGACGATATGATCAAATAAGCAAGGGATTGGATAATCCTAACTCATTAATCGAAGAGTGCACCAGAAATAAGGACTAGGTAGCACAATCTATCTTAGAATGATGATTCAATAACCAACACGCTAAGAATGAGAATATTGTCCATTTACTACCAAGCAACTAGTTGCTAGGAGTATTGATTTCACACATCACGGTTCACTTGTCGGTATTCCGGCTGCAACAACACGGAACCAAGGAGCGAATGATGATGGCGAGAAGTATCACTTCATCAAGAATTTATAAGAGTTGGTGCAATTATCATGACATTCCTGACATCAAGAGGCCAATACTTCATGGTAGAACAGAATCAAAGATGGATTGGCATTTGATCTGCGGAATACAACTGCTTTGACCCAATCCTAGAAATGGATGAGGTACTGGAGTTTGTTTCTCCTAGTCATTCCCGAATAGAATGGCTTGACGGACCACAAGAGTAGCAGGCATCGATTAACGGATGCACGCATGCTCTTGACTATCAATTGATAGACGAGGGTCGGAAGACAACTAAAATGGGACAACTTAAAAGAACATATGATTTTCTGGGTTGTGGATGCATAGGTTAGTATGTCAAACAAGTTCAACATATTTCTTCCGGATAACCCATGTTGAAGAGAAAGGATTGGCAGATTCACCACTATGAATGGAGGACTCATCAAGAGCACTCTGGTTTCGATCTTTTGGTTCAACGAGGAACTTCTGCCATAAGTAGTTCATGGTATTTGGAAGAAGGATATACCACGGACCTCGAGTACTAACGCCAAGGTTACTAATAACCTAAGGGAACTAGCAATTACTATCAACATGAAGTAAGTAGGGTGAATCTCGGGTTCAAAACCGAGAAGTGGAATACCTACATACTAAATGGCATCACGGAATGCTTTTGAGAACGATGGCCAGAATCATCACACTGGGAACACAAAACATGGCTAGATTATATTACTAGGTGACTCCCTAAGACACCTAGGGTCATAAAAATAACTCCAACATATATGTCGAGGCAATGGAGTACCTCAACACACTGTTTAGTGTCATTAATCCGGCCCAATAAGATATCGAGAACTGGGAGGAAGGATTTGCAAATGCATCAGACTATTTAGAAACCTGGGATGACTCGGACAGCATAACGGCTGTAAATGCTCAAAATGATTTGAGACATCCTGCAAAAATGGTGGCATGACCACTCAACATCACAATATCAAGGTTCTGAGACCAACTATGAACACACGGAAGTAGTAGAAACTGAACTAGGGCTTAAAACCAACAATATTAAAAGTCTATGGATTAGTAACACTTCATCCTGATAGATAGATGAGAAGGCCTAGTTATTAATCCCCATAGAAGAGAAGAGGATGACTCAGATCAGAAGGCCATGAGGTATAAGGAGTAAAAAGAACCTTACGTTCCCTTCCACAATCAATTCCCTTACATAACTAAAGCATTTCTAGACACAACTTCGACCAGTTTGGCTAGGTAATCCTCTGAGCGATCAGGCTCGATACCAAAGCTGTCAGGGACCCGTTTCCAAGTCACATAGATCTAGCGGTAACACCTCATATCACTTTGCGGCCTCACGCACGGTATTCCCAGGTGTCGCCTTACCATGGCCGGGACCGTTTATGCCTTTTGGCTCACGTATATGATAGTGTCGCTAGCATCCATATGACAGAGAACCGGGCCGACATGGCTAGTCGTGAACCCAAAGCGGCACTAACCCATGGGGACAGCATACATGAATCAACTTTGAGCATGTCGGTCAAGAAGCGTGTGAATCCGGGCTGTAGCACTGGGCTAACAGGACTCAGGGAACCCGGCTGTAGCAGCTAGGCAGACTCGGATGTCACCGCGTGACATTTCCTGAAGGACGAACCACGAGAACAAAGTGAAACACATGCCGGCCGGTCAAGTGTCGAGCAGTAGTGTTGGGCTAGCAGGACTCGGTGAACCGGGCAGTAGCGGACTACTATCGCTCAGGAAGCACTAGACTACATTTCCCCATATGAGAGGCTGCCAAGGATAAACAACTAGATTGTCGGATCCCACACATACCAAGCATTTCAAACATACACACAATATGCTCAATATGTGTAAATACAACATGGCATCACAACATAACTCTACGACTCAAATATTTATTCATTAGGCTCCGAGGAGCGAGATATTACAAACATGGGTCTCATGACCCAACATTCAGAAACATACAAGCAACAAGCACAAGCGGAAGCTTAACATGTCCGAGTACGAGACATCTACAAATGAAAAAGGCTGAGAAGCGACTATCTACCAGATCTGCCGAGGGCACAAGATCGTAGCTGAGGTAACAAGCTAAGCGTCAAGTCCACGCGGAATTACTAGCGAGACTGACGTCTCTCTGCAAATCATAAAATAAGCAAACGTGAGTACAAATGTACTCAGCAAGACTTACATCAGAACTAACTACATATGCATCATTATCAACAAAGGGGGTGGTGGAGTTTGACTGCAGCAAGCCAGCTTTGACTCGGTGGCTATCCTAAACTACGACTACAAGTAACTCTTTTGAGGTGGCACACACGAGTCCACATACTCACCATATCAATACACCACTATGGATCCGCTCCCGTCTCCCTACGAGAACGCCATCCATAGCACTCACGCTTATCTTGCGTATTTTAGAGTATCCACTTTCACTTGTCTATGAACTGTTATAGGCAACCCAGAAGTCCTTTACCGCGGACACGGCTATTCGAATAGATCATATTAACCCTGCAGGGGTGTACTTCTTCACACACGCTCTCGCCACTTACCGCCATGTACACCTCGTGTATCTCGGCAACCTTCAAGCGGAAGCCTGGCGAGGGAGTCGGCCACGTCCTGACTAACCACACAAGTCTCTCGTCCAGGTTTATCGCCTATTCGGGTTCCATCTGCAAGGAGATCCGTCCGGGGTGTCGCTCACGGCCCCAAACGATGTGTACAGGGTTCCAAGCCCACCAAACGGGCGACGCTTGGCATACCCGGCCACGGTGCCTAGTCTGTCCCAAGCCCACCTGTACCGGGTGCCACTTGGTAGACTACTAACACTACCTACAAACACCAGAAACTAGTTGCAACTCCTGGACAGAGATCAAGTTGATTAATAAGTCGAGAGAGCTTGGAGCGCCCGGAGCCCAATGTATGGTAGTAACTGTTCATGGATCACAAACACAGAACTCAGTTCCTGAGGACGGCTGCAATGAGACAATCCACCATGTACTCCTACATGGCCTCTCGCTGCTACCTTTACCAAATCGTGTTCACACACTTAGCTCTCAACAGTACAACATGTTCACCACATTCCAATTCATCCCCGATGAATTAGACCTGACACAACTCTAAGCAATAGTAGGCATGACAAACAAGCATGAATGAGTAGGCACATCAGGGCTCAAACAACTCCTACTCATGCTAGTGGGTTTCATCTATTTACTGTGGCAATGACAGGTCATGCAGAGGAAGGGGTTCAACTACCACAGCATGTAACAGTTGAATCGTTATTGTCGTAATGTAGTAAAAGAGAGCAGGAGCGAGAGAGTGGGATTGTATCGGAATGAACAAGGGGGTTTTGCTTGCCTGGCACTTCTGAAGATAGTAATAGTTCTTCATCGGTGTCATCGAACTCATCATCAGAACAACGTCTACTGAGAGGGAACAATACCAACAAACAAGGAAGAACACAATCAATGCTATGCAATAATATGATACATGATCATGACATGGCAATATGATGTGGTTTGAGCTAATGCAACTAGCAGCAGATTAATGAAGTTGGTTTGAATCCAAGATTCAAATTCAAACTCCATATATGGATATTAAAATGCCATTTATATGCTTTGTGCTAAACAACAGCTATTAGTTGTTCTAACAAGCATGAAAATGGTCAGATGGATAGATTGGATTTTTTTGATCATTTTTCATATATAATTTATTTCATTCTTAGCTACGGTTGAATTTCTATGATTTTTAGAAGTTCATACTAATTTTTGGAATTTCCTGAATAATAATAAATCCAGAAAATGAGTTATTGCGTCAGCATTAGGTCATGCTGACCTCAGCAGGTCAACAGGCGGGTCCAGGTCGAACCTGACCATTGGGGTCCACTGGTCAGTGACTGGGGTGGTTAGTGTCGATGACATGTGGGCCCAGTCAACAGCCACGTCAGCTTGGTCAAAGCTGACGCGTTGTAACGCCCCGGATACAACTTTCCATATTCGTAACTCCAACTCTTGCCTTTTTCGGAGATGTGTTATATTATTTCCTTCGTGGTTGGGTTTTGTCTTTTGTTTTGCTTTTTGCTCATGTCTTGCGTCTCATCTCATAGCATCATGCGCATTGCATTTGCATATTTTCATAAAACCTCGTAGTCGTTTGTAGTTGTCGTTTCTCTCTTTGTCTCCGTTTATCTTTTGTCAAGCCCTCTTGCCTTCGTCGACCTCTCTCAAAACCCCTTGCCCCCTTGCTTTCGTTGACCGTTTTGAGACCAATCGGGGTTTTCGATTCCCTCTTGTCTGTCCGTTTGACCCTCTCTACTCTTTGCTCAAGACCCCTCGCGCGCGTGTCTGAAACTCTCCCGAACCCGACTCGGACAGTCATCACCGTTGGGTTCGGATCATCCCCAATCGTCCCGAAAACCCCTCCGTTTTCGTATTTGGATCTCCCTAACCTATTTTTCTCAGCCGTCCGATTTCGATCGAAGGGACTAGATAGCCCCTAAGCTAACCCTTCCTATAAATAGACCCCTAACCCTAAATTTTAGGGATCCTGTCCCATCCTTCCGTGTCCGCCGCCGCCACTGTTCTCTTGGGATCCCTCCCAATCCTCCCTCGATTTGCCAACTGGACCAACCACGCCGCGCCCCAATCCATCCATTCCATCCTGCCTCCAACCATCTTCCTCAATTCCAGCGCCACCCAACCAAATCCGGCCAGCCACAGCCGCCACTCCTCTCCTCGTTCTCCTCCAACACAGCCGCCCGTGAACCTCCTCCTCGCCGGTGTTTTTTTTTCGTCGGAGCTTGCCGGCCGGAGCAGCAACAGCCACGACCAGGAACAGCCTCGCGCCTTCGCCTCCCCTTCCTCCTTCCTTGCGTTTCTCTTTCGGTCTCTCACGCATGGCTCTCTGTCTCTTCCAACGCAGGACGCCCGCCATGGACAACGTCTCCCCAGCAGCTCGCCGTTGACCCCACGCTCGATCTGGCAGCGGCCGCCGCCTTTGATCAGATCGCCCGAACCGGTCTTCCCCGACCTCGTCCCTGGCTCCAGGCCGGCCTCCCTCGCCCCCGCCTCGCCAAGTCCCGCGCCAAGCCTCCGCGTCGCCGGAGCCCTGTGCAGCTGCGCCGCGGTTGCGCGTCCCCTCCCGCTCCTCGGAGCCCCGAGCCTCCCCGTGCTCCTTCACCTCGCCTCGTCGTCCCGTGACCGGCCTCGCTGCCGGCGACCACGGCAAGGACCGGTCTCGATCCCCCTCCTCTCTGTCCTCCACTCCGTTTTCTTCTCCTCCCTCTCCCGATTTCTCTCTCTCATGTACCTGTCTCTCTCTCAGGTACACACGAGCAGCGCCATGGATGCAATAGATTGACCCCGCCGCGGCCTCGACTCCTCTGCTCCGGTCGTCTTCGCCGGAACGCGCCACCACAGAGCCACAGCCGAGCCCCACGGCGCTCGTCGTCGTTGACCCCGAGTGCGCCTGAGCCGCCCTTCTCCCTCCGCCTTGCCCGCTCGCCATGGTCTCGGGCTCCGCCGCACCAAGTCCGTCGTCCGCCTGCGTCCTCCTCTGCTTCGAGCGAACGCTCGTCGTCGAACGTTGACCGCGCCCCCTCCTCCTACTCTCGTTCGTTCGAGTCAGGACCCAAGCCGCCACTTCGTCAGGCCCAGCCAGCGGCGTCGTGGCCTCGCCTCTGCTCCGAGTGGGCGAAGGAGACCCGCCAGCCTCGATCCCCTGCTTCCTCTGCTTCGTGGTCGTGTTGACCGCATCGGTTAGATGCGTGCAGCCCAGCAGCTGGCCTTGCCCGGCCTCCTCCACCAAACCGGGCCGAAGCCCATGGGTGAGCAGCGCCCAACCCCTCTTCTTTGCCTGTCGGGCCAACTAGTTTCAGCCCATTTTGTTTTTTTTTCTGCTTCTGTGAATTTAGCTTTATCCCAAGAATTGGCAGTTTTACAGAAAACCCCCTGAAGTTCATGCATGTAATAACTAATTAACCGTGCATCGGTTTAAAATAATTTATATATGTAAATGATCAGAAAATTGTGTAGATTAATAATATGTCATTTCCATCCATGTTTAAAATATTTAAATTGATGTTTGCATTAATTTGCTAATAATGCCATGTTAAAATGACTTATTTCATAACTAAATAACCGTAACTCAGAATTAAATGTTCTTTATATGTAAATGGGGTGGAAAAATGCCTAGTTTATCATGGTACACTTTATTTTGCTGTTTAACAACATTAAAATTGTGTTTAGGGCAGAACAGTACCAAATATGAAATGTGCATATGAGGATTTTCCGGAATTGTTGTTTCTTATTTCCGGCCTCATTTAAACTTGCCTAAATAGTTAGTTTAATTATGCTTCACCCCTTGCCATCTCTAAAAACATTTAATATTGTTGTGTACCTAAACGAGATCAAACTAAATATGTCAATGTGGTGTTTCGTCGATATGCAACTCGTTGCATATTGAGCTCCACTTAATTTGTAGTATTGTTTGTTGCACTTTGCCATGCCATGCCTCATTAAACCGGACATGCATCGTACTTGATTGTGCATCATGCCATGTTTATGCTTGTGCATTTATCATGTTATTTGTTTCTTTCCGGTGTTGCTTCTCGGTTCCGGTAATGTTGCGATTGTGAGGATTCGTTCGACTACTTCCGTTCGTCTTCTTCATGGACTCGTTCTTCTTCCTAGCGGGATTTCAGGCAAGATGACCGTCACCTTGGATCTCATTACTATCATTGCTATGCTAGTTGCTTCGTTCTATCGCTTTGCTGCGCTACCTATCATTTGCTTGTCAAGCCTTCCAATTTGCCATGTCAGCCTCTAACTTTTGCACCCTTCCTAGCAAACCGTTGCTTGGCTATGTTACCGCTTTGCTCAGCCCCTCTTATAGCGTTGTTAGTTGCAGGTGAAGATGAAGTTTGTTCCTTGTTGGAACCTGGAGATGTTGTTCCTTGTTGGAACATGTTTACTTGTTGGGATATCACAATATATCTTATTTAATTAATGCATCTATATACTTGGTAAAGGGTGGAAGGCTCGGCCTTATGCAGTGTTTTGTTCCACTCTTGCCGCCCTAGTTTCCGTCATATCGGTGTTATGTTCCCGGATTTTGCGTCCCTAACGCGGTCGGGTGATTTATGGGACCCCTTGACAGTTCGCTTTGAATAAGACTACTCCAAAGAAGGCCCAACCTTGGTTTTACCATTTGCCTCACCACCACCTACACCCTTTCCCTTGGGTCGGCCAACCCAAGGGTCATCTTTATTTTAGCCCCCGGGCGGTGCTTCTCTAAGTGCTGGCTCGAACCGAAAGCTGCTGCATGGCCACATTGAGGCAACCCGAGGTTTGGTTTTACTCGTAGCTAGTCTCATCCGGTGTTGCCACGAGAACGAGATATGTGCAGCTCCTATCGGGATTGTCGGCGATCGGCGGCTTTGCTGGTCTTGTTTTATTCTTGTCGAAATGTCTTGTAGCCGGATTCCGAGACTGATCGGGTCTTCCGGGAGAAGGAATATCCTTCGTTGATCGCGAGAGCTTATCATGGGCTAAGTTGGGACACCCTGCAGGGTTTGAACTTTCAAAGCCGTGCCAGCGGTTATGTGGCAGATGGGAATTTGTTAATATCCGGTTGTAGTAAACTTGAAGTAAACTCTTCTAAAATACACCAACCGTGTGCGTAACCATGAGTGTCTCTTTTCGGGGTTGCTCGAGAGGAGAACACGGTTTCTTGGGTTATGTTTGACGTAAGTAGGAGTTCAGGATCACTTCTTGATCATTACTAGTTGACGACCGTTCCTTTGTTTCTCTTCCCGCTCTTATTTGCGTTGGTTAGCCACCATATATGCTTAGCCTGCTGCAACCTCACCACTTTATCCCTTCCTTTCCCATTAAGCTTTGTTAGTCTTGATACCCATGGTAATGGGATTGCTGAGTCCTCGTGGCTCACAGATTACTACACCACCGATTGCGGTACAGGTTTGCGATGATCATGGCGCGAGAGCGATGTTGCTTGTTTTGGAGTTCTTCTTCGCTTCTTCTTGATCGGGGATAGGTTCCAGGTCGGCAGCCTGGGCTAGCAGGGTGGATATTGTTTGAGTTTCTATTTATGTTTCATCCGTAGTCGGATGTTGTTCTCATGTATGTTGATGATGTATTCCTGTGGCATTTGTGCCTTATGTATGTATCCCCATCTATTATGTAATGTTGATGTAATGATATCCACCTTGCAAAAGCGTTTCAATATGCGGGTCTATCCTTGGTGGGACCTTCGAGTTCCTTTTGGATAGGGTCGCATATTGGGCGTGATAAGTTGGTATCGATGCCTCGACCGACCTTAGGAGCCCCTTGTTTGTTGGCCGTTGTTGAGTCTAGAAGAAAACTATTTTGAGTCTTAGGATTATATATATCGAGAGTAGGATTCTTTTACTCCTCAGTCCTTCGTCGCTCTGGTGAGGCCTCCCGACGTAGATGTTTTGTCTTTCCTCTCCTCAAATTTCACGAATTTTTTTTAGGATCACGCTGGTATCTTGGAATCGTTCGATGGTTTTGTGACAAGAACATTGTTCTTGGTGCCTCCCGACATTTAGGGGTTGTGGCAGTGTCCCGGGGAGTTGAGCTCTGAGGTGTTGTCGTCACAATTTTATCGTTGTTCTGGAATACCTGAGTTTTGCCGACATCGAAAATCTCTTTTATGCAGTTGTTGGTGAGATAACCCCGATAACCCAGTACTGGGGCGAGTTCGGGAGTATTGCCATGACTCGTATAACGGATGCTTTTCGAAGGTTGAGGTACACGATTTCCGGAGTTTTCTTGGTTATGTGTTGACGGATGGATACAGCTGGATCTAGGTATTGTTAGTTTGGGTGATATATTTTGTGTCCCCTGTATCCTCAACACCAGATTGCATAAACAGAAAGTTTCGGGAGTTTATAGGTGGGAATTCAAGTAGCTCCTAGAATATCTTTTCGACAGATGCATGATATGAGATTGGGTAAATCTCTATCATATGTATTTGTTCCGGCTTATTCTGCAAGCCAAATCCTTTGTTTTGTTTTATTTGTGGTATTCGAGTTGCTTCGAAGTCAAATGTTGAATCCATACTTTTTCCTAAACGGTGTTCTCATATTGCTATGTGAATACTAATCCTTCTTGATCATCGAGGTCGTCATGTTAATTCTTTTCCCAACCGGCGTGCTTCTCTTCAAGTGGATCCGATCATTTTCAACATCTGCGAGATAAATTCTAAGTTTTTTCTCAACGGTGTTTGTTTCATCCGTCCCAAGTTGTTTTGTTTTCCCGCCCTCCCACCCTTTTTCTTTAAGGAATTATATATTTTAATCAAGTATCCATTTATTCATGTGAAGTCTCTTCATTCTTTTCTTTCAATGTTCTGATCCAGTGATCCTTCATGAAGATGCTCAAGAGCTCCAAGTTCATCATCCTTCATTGTTGTTTCTTCTCAAGTGGATCCAATTCAAGCTTTCGATATTCATCATATTCTTTTCCTCGTTTCTAATGCTTTCTCATGCCGATGCACCTCTTAATCATTCACTTCTCGCTATTCATTTGTTCCGGAGTGCTGAAGATATCTCACAAGACTTGTGTTTCCATTCTCAATCCGTTCAAGATATTTCGAGGTTGTTATCTCATTCAAGCCATTTAATTCAACCGGTGCAACCTCTCTTTAATATTGTTCAACGGTGGTTCTTTTGAGTGGGCCCTAACCCACAGGTCTTTTTCCAGGATCTTACCTGACTCTTCTAATTTTCCCGGAACTATTCTCAAATTCAATTCAAAGTTTGACGTAAGAATGAATTTTCATCAGTCAAATGTCTTTCTCCAAGATCGCTTTCAAATTCTTTTCATGGTTGGCTCAACATCTTTGCTTTTCATTCTCCCGGAGTATCTCAGTAATTTGGTGTTGTTTCTCCTCGTCATTCTTAGCATGTGAAGACCGAAGAAGGATTTGTCCTAAATCTTGGTCCATTCTCTTGAAGATTCATGATTCTAGCCTCATGTTATCCTCATAATCGTTTTGATTGTGAGATTTATTTTCTTACCATCCGGAGCATTTCATGAGTTGTTTTCCATTTCTTTCCTCCGAAGGCCATCATGTCATAATTCTTCATTCTCAGCGTGTAGCTATCGTTCTCCAAATCTTAATGGTGCATCGTTCAAATATCCTCTAATCAGTTCATGATCTCTTCATTCTCTTGTATCTAAATTCTCTCAAGCATCTTCATTCGTTTTTCAACTCTTCCCGGTGAATTGTGCCTTTGCTACGTTCATTTGCAGTTCTTACGGTGATTCGTTCAAGATTTCACTTCCTTTGTTATCATATCAAATCATTCGTTGTTTCCAAATTCCACCGGTGGTTCCTTGAAGACCTTCACAAGTTTGCGCCATATCTCTTTTAATCCTTTCTATGAGAATAAGTAGTATGCCAAATCCGTTGCTTGTCATCAATTTAAATTGGTGAAGGATAGGCATGACATAATTCTTATTCTTGTTTCATCCAAGTGATTAATTCCTTCTTCCGGAGATTGTTCATGATGAACTAATTCTCGGTTCTAGTGCTTCATCTATTCTTTTTCCGGAGTTCCAAGTTTTCCGCATTATCTCGTCGCAAAGCTCCATCTAAATCATCGCAAGGCTTCAACTTGTGTTCTCAACTTCTCTTTCATTTTATCATCCTTTTATTACCGGAGTTCTTCATGGAGGCTCTACATGATGGTTTGTCAAGGATTTTTTTCATTCTTCAATTGTTCTTCAACATTTTCTCGAAGTTATGATCCGCCAAGCTATACTCAAAATTAAACATGGTGCTCAACACATGTTTTGTTTTGAGTAGTTCAAGCATTCTTCATCTTGCATTCCGAAGTGCATTTCTTTCTACCTTATCTTTTGAGATGGTGTTATGTCACTCTTGACAATTTCCTTCATGTTTCATGATTCATATTGTTGTCAAGAATGAGGTATTTTAAATCCATTATTTTCTCTTCGTTCAAGAGATCTTTTCAACCAATCAATCTTTTTGTTGGAGTTATCCTGGGTTATGTTTCACCTAAAGCTTTCCCTAAGGATTGTTGCTATTTATGGTGCTTGTAAATGACCCAAGTTCTTCATGTGTCCTCCCGGTGAAATAAGTTTCTCTTATCTTCATTGATCTCAACCAATCAATTGTTTCTGTTAATGGCGGGTTGTCACCTCATCATATTGAGATGTTTGCCATAAGCCCATAACAAGCTTATTCTTACCATTGTTGTTTTTTCAAACAACTCCGTTCAATTCTTCTTTGCAAGGATGCTTTCCAAGCTCATTTGTGGCAGAAGTTGGCATTTTCTTCTCAATTCTTTTATTCCAATGATCTATCTTCTATTATTTCTTCCGGAGGCATGGTGATGTTGCTCTCTTCACTCATCATCTCACATTGTGAGGATCGTGTTCTTTTCATGCTTATCCATTTAAGCGGAGTGTTGTGTCATCTCTTCAAGCTCTTTTCATCTTATCAAGTTTTCCTTCTTCTTTCAGTCGGAGTGCTGCCCAAATTATATCATTCTTATTCATTCTTATCTCGTTGCAACCGGGAGTGGTTTCGAATTCTATCTTGTCCATTAAACTCTTGATTCATGTCTTTGCAACCTTCAAGTTCTCGTAATACTCCTTGTTCCTCTTTTCGACCGGATTGTTTGCAATCTCGTTCTTCTCTGTTGTACTCTTTCTTTAAATTGTTTAACCTCTCAAGGTTATTTGGTTTCACTCATTGGTCGAAGAAGCAACTTGTTTTACCTCTTCTCTTCCTCTTTCGTTTCCCTCCGGTGCCATCCTAGATCTCGGGACGAGATCCTCTCGTAGTGGTGGAGTGTTGTAACGCCCCGGATACAACTTTCCATATTCGTAACTCCAACTCTTGCCTTTTCCGGAGATGTGTTATATTATTTCCTTCGTGGTTGGGTTTTGTCTTTTGTTTTTCTTTTTGCTCATGTCTTGCGTCTCATCTCATAGCATCATGCGCATTGCATTTGCATATTTTCATAAAACCTCGTAGTCGTTTGTAGTTGTCGTTTCTCTCTTTGTCTCCGTCTATCTTTTGTCAAGCCCTCTTGCCTTCGTCGACCTCTCTCAAAACCCCTTGCCCCCTTGCTTTCGTTGACCGTTTCGAGACCAATCGGGGTTTTCGATTCCCTCTTGTCTGTCCGTTTGACCCTCTCTACTCTTTGCTCAAGACCCCTCCCGCGCGTGTCTGAAACTCCCCCGAACCCGACTCGGACAGTCATCACCGTTGGGTTCGGATCATCCCCAATCGTCCCGAAAACACCTCCGTTTTCGTATTTGGATCTCCCTAACCTATTTTTCTCAGCCGTCCGATTTCGATCGAAGGGACTAGATAGCCCCTAAGCTAACCCTTCCTATAAATAGACCCCTAACCCTAAATTTTAGGGATCCTGTCCCATCCTTCCGTGTCCGCCGCCGCCACTATTCTCTTGGGATCCCTCCCGATCCTCCCTCGATTTGCCAACCGGACCAACCACGCCGCGCCCCAATCCATCCATTCCATCCTGCCTCCAACCATCTTCCTCAATTCCAGCGCCACCCAACCAAATCCGGCCAGCCACATCCGCCACTCCTCTCCTCGTTCTCCTCCAACACAGCCGCCCGTGAACCTCCTCCTCGCTGGTGTTTTTTTTTTTCCGTCGGAGCTTGCCGGCCGGAGCAGCAACAGCCACGACCAGGAACAGCCTCGCGCCTTCGCCTCCCCTTCCTCCTTCCGTGCGTTTCTCTTTCGGTCTCTCACGCATGGCTCTCTATCTCTTCCAACGCAGGACGCCCGCCATGGACAGCGTCTCCCCAGCAGCTCGCCGTTGACCCCACGCTCGATCTGGCAGCGAAGCCGCTCGCCCCTTTGACTGCATCGCCCCGAACCGGTCTTCCCCGACCTCGTCCCTGGCTCCAGGCCGGCCTCCCTCGCCCCCGCCTCGCCAAGTCCCGCACCAAGCCTCCGCGTCGCCGGAGCCCTGTGCAGCTGCGCCGCGGTTGCGCATCTCCTCCCGCTCCTCGTAGCCCCGAGCCTCCCCGTGCTCCTTCACCTCGCCTCGTCGTCCCGTGACCGGCCTCGCTGCCGGCGACCACGGCAAGGACCGGTCTCGATCCCCCTCCTCTCTGTCCTCCACTCCGTTTTCTTCTCCTCCCTCTCCTGATTTCTCTCTCTCATGTACCTGTCTCTCTCTCAGGTACACACGAGCAGCGCCATGGATGCAATAGATTGACCCCGCCGCAGCCTCGACTCCTCTGCTCCGGTCGTCTTCGCCGGAACGCGCCACCACAGAGCCACAGCCGAGCCCCACGGCGCTCGTCGTCGTTGACCCCGAGTGTGCCTGAGCCGCCCTTCTCCCTCCGCCTTGCCCGCTCGCCATGGTCTCGGGCTCTGCCGCACCAAGTCCGTCGTCCGCCTGCGTCCTCCTCTGCTTCGAGCGAACGCTCGTCGTCGAACGTTGACCGCGCCCCCTCCTCCTACTCTCGTTCGTTCGAGTCAGGACCCAAGCCGCCACTTCGTCAGGCCCAGCCAGCGGCGTCGTGGCCTCGCCTCTGCTCCGAAGCGGGCGAAGGAGACCCGCCACCTCGATCCCTGCTTCCTCGCCCGTGGTCGCTTTGACCAGATCGGTCGAATCGTGCAGCCAAAGAATGGCCTTGCCCGGCCTCCTCCACCAAACCGGGCCGAAGCCCATGGGTGAGCAGCGCCCAACCCCTCTTCTTTGCCTGTCGGGCCAACTAGTTTCAGCCCATTTTGTTTTTTTTCTGCTTCTGTGAATTTAGCTTTATCCAGGAATTGGCAGTTTTACAGAAAACCCCCTGAAGTTCATGCATGTAATAACTAATAAACCATGCATCGGTTTAAAATAATTTATATATGTAAATGCTTAGAAAATTGTGTAGATTAATATATCATGTCATTTCCATCCATGTTTAAAATATTTAAATTGATGTTTGCATTAATTTGCTAATAATGCCATGTTAAAATGACTTATTTCATAACTAAATAACCGTAACTCGGAATTAAATGTTCTTTATATGTAAATGGGGTGGAAAAATGCCTAGTTTATCATGGTACACTTTATTTTGCTGTTTAACAACATTAAAATTGTGTTTAGGGCAGAACAGTACCAAATATGAAATATGCATATGGATTTTCCTAATTGTTGTTTCTTATTTCCGGCCTCATTTAAACTTGCCTAAATAGTTAGTTTAATTATGCTTCACCCCTTGCCATGTCTAAAAACATTTAATATTGTTGTGTACCTAAACGAGATCAAACTAAATATGTCAATGTGGTGTTTCGTCAATATGCAACTCGTTGCATATTGAGCTCCACTTAATTTGTAGTATTGTTTGTTGCACTTTGCCATGCCATGCCTCATTAAACCGGACATGCATCATACTTGATTGTGCATCATGCCATGTTTATGCTTGTGCATTTATCATGTTGTTTGTTTCTTTCCGGTGTTGCTTCTCGGTTCCGATAATGTTGCGATTGTGAGGATTCGTTCGACTACTTCCGTTCGTCTTCTTCATGGACTCGTTCTTCTTCCTAGCGGGATTTCAGGCAAGATGACCGTCACCTTGGATCTCATTACTATCATTGCTATGCTAGTTGCTTCGTTCTATCGCTTTGCTGCGCTACCTATCATTTGCTTGTCAAGCCTTCCAATTTGCCATGTCAGCCTCTAACCTTTGCACCCTTCCTAGCAAACCGTTGCTTGGCTATGTTACCGCTTTGCTCAGCCCCTCTTATAGTGTTGTTAGTTGCAGGTGAAGATGAAGTTTGTTCCTTGTTGGAACCTGGAGATGTTGTTCCTTGTTGGAACATGTTTACTTGTTGGGATATCACAATATATCTTATTTAATTAATGCATCTATATACTTGGTAAAGGGTGGAAGGCTCGGCCTTATGCAGGTGTTTTGTTCCACTCTTGCCGCCCTAGTTTCTGTCATATCGGTGTTATGTTCCCGGATTTTGCGTCCCTAACGCGGTCGGGTGATTTATGGGACCCCCTTGACAGTTCGCTTTGAATAAGACTCCTCCAGCAAGGCCCAACTGTAACGCCCTCGATGCGGCTATATCTCCCACGTGTCGAGGCACGACTTAGAGGCATAACCAATGCAATGTCGCAAGTGAGGTAATCTTCACACAACCCATGTAATACATAAGGGAAATAGATACATAGTTGGCTTACAGTCGCCACTTCACACAGTACATAAATAAACATCCATCATTCAGAGTACACTCAAGGTCCGACTACGGAACCAAAATAAAAGAAGATACCCCAAATGCTACACAGATCCCCGATCGTCCCAACTGGGCACCACTACTGATCATCTGGAAAAGACACATAGTAACGACCACGTTCCTCGTCGAACTCCCACTTGAGCTCGGTTGCGTCACCTGCACTGGCATCGTCGGCACCTGCAACTGTTTTGGTAGAATCTGTGAGCCACAGGGACTCAGCAATCTCACACCCGCGAGATCAAGACTATTAAAGCTTATAGGAAGGACAGGGGTTGTAAGGTGGAGCTGCAGCAAGCGACTAGCATATATGGTGGCTACATCGCAAAAGAGAGCGAGAAGAGGAGCAAAGCACGGTCGTGAAGCTAGTAGCGATCAAGAAGTGATCCTGAACTACTTACGTCAGACATAACTCCAACACCGTGTTCACTTCCGGACTCCGCCGAGAAGAGACCATCACGGTTACACACGCTGATTGATGTGTATTTTACTTGAGGTCAACTTCGGTTTTCTACAACCGACATTAACAAATTCCCATCTGCCTCATAACATGGGCACGGCTTTAGAAAGATAATACCTGCAGGGTGTCCCAACTTAGCCCATTATAAGCTCTCACGAACAAAGGATATTCCTTCTACCGGGAAGACCCGATCAATCTCGGAATCCCGGACTACAAGACATTTCGACAGCAATAAAACAAGACCAACAAAGCCACCCGACTGTGCCGACAAATCCTGATAGAAGCTGCAGATATCTCGTTCTCAGGGAACACCGGATAGGTGAGCCTACGAGTAAAACCAGCCCTCGAGTAGCCCCGTGGTGGCCCTGCAGTCTGCCCGGTTCGGGCCAGCACTCGAAGGAGCACTGGTCCGGGGGGGTTAAAATAAAGATGACCCTCGGGCTCGCGAAAACCCGGGGGAAAAAGGCATAGGTGGCAAATGGTAAAACCAAAGTTGGGCCTTGCTGGACGAGTCTTATTCAAAGCCAACTGTCAAGGGGGTCCCATAAATCACCCAACCGTGTAAGGAACGCGAAATCAAGGAACATAACACCGTATGGCGGCAACTAGGGTGGCAAGAGTGGAACAAAACACTGGCATAAGGCCGAGCCTTCCACCCTTTACCAAGTATATAGATGTATTAATTATAGAAGATATATATTGTGATATCCCCAAAAGTAAACATGTTCCAACAGGAACAACATCTCCATGTTCAACAAGGAACAAACTTCAACTTCACCGCAACTAGCAACGCTATAAGAGGGGCTGAGCAAAGCGGTAACATAGCCAATCAACGGTTTGCTAGGAAAGGATGGTTAGGGGCTGACATGGCAATATGGGTGGCATGATATAGCAAGTGGTAGGCATCGTAGCATAGGCATAGAAAAAGAGCGATCAACTAGCATAGCAAAGATAGAAGTGATTTCGAGGGTATGGTCATCTTGCCTGCAATGTTCTCAGAGTTGTCGAAAGCTTGATCCTCGTAAGCGTTCTCAACAGGTTCCTCGTTCACGTACTCGTCTCCCGGCTCTACCCAAAGCAACAACACAAACAAAGGAACCACAATAAAACACGGTGCAATGCACAATCAACATGATGCAAAACATGGCATGATATGCGAGATGTGATATGCAATGCGTATGTGCGCTCCGGAAGGAAAATGATGAACCAGGCATCAACTTGGCAAACCAAGTATGCCACTGGAAAGATGAGATGATTTCGGTTGAAATCGATATAAAGATCACCGGAATCGGATGCACGGTTTGCAAATGACAAGCAAAACAAGAATGGCACAAATCTGCCATTAACAGCATGATGCCACTTAGCAAGGAACAAGAAATTAAGCTACTGCACCCAAACGTACCAACAAAGTATATGGCAGTGATCTACACAAGATGCTTAACAAAAGATGAGCACTGAGCTACGACTAGTTCACATCATAACAGGTTCAAACAAGCATGGCAAAAGTGCACAAAATATCAGGCTGGTCATGGCAAAAACAGCATCAGGTAGCAATGTTCAGAGCAAGAAAACTGCATGCTACAGGAACTAATAATAGCAAAACATGGCATGGCATGAATCTACTCAAAGCATAGAACAAAAGTCCCTTAATGACCATAAGCCAAAAAGGATCAGAAAATATAGTAACACCCATGTCAATATCGAAAGTTTCGTTAACAGATTCAGCAACATGGCATGTCAAAAACTGATAACAAGTAGGCATGTTTACAAGCTCAATGCACTCACTACAGAGCCTTATATGATAAACTAAGCATACATACCTCAATAAGACATGGCATAGAAGACATACATGGCAAGAACAATAACATAGCATATACGGATCAACCACAACAACCTTGGCAAAATTGAATAACATGTAAACAATCTGCCAGGAAACATTTGATAGCAAAAGTAGAGCTCGATTGACTCAAGCTATGGCACTCCATAATTGCAAAAAAGGGCATGGATGGATAGAGCAAGACATGTTTAACAAAACATCCTTACTGAAGTATCTCAAAATATGCATGGATCTCTTGGTAGCATCAAGTTAACATGGCATCAAAATATCAGCAAAACAGAGCTGAAATCAGCAACATCAGGACACCTACTTTGCATGCTTGTGCTAGTCACCACATAGATCACAAAAATACATGGCATAGACCCCTGGAAAGATGGCATGGCATATTACAAAACACATGTAGGACTCAAATTCATAGGGTGCACACATCAATCATAGCAAAAATAACAAAAGTGCAAGTTCTGTTAAGAAACAGAAACTAACATCACATAGCCCTCTTCCAACAGCATTTCGGGCATGCAAATGAGCTCAAATGAAAACGATGCAATGAGATGAAATGGTCTACTCTAAGAGGCGAACATTTTGATATATTATAAGCGCAAAATAGAGCTACAGATGCAAAGTTACGCTCGTTGAAAATGCCATGAAATATCATAGGATTAAAAACTTAGGAGAATTTAGAGGGGGGAGAAGTCAGCGGAGCTAGGTCGATCCGGATCGATCGGATCGAGGGCGGCTGCTGGGCGGCTTGCCGGAGAGGGAGAAGCCGGGCGGGCGCCGGCCGGAGGGAGGTGACGGCGAGGTGGCGGGGCGGCGCGCGCAAGCGGCGGCAGGGGCGGTGGCGGCGGCCGTCTGAGCGGGCGAGGCGCGGAGGGGCGCGCGGCCAGCGGCGGCGCGGGCCGGGCCGGGAGGCCCCAGACAGACCTCATGGCCCAGCTGGTCGGCGGCGATGTGTGGCGCGGAGCCCACGTGGCGCTGTGAGAGGCTGCAGGTGGGCGGACGTTGTCCGGCCCGCTCGGACACGTCCGGCGGCGGAGGGATTCGTCTAGGGTTTCGGGAGGATGATCCGGGTTTGGAGGTTTGCTTAAATAGGCATAGAGGAGCTAGGAGAGTCCAAATGAGGTGTAGTTTTCGCCCACACGATCGTGATCGAACGACGGAGAGCATGGAAGTGACTTGATGGGTTATTGGACTATTTTGGAGGGTGTTGGGCTGCAACTCAAAAGAGGCCTTTGCGAGTGAGGTTAATCGTTGGAGTACCAAACGAGCTCCAAATGACCGAAACTTGACCGGTGGTCTCTGGTGGTATACCAAGGCCACTAGACAAACCTCGGTCCATTCCGAGAAGGTTTAGTACCCGCACACGGAAAACCGTAAAAGGGCAGCCGGGGAGATAGGAGTGCGGATTGCAAAACGGACAACGGAAAAATGCTCGGAATCATGAGGCGAACACGTATGCAAATCGATGCACATGATGACATGATATAAAATGCATGACATGGACAAAATGCAAAAGAAGAAAAACCCAACCACGGAGGAATATCATATCACAATGCGAAAATGGCAAGAGTTGGAGTTACAAATATGGAAAGTTACTTCCGGGTGTTACAACACTCCACCACTACAAGAGGATCTCGTCCCCAGATCTAGGACTGAAAGAACTCCGGACAATCGGACGGAGGTGATCCTCAGCGCTCCCGGTGGCTTCTCGGTCGGAATGGTGCGACCACTTCACTTTCAGGAATTTGATTGACTTGTTGCGAGTCTTGCGCTCGGTTTCTTCAAGAATAGCAACGGGGTGCTCATGATAAGAGAGATCTTCTTGAAGGTCAATTTCTTCGAAGTTGATAGTGCATTCAGGTCCCAGGATCGAAACCTGGCTCTGATACCAATTGTAACGCCCTCGATGCGGCTATATCTCCCACGTGTCAAGGCACGACTTAGAGGCATAACCGCATTGAAAGCAATGTCGCAAGTGAGGTAATCTTCACACAACCCATGTAATACATAAGGGAAATAGATACATAGTTGGCTTACAGTCGCCACTTCACACAGTACATAAATAAACATCCATCATTCAGAGTACACTCAAGGTCCGACTACGGAACCAAATTAAAAGAAGATACCCCAAATGCTACACAGATCCCTGATCGTCCCAACTGGGCACCACTACTGATCATCTGGAAAAGACACATAGTAACGACCACGTTCCTCGTCGAACTCCCACTTGAGCTCGTTATGTCACCTGACCGGCATCGTCGGCACCTGCAACTGTTTTGGTAGAATCTGAGCCACGGGGACTCAGCAATCTCACACCATGAGATCAAGACTATTAAAGCTTATAGGAAGGACAGGGGTTGTAAGGTGGAGCTGCAGACAGCGACTAGCATATATGGTGGCTACATCGCAAAAGAGAGCGAGAAGAGGAGCAAAGCACGGTCGTGAAGCTAGTAGCGATCAAGAAGTGATCTGAACTACTTACGTCGACATAACTCCAACACCGTGTTCACTTCCGGACTCCGCGAGAAGAGACCATCACAGATTACACACGCGGTTGATGTGTATTTTACTTGAGGTCAACTTCGGTTTTCTACAACCGACATTAACAAATTCCCATCTGCCTCATAACCGCGGGCACGGCTTTAGAAAGATAATACCTGCAGGGTGTCCCAACAAGCCCATTATAAGCTCTCACGGTCAGCGAAGGATATTCCTTCTACCGGAAGACCCGATCAATCTCGGAATCCCGGACTACAAGACATTTCGACAGCAATAAAACAAGACCAACAAAGCCACCCGACCGTGCCGACAAATCCCGATAGGAGCTGCACATATCTCGTTCTCGGGCACACCGGATAGGTCAGCCTCTGAGTAAAACCAGCCTTGAGTTGCCCGTGGTGGCCCCGATCTGCCGGTTCGGGCCAGCACTCGAAGGAGCACTGGTCCGGGGTTAAAATAAAGATAACCCTCGGGCTCGCGAAAACCCGGGAAAAAGGCTTAGGTGGCAAATGGTAAAACCAAAGTTGGGCCTTGCTGGACGAGTCTTATTCAAAGCGAACTGTCAAGGGGTCCTATAAATCACCCAACCGTAAGGAACGCGAAATCAAGGAACATAACACCGTATGACGGCAACTAGGGTGGCAAGAGTGGAACAAAACACCAGGCATAAGGCCGAGCCTTCCACCCTTTAACAAGTATATAGATGTATTAATTATAGCAGATATATATTGTGATATCCCCAACAAGTAAACATGTTCCAACAGGAACAACATCTCCATGTTCAACAAGGAACAAACTTCAACTTCACCGCAACTAGCAACGCTATAAGAGGGCTGAGCAAAGCGGTAACATAGCCAATCAGCGGTTTGCTAGGAAAGGATGGTTAGGGCTGACATGGCAATATGGGTGGCATGATATAGCAAGTGGTAGGCATCGTAGCATAGGCATAGCAAAAGAGCGAGCAACTAGCATAGCAAAGATAGAAGTGATTTCGAGGGCATGGTCATCTTGCCTGCAATGTTCTCAGAGTTGTCGAAAGCTTGATCCTCGTAAGCGTTCTCAACTGGTTCCTCGTTCACGTACTCGTCTCCCGGCTCTACCTAAAGCAACAACACAAACAAAGGAACCACAATAAAACACGGTGCAATGCACAATCAACATGATGCAAAACATGGCATGATATGCGAGATGTGATATGCAATGCGTATGTGCGCTCCGGAAGGAAAATGATGAACCAGGCATCAACTTGGCAAACCAAGTATGCCACTGGAAAGATGAGATGATTTCGGTTGAAATCGATATAAAGATCACCGGAATCGGATGCACGGTTTGCAAATGACAAGCAAAACAAGAATGGCACAAATCTGCCATTAACAGCATGATGCCACTTAACAAGCAACAAGAAATTAAGCTACTGCACCCAAACGTACCAACAAAGTATATGGCAGTGATCTACACAAGATGCTTAACAAAAGATGAGCACTGAGCTACGGCTAGTTCACATCATAACAGGTTCAAACAAGCATGGCAAAAGTGCACAAAATATCAGGCTGGTCATGGCAAAAACAGCATCAGGTAGCAATGTTCAGAGCAAGAAAACTACATGCTACAGGAACTAATAATAGCAAAACATGGCATGGCATGAATCGACTCAAAGCATAGAACAAAAGTCCCTTAATGACCATAAGCCAAAAAGGATCAGAAAATATAGTAACACCCATGTCAATATCGAAAGTTTCGTTAACAGATTCAGCAACATGGCATGTCAAAAACTGATAACAAGTAGGCATGTTTACAAGCTCAATGCACTCACTACAGAGCCTTATATGATAAACTAAGCATACATACCTCAAGAAGACATGGCATAGAAGACATACATGGCAAGAACAATAACATAGCATATACGGATCAACCACAACAACCTTGGCAAAATTGAATAACATGTAAATAATCTGCCAGGAAACATTTGATAGCAAAAGTAGAGCTCGATTGACTCAAGCTATGGCACTCCATAATTGCAAACAAGGGCATGGATGGATAGAGCAAGACATGTTTAACAAAACATCCTTACTGAAGTATCTCAAAATATGCATGGATCTCTTGGTAGCATCAAGTTAACATGACATCAAAATATCGACAAAAGCAATTTGAAATCAGCAACATCAGGACACCTACTTTGCATGCTTGTGCTAGTCACCACATAGATCACAAAAATACATGGCATACACCCCAGGAAAGATGGCATGGAATATTACAAAACACATGTAGGACTCAAATTCATAGGGTGCACACATCAATCATAGCAAAAATAACAAAAGTGCAAGTTCTGTTAAGAAACAGAAACTAACATCACATAGCCCTCTTCCAACAGCATTTCGGGCATCCAGATGAGCTCAAATGAAAATGATGCATTGAGAAGAAGTGATCTACTCTTCGAGACGAACATTTTGATATATTATACGCGCAAAATGGAGCTACAGATGCAAAGTTACGCTACGTAGAAATTGCCACGAAATATCATAGGAGAATTTAGAGGGGGAAAGTCAACGGAGCTAGGTCGATCCGGATCCGATCGGATCGAGGGCGGCGGCGGGCGGCTCGCGGAGAGGGAAGAAGCTGGGCGGGCGCCGGCGGAGGAAGGTGACGGCGGCAGCGGCGGGGTCGGCGGCGGCGGCGGCGTGGCGGCGGCGGCAGGCGGCGGAGGAGAGGGCACGGCGGCAATGCGGAGGCGCGGAGGGAGGGGGCGGCTCACGGAGGCCGGGCAGGAGGGCCCCGCAGACGGCCTCATGCAGCCCAGCTGGGTCGGCGGCGATGTGGGCGCGGAGCCCACGGCGCGTTGCCAGAGAGGTCTGGGGCGGGCGGACGTTGTCCGGCCCGCTCGGACACGTCCGGGCGGCGGAGGGATTCGCCTAGGGTTTTGGGGAGGATGATCCGGATTTGGAGGGGTTTGCTTAAATAGGCATAGAGGGATCTAGGAGAGTCCAAATGAGGTGTAGTTTTCCCCACGATCGTGATCGAACGACGGAGAGCATGGAAGTGACTTAGATGGGTTATTGGACTATTTTGGAGGGTGTTGGGCTGCAACTCAAAAGAGGCCTTTGCGAGAGTGCGGTTAACCGTTGGAGTACCAAACGAGCTCCAAATGACCGAAACTTGACCGGTGGTCTCTGGTGGTATACCAAGGCCACTAGACAAACCTCGGTCCATTCCGAGAAGGTTTAGTACCCTTTACGGAAAACCGTAAAAGGGGCCGCGGGGAGATAGGAGTGCTTGGATTGCAAAAGCGGACAACGGGAAAAATGCTCGGAATCATGAGGCGAACACGTATGCAAATGCGATGCACATGATGACATGATATAAAATGCATGACATGGACAAAATGCAAAAGAAGAAAAACCCAACCACGGAGGAATATCATATCACAATGCTGAAAATGGCAAGAGTTGGAGTTACAAATATGGAAAGTTACTTCCGGGGTGTTACACCAACCTTGGTTTTACCATTTGCCTCACCACCACCTACACAATTTCCCTTGGGTCGGCCAACCCAAGGGTCATCTTTATTTTAGCCCCGGGGCCAATTGCTTCTCTAAGTCTTGGCTGAACCGAAACTACTGCTGGGGGCCACCTTGAGGCAACCCGAGGTTTGGTTTTACTCGTAGCTAGTCTCATCCGGTGTTGCCCTGAGAACAAGATATGTGCAGCTCCTATCGGGATTGTCGGCGCATCGGGCGGCTTTGCTGGTCTTGTTTTATTCCTGTCGAAATGTCTTGTAGCCGGGATTCCGAGACTGATCGGGTCTTCCCGGGGAGAAGGAATATCCTTCGTTGATCGCGAGAGCTTATCATGGGCTAAGTTGGGACACCCTGCAGGGTTTCAACTTTCGACAGCCGTGCCCGCGGTTATGTGGCAGATGGGAATTTGTTAATATCCGGTTGTAGTAAACTTGAAGTAAACTCTTCTAAAATACACCAACCGTGTGCGTAACCGTGAGTGTCTCTTTTCGGGGTTGATCGAGAGGAGAACACGGTTTCTTGGGTTATGTTTGATGTAAGTAGGAGTTCAGGATCACTTCTTGATCATTACTAGTTGACGACCGTTCCTTTGTTTCTCTTCCCGCTCTTATTTGCGTTGGTTAGCCACCATATATGCTTAGCCGCTGCTGCAACCTCACCACTTTATCCCTTCCTTTCCCATTAAGCTTTGTTAGTCTTGATACCCATGGTAATGGGATTGCTGAGTCCTCGTGGCTCACAGATTACTACACCACCAGTTGCAGGTACAGGTTTGCGATGATCATGACGCGAGAGCGATGTTGCTTGTTTTGGAGTTCTTCTTCTGCTTCTTCTTCGATCAGGGGATAGGTTCCAGGTCGGCAGCCTGGGCTAGCAGGGTGGATATTGTTTGAGTTTCTATTTATGTTTCATCCGTAGTCGGATGTTGTTCTCATGTATGTTGATGATGTATTCCTGTGGCATTTGTGCCTTATGTATGTATCCCCATCTATTATGTAATGTTGATGTAATGATATCCACCATGCAAAAGCGTTTCAATATGCGGGTCTATCCTTGGTGGGACCTTCGAGTTCCTTTTGGATAGGGTCGCATATTGGGCGTGATTCTGTGATGGGGCGATCAACAGTGGCGTGGCCAGTCAAACTGACTGTGGGGCCCGTCTTGGTTAGTTTAGTCGAATCAGGAGCTTAAACAGGGTTAATTAGGCCATGGGGCCCAGTAGTCAGTGACAGAGGAGGGTGGTTAGCCCCGCCATTAGAGCTAATGACGGTGCCACGTCGGCTGCGCCGGCGGTTAGACGACAGCGACGACCCAGTGCGGCGGTGGCTCGCCGGACTTGCGCTAGAAGCGTCGGTTTAGCCCGCTGAGGGCACCAGGGCATAGCCCTTGCTCGCCGGACTTGCCCTTGTTCGGACGCGAGAGAGAAAGCGAGGGAGAGGAGAGGAGAGGACCGGGGAGAGTGAGAGGGGTACGGGGCGGCGCGTGGCGTCGCGCGGAGCATCCAGAGCGACGAGAGGGAGGACAGGTAGGCAGGGAGGGAGGAGGTGGCGCGGTGCGCGCGCGTCGGGCATGCGCCCGTCCTCCTGTCGAAGAGGAAGACGAGAGATGAGTGGGGCCAGGTGGGCTGGGCTGGCCAATGGGGCAGCCAGGCCGCCTGATCTTTGGGCGATGGCTGCAGTGTGACGGTAGGTTTTCCCCGTTTTTGTTTTCTTTTCTATTTTCTGACATTTGTTTCTGCTTTTAAAATAATACTAAACTAATTTATTTCTTATGCCAATTTTTGTAGGAGCTAGTGGTATTATTCCAGAACTCCTCATCAACTAGCATAATTTTTGGATAATATTATATATATATATAACAATATATCCAAAGCAAATAATTACTGCATTAATTCCAAATGGCCAAAATAAATATTTATGAGCTCCTAAAATATTAGTCTGAATTTTATATCTGTCCAATATTTTCAGAGAGCAACATGAGCATTTTCTTAGACCTTTTTGGAGCACTTTTTATTTGGGTCATTTCCAGAGATGATTCTGAGGGTTTCACAAATCCTCATTTCAAATTTAAATGGAATTTAAACATGATGCACACATGACTAGCTAGCCTAGGTCATACCAGAATTAGGGATGTGACAGCTGCCATCTAAAGTCTTCTTCCTGGCCGCTGACAGCCATCGCACCGCAACACCCTCAACGTACCAGAAGGGGCCTACACGGTGTCGCAAGAGAGGTGGTACTCTTCCATATGTGCTTAAGTTATTGAGCTCACCCGGAAAATAGATCGTAAATTGTTTACTATACTTTTCTTGTCCGTACCAAATCGTAGTGGCTAGTTGAAAGCGAACATTGGTTGTGAAGTAGCTTTGTCCAGTTTGCACCTTCAGATCCTCGATGGCACGGTCACTATACTCGTAAAGCTTATGGTTTCCCCCCTTTATATTCACTACCATCGTCGTAGGTGCTTCGTGTGGTGCTAGCACTGCTCCTCAAGACCTCAAGCCATCAAGCGAAACAACATGCCACTCATAATTCCAAAGCTTAGGTGTTGAAATACGAATCTGATATGATGCTCATATTACTAAAACAAAGAAAGTTTAATTAGTCACCTAATGTTCCTATATTGGTTTCGAAAAGCATGTGTGCCACCCACTGGTCCAGCTAGTTCCACTTTCCTGATTTTACTCTTGATGCTTAGGGTTTTCCCCTTTTATCTACTCTACTATGATCTGCGTAGGTGCTTTCTGTCGTACTAGCATTACTCCACCCTTCAATCTAAACAACACAACACTTAAATTTCCAAAGCTTAGTTGTTCAAATATGATTGTGATATGATACTGATATTAGTTAACAGACACATTTAATTGGTTAGCTAAAGGTCCCACTTGAGTTTCCAAGTGCATGTCGCGACATATAGAGAGGCAGCAGAATTGCATTTCTTTATCACTTGTTGACTGTACTTTCTTGTCCATACCAAATCTTAGTTGTTATTTCAAATCAAACATCGGTTGCTAACTACCCTTTGCGTGGTTTACAGCTTCAGATCTGCCATCCCACTGCCACGGTCAACACTATACTCATCATGCTTACGGTTTCCCCATTTTATGATGACCACGATCAGCCTACATGGTTCGTGTCGTAACAGCACTGCTCCACCCATCGAGCTAAACAAGCTTAGTTCTACAAATTCAAATATGATATTATGCTAATATTAGTAAAACTGAGAGATGTTTAATTGGTCAGTTAAATGTTCCTACTTTAGTTTCAAAATGCATGTGAGCCACATATGGAGAGACCGGAAGAATAGTATTTCTCTGTGCGCTCTGGTTCATCATGGGTGGGCAACCGACATTCTATAGAAAGACTTGTAATATCTTCAATTTGCTTGCTCTTCTGCTCTTCTTTCAGATGATCCTATTCTCTTCTTTAATAAGTATGTTCCTTGTTGGAAAGAGTAGCAGAGACATTTGTGGTCGACTGGTCAGGTCGAGTTGTTCTCCCTTAGTATATTTTGAATCTGTCATGTCAGGATGTTAGGACCCTGATCATAAGTCACACCGATCTAGCATGTAGCACATCATATCACTTTGTGGCCTCATGCACGGTATTCCCACGGGTGCCAGCTTACCTGGCCCGGGACCGTTTGCGCCTTTTGGCTCACGTATATGATAGTGTCGCTAGCATCCATATGACAGAGAACCCGGGCTGACATGACTTGTCATAAACCCTAGGTGGCACTAACTTACAGGGACAGGCATACATGACCCAGCAACGAACGTGTCGATCATCAACGTATGAACCCAAGTCGTAGCAAGCTACAAGGACTTAAAGGAACACCGCGTGACATTTCCTCGAAGGGACAGACACAGGAACGCAGAAGGACACATGCCAGCCAGCCTAAGTGTTCTCATAGAAGTAGCAAGCTACCATGACTCAGTGAAAGCACTAGGAGACATTTCTCAGTAAGAGAGGCTACCAAGAATAAACAACTAGGTTGTCGAATCCCACACATACCAAGCATTTCGTTAACATACACACAATATGCTCGATATGTGCAAATACAACATGGCATCACAACAAAACTCTATGACTCAAAGTATTTATTCATTAGGCTCCGAGGAGCCAGATATTACAAACATGGGTCTGATGACCCAGCATTGAAGTCATACAAGCAATAAGCACATGCGGAAGCTTGACATGTCTGAGTACAGACAACTACAAATGAAAAAGGCTGAGAAGTCTGACTGCCTACAAGACCCTGCCGAGGGCACAAGATCGTAGCTGAGGTAACAAGCTAAACGTCGAAGTCCACGCGGAACTACTAGTGAGACTTAAGTCTCTCTGCAAAAACATAAATTAAGCAAACGTGAGTACAAATGTACCCAACAATACTTGCATCAGAACTAGCTACATATGCATCAGTATCAACAAAGAGGGTGGTGGAGTTTAATTGCAGTAAGACAGCTTTGACTCAGTGGCTATCCTGAACTACGTCTGCAAGTAACTCTTTTGGGGTGGCGCACACGAGTCCACATATTGACCAAATCAATACACAACTATGGATCCGCTCCCATCTCCCTACGAGAAGGTCCTCCATAGCACTCACGCTTATCTTGTGCATTTTAGAGTATCAACTTTCACTTGTCTGTGAACTGCATAGGCAACCCAGAGGTCCTTTACCGCAGACGCGGCTATTCGAATAGATCATTTATAACCCTGCAGGGGTGTACTTCTTCACACATGTTTCCACCTATTAGCATATGCACATGACATGTGCTCGCCAGACTTCAAGCGAAAGCCGATGTGGGTGTAGACCACGACCTGGCTAACCACACAAGTCCCTAGTCCAAGTTTATCGCCTATTCAGGTTCCATCCACAGGGAGTCTGACCGAGGTTTCCACTACGGCCCCGAATGATGTGTGCAGGGTTCTCGAGTCACCAAATGGGTGACTCGGTACACCGGGCTATGTGCCTACCGCATCACAGCCCACCCCTTGGGTCAGCGCTACGCACGGCCTCCAGCATACTACAAACACCAGAAACTACTTGCAACTCCTGGACAGAGGACATGGGGGTTAATAAGTCGAGCAGGGTCATATTTCAGGGCCCAACATGTGGTAGTAGATTTTCATGGATCACACACACATAACTCAGTTCCTGAGGACGGTATCAGTGAGACAACCCACCATGTACTCCTACATGGCCTCTCACCGCTACCTTTCCAAATCGTGTTCACACACTTAGCTCTCAACAGTAAGACATGCTCACCACATTCCAATTCATCCTCGATGAATTAGACATGGCTCAACTCTAAGCAGTAGAAGGCATGACAACAAGCATGAATGAGTTGGCACGTCAGGGCTCAAACAACTCCTACTCATGCTAGTGGGTTTCATCTATTTGCTATGGCAATGACAGGTCATGCAGAGGAAACGGGTTCAACTATCGCAGCATGTAATAGTTGAATCGTTGTTGTCCTAATGCAGTAAAAGAGAGCAGAAACGAGAGAGTGGGATTATATCGGAATGAACAGGGGGGGGGGTGGTTTGCTTGCCTGGCACTTCTGAAGATAGTATAGCTATTCATCGGTGTCATCGATCACATCGTCAGGACAACGTCTACTTGGGGGAACAACACCCGCAAATAGAGAAGGAACGCAATCGATGCAATGCAACAATATGATGCATGCATGTGACATGGCAATATGCTGTTGATTGAGCTAATGCAACTAGCAACGATTTAAATGAAGTTGGTTTGAACCCAAGGTTCAAATTCAAACTCCTTATGTGGGAATTCAAATGCCATTTATATGATTTGTCCTAAACAGTGAACAAAAGTTGTTCTAACATGCATGAAATGCCATAAACAGATTCTTTGGATTTTTCTGAAATTTTTTCATATATAATTTATTCCATCCTGAGCTATAGTTTATTTTCTATGAAATTTTAAAGTTTTGGATATTTTCTGGAATTTCCTGGTTATTTCGAATTAGAATAAATCCAGAAAAGTATTTACTGCATCAGCCTGGCATCAGTGTGACATCAGCAGGTCAACAGGTTCGTCCAGGTCAAACTTGACATGTGGGACCCGCGTGTCATTGACACAGGTACTAATCCTGGTCAAATCCATCGCTGACTGGGTTTGACCCTGCCGTAGGGCCCGCTGTCAGTGGCTAAGGTGATTAAACTAAACGTGATTAGGCCGTAAGGACGAAGCCACGTTATCACCATAGATGTGTAAAAACGCCGGCGACCAAATCCGCGGCGGAGCGCGTCGGAATTTCGCTACAGGGTTCGATTTGGCGCGCGGGGAGAATCTACGGGGAGCTGGCGGAGGGGCGCATCCAGTGTGTCACAGTCTGAATTTTTAGCCCTTTCTTTTTCTTTTGTTTTTCTGAGATTTTTGCTTGATTTTTCTTTTTCCGTGGCTATGTGGTCTGGAAACTGAAGAAGATGCCCTCTTCTTTCTTTCCAGAGTGGCTTGCCATCCTCAAACCCTTCCCAAGACCTTGCCATTTTCATCCTAGCCCAACCCCAATATTCTTTTCCTTGGGAATATTCTTTTTTCTATCAAAGGAATAACCCAATTTGCCCTAGGTTCTGAAGCAACCTATATTTCTATCACTCTCAAAATTCCCAAATAATTCTCACAAATTTTTTGGGTCATATATTCCTCAAATATGGCAAAATATTTCATTGGCCATGTTTCTCATCATGCTCAATTAATTCCTTTCCTATTCTGTCCTGAATGGCATATTGTGAAGCAAGTGCCATTTATCTTTGCCCAATGGACCCCAAACTTCTTGGACACCTTTTCATGTCCATATAATTACATCATGCCAAAATTCAACTTAATTTGCCTAGTGAATATTCCTGAGCAATTTTTCAAAGTTCCTCTCTAAGGGAATTAGTTGTGAAGGAAGTACTAGCTAGGTTAATAATATTAAGTTGAAATTTTGCATGGCACTTCATGTAACCAAATCATCACCCTCCTCAAGATTTGAGCTCATGCAATGCATCCTTGTGATCTGAGCATCAATTCTTTGTTTCTGTCCAAATTTTCAGTTAGTGAAGGAAGTACATTTTATATTGCTCCATTATTGCTGAAAATTTTCCAGGGCCTTCTCCAAACTTTATAACCTATCTCTACCAAATTTGGGAATATTTCATTTAGCCATATTTCCTTAGGATTTTTCCTAAGTTTCTGTCCAGAGAGGACAGCTATGAAGGAAGTACCATTTTGGCTTGGCCAAATGGCATAAAAATTGTGTGGCACTCTCATATGACAAAATAACCTTGCCACGTTCATTCTAAGCTCAATCCATCACTCTATGTGAGTGCTTCTTCCTGTTCTTGTTTCTGGACAAGTTTATGTGGTTGTTAAGCAACTATATTAAATACTGGTCCAAATCATCTCAAACTTACCAGGATTATAGTCCTTCCTAACCTAAACACCCAGACAACTCATTTGCCTCTAACCTCACCTCAGTTGATCACTCTTTCATGATCAAGTTTGCAACAGAAAACTTCAGACGCTGATTACCATTTAACCATAGAGTCTTTAAATGAGCTACAACCGCAGTTAAAACCGCCCCTGGAAGGACTAACCCCCAGATATCGTTTGGCATAGTTTGTGGCACTGTGTGCACCAGTCCACGCGGTGACCACCGCTTTGGCATGCAGTGCGTGCGTCTAGAGCGTCTTCTTGCTCGGGCCCCTCCTCTGCTCGGCGTCTCAGCGAGCACGGGTCTGTCGAGCGTGTTCCCCGTGTCATCGCCGTCCTCCTAGAACCATCTCCCCCTCCGTAAGCCCGCCGTCAGCGCTCGTCGCCGCGCGCGCACGGGCGAGGTGTAGCCGACCGGCTCTGTTCGTGCCGCGGCCTCTTCATCCTCTTCTCCTCGAGCTCTGCTCGTCCCTGTGCACCTCTATAGCTCGTCCGCACCTCCCCGTCACCTTCCGCGAGCTCATGCGCAAGCACACGCGTCCGCGGCACCGTCCACGCGTCCGCGGCGACGCCAGCTCGGCCATGCCCTTGCCCGGCTATATAATCCCCTCCCGCAGTGCCCGAGCACTCCAGCAAACTTGCCTATCTCCCTGGAGCTCGGTTCGCCTCTTTGTTGAGCTCGAGGAGCTCTGCTGCCCTTCCATCCCCGCCATAGCCGCCGCCTCGGCCATCTCAACTTCGTGCAAGCCGCGGCTCCTATCTGCCTTCCACCTACACTAGAGAGCCCCCGGACCCCTAAGATCCTACCCATGCCCTCCCCCCCTTGCCAGAGCCCTTGTTGCTGCCACCCCTCGATCGACCGCCGCCCCCTATAGCTTCTGCCACCACGCGGTGCTGCAGCCACACCCCTCCTCGGCGCCTGCTTCTACTCCACGCGGGTGCAACACCTCTTCCCGCACTCGCCGGTGCCTGCAGCTCGGCTGGTGGTGGCCGGGAACGGCGGGGCCAGCGCCAGCACCGCGCGGCCTCGCTTCTTCCTCTGCCCGTCGCGAGGAAGAGGAAGGAAGCAGGAGGGACGAGAGGACTCAGCCATGGGCCCCGCATGTAAGCCACACGGCGTTGACCCCGCCCGGTCCAGCAGGGATAAGTGACGGGACCCACCCGTGTGGGACCCGCACGTCAGCATCACACGAGCCAGCCCCGCGCTTGCCTAGCTGGATAAGTGGAAACACCCTTTTGGTGGAATACGTTTTCAATAAGGGAAAGCGTATTTTGGTCTTAGTTCGGTTGGAAACATGTTTTCCTTATGGGAAAGCGTATTATCACCTAACTATGTCTAGGAATACGTTTTCTCTGTTGAGAAGGCGTATTCCGCTAAAGGTGCTTTCTGTTTTTCAGCTCAGGGGCCTGTTTGTAGAAATCTTTTTACAAATTGGTCCCTGGACTTTGTCAGGCTCTAACTTTTTGCTCGTAACTCCGTTTAAGGTGAATCCAAAGCCCATTTCTTCGTCTCGTCAAGCCCGTTCTGTTGGTCACACTTTCACCATGTGTTAACATTCTGAAATGACCATTTTTCCCTTGCACATAAACAGCCCCTCCGGGAGAGGACTTTTTTCGGCGAATCTTTCCGCGGTTTCACCGCACTTTTCCTCAGTGCGTTCTTCATCCCCAGGCAAGCCACAATACCCACTTGCATGATAGTCATGCAGTAGCCATGGTTTTCAACTTGAATATTTATTAAATGTTTGCTTGTTTAAAATATGGTTATCGTTGTTTCGGTAATACTTCTTGCTATGTTGTTATGCACCTGGTTATCATGCCCTGCTAGTTGATAGTATTCCTTTCATATGCTTATGCTTGCTAGTAGTACATGTTGATGTTGGTGATGGTCTTCGGTGCATGACTGCCATTTGTCCCGAATACCGTTGTTATGCATGTTCCATTGCATCCAGTTGGTTAAATGCTTGCATGATGGCATTGTTGATATGTTCTTGCATGATATTTATTGTTGATGCTAGTGGTCATGCTATGTTACTGAGAAGTATGTACTTGTGATGTTCATGCTAGTCAGTATGCCATGCTCAGTTGGATATGATTCATTGTTGATATGGTTAATAGTTATGTTGCACCTCCATGCTTATGTTGATATCATGTTCATGCATTGTAATTTGCATCATGTTATTTTATCATGGGTAAGCATATTTGCATTCAAGTTTAACCGGATTAAATTGAACTTGAACAACTGTTGGCTGAGTCATGGTGCCGCCATATCGAGCTGACCGGTGCAACCACGCTTGCTTTATGGGAAGGTCCTAACTCGGTCTATTGTCGTGCCTCTCGTCGGTGCCTCCAACGAGGGAAGGTTATGGGTGTGCGGTACCCTGGCCCGGTAAGCAGACATAATCTTGTGTGCCCGTTGTTGTTATATCCGGATTGTCCCCATTTGGGACCATTTTGCCATGATGGTGGCTGTTTTGCCACGACGGTGGCCGTTGGTGCCTTTGGTAGGCACGGGGCCACCCATGACCTAGCCCAGAGGAGAGTTGTCCGGAGTGGCCGGGAGAGTGTCATGGCAGTAGATCGGTTTTATCGGAATGCCGTTGGTCCACCCGAATGGGAGCGAGAGGCCATGGGTTCTGTGGTGTGGGTACAGTGTGCTAACCTCTGCAGAGTGTGTGTTAAATCTATCGATAGCCGCGCCCGCGGATAAGGACCCAGTTCGTAGTTGGTCACACTGTGGGTCAATAGTAATAATAGTAACTTGCTTAATAACAACCCCGGTTCGATGATGAGATAAGTTGGTTATGTGATCCGTGAATGATCATCGTTTGGTTACGCGGTAACCCGTTGAGCCTAGAGTGGTTCCGTTTGTGATCCGTGGATGATCACTGTGGTATCGAGGATACTGAGTTGTTGGATATTCATGATGTTGTGCGAGCATTGTGGGTAAAGATCAAGCTCCTTGTAGTCATTTAATGATTACTACAGTATTGTTTATAGCAAGCTTGATTTGATCCTGAGATGATCGTGTGATGTCCGAGGATGGTAAGTGATGCATGTGATGGTTATGAGGTAACCCGAGCAGTATAAGTGGTGCATATAGTGTCATCATGTTGCATGCTAGTATCATCAGATTTATATGCTCATACCATGCTCATATTGTTCTAGCTGTATCATGTTCATGTTGTTCATGCCATGTCATACTGCTGATCTCATGATAATTCCTGCTTAACCTGTAATTGCCATGCTGGTGTTTGTCTTGAATGCTTCTGGTTATTGTGAGCTTGCAAGTACATTCAATGTACAAACCTGGCGTGTCATGCCAGTTTGCAGGTCATGCCCTGATTACTTGATTGCTTGTCATGGTTTCCGTTCGTGCGAGCTAGGATAAGCGTTCCAGCCAGAGTCCATGCGGAGTGGAGTTCATCACCATCGTCGCTGTTCCACTGCTTCGAGTTGTTCTGCTGCTTGCATGGAGCAACTGCGGTAGGCATAGTGTCGCCGTGCCGATGTTACCCTTGTACCCAAATAGATTGTAATAAAGAGCTGATTTGTTCTATGCTAAGCAGTGCCGTATTCCAGAAGACTTCTCCTTGATCTCTGGGCTGGAATACGGGGCTTTCCGGTTTTCTATGAGCCGAGATGCTACACAGTGGTGGTGGCGGCTAGAGCTGGGGTGGCCTGCACAGGCACCAGCGACGAGCTTTGCCACGGCCGGAGCTTGGGCATGTGCGGGCGCGTGGTTTCAGTGCATGTGAGAGCTAGCTAGGGGCTGCATTAGACTCGTCGTTGCTCCAGGAGCACGCTGGAGGCTCAAGCTCAAGCAGAGATGCACGATGGCTGCGAGAGCAACGACCATGGCGGACGGTGATACGTCTCCGTCGTATCTACTTCTCCAAACACTTTTGCCCTTGTTTTGGACTCTAACTTGTATGATTTGAATGGAACTAACCCGGACTGACACTGTTTTCAGCAGAATTGCCATGATGTTGTTTTATGTGCAAAAAACAAAAGGTCTCGGAATGACCCGAAACTCCACGGGATGTCTTATAAAAATAATAAAAAATCCTCGCCAAAGATGAAGACCAGGGGGCCCACAGCCTGTCCATGAGGGTGGGGGGCACACCCCTAGGGCGCGCCCCCCTACCTCGTGGCACCCTTGGAGCCCCTCCGACGCCAACTCCAACTCCATATATTGGCTTTCGGGGAGAAAAATATCAGAGAGAAAGTTTCATCGTGTTTTACGATACGGAGCCGCCGCCAAGCCCTAATCTCTCTCGGGAGGGCTGATCTGGAGTCCGTCCGGGGCTCCCGAGAGGCGGATTCGTCGTCGTCGTCATCATCAACCATCCTCCATCTCCAATTTCATGATGATCACCGCCGTGCGTGAGTAATTCCATCGTAGGCTTGCTGGACGGTGATGGGTTGGATGAGATTTATCATGTAATCGAGTTAGTTTTGTTAGGGTTTGATCCCTAGTATCCACTATGTTCTGAGATTGATGTTGCTATGACTTTGCTATGCTTAATGTTTGTCACTAGGGACTGAGTGCCATAATTTCAGATCTGAACCTATTATGTTTTCATGAATATATGTGTGTTCTTGATCCTATCTTGCAAGTCTATAGTCACCTACTATGTGTTATGATTCGGCAACCCCGAAGTGACAATAATCGGGACCACTCCCGGTGATGACCATAGTTTGAGGAGTTCATGTATTCACTATGTGATAATGCTTTGTTCCGGTTCTCTATTAAAAGGAGGCCTTAATATCCCTTAGTTTCCAATAGGACCCCGCTGCCACGGGAGGGTATGACAAAAGATGTCATGCAAGTTCTTTTCCATAAGCACGTATGACTATATTCAGAATACATGCCTACATTACATTGATGAATTGGAGCTAGTTCTGTGTCACCCTATGTTATGACTGTTACATGACGAACCACATCCGACATAATTATCCATCACTGATCCGGTGCCTATGAGCTTTCCATATACTGGTTTACGCTTATTTACTTTTCCATTGCTACTGTTACAATCACTACAAAAATACAAAAAACATTACTTTTGCTGTCTTTACTTTGTTATCGTTACCACCACTATAATATTACATTGCTACTAAATACTTTGCTGCAGATACTAAGTTTCCAGGTGTGGTTGAATTGACAACTCAGCTGCTAATACTTGAGAATATTCTTTGGCTCCCCTTGTGTCGAATCAATAAATTTGGGTTGAATACTCTACCCTCGAAAACTGTTGCGATCCCCTATACTTGTGGGTTATCAAGACCTTTTTCTCAAGCCGTTCTTGGAGCATAGCTCTATTCTTTGATTCACTTGGGATTTATATCTGCTGGACACTATGAAGAACTTGAAAGGCGCTAAGACAACAATTTATCCCTCAATTACGAGGGAGGTAAGGAACTGCCATCTAGCTCGCACTTGATTCACCTTCATTATGAGTAAGCTAGCGACACCTAAACCTGCTTACGCTATTAGCTTACGATATGTCGCATGTTATTGATGATGCCACTTCGCTATGCATGATACTTATGATGAAACTACTTCTATGCTTGATACTACTGTGCCCCTTGGTGAATTTCTAGATGAACAAATTTCTAGGTCTAGAGAAAGAGAAATTATTGAAGCTGAATACAATGATGAAAGTGATGATGAAAATATGCCTGCCATTCCTGAGGGTTATCTTTTTGATGCTGAATCTTCTGCAGCTATTTTTGCTTGTAAGGATAGATATGAACTTAAGAGGCTGCTAGTTAAATGGAGTAAAGAATCCCTTAGAGATAGGATGAGACATGCCCCTGCTTTTGTTACTTCACCTATCTGTGTTCCTGATAAGGATTATCAATTCTCTGTTGATCCTAATATAATTACTTTGGTTGAATCTGATCCTTTTTATGGTTATGAATCTGAAACTATTGTGGCACATCTTACTAAGTTAAATGATATAGCTGCCCTATTTACTAATGATGAGAGATCGCGCTACTTTTATATACTCAAAATATTTCCGGTCTCATTAAAGGGTGATGCTAAGATATGGTTTAATTCTCTTGATCCTGGTTGTGTGCGTAGTCCCCAGGATATGATTTATTACTTCTCTGCTAAATATTTCCGTGCTTATAAGAAACAAGCTGCTTTGAGGGATATATATAATTTTGTGCAGATTGAAGAAGAGAGTTTCCCACAAGCTTGGGGGAGGCTTCTCAAGTTACTTAATGCCTTGCCTGATCATCCTCTTAAGAAACCTGAAATACTTGATATCTTTTATAATGGACTAACCGATGCTTCCAGAGATTACCTGGATAGTTGTGCTGGTTCTCTTTTCAGGGAAAGAACACCGGATGAAGCTGAAATTCTATTGAATAATATGTTGACAAATGAAAATAATTGGGCACCTCCTGAGCCAACTCCCGAGCCAGCTCCTGAGCCAATTGCTGAGCCTATTCCTAAACCAACTCCAAAGAATAGAGGTGTTCTATTTCTCAGTCCCGAAGATATGCAAGAGGCAAAGAAATCTATGAAAGAAAAAGGTATTAAAACTGAAGATGTTAAGAATTTACCTCCTATTGAAGAAATACATGGTCTTAATTTACCGCCCGTTGAAGAAGTATATGATCTCAATTCTTTATTCACCAAAGAACCTCCTGATCCTGATATCCCGACACAGGTAGTAAAGGAAAATTCTCTCTATAGATATGATAAACCTGAAGTCCCTCCTACTAAAATTGCTAGTCAGTGCTTGGATGAGTTTGATAACTTTATGTTTAAGCAAGATGACTTTAATGCTTATTTTGGTAGACAACTAAAACAGAATACCTTTATGATTAAACGCTTGGGTGATTATATGGCTAATATTAGAGGTGAGCTTAAACTTGTTAGCAAACATGCTTCTATGGTTACCACTCAAGTAGAGCAAGTACTTAAAGCTCAGAAAGAAGTGCTGGATGAAATGAGTAGTAAGAAAAATGATTATGCTGTTAGAGTGGCTACTAGAACTGGTAGAATGACTCAGGAACCTTTTTATCCTGAAGGCCACCCTAAGAGAATCAAGCAAGATTCTCAGAGAAATAATATTGATGTACCAAGTTCTTCTAAAAGGAAGAAAAAGAAAAATGATAGTACTGTGCAAACTTCTAGTGAACCTATTGCTGAAACACCTGATAATTCAAATGATATCTCTATATCTGTTGCTGAAACACAATCTGGTAATGAACATGAACCTAGTGGAAATTTTAATGATGATGTTCATGATGATGCTCAACCTAGTAATGATAATGATGTAGAAGTTGAACCTGCTGTTGATCTTGATAACCCACAATCAATGAATCAATGTTATGATAAAAGAGACTTCGTTGCTAGGAAACATGGTAAAGAAAGAGAACCATGGGTTCAGAAACCCATGCCCTTTCCTCCCAAACCATCCAAGAAAAAGGATGATGAGGATTTTGAGCGCTTTGCAGAAATGATTAGACCCATCTTTTTGCGTCTGCGATTGACTGATAAGGTCAAAATGAATCCTTATGCTAAATATATGGAAGATATTGTTACAAATAAAAGAAAGATACCGGAAGCTAAAATTTCCACCATGCTTGCTGATTATACTTTTAAGGGTGGAATACCAAAGAAACTTGGAGATCCAGGAGTACCTACTATACCATGCTCCATTAAAAGAAATTATGTTAAAACTGCTTTATGTGATCTTGGAGCCGGTGTTAGTGTTATGCCTCTCTCTTTATATCGTAGACTTGACTTGAATAAGTTGACACCTACTGAAATATCTTTGCAAATGGCTGATAAATCAACTGCTATACCTGTCGGTATTTGTGTGGATGTGCCAGTTGTGGTTGCAAACGTTACTATTTTAACGGACTTTGTTATTCTTGATATTCCCGAGGATGATAGTATGTCTATTATTCTTGGAAGACCTTTCCTTAATACTGCAGGGGCTGTTATTGATTGCAACAAAGGCAATGTCACTTTTCATGCTAATGCTAATGGGCATACGGTACACTTCCCGAGGAAACAACCTCAAGTTCATAGTATCAACTCTATTGGAAAAATTCCATCGATTATATTTGGAGGTTTTGAATTTCCTCTCCCTACTGTCAAGAAGAAATATGATATACTTATTATTGGGGATGTCCATATCCCCGTTGAGGTAACATAGTGTTATTCGAAATTTCTCCGGTTCCATGATTATCGGAATGAGTTTGTTAACAAGACTTGATCAATCTTGTCAGTGGGTTCTTTTTTATGAGCATGAGATGGATGAAACTAGAAGCACAACCTTTTGTACCCTCTTTATATTTTCTGTTCTTTAGTAGAAATAAAGTAAAATAGTATTTTTCTGTCTGTTTCCTGATTTATCCGTGCAATATAAAAATATCCCAAAAATAAAAGTCCTCAAAATGCCATGCCAATTTAATATAATTTTTTCGGGAATATTTGAGGATTTTTAGTGCAAAAATTACCGCAGGGGGAGCTGCCACCTGACCACGAGGGTGGAGGGCGTGCCCTACCCCCCTGCGCGCGCCCCCCTGCCTCGTGGGCCCACGGTGGCCCTCCTCCACTTGTCCCTTCACCCATCTTCTTCCTCTGCCTCACACAAACCCGAAAAACCAACTCAAGCTCGTGTTCTAGCCACTTTTGCTGTGATTTTCGATCTCCATGCTCAAAGCACCTCTCGCAAAACCGTTTGGGGAGATTGTTCCTTGGTATGTGACTCCTCCATTGGTCCAATTAGTTTTTGTTCTAGTGCTTTATTCATTGCAAATTTGTGCTGCATAGGTGACCATGTTCTTGAGCTTGCATGTCAAATTTATATGGTTCCAAGTAGTTCTAATGCTTGATATATGCTCTAGGCACTTGTATGAGTAGGTGCTATCAGTTTCATGAAGTTGGTTCACTTTTGTTTGAAGTTACTGAAAATTTCAGATTATTTCAGAAATAATGAAGAGACTTTTGAGGGGCTCGTCGAGCCGAAGCTCGAGGGAAAAACAAAAGGAAGAAGAGCAGAAGCCCAAATTTAATTTGCTCGCACCACGGAGGTCCGGTCGTGTGAATGGCCTTTCGATGACTTCTTGAGGAGAGCCGGGATTTATGAGGATTTCTATCTATTAGTTGAGAACGCCGGCCTCACCGACTTCCTCCGCGACCAACGTCATCAGTATCTCTTACTCACAAATACTTTTGTGCAGAACTTCTACTTTTTCCCTAAGAAATCACCTCCAACAGTAGAGTTCCATTTATATGACGTTGTTAAGGCGATGAAATTAGCTGAATTTTGTGAGGTTTGCAAAATACCTTTTGAGGGCACCTTAGATGAACCACACCATAATGAAGTGGAAGATTTTATTAACACTATCACTGTGGGAGAAACGAGGAAGGTTTCTGATGCAAGAATTACTAGCATAAAATTTCCTATTTTACGCTACTTTGCCTTATTTGCTAGTCGTTGCTTGATTGGTCGCAGGAACTGTGGAAACCTTAGCATTCCAGATATTATCATTTTGTTCCATGGTTTATACCGCAATAACTTTGTTAGTATGGGTGGAATTGTTGCTAGACGGTTAAGTCTGAACTTTACTAAGGGCCCCGTCTTTGGAGGCATTTATGCTTCACGCCTAGCTGAATATTTTGAGATACCTATTAGGCATGAGGAGAAAGAAGAAACAGCGTTGCCCCGTGCTTATTTAGATTATAAGAGTATGCTAGCGCATGATTTTCTTGTTAAGAGTCGCGAAGGGGAGCTCAAATATAAATTGTACTTTGATAAACATCACCCTAAGACTATTACTTTGCCTGCTCCCTCTTTGTTTAACCTGTCTACAGGTCCTTACATCGTTCCGTGGGTGGCTGTTCAAGCCTATCGGAATCCTGCACCAGCCCCGGAACCGGACCCACAAGATGAGCCTCCACGACAGTCTGTTTATTCTTGGGATCCTGAGGCGGTTGCCAGCCAGTGGCAGTCAGAGTCCTCTTCCTCACATTTTGATCCCAACTTTTCTTCATCGCAGTACGACCCCAGCTACACGTACGGATATCCGCCAGGCTATCCCTGGCAATAGACCAACTTAGGCCAAAAGCCTAAGCTTGGGGGAGTATGTATTTCCCACCGACATTACTTCATGTTGACACACATTCATTGCTAGATGTCGGTGCTCATACTCTTTCATTGTAATATCCATGCTAGTTTATTTCCTTTTTCCTGCTTTCTTCTTGTGTGTTTGATAAACCTTAGAAAAACCAAAAAAATAGTAGTAGTTTACTTTTCCTGCTGTAGCAGTAGTAATTAAAAAGAAAACCCAAAAATATTTCTTGTTCTTCTTTTGCTTGTTGGGAGCTTTCCCGTGTAAATAGTTTTATTTCCTTTCTTTTCTTTGGGGGTCAGTAGGACAAGACCATGATTAAATTGTTGAGATGGCTCTTATATGCATCATTGTTGATTTAACCAAGAGCGCATATTGCCTTGTCTTCTCCTGTTTATTGAATGCTCGCAGATTCCAGCTTAGTCCAATGCACGTGCACTCTTATTATTATTCACACCGTTCGGTCGTGCAAGTGAAAGGAAATTATGATGACATATATGATGGACTGACTGAGATGGGAAAAGATGGTATGAACTCGACCTCTTTTGTTTTTGTAAATATGATGAGCCCATCGTTCTTGATTCAGCTTATTATGAATAAACATGTTTGCAATGACAATTAGAGATCATAGTTGCTTGTGCCATGCTTGATTAGCTATGAGTTATAATGGTTTACCTTGCGTGCCAACATGCTATTAAAATGGTTGTGATGTGGTATGATGGGTTCGTATCCTCCTTTGAATGATTTAAGTGACTTGACTTGGCACATGTTCACGCATGTATTTGAAACAAATCAACATAGTCTTCACGATATTTATGTTCATGGTGGATTATATCCTACTCATGCTTGTATTCAATGTTTATTAATTTTAATGCATGTTCATGACTGTTGTCGCTCTCTAGTTGGTCGCTTCCCAGTCTTTTGCTAGCCTTCACTTGTACTAAGCGGGAATACTGCTTGTGCATCCAATCCCTTAAACCCCAAAGTTATTCCATATAAGTCCACTATACCTTCCTATATGCGGTATCTACCTGCCGTTCCAAGTAAATTTGTATGTGCCAAACTCTAAACCTTCAAATAATCATTCTGTTTTGCATGCTCTAATAGCTCATATATCAACTAGTACTGCCCTTATCTTCCGTGTTAGGCGGGTTATTCTCAAGAGGAGTGGACTCCGCTCCTCACTCACGAGAAATGGCTGGTCACTGGGATGCCCGGTCCCATGCTTTATGCAAACTAAATCAAAATAACTGCAAAGAAAACCCCCCCTGGGACCCGTTGAATGTTGGAGGCACTCGTTGTTTCGAGCGAGCCATGGATTGATGCTTGTGGAGGAGGGGGAGTATAAATTTTACCATTCTGTTTGGGAACCGCCTATAATTTGTTTAGCATGGAAGATATCGTCATGTCTTAGTTGTTATGTTGACAATGAAAGTATGCCGCTCAAAATATAATTATCTCTATTTCAAAATCGAGCTCCGGCACCTCTACAAATCCCTGCTTCCCTCTGCGAAGGGCCTATCTATTTACTTTTATGTTGAGTCATCACCCTCTTATTAAAAGCACTAGCTGGAGAGCACAACTGTCATTTGCATTCATTGTTGTTAATCTATATCGGGTATGACTATGATTGGATCTCTTTTACCATGAATTACAATGTCTAGTCAGTCCTTGATCTTTGAAGGTGCTCTGCATTTATGTTTTGCGGTCTCAGAAAGGGCTAGCGAGATACCATCTTGTTATATCATATTATGATTGTTTTGAGAAAGTATTGTCATCTGAGATTTATTATTATGACTCGCTAGCTGATTATGTTATTGATATGAGTAAACATGAGACCTGAGAATTATTGCGAATGTGGTTAGTTATAATATTTGCTGAAAACTTGAATGCTGGCTTGACATAGGTACAACAACAAGAGCAAACAGAGTTTGTAAAAGTTTTTCTTTTTCTCTTTCAGTTTTTCAACTGAATTGCTTGAGGACAAGCAAGGGTTTAAGCTTGGGGGAGTTGATACATCTCTGTCGTATCTACTTTTCCAAACACTTTTGCCCTTGTTTTGGACTCTAACTTGTATGATTTGAATGGAACTAACCCGGACTGACGCAGTTTTCAGTAGAATTGCCATGATGTTGTTTTATGTGCAGAAAACAAAAGTTCTCGGAATGACCTGAAACTCCAAGGGATGTCTTATAAAAAATAAAAAAAAATCCTCGCCAAAGATGAAGACCAGGGGGCCCACACCCTCTCCACGAGGGTGGGGCGCCGCCTCGTGGGCCCACAGGACCCTCCGACGCCAACTCCAACTCCATATATTGGCTTTCGGGAGAAAAAAATCAGAGAAAGTTTCATCACGTTTACGATCACGGAGCCGCCGCCAAGCCCTAATCTCTCTCGAGAGCTGATCTGAGTCCGCTCGGGCTCCGGAGAGGGGATTCGTCGTCGTCGTCATCATCAACCATCCTCCATCACCAATTTCATGATGCTCACCGCCGTGCGTGAGTAATTCCATCGTAGGCTTGCTGGACGGTGATGGGTTGGATGAGATTTATCATGTAATCGAGTTAGTTTTGTTAGGGTTTGATCCCTAGTATCCACTATGTTCTGAGATTGATGTTGCTATGACTTTGCTATGCTTAATGCTTGTCACTAGGGCCCGAGTGCCATGATTTCAGATATGAACATAATATGTTTTCATGAATATATGTGTGTTCTTGATCCTATCTTGCAAGTCTATAGTCACCTACTATGAGTTATGATCCGGCAACCCCGAAGTGACAATAATCGGGACCACTCCCGGTGATGACCATAGTTTGAGGAGTTCATGTATTCACTATGTGCTAATGCTTTGTTCCCGTTATCTATTAAAAGGAGGCCTTAATATCCCTTAGTTTCCAATAGAACCCCGCTGCCACGGGGGTAGGATAAAAGATGTCATGCAAGTTCTTTTCCATAAGCACGTATGACTATATTCGGAATACATGCCTACATTACATTGATGAATTGGAGCTAGTTCTGTGTCACCCTATGTTATGACCGTTACATGATGAACCACATACGGCATAATTATCCATCAACGATCCGGTGCCTACGAGCTTTCCATATACTGGTTTACGCTTATTTACTTTTCCGTTGCTACTGTTACAATCACTACAAAAATACCAAAAACATTACTTTTGCTGTCTTTACTTTGTTACCGTTACCACCACTATCATATTACTTTGCTACTAAACACTTTGCTGCAGTACTAAGTTTCCAGGTGTGGTTGAATTGACAACTCAGCTGCTAATACTTGAGAATATTCTTTGGCTCCTCTTGTGTCGAATCAATAAATTTGGGTTGAATACTCTACCCTCGAAAATTGTTGCGATCCCCTATACTTGTGGGTTATCAGATAGCGGGGCATGCGCACGGCGGCTGGCACGACTAGAGGGTGTAATCGATCTTGGGGAGAGGGGGTTCCGATGTGGGAGCTCACGGTGGTTGCCGAGGTGTCGACGTGGGCTCGAGGGAGGCTCGGACCAGAGGGCACAACGGTGGCGATCTCGGCATCCCGAGGTTGAAGACGATGGCGGTGAGGGTGTTGCAGCGCGTCCGGCGTTGCATGTCTTAGCGAGGAGGTCGGGGACAATGTAGCGGAGCTCCTGAACACGTCGAGAGGTCGAGGGGGAGGTGGTGGCTGCGGTGGTGGCGAGTGGCGTCGACATCAGCGCTCGGTGTGTGCGAGGGAGAGAGCCAGGGGAGGGGGAGTGGCACTGGGAGAGCGAAAGAGGGTCGAGGGGGTCAGCGTGGCACTCGTGGAGGCGTCCAGGCCCTCGGCGGCAAGTAGGAGCTGGCGAGGCGCGTGCTCGCGAGCGGCGGCCACTCGCGCTGCGTCCTTCTGGCGCGAGGTTAGTGTCGTGGTTCTAAGTCTAACAGTAGAATAGGGGGTAGGTGATGTAGAGGCAAGATCTTAGCTATGGAGGAGTTGTACATGCAAGTTTTACGAGTTCAGGCCCTTCTCGGAGGAAGTAACAGCCCTACGTCTCGGAGCCCGGAGGCGGTCGACTAGATTATATGCGTGTGAGTTACAGGGGGTGCGAACCCTTGTCCCAGAGGAGGGGGGTGGCTTATATAGAGTGCGCCAGGACCCCAGCTCCCCTCCGTTACACAGGGTTAAATGTACCTCAAGAGGGGGCGTTACTGGTAACGCCAGTAATAAATATACATAATGACCATAAAGCTATGACTTAATTCCCGACCGTTGCAGTGTAGAGAGGCTCTAGATCTTCTGGTAGTCGAGTGATAGTCTTCATGGTCGAGTGACTTCAAGACTGCCGAGTGGAACATAGCTTCATGGTCAAGTGGATGATGATTCTTCTGGTTTTTTAAGGGATGTCCTTTGGGAGGGTTTCTTGGACAGGTCCATGACCCTACCCTAGGTACATAGCTTCGTCATTAGCCCCCGAATGGATCAAGGTTTGAGTGGGGAAGGAGTTGAGAACACTTCCGACTTGTTTTCGTCCTACGAGTATATCTTGTTCTGGATCAATGAACCGAGGTGACGATACCAACTTATTTTTCAATCGCCTTGATCCATTCCTTGTTTTGTCGAGTGAAGTTTTACAAGAAGAGGTCCAAGTGATGATGTGGAGGAGATCTTCCGTCTGACAAGTTATTCTGCTGTCCGCGGATTTCTAGGGATTCGAATTTTGGGAAGCGCGCGGAGCGGAGGAGGCCGCAGTAATCGGGCTGGATTAGGCAGGGCTTTTGAATGGTGCGCTCTCATTTTTCTTCTTCTTCCTTAGAGTTCTCCTCTGCGCTTGCTTTCGCCCTAGGACCGCCGTTCCGTTCAAGATCCATCTGCGGTGATGGGGAAAGAGAAGACGGTGGCTCTCGAGCACGCGAAGAAGGCGACAGCGAAGGCGAAGGGGAAGAAGTCCAGCCGGGGCAGATCTTCCTCGAGGTCTGGCCTGCCATCGGGCTGGATCCAGGGCGACTGGATTCGCTCGGCGATCCGCCAGGACGACATCGTCGACCTGGTCGAAGGGGTATTGATTCCCCATGAATCGGCGCGGCTCCCGGGGAACGAGACCGAGCTGCAGCCGCGTGAGGGTGAGTGCTTCCTCCTCGCCACTCACATTGACCGCGGGTTCTCCTTGCCTCCTCACCCTTTCTTCCAAGGTTTCTTGAATTTTTTCGGGGCACAACTCCACCATTTCACCCCAAACACTATTGTGTACATTGCTGCCTTCGTGTCTTTGTGTGAGAATTTCTTGGGCTGCCGACCCCACTGGGGCCTCTTCAAGCACATCTTCACATGCCGCTCCCAGTCGGTCAAAAAGGCAAATCCGAGTGATGAAAGGACGCATGTGATCCAAATGTGCGGGGGCCTTGGGATTCATATGAGGGGAAAAAGTTCTTTTCCAGCCATGATTCTTCCCGACTCGGTCCCTGGGTGGCAGTCGACCTGGTTCTACTGCAAAGACCAGCCGACTCCAGGGCAGTCGACTGGACTTCCCCCTTTTTCTTCGGCCCGAGTGGGGAAACCCGCCCCTTTGAAGGTGATCCCGGAGGAGAAGGCACAAGTCAAGGTGCTGGTCGATCGAGTAGTTCAACTTGTCCGCGATGGGGTGACTGGCATGGATTTGCTGGAGGTTTTCCTTCGGCGACGCATCCAACCGCTTCAAGCTCGTGACCACCCGATATGGATGTATTCGGGCACTGATGACACCACTCGGACTCATCCGGAGGAGGTCGACGAGACCATGTTGGAGGGGTGGCTGATGAGCATCACAGGAAACAAAGACAACCCCAGGGAGCCAGGAGAATTCCTCCACTCGACCAATCTTACGAACCAGGCAAGGTCCGATTCTGGATTACCGACTGTAATCTTGACTTATTCGCACTATTGTTTATGCTTTACCGACTGACTTTGTCCTTCTTGCTTTCTTCCAGACTCTTACCGAAATGTACTTTTTGCCCAACGGAGAGCAGGAGCAAGATCCAAAGGGCGAGGCAAGTGGAGGCGAAAGCGGCGAATGGCATTCTGACGGAGAGGGAGAGGGGGAGAGCGACGACTCGAGTGACGAAGAAGAGGTCGGCTCTCCTCCCCACAGGGAAAGGCAATCCAAGCTTGCTCAAGATCCAGCGAGCGCCCGTGACAAGGCAATCATTCCGACTGGGCAATCGTCAAAGCGTCCTCGGACATCCTCTCCAGCACCAACTGAGATGGCTCCAAAGCAGACCAAGGTCGTTGCGAAGAAGACTCGGAAGGCGCTGCCAAAAATCAAGATTGACATTCCTGTTGCCTCTGCGTGAGTGTACTTCTTTCGCTTTTACTCGACGCTCTGCGCTGTTTATCTTTCCTTTTGTTTGATTGAATGAACTTTGAAATTGGAAGGGCCGCTACCTCTGGGACTTCAGCTTATAGAAATGAGGATGAGGAAATGGAAGACGCGGTCACCTCCAATCCGGGTACAATCTTTGTTATTCTGTCGTCCTTTTGTCGATTGAACTATGATATATCCGATTGGGCGATGAAATGTTGGCGACTGAACTTTTTGTAGCTCCCAACGTTATTGACCTCCCCGACGATGATGATGACGAGCCGCAGAGGCCCTTGGGGAGAAGAAACAGGAAAGCATCCATTGGCAAGAAACCTCAATCGACGCTAGTGGCGGAACCGGTAGTTCAGGACGCTGGTGACGCCAATCGGACTTCCGTTTCTCTCGCCATGCCGCTGTCGAGTGCTCGACTGTCGGCGTTCTGGGAACGGGGGTCCCCAGACTTGCCTGCCTGCGGCCTGCGGCGTGGCTCAAAGGAGGCCCAGGACAACCCATCTTCATCAACACAAGCTCAAGACCCTCGCGAGGGGCCAAGCCTCGCGGGGCAGACGACAAGGGGCTTCCTCAGGCACAGCCTCGTCAGGCTGGCTCACGAGGAGGCGGAGAGTTCAAGGCAGGGTACCTCGCGAGGTGCCCATGACGCAAGCCATGATGACCCAGGGCGCCAGTCGGGCGCCAGCCCGCGCAGCGTCCTCCTTTCCTCTTTGGTGCAAAGGGGACAAGCGCAGGCGAGAGCATCAAGCAAAGCCATCCGTTTTGGTGCAACAAGACCAAGACCAGCCCCAACGGCTGGAAGGTAGTCACCGTGGAGCCCAAGCAGGCGTCATCACCAGAGCCTTTGGCAGGCGAGGACCAACTTTAGTCAGGATAAGTGTACCCGCTGTTCCCCTTCAAAATGGCCAATTGTTGGCGCCCTTCCCGCTCAATATTTGGGAAGAGGCCCAAGGCCTTCGTCTATATAAGTAGAGCTAGCCACCATAGCAAAAGGGGATCCGGCACTTGGAATCCAGAGAGAGAGAGACCCGATCCTCAAGCTAGAGCGACGGGATACCACTTAGCAGTTCATCACACCCACCAAGAACAGACCCTCGAGAGGCTATTCTTCCCTGTACTGTTCTTCATCAACCCCAGAGGCAATCACCACACCACAAACTAGAGTAGGGTATTACACCACAACGATGGCCCGAACTAGTATAAATCTTGCGTCTCTTGTGTTGTTCTTGCTAGTAGTTTAGGTCCCTGTGATTCGGCGAGGTACGAGACGGTGGAGGGTTGGATCTCCGCGCGCACCCCAGAGTTTGAACCTTAAGGGTCTGCCGGAACCCGGAATCCGACATCGACCTTCTGCGTCAGCCGCGCGTGCTCTTTGCCGATCCACCTTCAGTTTTTGCTACACATCACGTCCCAGAAGACGAAGTGGGTGCTGCCAAAGAAGCTATACGCCAAGCAGGCATCATGATGGAGAAGATGAAGATGGTGCGGGATGCCAGCCAGGCTGCTTATGATGCCAGCTCCGCTTTCCAGAGCAACGTTCAGGTTCGCAGCTAGTCGACTGCCTCTCTTGACTTGTTCTGTTAGGGTATGGTACATGAAAACTCTCTTTCCAAGGATCTTCGCTTCTGTACACCCACTGGGTGTTTCGATTTGTCATTGAGGAAATTCGTACTTGGAGCTGAATCTGATGTTGTTGTCGATTGAATTTTTTGGACTAGTGGGGGCATGCTGAGTGCACCCACTGGGTGTAGTCCCCGAGACTATGGTGGACTGCGGGGAGTCGACTGTAGTCTTGAATTTTGAATTTCTTCACTCGGTCTGAGCAGGTCATGTCGAGTGGATTTTTGAACCAGTGGGGGCACGCTGAGTGCACCCACTGGGTGTAGTCCCCGAGACCGTGGTCGACTGCTGGCAGTCGACTATGGTCTGAAGAATTTGTTTGTTGATATCTCTATTTTTTGCACTCGCGCTGAAAAAGGTCTTGTCGAGTGTAAACTGAATCAGTGGGGGCACGCTAAGTGCACCCACGGGGTGTAGTCCCCGAGACTACTGTTGGATGTTTGATTCGGCAGTAGTATTAGAATGTGTTGGCTTTATCCTTTACTTCTCTGAAATAACCAATCTTTCTTCTAGTCGACCGACTCATTCCTTGATTGCAGAAATCTTGTGATCTTGGGGCTCGCTTTGCTGACTTGGAGAAATAGCAGATTCAACTCAACCTTGACCTGGAGTTGGCTAAGACAGAACTGCAGAAAGCCAAGGATGACGCCAACAGTAAGAAAGGTCGAGTGGTTTGTCTTCGATCTGGATTTCATTCTGCTCTTTCTGAATCAAGCATTATTTCTTTTTAGAGAAACTGAACCAGGCTCTGGCCAAAAAGGATCAAGATCTGGCTGCCGCACAGAAGAAGGCTGATGAAAAAACTGCTCTGGCCGAACAAAAGCTGGCTTCAGGCGGCAAATTAGAGGAAGAAAATGCCAAGATAAAAACTGCCCTGGACGAAGCCAACAAGGAAGTAACCCGCTTGAAGAAGGACAAGGTCAATCTGAATGAGAGGATGGAAAGCATTGCTCGCAGGAGGGATGATCTAGAAAGTTATCTGAGAAGCCTTGCCAAGAAGCTGTTCATCAAGCTTGAAGGTATATATTCTGTTCGGACTGGTTTATTTTCGTCGACTCGGCATACGACTATTGACTGATCCTCGGATTGTGCATGCAGAGTTTTGCCGAGATTTCGAGGAGGGGACCGGGCGAATTGAACCAAGCTTGGACCCCATCAACTCCCCCGTGAAAGATGAAACTGCTATGAACTTGCTCCGACTGCAATCCCGCATCAACGGTGTTGTTGACTACCTTGCTCGACTGAAGGTCGCAATGTCCCGGATCGACACCACACTCTGGCCAAGGGCAACGCTCTCGAATGACCTCGAGTCTTTGATGACTTGACTCAACGAGATCCCAGGTCAAGTGCAGGAGTTGAAAAAGTCGTCTGCCCAGTGCGGTGCTGATGTGGCTCTGTCTTTGGTTCGTGTCCATTGCAAGGAGGCGCGAGAAGAGAAGCTGGCGGCGAACAAGGTTGCAATACCAAGAAGCATGACTTCCAATCCTTCATGGAGACTTTCATTGCTGCAGCCACTCGGATTGCTGATGGCATTGAACTGGATGAATTCATCGAGCCTGCCAGCCCTCCTCCTGCGGAGTGAACAAACTTTTATGCCCCACCTTAAATTTGCTTCGAGATGCTGAGTGGTTTTTGTAACCGCTAACTCTTTCGAGCTGAGTGCCCGAGTACTTGTGCGGTCTTGAACCTTTAGGTTTCGTCTGGACTTGATTTATCTCAGAATATGCTTGCGATTGCTTTTGGAATTTGTTCTACACTTGGAATGACCTTTGTGTTTGAGATGCAGCTCTAAAGTGCGGACTTCAATTGACCTGCGCTTCGTCGTCCTTGCAGACAAGGATGGAGTGCATGTTGTATTTGTGGCGTAGCTCCGAAGCAGAAGGTTGCAGTCGACCTGCACCTCGTCGTCCTTGCGGATAGGGATGGAGCGCACATTGTATTTGTGGCGTAGCTCCGAAGGAGAAGGTTGCAGTAGACCTGCACCTCGTCGTCCTTGCAGATAGGGATATGTTTCGAACTTAGGCGAGTATAAGACCGTAGCTAAGCCTCCGAGCGGGAGGATCACTCACCACTCGGTAGGATTTTTTGAACTTAGGCGAGTACTGGACTGCAGCTAAGCCCCCGAGTGGGAGGATTGCTCATCACTCGGTAGGATTTTTTTTAACTTAGCCGAGTACTGGACTGCAGCTAAGCCCCCGAGTGAGAGGATTGCTCATAACTCTGTGGGATTTTTTTAAACTTAGGCGAGTACTAGACTGCAGCTAAGCCCCCGAGTGGGAGGATTGCTCATCACTCGGTGGGATTTTTTTTAAACATAGGCGAGTACTGGACTGCAGCTAAGGCCCCGAGTGGGAGGATTGCTCATCACTCGGCGGGAATTTTAAACTTAGGCGAGTACTGGACTGCAGCTAAGCTCCCAAGTGGGAGGATTACTCATCACTCGGTGGGATTTTTAAACTTAGGCGAGTACTGGACTGCAGCTAAGCCCCGAGTGAGAGGCTTGCTCGTCACTCGGTAGGATTTTTTAAACTTAGGCGAGTACTTGGACTGCAGCTAAGCCCCCGAGTGAGAGGATTGCTCATCACTCGGTAGGATTTTTTAAACTTAGGCGAGTACTGGACTGCAGCTAAGCCCCCGAGTGAGAGGCTTGCTCATCACTCGGTTGTATTTTTTAAACTTACGCGAGTATTGGACTGCAGCTAAGCCCCCGAGTGAGAGGCTTGCTCATCACTCGGTAGGATTTTTTAAACTTAGGCGAGTACCGGACTGCAGCTAAGCCCCCGAGTGAGAGGCTTGCTCATCACTCGGTAGGATTTTTAAACTTAGGCGAGTACTGGACTGCAGCTAAGCCCCCGAGTGAGAGGCTTGCTCATCACTTGGTAGGATTTTTTATACTTAGGCGAGTACTGGACTGCAGCTAAGCCCCCGAGTGAGAGGCTTGCTCATCACTCGGTAGGATTTTTTTTAACTTAGGCGGAACGGATTCGCAGCTAAGCCCCCGAGTGAGAGGCTTGCTCACCACTCGGTAGGATTATTCAAACTTAGGCGAAACGGATTCGCAGCGAAGTTACCCACTGGGGGATTTCGAACGCAAACAAAGGCAATAACAGATTGTTTAGGAAGATTATAAAGCTCTTGTCTTTGATAAGCAAACTACAAAGGTATTTCTTATTACATCTCATCCGAGTGAGTATTTAAGTATAAAAGGGGCGGAGCAGCTCCGCGTTCCAAGCTCGTGGCTCGTTTTTCTGATGCTCGACATTATAAAGGTGGTATGCTCCATTGTGGTGAACTCTGGTGACAATGAAGGGACCTTCCCAAGCAGGGGCGAGCTTGTGTGGTTTCTGTTGATCCACTCAAAGAACCAAGTCTCCCTCTTGAAAGGCTCTGTCAGATTTCGGGTTTCGGCAGACCCTTAAGGTTCGAACTCTGGGGTGCGCGCGGAGATCCAACCCTCCACCGTCTCGTACCTCGCCGAATCGCAGGGACCTAAACTACTAGAAAGAACAGCACAAGAGACACGAGATTTATACTAGTTCGGGCCACCGTTGTGGTGTAATACCCTACTCTAGTTTGTGGTGTGGTGGATTGCCTCTTGGGCTGATGAGGAATAAGATAGGAAGAACAGCCTCATGAGGGTCTCTGCTTCTTGGTGGGTGTGATGAACTGCTAGGTGGTGTTCCGCCGCTCTAGCTTGAGGATCGGGTCTCTATCTCTCTCTCGATTCCAAATGCCCACCTCTCTACTATGGTGGCTAGCTCTACTTATATAGACGAAGGCCCCGGCCTCTTCCCAAATATTGAGCGGAAGGGCGCCAACAATTGGCCATTTTGAAGGGGAATAGCGGGTATACTTATCCTGACTAAAGTTAGTCCTCTCCCGCCAAAGGCTCTGGTGATGACGCCTGCTTGGGCTCCACGATGACTCCCTTCCAGCCGTTGGGGCTGGTCTTGGTCTTGTTGCATCGAAACGGATGCCTTTGCTTGATGCTCTCGCCTGCGCTTGCTCCCTTTGCACCAAGGAGGAAAGGAGGACGCTGCGCGGGCTGGCGCCCGACAGGCGCCCTTGGTCGTCATAGCTTGTGTCATGGGCTCCTTGCGAGGTACCCTACCTTGAACTCTCCGCCTCCTCATGAGCCAACCTGACGAGGCCGTGCCTGAGGAAGCTCCTGGTCGTCCGCCCCGCGATGCTTGGCCCCTCACGAGTGTCTTGAGCTTGTGTTGATGAAGATGGGCTGTCCTGGGCCTCCTTTGAGCCATGTCGCAAGCCGCAGGCAGGCAAGTCTGGGGACCCCTGCCCTGCAACGCCGACAAGAGCCCCGGCCCACGGGCGCTGAACAACTTGGCCGAGCGAGAGGCGAAGGGCGAAGCGTCGTCGGGGGCCCTAACAGCCTGCGGCCTTCGACGACGCATGGCGGTTGATTGGACGTGGGCGGCACTGTTCCCCCATGCCTCCTTATTTCGTGCCTTGCTAGGCGGACACGCTGCTGTACACATCCGTTCTCTTCTTTGCTGCTTGTGCGCCCCTGTCCTTCCCCCTCTCGAACTCCAGCTTCCATTTCCAATCAAATCTCAAATCTCCCCCCCTTCAATCGCCATGGCTCCGACGAAGAAGGGGAAAGGGAAGAAACCTGTGCCTCCGCCTCGCCGCCGGCCGGGCGGCTCTCCTGTCGACCCGTCGATCATACTCAATCTAGAGGGCTTGGGCAAGGTCAGTTCGGCTCTGGCCACCTCTTTCAACGAATGCGGGAGGACGACGGCCTGGCCCGTGTCCCACTTCTCCATTGACAGGATAGTCACCGAGGTCCGGTATTTTGCTGACGCCCTGTGGGCGGGGCTGGTTCCCCCCTTTTCTCATTTCTTCAATGCCGTGCTTTCCCACCATCAGATCCACATGATGCATCTGGGTCCTGAGTCCATTACTCTCCTCTCGGTCTTCGCCTTTGTTTGCGAAGCAATGATGGGCATCCTTCCTTCGGTTGCCTTGCTGCGCCACTTCTTCTCTCTGCGCCTTGTCGACGCCACCCAATGCTCGGCGTGCGTGAGCTTTGTTGCCGCGCCCGAGACGGCGGCCTCGGGGATTGTCTTCAGCCTGCCTCCGCCCGCGGCTGAGTTCCGCGAGAGGTGGTTGTACGTGGATGTGGGGGTACCTCACCCCCTGCTATCGGAGCCAACCTCGCCTGCTGTCCCCAATTCAGGCTGGGGCCAGGAGACGCTTTCAAGCCCTCGGCTCACCTTCGTCTGGCGCCGCTTCGCGTTCCTGAGGTCGCTTACTGTGACAGCGCCCAAGGTGGTGAAGGAGTTCCTGATGTGCCGCATTGCTCCTCTCCAACGCCATTTCCACCAGATGTGGGCCTTCAGCGGGCCTGGTGATCGTATGAGGCTCCAGGAAGAAGACCTGACGCCTGAAGCGCTAAGGAAAGTGCTCCTGGTCCCGATCGGCACCCTAACCCCAAAGGGCATCCGGCATGAAGGGGCCTTGCTGTACCTCTGCGCTGAAAGGGGTGATTTAGTGAACCAGATGCCTATCTTCGATGAATGGGGCCGCGCCGCTGGTCTCCTGGGGGCCTCGCGAGAACCCAAAGTGATGGTGACAGCCTTCCTGTCGGCCAAGGCGGCTCCTCCTCGAGTGGCGGAGCAGGAGGCACGAGCCGCCAGAGGTCGAAGGACCCCGCCCGGTGTGACAGCGGGGGCGATGCTCATGAGGGGCAGCTCTCGAGGCTCATGCCGCCGCTGGGCCGAGGGCGGCAGCAGCCGCCTGCAGCGCCTGCGGGATGGAGCCCCGAGGCCCTCGCTGCTTCTCTTGGTGAGGCGATCAGCAGCCAAGGCCAAAGGGACGCCCGACGCTGGTCGCCTTGATGCTCCTCCTCGCCGCAGCTGACCCCTGCGCTCAAATCTTGGGTCGTTTCCACGTGAACTTTGAGGCCCTCCGGAAGAGAACGGAGGCCCTGGGCGATGATTACCCTTGTCGCCTGCTGAAGCGCAGGAAGTACTTCGCCACTGATGAGTAAGCCTTCTCCTTCTCCAGCTCCTGATTCTTCTGCTGCTTGTACTGATCCTTGCCCTGCAGGCCCCTTCCTGCCGAGCTCACAGAGACGGGTGAGGAGCCGTCCCCCCGGCTTCGCCCCCTCCCCCGTCCTTGAGTGCTCCAAGCAGTGGAGCCCTTGTGGTGAGGGCGACCTGGGAGGTGAACCGTCCCGAGGTGCGTCGTGGCCCTGCGCGCCTCGCGATCCTTCCTCGCGAGCCTTCCCGTGGCATAGCTAGCCTGCCATGGGCTTCTCGCCTGGTCGTGGACGGCGATTGGCTGAGGCGCTCTCGCCCTCGTCTGGGATGGGCTGGCTCTGTGCCGGGCTTCTGGAGCGGCGTGCCCGGCCGTCGCGAGGGTGCCAGCCCCCAGCCCCCTGCCCGGAGGGGGAGTGCTGATTCGTGGCTCCCGGCGCCCGTCTGGGGCGGTCGATGGTGTGGAGGACGTGCACGAGCGCGCCCGGGAGCGCCGCGCCCTTCGCCAAGGATTTCTTCGAAGGGAGGCTGACTCGGTGAGCCTTCTTGGTGAAGAGCTTGCTGACGAAGACGCGCGCTTGAGGCCGAGGCCTGCGCCGCCGCCGAGAGAGTGAGCTGAGGGCGCTGCCGCCCTTGCGCGCCACCAGCGCGATCTTGTTGATGAAGAGGCCAAGGCGTCGCTGGCAGCCTCTCGGGAGGCCTGTTCTCGGGCCGTCGAGGAGGCGGCGAGAGGCGGCGGAGGAGCGGGCACGGGAACTCCTGGCCCGGTGTCACTCATTGGAGGAGCAAGTGGAACTGCGCGAGGCAGCCCTTGCGTCGATGAAGGTGGCCTCCGGCGACCCGGCGGAGCTCCAGAAGCATGAGGAGGCACTGATGCTTGAAGCCGCCAAACGCGCACACGAGTACGAGCGCTTGGAGACGAGGGAGCGCTTGGCGACGCGGACAGAGGATGAGGTCGCTGCACAGGAAACCCGCGTCCTGGAGGAGGTCGGACGCCGAGTGGCAGCGGCGCGCTCGAACCTCGGGCGCGAGTTTGAGGAGCGGCTGGGGTCGATCAAGGCTGAGGCTGAGGGCAGGACTGTTGCCTTGAGGGCCAAGCTGGAGGAGGCGACTGTCAGGACCCCGATCCTAGGTCACACCGATCTAGCATGTAACACATCATATCACTTTGCGGCCTCACGCACGGTATTCCCACGGGTGTCGCCTTACCATGGCCCGGGACCGCTTATGCGTCTTTTGGCTCACGATATGATAGTGTCGCTAGCATCCATATGACAAAGAACCCGGGCCGACATGGCTAGTCGTGAACCCAAAGCGGCGCTAACCTATGGGGACAGGCATACATGAATCACATCGAGCATGTCGGTCATCAACGATATATTCGGGCTGTAGCACTGGCTAACAGACTCCGTATCCCGGCTGTAGCAGCTAGGCAGACTCGAATAACACCGCGTGACATTTCCCGAAGGGACAGACATAGGAATGAAGTGAAACACATGCCGCCAGTCAAGTGTCCAAGCAGTAGTCTTTGGGCTAGCAGGACTCCGTGAACCGGCTGTAGCGGACTACTATCGCCGTAAGCACGGGACTACATTTCCCCATATGAGAGGCTGCCAAGGATAAACAACTAGTTTGTCGGATCCCACACATACCAAGCATTTCAAACATACACACAATATGCTCAATATGTGTAAATACGACGTGGCATCACAACATAACTCTACGACTCAGATATTATTCATTAGGCTCCGAGGAGCGAGATATTACAAACATGGGTCTCATGACCCAACACTCAGAGCATACAAGTCAAAGCACAAGCGGAAGCTAAACATGTCTGAGTACAGACGGCTATAAATGAAAAGGGCTGAGAAGCCTGACTATCTACCAGATCCTGCCGAGGCACAAGATCGTAGCTGAGGTAACAAGCTAAACGTCGAAGTCCACGTGGAACTACTAGCGAGACTGACGTCTCTCTGCAAAACATAAAATAAGCAAACGTGAGTACAATTGTACTCAGCAAGACTTACATCAGATCTAACTACATATGCATCATTATCAAAAGGGGGTGGTGGAGTTTGACTGCAGCAAGCCAGCTTTGACTCGGTGGCTATCCTGAACTACGATCGCAAGTAACTCTTTGAGGTGGCGCTACGAGTCCACATATTCACCATATCAATACACCACTATGGACCCGCCTCCGCCTTCCCACGAGAACGCCATCCATAGCACTCACGCTTATCTTGCGATTTTAGGGTATCCACTTTCACTTGTCTATGAACTGATATAGGCAACCCGAAGTCCTTCTCCGTGGACACGGCTATTCAATAGATCATATTAAACCCTGCAGGGTGTACTTCTTCACACACGCTCACCACTTACCGTCGTTTACACGACATGTACTCGGCAACCTTCAAGCGGAAGCCCAACGTGGGTGTCGGCCACGGCCTACCTAAACACTCAAGTCCCTAGTCCAGGTTTATCGCCTATTCGGGTTCCATCCGCAGGGAGACCGGCCGAGGTTTCCCATACAGCCCCGAACGATGTGTGCAGGGTTCCCGAGATACCAAACGGCACTTTCGGTACACCGGGCCCACGGTGCCTACCGCAACACAACCCACCCCTAAGGTCAGCGCTATGCGTCGCGCCCCCAAAGATGCTACAAACACCAGAAACTACTTGCAACTCCCGGACTGAGGACAAGGGTGGTTAAGAAGCCGAGAGGGTCAATTAAGGATCCCAATGCGTGGTAGTAACTGTTTCATGGATCACAAACACAGAACTCAGTTCCTAAGGACGGTTTCAATGAGACAACCCACCATGTACTCCTACATGGCCTCTCACCGCTACCTTTACCAAATCGTGTTCACACACTTAGCTCACACACACAGTAGGACATGTTCATAACAATTCCAATTCATTCCCGATGAATCAGACCCGACTCAACTCTAAGCAGTAGCAGGCATGACAGCAGGCATAAATGAGTAGGCACAACATGGCTCAAACAACTCCTACTCATGCTAGTGGGTTTCATCTAATTACTGTGGAATGACAGGTCATGCAAAGGATCAAGGGGTTCAGCTACCGCAGCAAGTAACACATGAGTCGTTGTTGTCCTAATGCAGTAAAATAGAGCAGGAGCGAGAGAATGGGATTGTATCGGAATGAACAAGGGGGTTTTGCTTGCCTGGCACTTCTGAAGATAATATAATTCTTCATTGGTGTCATCGAACTCATCGTCGGTATTTCGCTCACCTCGAGGGGACAATTACCGCAACCAAGAGAGAGCACAATCAATGTAATGCACATTCATATGAATGACATGTCATATTAAGGTACTGAATTCACCTAATGCAATAATATTCCAGGTTAGTTGAAGTGGAATTCAAACAAGGTTGAACTCCAACTCCAAATGCTAGTTCATAAATTACCCTAATCATGATTCATCCTATTCAATGATGTTAACATGTTCAAACATGCATGATCATGGCATAAACAGATTCTTCATATTTTTCTGATCATTTTTCATATATAATTTATTTCAATCCGAGTTACGGTTGAATTTCTATGATTTTTAGAAGTTTGGGGTATATTCTGGAATTTCCTGAATATAAATAAATCCAGAGAAAAGGTTAATTGCGTCAGCACCACGTCAAGGTGACGTCAGCAGGTCAGCTGGGCGCCCCAGGTCAAACCTGACCTGTGGGTCCCGCGTGTCAGTGGCACAACTATTTAACCCAGCTATTTAGCCTTAAGTTAATTTTAACTAAGCTGTTTGTGGGGCCGGGGCCCACTAGTCAGCGACTAACTAGCTAACTAACCTAGGTTAATTAGTGTTAAGCTAATTCTAACTAAATTGTCAGGTGGGGCCCATACGTTAGTGACGCACGGGGGAGGTCAACCCATGGTCAATCCCGGGCCAACTCGCCGGAGTTGACCCGCGGCTCGTCGCCGGCGGAGTCAGAGATGGCGGAGGGGTGCGGGTTTCCTCCTCCGGCGACCAAATGGCCGGCGGAGGGCGTCTATGTGACACGGGCGCTCGTCCGTGTCGAGTAGTGGCAGCGGCTGGGCCTAAGGTGGCCGGAGTCGTCACCGGCGTCGACCGTGGTGGTCGCCGGAGCTCGGGCGAGCTCGGGGTCGACGCTACGGTGGCCGGGGAGGCTCGTGCGAGGCACCTACGGGATCTGTGCAGCAGCTGGGAGGAGGTCAAGACACAGCCAAGCCACTAGGTGGCGGAGACACGTCGGCGGCGGTCATAGGCGGCGGCGGGTTTCGGTCACGACGGAAATGGTGGCTAGAGGGGGAGAACGAGTCGGGGAAGAGGGGGAAACGGCTCGGGGGCTCACCGTGAGTGCGACGATGGCATCGGCGAGCTCGGGGAGGCACCGGAGCCGATGAATTCGACGGCGGCGATCGGCGGTCCGAGAAGGGGAAGAAACGGCGGGGCGGCGCCTCGGGGCGCTCCGGCGTCGGGAGGCTCGGTGAGGAGGGCGAGGATGGAGTGGCGGGGCTTGTGGGCTAGTCGGGGAGGCGAGAGGGTGGCGGTGGCCGCGAGGGCAGCGAGGGGCGGCGACGGCGGCGCTCGGTCCGGGCGAGAGAGAGGGAGCAGAGGAGGGAACGAGGGAGAGGGAGAGAGCGAGGGGATCCAGGGGGTTGGGCGGTGCCGAGGAGAACGCACGAGGCGTCTCGGTGATGCAGGCGAGCAGGGAGGAGGCGTGGCGTGCTCGGGGGCGATCGCCGTGTCCCTCCTCTGCCTACTGGCAGAGGTAGGTGACGACTGGCGAGGTGGTGGTGGGCTGGGCCAACTGGGCCGGCCAGCAGGGGGGGGAGGAGGTTGGGCCGGTTGGGGCGCCAGGTAGGTGGGCTGCCAGGTAATCCTTCTCTCTCTCTTTCTTTATTTCTGTTTTCTATTTCTGTTTTGTTTTAGTTTAGTAAAATGCTAAACCATTTAAATAAATCCTGAAAATAATTGTGGGCCTTAACTGAATTATTACAGAGGCCCTTAACTATTTTCAGAATTGTTGGAGCATTTAAAAATATTAATAGTATTTAAATGCCCCAATTCAAATACCATATGGTTTATTCAAAAATCCAAAAATGCCTTGGAAAAAATATCCATCATCTCTGGATATGGGTTTCACCCTTTTTCCATTAATCATGAATACTTTTGCAAACCAATTTGGGTTTTTGAAAATATTTTTGAATTTGAACCTATTTGACTTGCTTTAGTGCTAGGGCTTGGCCATCCCCATTTCAAATTTCATGGAAATTAAACATGATGCATGGATGCAATGCTACTAGTTACAAGCAAGCTCTAGGGTTGATCTGGGGCTGTGACAGCTCACCCCCACTAAACAAGAATCTCGCCCCGAGATTCAAGACGTGAGGCAAGAGGAAAAGGGAGGTCACAAACTATCACAATCTTCATGATCCATTTGCCCTCCTCGAAAATGTTGATTCATTCCATCATCTTGGTCTTGACGTCCTTGCTTTCGAGGTCCTCACTCGACACGACAACAGAAAGAAGGGAAAACCCTACATGATTCGATCTTCACGAAGATTAAGTAAACATGATCAACTCACGGACTGAGACGGAGACACATCTCGAGTTGAGACACAAAATACATCGAGGGGAGTGGAAGAACAACAACGGGGTTTGATTGGTGGCAACAATTCCACGCTTAGGGAGATGGTGGATGGTGTCAAGGTGGCGAGGAAATATTTATCATGATCCCGTAACGGGACACCTCGAGAAAGGTGGCGCAAAGAACTATTCCCTTAAGTGGCAAAAAGAATTACTTTTGATCCATAGATCATTGGAACCCTTTATACCAGCCTGAGGCAATCACAAGCGATTATTTGGTGGAATGCAAAGGAATGGTACACCCGGACTAGAATGGATGATGTGGACTACCTTGTTGAAGACAACACAATGGATGATTTTTGCTTATCGTCGGAGGTGGAGGGGACCCATGGTAAGTCCACTTTTGAGGATGATCTTGAACAGAAATTACTAAGAAGGCAGCCCATAGTGAAGTGGCACAAGGACGGTGCAGGCTGGGAACGAAATGCAACTGTTCGAATGTTCCAATCATCATATCTGCCTGAGATTCAGATCTGGTTGGTGTTAGGATATTCCAGACTCAGCACGTCTGAAAAGGAAAGGTTGCAACACAATTTGATGAGATGGCGTTGCGAGATTCTCGGGATATGAACTACGATAGGAAGCTCCAAAACATGAGCTGGTTCTGCTACAAACCTGTGAACACGTTGTCCTAGACAAGCATGACCACATAGTAGTCTTATAATAAAACACTACCGAGTTCAGGTGGGGCACCATCAACAAGGATATCGAAGTCGTGTGCATGAACTAGTATCCGCACCTCAACTCCTTTTCCTTGAACAGATCAATCAGTGGCTTGGTGTGCTAGGGATACATACGGAATGAAGATGATCAGTATATCAAGCCATAGAATACTTTGCACATGCATGACGGACTTGGGATGATTCCACAGGAGGCAAAACAAACCTTTCTCAAGTTCATGGCGGCAACTTACATCAGATGCACATGAACTAGGGGAAGTCACTACTTTCATCCAAACATATGCTTCATGAACGAAACACGAAGAAATGCTTACACAAGTTTCCAACACTAGGTTGATGTTCAACATGACTCATGGGGGAGACAAAATATTGCTGATGGGCTCAACAATAGCTCATCGGAATTTCCATATCACTGGACTTCCACCATCATGTGAACACGGTGATAGCATTGGTCAGACCAAAGGATATAATGGTGTATGCTCGAGGGATCAACCACGAGTAAGACAACATTACGAATATCGTTGGTTCTGATTTGACTTGACAATGGCCCATACTCAAATCAAGAATTGGTAGGACAATAGGTCCAACAACTGATCACGAGGACCAATCGATGAAGATATCATCTTTCTTCAACACACACTACACAAGAATATCCCTTTGGATCGAACTAAGTCAGGCAAGCTTTTATCTTCCAACTCCCCAAGTTGTTGTGTGGCTTAACCAACTAGCTCAGGGGTATCCAACACAGATTCTTGGAGAAGGGTGGTTCACAAGGAACCAACTTGATCACGAGCCCAACATAACAGTCAGGAAACAACCCGGTAACACTTCCAAGAAGATATTTGGAAAGTTACGAACCACCGGTATGTTACTAAGCTCGAGAGCAATCTTGCTTTTGAGGGCAAGACGATATGATCAGATGGGTGAGGACTTGACAAGATTCTAACTCATCAATCGAAGAGTGCACCGAAAATAAGGACTAGGTAGCATGATCAATCTTAGGACGATGATTTAATAACCAACACGCTAAGAATGAGAATATTGTCCATTCACTACCAAGCAACAAGTTGCTCGGGGTATTGATTTCACACATCACAATTCACTTGTCGGCTTTCCGGTTGCATCAACACGGAACCGAGAAATGAACAATGATGGTGAGAAGTATTACTGCATCAAGAATTCCTAGGAGGTTGTGCAATTCCCATGACATTCTTGACATAAAGATGGTAACACTTCAGGGTAGAACATAATCAAAAGCTGAATTGGCATTTTGATCTGCGGAATACAACTACTTTGACCTAATCCTAGAAATGGATGAGGTACTGGAGTTTGTTTCTCCTAATCATTCCGGAATAGAATGGCTTGACGGACCACATAAGTAGTAGCATCGATAAACGAATGCACGCATACCCTTGACTATCAATTGATAGAGGATGGGCGGAATACAACTAAAGAGAGCAACTCAAGGGAACATATAATTTTCTGAGTTGGGGATGCACGGATTAGTATATCGAGCAAAGCTCAACATTTCTTCCGGATAACCCATGCAGAAAGGTAGAATTGGCAGATTCACAATTATCAATGGAGAACTCCTCAAGAGCACTCTTATTGTGATCTTTTGGCTCAAAAGAACTTCTGCCATAAGCGGTTCATGGTATTTGGAAGAAGGAGAATACCACGGACTTCGAGGACTATCGCAAAGGTTACTAATATCCTAGAGGCACTAGCAAATACTAACAACATGAAGTAGGATGAATCTCGGATTCAGAAACTCAGGAGTAGATTACCTACTACTAAATGGCATCACGGGATGCTTTCGAAAATGATGGCCATAATCATCACACTAGGGATACAAAAGCATTACTAAATTGCTAGGTGACCTCCTAAGCACCTAGGGTCATAATAATAGTTCCAACATATGTGTCGAGGCAACAGAGTACCTCAACCGACTAGTTAGTGTGCTTATTCTGACCAAAAGGACATCGGAAACGGAAGGAAAGGATTTGCAAATGCATCAGACTATTTAGAGACCTGGGATGACTCGGACAGCATAACGGTTGTAAATGCTCAAAATGATTTGAGACATCTTGCAAAAATGGTGGCATAACCACTCAACAACATCATAACAAGATTCTGAGATCAACAGTTATCATACAAGAGTAGTAGGAACTGAACTGGGGATCAAAACCAACAATCTTATAAGTCTATGGATTAGTAACACGTCACCCTAATAGATAGATGAGAAGCCTAGTTCTTAAACCCCGTAGAAGAGAAGAGGATGACTCAGATCAGAAGGCCATGAGGTATAAGGAGTAAAAAGAGCCTTACGTTCCCTTCCACAATCAATTCCCTTACATAACTAAAGCATTTCTAGACACAACTTCGACCAGTTTGGCTTGGTAATCCTACAGGCAGTCAGGCTCTGATACCAACGCTGTCAGGACCCCGATCCTAGGTCACACCGATCTAGCATGTAACACATCATATCACTTTGCGGCCTCACGCACGGTATTCCCACGGTGTCGCCTTACCATGGCCCGGACCGTTTGCGTCTTTTGGCTCGCGTATATGATAGTGTCGCTAGCATCCATATGACAAAGAACCCGGCCGACATGGCTAGTCGTGAACCCAAAGCGGCGCTAACCTATGGGGACAGGCATACATGAATCACATCGAGCATGTCGGTCATCAACGTATATATTCGGGCTGTAGCACTGGGCTATGAGGACTCGGTATCCCGGCTGTAGCAGGCTAGGCAGGACTCGAATAACACCGCGTGACATTTCCCGGGACAGACATAGGAACGAAGTGAAACACATGCCGCCAGTCAAGTGTCCAAGCAGTAGTCTGGGCTAGCAGGACTCCGGTGAACCGGGCAGTAGCGGACTACTATCGCCGTAAGCACGGACTACATTTCCCCATATGAGAGGCTGCCAAGGATAAACAACTAGTTTGTCGGATCCCACACATACCAAGCATTTCAAACATACACACAATATGCTCAATATGTGTAAATACGACGTGGCATCACAACATAACTCTACGACTCAGATATTATTCATTAGGCTCCGAGGAGCGAGATATTACAAACATGGGTCTCATGACCCAACACTCAGAGCATACAAGTCAAAGCACAAGCGGAAGCTAAACATGTCTGAGTACAGACAACTATAAATGAAAAAGGCTGAGAAGCCCGACTATCTACCAGATCCTGCCGAGGCACAAGATCGTAGCTGAGGTAACAAGCTAAACGTCGAAGTCCACGTGGAACTACTAAGCGAGACCGACGCCTCTCGCAAAACATAAAATAAGCAAACGTGAGTACAATTGTACTCAGCAAGACTTACATCAGATCTAACTACATATGCATCATTATCAAAAGGGGGTGGTGGAGTTTGACTGCAGCAAGCCAGCTTTGACTCGGTGGCTATCCTGAACTACGACTGCAAGTAACTCTTTTGAGGTGGCGCACACGAGTCCACATATTCACCATATCAATACACCACTATGGACCCGCTCCCGTCTTCCTACGAGAACGCCATCCATAGCACTCACGCTTATCTTGCGCATTTTAGAGTATCCACTTTCACTTGTCTATGAACTGATATAGGCAACCCAGAAGTCCTTCTCCGTGGACACGGCTATTCAATAGATCATATTAAACCCTGCAGGGGTGTACTTCTTCACACACGCTCACCACTTACCGCCGTTTACGACACATGTACTCGGCAACCTTCAAGCGGAAGCCCAACGTGGGTGTCGGCCACGGCCTACCTAAACACTCAAGTCCCTAGTCCAGGTTTATCGCCTATTCGGGTTCCATCCGCAGGGAGTCCGGCCGAGGTTTCCCATACAGCCCCGAACGATGTGTGCAGGGTTCCCGAGATACCAAACGGCACTTTCGGTACATCAACCCACGGTGCCTACCGCAACACAACTCACCCCTAAGGTCAGCGTTGCGTGCCCCCAAACATGCTACAAACACCGAAACTACTTGCAACTCCTTGACCGAGGACAAGGGTGGTTAAGAAGTTTAGAGGGTCAATTAAGGATCCCAATGCGTGGTAGTAACTGTTTCATGGATCACAAACACGAACTCAGTTCCTAAGGACGGTTTCAATGAGACAACCCACCATGTACTCCTACATGGCCTCTCACCGCTACCTTTACCAAATCGTGTTCACACACTTAGCTCACACACACATGGGACATGTTCATAACAATTCCAATTCATTCCCGATGAATCAGACCCGACTCAACTCTAAGCAGTAGCAGGCATGACAGCAGGCATAAATGAGTAGGCACAACATGGCTCAAACAACTCCTAATCATGCTAGTGGGTTTCATCTAATTACTGTGGAATGACAGGTCATGCAAAGGATCAAGGGGTTCAGCTACCGCAGCAAGTAACACATGAGTCGTTGTTGTCCTAATGCAGTAAAATAGAGCAGGAGCGAGAGAATGGGATTGTATCGGAATGAACAAGGGGGTTTTGCTTGCCTGGCACTTCTGAAGATAATATAATTCTTCATTGGTGTCATCGAACTCATCGTCGGTACATCGTCTACCGGGAGGGGACAATTACCGGCAACCAAGAGAGAGCACAATCAATGTAATGCACATTCATATGAATGACATGTCATATTAAGGTACTGAATTCACCTAATGCAATAATATTCCAGGTTAGTTGAAGTGGAATTCAAACAAGGTTGAACTCCAACTCCAAATGCTAGTTCATAAATTACCCTAATCATGATTCATCCTATTCAATGATGTTAACTTGTTCAAACATGCATGATCATGGCATAAACAGATTCTTCATATTTTTCTGATCATTTTTCATATATAATTTATTTCAATCCGAGTTACGGTTGAATTTCTATGATTTTTAGAAGTTTGGGGTATATTCTGGAATTTCCTGAATATAAATAAATCCGGAGAAAAGGTTAATTGCGTCAGCACCACGTCAAGGTGACGTCAGCAGGTCAGCTGGGCGCCCCAGGTCAAACCTGACCTGTGGGTCCCGCGTGTCAGTGGCACAACTATTTAACCCAGCTATTTAGCCTTAAGTTAATTTTAACTAAGCTGTTTGTGGGGCTGGGGCCCACTAGTCAGCGACTAACTAGCTAACTAACCTAGGTTAATTAGTGTTAAGCTAATTATAACTAAATTGTCGAGGGGGCCCATCGTCGGTGGCCGCACGGGAGGTCAACCCATGGTCAATCCAGCCAACTCGCCGAGTTGACCCGCGCTCGTCGCCGTGGAGTCGAGACGGCGGAGGGGTGCGAGTTTCCTCCTCCGGCGACCAAATGGCCGGCGGGGGCGTCTATGTGACGCGGGCGTCCGCGTCGAGTAGTGGCAGCGGCTGGGCCTAAGGTGGCGGAGTCGTCACCGGCGTCGACCGTGGTGGTCGCCGGAGCTCGGGCGAGCTCGGGTCGGCGCTTCGGTGGCCGGGAGGCTCGTCTGAGGCACCCACGGATCTGTGCAGCGCTTGAGGAGGAGGCTGGCACGGCAGCCGGGCCACTAGGTGGCCGGAGACACGTCGGCGGCGGTCATAGGCGGCGGCGGGTTTGATCCACGACGGAAATGGTGGCTAGAGGGGAGAACGAGTCGGGAAGAGGGGCGGCTCGGGGCTCACCGTGAGTCTGACGATGGCATCGGCGAGCTCGGGAGGCACCGAGCCGATGAATTGACGCGCGGCGATCGGGCGGTCCGAGAAGGGGAAGAACGGCGGGCGGCGCCTCGGGCGCTCGGCGTCGGGAGGCTCGGTGAGGAGGGCGAGGATGGAGTGGCGGGGCTTGTGGGCTAGTCGGGAGGCGAGAGGGTGGCGGTGGCGCGAGGGCAGCGAGGGGCGGCGACGGCGGCCTCGGTCCGGCGAGAGAGGGGCAGAGGAGGAGCGAGGGAGAGGGAGAGAGCGAGGGATCCAGGGGGTTGGGGCGGCGCCGAGGAGAACGCACGAGGCATCTCGGTGATCTGGAGCAGCAGGAGGAGGCGTGGCGTGCTCGGGGCGATCGCCGTGTCCCTCCTCGCCTCTTGGCGGAGGTAGGTGACGATCGCGAGGTGGTGGTGGGCTGGGCCAACTGGGCCGGCCAGCAGGGGGGAGGAGGTTGGGCGGTTGGGCGCCTGTGGGTGGGCTGCGGTAATCCTTCTCTCTCTCTTTCTTTATTTCTGTTTTCTATTTCTGTTTTGTTTTAGTTTAGTAAAATGCTAAACCATTTAAATAAATCCTGAAAATAATTGTGGGCCTTAACTGAATTATTACAGAGGCCCTTAACTATTTTCAGAATTGTTGAGCATTTAAAATATTAATAGTATTTAAATGCCCCAATTCAAATACCATATGGTTTATTCAAAATCCAAAATGCCTTGGAAAAATATCCATCATCTCTGGATATGGGTTTCACCCTTTTCCATTAATCATGAATACTTTTGCAAACCAATTTGGGTTTTTGAAAATATTTTTGAATTTGAACCTATTTGACTTGCTTTAGTGCTAGGGCTTGGCCATCCCCATTTCAAATTTCATGGAAATTAAACATGATGCATGGATGCAATGCTACTAGTTACAAGCAAGCTCTAGGGTTGATCTGGGGCTGTGACAGCAACGCGGGGGGGTGATGCTCTTGGGGCCGCCCTCGAGGTGGCGCAGAGGGAGTCCACCACCTCTCAGGCCGAGGCGCTCCTTCTTCGCCAACGGGTGGAGGAGGCCGACGCTGTCGCTACGCCTTGAGAATCGCGGACGAGATCGTCGTGGCGAATCTGGAGCATGAGCACGGCCCCATGCTTGCCACGCCCGGGAGAGCCAACGCAGCCTTGAGTAATATCTGCGAGGCGGCTGTTGGCGAGCCGCACGCGGTTAACTACGCCGGCAACCTTCAGTTCTTCACCGACGTGGTGGCGCGGCTGGAGGCGTGGTCGGTCAGGGCGAATAGGTTGGTGGAGGAGAGGAGCCGCGCGCTGCTCGGGCGCGCCTTTTCTCGTGTCTTCAGCCATCTCCAGGACATGGACCCCCACTTCAACTTCGACGCAGCCATCGCCCCAGTTCCCCAGGCCGTCCGGGGCGACCTAGCGCACTGGGTGGAAGACAACGTGGATGCTCTTGTCCGGGCCTTCGCTTCGGACAACGACGGCGTGGTCGTGGTCGCCGATGAGGGCGGCGTGGTGAACGGCCCAGACGCCGCCGATGACCACGTAGACAGTGACAGTGAGGCCAGCGACGCCAGCAACAGCTCGGGAGGTGCTCCTGAGGACGCATTGGGGGATTTATCCGATTGATTATGTATTGTCCCTGCTCTGTTACCCTGCATGAATAGAACTCAGGTTTTGGCCTGATGGTTGTGAGAGCATTTTGGGAGGGGGAGCCCCTCATGTAAAACTTGTGTTCATCGTATTAGCAGGTGTTACATCGCCCATACGCCCGCGCCAAGTGGTTGGCTAAGCGACGTGCTAGTTGGCTGGTTTACCTTTGTTTCGTACGAGCCCCGAGATATCCTGTGGGAGGCTGAGGCGATCTGAGTGTCTCCTGATCGAATCCGTAGGACCTGCAGTAAAAACCCTCTGGAGAGGATGCGGCGGCGACAGGCTGGGCTGCGTGCAAGCTAGGCCTGGCCCAGCTCGCGAGGGGCTCGCGAGGGGAGGCAGCTGAGGCGGAGTTGTAACCGAAACGCGAGAGATTTGCTCGAACGAGACTAAGCACCCCTTCCCCGAACACACGCAAATCTCAAATTCGAATCCAACTTAAATCCAGCGGGGGAAAGCTAAAATCAAATGGAAGGCAAAGAAAGAAGAAGAAAAGCCGCGTCTTGCACCTAGTCTAGTCTTGGACGTCTTCTCACCAGCGCGGAGCTAAGTGCTGCCACAAGGCGTGGGAGGGAGCCCCAGGGCCTGAGGCCGGCACCCCTGAGACTCCGGGGCGTGTACAGCCCCACTCATTATTACGTGAGAGTGTCACGGGGCGGCGAGCTTCACAGGCACTGGGCCTTCTTCACAGGTACCGGCCTTGCTTCATATCGCCAGACGAGGGCCCCGCCTTGCGCCACACTCTAGTGCCATCAACGACGACGGGAAACCAGAACGCCGCCGATGGGGTAGAGCGGTCGCCAGCTGTTCCCCCGACGACCACGGGTCCTCCGCCAGGGGCAGGCCCTGAGGCACCTCCCCAGTAGAGGGCTTACCTCCTGAGAATGCCTTGCTCCGAACGCCGCGGTGGTGATGTCGGATCTCTGCCCCTCTCCGGCAGCCCCCTACGCCACCCTCCCGAGGGATAGGAGACTGCGGGAGCGGGGCAGCCGCTCGTCGTGGCGACCTGTACCTCCTGCGACCTATGGTTAGCGTATGTTTGCTCTTGAGGACGTAGCGGTACCCGATAATCGTCGCCCCCGGCGTGACCAGTGGGACCGTCTCGAGGCTCCTGGAAGAGCGCGACTTCTGGCGCTTCATCCCCCTAGTTTGGGCTGAGGAGCGAGTCTTGTTCTCCCCCATGCGGGTGCCCTTGGTCCATCATGTGGGGCACGTATTCTTCTGGCGCCGTCATCCCGAAGGCCACGCCGTAGTGCTGAGCGTGCCTTGCTGCTCTGCTGGACGCGCCCGCCGTGGGGTGGTGGCGCGGCGGTCCACCAGGGCCGTGAGCTACGTCGAGTCCTTCTTCTCCGCGGGCCGGGGCCGGGGGTGTCGGATTACGGGTTCCGGCAGACCCTTAAGGTTCGAACTCTGGGGTGCGCGCAGAGATCCAACCCTCCACCGTCTCGTACCTCGCCGAATCGCAGGGACCTAAACTACTAACAAGAACAACACAAGAGATGCAAGATTTATACTAGTTCAGGCCACCGTTGTGGTGTAATACCCTACTCTAGTTTGTGGTGTGTGTATTGCCTCTGGGGCTGATGAAGAACAGTACAGGGAAGAACAACCTCGCGAGGGTCTATTCTTGGTGGGTGTGATGAACTGCTAGGTGGTACCCGCCGCTCTAGCCTGAGGAGCGGGTTTCTCTCTCTCTCTCTGGATTCCGAATGCTGGATCCTCCGTCCTCCCCTCCTATGGTGGCTAGCTTTACTTATATAGACGAAGGCCCTGGGCCTCTTCCCAAATATTGAGCGGGAAGGGCGCCAACAATTGGCCATTTTGAAGGGGAACAGCGGGTACACTTATCCTGACTAAAGTTGGTCCTCGCCTGCCAAAGGCTCTGGTGATGACGCCTGCTTGGGCTCCATGATGACTGCATTCCAGCCGTTGGGGCTGGTCTTAGCCTTTATGCACCGAAACGGATGCCTTTGCTTGATGCTCTTGCCTGCGCTTGCCCCCTTTGCTACAAAGAGGAAAGGAGGACGCTGCGCGGGCTGGTGCCCGACTGGCGCCCTTGGTCATCATGGCTTGCGTCACGAGCACCTCGCGAGGTACCCCGCCTTGAGCTCTCCGCCTCCTCATGAGCCAGCCTGACGAGGCCGTGCCTGAGGAAGCTCTTGGTCGTCCGCCCCGCGAGGCTTGGCCCCTCGAGAGGGTCTTGAGTTTGCGTTGATGAAGATGGGCCGTCCTGGGCCTCCTTTGAGCCACGCCACAGGCCGCAGGCAGGCAAGTCTGGGGACCCCCGCTCCCAGAACACCGACAGTAGCCCCCGGGGTCATGACGCGCTCGGACTTGGCCGTGCAGAGAGGCGAAAGGGCAAGTGCGAAGCGTTGTGTCATAGCCCTAGAATTGCTTGACATTAGTTGCATTAAGGCATTCATGTCATCATGTTAATTTCCATAAAAATTGAAATGGGGATTGTTGAAACCCTAGCACCAATTGAATTCTAATAGGTTCAAATAAAATCATTTTCAATAATCCCAAAATGCCCTGTGAAAATGTTCATGATAAATGGATAAAGGTGAAAGCCTCTTCCAAAAATGATGAACATATCTTATAGGTCATTCCTGGATTTTTGAATTAAATCTTAAACCACTTGACTTTGGGCATTTAAACACTATAAATAATTTAAATGCTCAAATAATGTTGGAAGTATTTGTGGGCCATTGAAATAATTCAGAAAGTGCCCACAATTATTTTCAGGATTTTTAAAAGTACCCTGGTATTTTTAATAAAGCCCTAAAACCTACAGAATATTAGAAAACTAAAATAGAAGTAATAAAGGGAGAGAGAGTGCTCACCTGACTTACATGGCGCCACTTGGCCCAGCACTGTGCGGCTTGGCTGGCCCAGCTGGCCAGCCCAGCCCACCACCGCCACCCTCCCTGTCGTCTTCCTCCTCCCAAGAGGGCGGGGGTGTCGGCTGCAGCCGCCGAGGCGCGCCACCTCCACCCTGCCTGCTTCGCCCCCGACGCCCTGGACGCCTCCCCGACAGCCACGCGCCCCACTGGCTCTCTCTCACTCTCTCCCGACCCTTCCCCCTTCCTCTGCTCTCTCTCCCTCACGCAACCGAAGCGCCACTGTCGCCGCCGCTCCTCCTCTGCCGCAGCCACCGCCCTTCCTTGCCTCGCCAAGGCGTGCCCAAGAGCTCCGCCTCGTCGCCCCGGATCTCTCCGCTGACCCACGCGACCCCAAACGCCCTCGAACGCCGACCTCGCCCTCGTCTTCAACCTCGGGCACCCGAGCCGCCTCCGGTCGATTCGGCGCCGCCAGACCTCCCGAGCTCACTGATTCCCTCTCCGACCCAGGTGAGCTCCCGTGCAAACCCTTCTTTTCCCTCGCGTTTGCGAGCTCTAGGCCATAGCTCCGTCGCGGCCGACAGCTCCTCACCGCCGGCCATGGCGCCGCCACGGCCGCAGCCCCTGCCGATCGCGTCGGAGCGTGTCAACGTGCTCAGGAGCCTTCCAGGAGCACGTAGCACCCTTCGCCCTCCCCTCTCGTGCACCGCAGCCCCGTAGCCACCGAACCCGAGCTCCGGCGGCCGCCAAGTTCGCCGCCGGCGTCGATCCCGCCGCCCGAGCTCCAACCACCCCACCAAGAACTTCAGCGTCCCGGCTCTCTGTGGTACCTCCCCCCTTTTGGTGGCCGGAATGGCCATTGCACTTGCGCCCAGCGTCGGGTTCGCCGGCGGCTAACGCCGGCGCCACGACCGCTGACCGGCGTGGGTTGACCACCGCCGGTTTGACCTCCCTCTCCTCAGCGACATACGGGCCCCGCCCGTCTTCTCTAGTTAGGTTTAAACTAACTTAACTAACCCGGTTAGTGCTAATTAACCAGATTAGTTTAGTTAGTCATCGACGGTGGCCCCACACGTCAGGTTTGACCCAGGCGCTGTTGACCCGGCGTCACATTGACGTCGGTGGACGCCATAATTAGGTTTCTAGATTTAATTTAATTCAGTTAATTTCAGAAAATACTCTAAACTTCTAAAATCATATAAATTCAACCGTAACTCGGATGGAAATAATTTATATATGAAAATGATCAGAAAAATATGAAGAATCTGTTTATGCCATGATCATGCATGTTTGAACAAGTTAACATCACTGAATAGGATGAATCATGATTAGGGTAATTTATGAAATAGCATTTTGAGTTGGAATTCAACCTTGTTTGAATTCCACTCCAACTAACTTGGATTATTATTGCATTAGGTGAATTCAGTACCTTAACATGATCATGCATCATATATGTGCATTGCATTGATTGTGCTCTCTCTTGTTTGCCGGTATTTGTCCCCTCCCGGTAGACGATGTACCGACGATGATTATTCGATGACACCGATGAAGAACTATTATCTTCAGAAGTGCCAGGCAAGCAAAACCCCCTTGTTCATTCCGATACAATCCCACTCTCTCGCTCCTGCTCTATTTTATTGCATTAGGACAACAACGATTCAACTGTTACTTGCTGCGTAGCTGAACCCTTGATCCTTTGCATGACTGTCATTCCACAAGAATTAGATGAAACCCACTAGCATGAGTAGGAGTTGTTTGAGCCCATGTTGTGCCTACTCATTTATGCTTGTTTGTCATGCCTGCTCTGCTTAGAGTTGAGTCGGGTCTGATTCATCGGGAATGAATTGGAATGGTTATGAACATGTCCTATTGTGTGTGAGCTAAGTGTGTGAACACGATTTGGTAAAGGTAGCGGTGAGAGGCCATGTAGGAGTACATGGTGGGTTGTCTCATTGCAGCCGTCCTCAGGAACTGAGTTCTGTGTTTGTGATCCATGAACTAGCTACTACCACGCATTGGGCCCAAACCAATGGACCCTCTCGGCTTCTTGACCACCCTTGTCCTCGGTCCGGAGTTGCAAGTAGTTTCGGTGTTTGTAGCATCTTTGGGGCCGCATAGCAACGCTGACCTTAGGGGTGGGTTGTGTTGCGGTAGGCACCGTGGCCCGGTGTACCGAGTGCCCGTTTGGTATCTCGGGAACCCTGCACACATCGTTCGGGGCTGTATGGGAAACCTCGGCCGGACTCCCTGCGGATGGAACCCGAATAGGCGATAAACCTGGACTAGGGACTTGAGTGTTTAGGTAGGCCGTGGCCGACACCCACGCTGGGCTTCCGCTTGAAGGTTGCCGAGTACATGTCGATGTAAACGGCGGTAAGTGGTGAGCGTGTGTGAAGAAGTACACCCTGCAGGGTTTAATATGATCTATTGAATAGCCGTGTCCACGGAGAAGGACTTCGGTTGCCTATATCGGTTCATAGACAAGTGAAAGTGGATACTCTAAAATGCGCAAGATAAGCGTGAGTGCTATGGATGGCGTTCTCGTGAGGGAGGCGGGGCGGATCCATAGTGGTGTATTGATATGGTGAAGATGTGGACTCGTGTGCGCCACCTCAAAAGAGTTACTTGCGAATGTAGTTCAGGATAGCCACCGAGTCAAAGCTGGCTTGCTGCGGTCAAACTCCACCACCCCTTTTGATAATGATGCATATGTAGTTAGTTCTGATGTAAGTCTTGCTGAGTACAATTGTACTCACGTTTGCCTATTCTATGTTTTTGCAGAGAGACGTCAGTCTCGCTAGTAGTTCCGCTTGGACTTCGACGTTTAGCTTGTTACCTCAGCTACGATCTTGTGCCTCGGCAGGATCTGGTAGATAGTCAGGCTTCTCAGCCTTTTTCATTTATAGTTATCGTACTCGAGACATGATTAGCTTCCGCTTGTGCTTTGACTTGTATGCTCTGAGTGTTGGGTCATGAGACCCATGTTTGTAATATCTCGCTCTTCGGAGCCTAATGAGTAATATATTGAGTCGTAGAGTTATGTTGTGATGCCATGTTGTATCTACGCATATTGAGCATAATGTGTGTATGTTTGAAATGCTTGGTATGTGTGGGATCCGACAAACTAGTTGTTTATCCTTGGCAGCCTCTCATATGGGGAAATGTAGTCTCGTGCCTCGGCGATAGTAGTCCGCTTCTGCCCGGTTCACGGAGTCCTGCTAGCCAAAGACTACTGCTTGGACACTTGACGGCGGCATGTGTTTCATTTCGTTCCTATGTCATCCCTTCGGGAAATGTCACGCGGTGTTATTCGAGTCCTGCCTAGCTCTGCTACAGCCGGGATACCGAGTCCTGTTAGCCCAGTGCTACAGCCCGAATATATCGTTGATGACCGACATGCTCGATGTGATTCATGTATGCCTGTCCCCATAGGTTAGCGCCGCTTTGGGTTCACGACTAGCCATGTCGGCCGGGTTCTTTGTCATATGGATGCTAGCGACACTATCATATCGTGAGCCAAAAGACGCAAACGGTCCCGGCCATGGTAAGGCGACACCCGTGGGAATACCGTGCGTGAGGCCGCAAAGTGATATGATGTGTTACATGCTAGATCGGTGTGACTTAGGATCGGGGTCCTGACAGCGTTGGTATCAGAGCCTGACTGCATGTAGGATTACCAAGCCAAACTGGTCGAAGTTGTGTTTAGAAATGCTTTAGTTATATGTAGGGGAATTGATTGTGGAAGGGAACGTAAGGCTCTTTTTACTCCTTATACCTCATGGCCTTCTGATCTGAGTCATCCTCTTCTCTTCTACGGGGTTTAAGAACTAGGCTTCTCATCTATCTATCAGGATGACGTGTTACTAATCCATAGACCTTTAAGATTGTTGGTTTTAATCCCCAGTTCAGTTCCTACTACTCCTGCATGATAACTGTTGATTTCAGAATCTTGCTATGATGCTGTTGAGTGGTTATGCCACCATTTTCTGCAGGATGTCTCAAATCATTTTGAGCATTTACAGCCGTTATGCTGTCCGAGTCATCCCAGGTCTCTAAATAGTCTGATGCATTTGCAAATCCTTTCCTTCCGATTCGATGTCCTTCGGTCGAATAAGCACACCAACCATCGGTCGGGTGCTCTGTTGCCTCGACATATATGTTGGAACTATTATTATGACCCCAGGTGTCTAGGAAGTCACCTAGCAATTTAGCTATGCTTTTGTATCCCCAGTGTGATGATTCTGGCCATCATTTTCGAAAGCATCCTGTGATGCCATTTAGTAGTAGGTATTCTACTCCTGGGTTGCTGAACCCGAGATTCATCCTACTTCATGTTGTTAGTATTTGCTAGTGCCTTTAGGATATTAGTAACCTTGCGATAGTCCTCAAGGTCCGTGGTATTTCCTTCTTCCAAATACTACGAACCGCTTATGGCAGAAGTTCTTTTGAGCCAAAGATCACAATAAGAGTGCTCTTGAGGAGCTCTCCATTCATAATTGTGAATCTGCCAATTCTACCTTTCTGCATGGGTTATCCGGAAGAAATGTTGAACTTGCTCGACATACTAATCTGTGCATCCACAACTCAGAAAATTATATGTTCCTTTGAGTTGTTCTCTTAGATGCCTTCTGACCATCATCTATCAATTGATAGCCAAGGGTATGTGTGCATTTGTGTTCATCGATGCATTTTATCCTTGTGGTCCGTCAAGCCATTCTATTCCGGAATGACTAGGAGAAACAAACTCCAGTACCTCATCCATTTCTGGGATTGGGTCAAAGTAGTTGTATCCCGCAGATCAAATGCCAATTCAGCTTCTGATTCTGTTCTACCTTGGAGTGTTACCATCTTTATGTCAAGAGTGTCATGGGAATTGCACCTCCTCTTATGCATTCTTGATGCAGTGCTACTTCTCATCATCATCATTGTTCATTTCTCGGTTCCGTGTTGATGCAACCGGAAAGCCGACAAGTGAATTGTGATGTGTGAAATCGATACCCCGAGCAACTTGTTGCTTGGTAGTGAATGGACAATATTCTCATTCTTAGCGTGTTGGTTGTTAAACCATCATCCTAAGATTGATCGTGCTACCTAGTCCTTATTTTCGGTGCACTCTTCGATTGATGAGTTAGAATCTTGTCAAGTCCTCACTCATTTGATCATATCGTCTTGCCCTGAAAAGCAAGATTGTTCTCGAGCTTAGTAACATACCGGTGGTTCGTGACTTTCCAAATATCTTCTTGGAAGTGTTACCGGGTTGCTCCCTGACTGTTATGTTGAGCTCGTGATCAAGTTGGTTCCCTGTGGACCACCCTTTCTCCAAGAATCTGTGTTGGATATTCCTGAGCTAGTCGGTTAAGCTAGACAACAACTTGGAGAGTTGGAAGATAAAAACTTGTCCAACTTAGTTCGATCCAAAGGGATATTCTTGTGTAGTGTGTGCTGAAGAAGGATGATATCTTCATCGATTGGTCCCTGAGATCAGTTGATGGACCTATTGTCCTACCAATTCTTTGATTTGAATATGGGCCATTGTCAAGTCAAATCAGAACCAACGATATTCGTAATGTTGTCTTACTCGTGGTTGGTCCCTCGAGCATACACCATTATATCTTTGGTCTGACCAATGCTATCACCGTGTTCACATGATGGTGGAAGTCCAGTGATATGGAAATCCCGATGAGTTGCTGTTGAGCCCATCGGTAGCATTTTGTCTCTCCCCCATGAGTCATGTTGAGCACCAACGTAGTATTGGAAACTTGTGTAAGCAATGCCTTCGTAATCCGTTCATGAAGCCTATGCTTGGATGGAAGGAGTGACTTCCTCGAATCCATGTGCTTTAGGTGTAAGTTGCCGCCATGGAATTGAGAAAGGTTTGTTTTGTTCCTTTGGAATCATCCCAAGTCAGTCATGCACGTGCGAAGTATTCTATGGCATGATGGACTGATCATCTTCATCTCATATGAATTCCATAGCACACCAAGCAACTGATTGATTTGTTCAAGGAGAAGAAGTTCCTTCCTAAGAGCTAATCCGGACTTATGTAAGGACTTCGTTATCCGCAATGATGGTTCCCAACCTGAACTCGGTAGTGTTTATTATAAGATTACTGTGTGGTCATGCTTGTCTAGGACAGCGTGTCCACGGGTTTGTAGCAGAACCAGCTCATGTTTTGGAGCTTGCTATCGTAGTTCATATCCCGAGAATCTCGCAACGCCATCTCGTCGAATTGTGTTGCAACCCTTCCTTTTCAGACAGGATGAGTCTGAAATATCCTAACACCAACCAGATCTGAATCTCAGGCGGATATGATGGTTGGAACTTTCGAACAGTTGCATTTCGTTCCAAGCTTGCACCGTCCTTGTGCTATCTCGCTATAGACTGTCTTCTTAGCAATTCTTGTCCAGGTTTATCTTCAACAGTGGATTTACCATGGATCCCCCCCCCCACCTTCGATGATAAGCAAATCATCCATTGCGTTGTCTTCAACAAGGTAGTCTACATCATCCATTCCAGTCCAAGTGTACCATTTCTTTGCCTTCCACCACCTGATCGCTTGCAATTGCCTTAGGCTGGTATAAAGAGTTCCAATGATCTTGTATCAAAAGTAATTCTTTTTGCCACTTAAGGGAATAGCTCTTTGCGCCCCTTTCTCGAGGTGTCCCGTTACGGGATCCTGGTAAATATTTTCTCGCCACCTTGACACCATCCACCATCTTCCTAAAGCGTGGAATTGTTGACCACTAATCAAACTTCGTTGTTGTTTCTTCCATCCCTCCCGATGCATTTGGTGTCTCAACTCGAGATGTGTCACCGTCTCAGTCCGTAATGTCGATCATGTTTGCTTAATCTTCGTGAAGGTCGAATCATGTAGGGTTTTCCCCTTCCTTCTGTTGTCGTGTCAGGTGAAGATCTTGAAGACGTCAAGACCAAGAAGATGGAGTGAACCAACATCTTCGAGAAGGCAATTGGATCATGGAAATTGTAATAGTTTGTGACCTCCCTTTTCCTCTTACCTCACGTCTTGAATCTCGGGGCGAGATTCTTGTTTAGTGGGGGTGAGTTGTCACAGCCCTAGAATTGCTTGACATTAGTTGCATTAAGGCATTCATGTCATCATGTTAATTTCCATAAAAATTGAAATGGGGATTGTTGAAACCCTAGCACCAATTGAATTCTAATAGGTTCAAATAAAATCATTTTCAATAATCCCAAAATGCCCTGTGAAAATGTTCATGATAAATGGATAAAGGTGAAAGCCTCTTCCAAAAATGATGAACATATCTTATAGGTCATTCCTGGATTTTTGAATTAAATCTTAAACCACTTGACTTTGGGCATTTAAACACTATAAATAATTTAAATGCTCAAATAATGTTGGAAGTATTTGTGGGCCATTGAAATAATTCAGAAAGTGCCCACAATTATTTTCAGGATTTTTAAAAGTACCCTGGTATTTTTAATAAAGCCCTAAAACCTACAGAATATTAGAAAACTAAAACAGAAGTAATAAAGGGAGAGAGAGTGCTCACCTGACTTACCTGGCGCCACTTGGCCCAGCACTGTGCGGCTTGGCTGGCCCAGCTGGCCAGCCCAGCCCACCACCGCCACCCTCCCTGTCGTCTTCCTCCCCGCGCCAGTAGGCAGGGGGCGTGTCGACGCGCGCGCGGCCGAGGCGCGCCACCTCCACCCTGCTGCGCCGCCTGACGCCTGGGCGCCTCCCAGACAGCCACGCCCCCACGGCTCTCTCACTCTCTCCCGACCCCTCCCCCTTCCTCTGCTCTCTCTCCCTCACGCAACCGAGCGCCACCGTCGCCGCCGCTCGCTCCTGCCGCAGCCACCGCCCTTCCCTTGCCTCGCCGGCGTGCCCAAGAGCTCCGCCTCGTCGCCCCGGATCTCTCCGCTGACCCACGCGACCCCAAACGCCCTCGAACGCCGACCTCGCCCTCGTCTTCAACCTCGGGCACCCGAGCCGCCTCCGGTCGATTCGGCGCCGCCAGGACCTCCCCGAGCTCACTGATTCCCTCTCCGACCCCGCGGTGAGCTCCCGTGCAAACCCCTTCTTTTCCCCTCGCGTTTGCGAGCTCTAGGCCATAGCTCCGTCGCGGCCGACAGCTCCTCACCGCCGGCCATGGCGCCGCCGCGGCCACAGCCCCTGCCGATCGCGTCGGAGCGTGTCAACGTGCTCAGGAGCCTTCCAGGAGCACGTAGCACCCTTCGCCCTCCCCTCTCGTGCACCGCAGCCCCGTAGCCACCGAACCCGAGCTCCGGCGGCCGCCAAGTTCGCCAAGGCGTCGATCCCGGCCGCCCGAGCTCCAACCACCCCACCAAGAACTTCAGTAGCGTCCCGGCTCTCAGAGGTACCCTCCCGCCTTTTGGTGGCCGAATGGCCATTGCACTTGCGCCGCCCGCGTCGGTTTCGCCGGCGGCTAACGCCGGCGCGCCGCGACCGCTGACCGGCGTGGGTTGACCACCGCCCGGTTTGACCTCCTCTCTCCTCACTGACATACGGGCCCCGCCCGGCTAACTACTCTAGTTAGGTTTAAACTAACTTAACTAACCCGGGTTAGTGCTAATTAACCAGATTAGTTTAGTTAGTCACTGACGTGTGGCCCCCACACGTCAGGTTTGACCCGGGGCGCCTGTTGACCCGCTGACGTCACATTGACGTCAGGCTGACGCCATAATTAGGTTTCTAGATTTAATTTAATTCAGTTAATTTCAGAAAATACTCTAAACTTCTAAAAATCATATAAATTCAACCGTAACTCGGATGGAAATAATTTATATATGAAAAATGATCAGAAAAATATGAAGAATCTGTTTATGCCATGATCATGCATGTTTGAACAAGTTAACATCACTGAATAGGATGAATCATGATTAGGGTAATTTATGAAATAGCATTTTGAGTTGGAATTCAACCTTGTTTGAATTCCACTCCAACTAACTTGGATTATTATTGCATTAGGTGAATTCAGTACCTTAACATGATCATGCATCATATATGTGCATTGCATTGATTGTGCTCTCTCTTGTTTGCCGGTATTTGTCCCTCCCGTGAGCGATGTACCGCGATGATTATTCGATGACACCGATGAAGAACTATTATCTTCAGAAGTGCCAGGCAAGCAAAACCCCCTTGTTCATTCCGATACAATCCCACTCTCTCGCTCCTGCTCTATTTTATTGCATTAGGACAACAACGATTCAACTGTTACTTGCTGCGGTAGCTGAACCCCTTGATCCTTTGCATGACTGTCATTCCACAGTAATTAGATGAAACCCACTAGCATGAGTAGGAGTTGTTTGAGCCCATGTTGTGCCTACTCATTTATGCTTGTTTGTCATGCCTGCTACTGCTTAGAGTTGAGTCGGGTCTGATTCATCGGGAATGAATTGGAATGGTTATGAACATGTCCTATTGTGTGTGAGCTAAGTGTGTGAACACGATTTGGTAAAGGTAGCGGTGAGAGGCCATGTAGGAGTACATGGTGGGTTGTCTCATTGCAGCCGTCCTCAGGAACTGAGTTCTGTGTTTGTGATCCATGAACTAGCTACTACCACGCATTGGGCCCGAAACCAATGGACCCTCTCGGCTTCTTGACCACCCTTGTCCTCAGTCCGGGAGTTGCAAGTAGTTTCTGGTGTTTGTAGCATGCTGGGGGCCGCACGCAACGCTGACCTTAGGGGTGGGTTGTGTTGCGGTAGGCACCGTGGCCCGTGTGCCGAGTGCCCGTTTGGTATCTCGGGAACCCTGCACACATCGTTCGGGGCTGTATGGGAAACCTCGGCCGGACTCCTTGCGGATGGAACCCGAATAGGCGATAAACCTGGACTAGGGACTTGAGTGTTTAGGTAGGCCGTGGCCGACACCCACGTTGGGCTTCCGCTTGAAGGTTGCCGAGTACATGTCGTGTAAACGGCGGTAAGTGGTGAGCGTGTGTGAAGAAGTACACCCTGCAGGGTTTAATATGATCTATTGAATAGCCGTGTCCACGGAGAAGGACTTCGGGTTGCCTATATCGGTTCATAGACAAGTGAAAGTGGATACTCTAAAATGCGCAAGATAGCGTGAGTGCTATGGATGGCGTTCTCGTAGGGAGGCGGGGCGGATCCATAGTGGTGTATTGATATGGTGAAGATGTGGACTCGTGTGCGCCACCTCAAAAGAGTTACTTGCAATCGTAGTTCAGGGATAGCCACCGAGTCAAAGCTGGCTTGCTGCAGGTCAAACTCCACCACCCCTTTTGATAATGATGCATATGTAGTTAGTTCTGATGTAAGTCTTGCTGAGTACAATTGTACTCACGTTTGCCTATTCTATGTTTTTGCGAGAGAGCGTCAGTCTCACTAGTAGTTCGCTTGGACTTGACGTTTAGCTTGTTACCTCAGCTACGATCTTGTGCCTCGGCAGATCTGGTAGATAGTCGCTTCTCACCCTTTTTCATTTATAGTTATGCAGACTCGAGACATGATTAGCTTCCGCTTGTGCTTTGACTTGTATGCTCGAGTGTTGGGTCATGAGACCCATGTTTGTAATATCTCGCTCTTCGGAGCCTAATGAGTAATATATTGAGTCGTAGAGTTATGTTGTGATGCCATGTTGTATCTACGCATATTGAGCATAATGTGTGTATGTTTGAAATGCTTGGTATGTGTGGGATCCGACAAACTAGTTGTTTATCCTTGGCAGCCTCTCATATGGGGAAATGTAGTCTCGTGCCTCCGGCGATAGTAGTCCGCTACAGCCCGGTTCACGAGTCCTGCTAGCCCACACTACTGCTTGGACACTTGACTGGCGGCATGTGTTTCATTTCGTTCCTATGTCCATCCCTTCGGGAAATGTCACGCGGTGTTATTCGGAGTCCTGCCTAGCCTGCTACAGCCGGGATACCGAGTCCTGTTAGCCAGTGCTACAGCCCGAATATATCGTTGATGACCGACATGCTCGATGTGATTCATGTATGCCTGTCCCCATAGGTTAGCGCCGCTTTGGGTTCACGACTAGCCATGTCGGCCCGGTTCTTTGTCATATGGATGCTAGCGACACTATCATATCGTGAGCCAAAAGACGCAAACGGTCCCGGGCCATGGTAAGGCGACACCCGTGGGAATACCGTGCGTGAGGCCGCAAAGTGATATGATGTGTTACATGCTAGATCGGTGTGACTTAGGATCGGGGTCCTGACACGTTGTGGGCCCTAACAGCCTGCGGCCTTGGGCGCCGCGTGGCGGTTGATTGGACGTGGGCGCCTCTGCAACCGCGCGGGTTGATAATAGAGCGGCATCTTCCTTGCCTCCTTTACTTTCTCCAGTTGCTGCTCAGATCCCCTTTCTTGCGTCTCTCCACCCTGCTTCCAAGACCTTCAGATCCACTCCACCTTCATGCCCTAGCCAGCCATGGCTCCTCGTCAAACCCCGGCCGGAGCCTGGTACTCTCCTGCCTTGGACCCGCCGAATGTGTCAGCGTCAAGCCTTGCCCTGATGCGCCGGCTGGCGGAGGCGCAGGGCGTCAGCGGAACAGCGGTGTTCAAGGCCGGCTCCTCCGCCCCTGATGGTCGGGGGAGTACCTTCTACCCGTTCTTCGCGGGCGCCATTATTGCTGGTCTGGCGCCTCCCTTCTCTGAGTTCTTCTTCTCCGTCCTTTGCCATTACAACATTCACGCTCTGCACCTTCATCCCAACTCCGTCCTTCTCCTGGCAATCTTCGCCTACTATTGTGAGGCCCATGTTGGGGTGAAGCCCTCGGTAACCTCGCTGCGCCACTACTTCTTCCTTCGATTCTCCGTGGTCCCGTCTCACGTCTTGCGAAGCTTACGTCGACATCTGGCGGAGCCATTGCCATTCAAACACCGGGAAGCGGATCGAGGGCTTCAGGAGCAAGTGGGTCTTGGTGGATGCCGGGCGGATCCACCCTCGGCTGATCCTGCCCACGGAGCCCGCCGAGAGTTCCGACGACTGGTCCCGAGCGAAGCTTCGGGATCCTCATGTGGCTGGTCTTTGGAGAGGATGGATGCAGATCTAAAGCCGGCCGATGCGGCGGCGGCGAGGCTGACCGGTGCATCGTTGCTGAGGGAGTTCCTGGAGCACCAACTGGCTCCGCTTCGCGATGCTATTGCTTCGATGTGGAGGCCTAACCCGAGCCCCGTGGCCCCGGCCAGCGAGGATCTGGTGACGGTCCTCCAGTCCTTGGTTGGGGGCGAAGTGGCGAGACCTGAGGGCGCCTCCGCGCCCTTGTTCCTTCGCGAGGATTGGGAGCAGGTTGTGGGGTCCATGCCCGCCTTGAATGGGGACGGGCTCGTGCCCGTGGAGGCTTCGGAGGACCTGGTGGACGTGTCCTCTTCCGACACCGGCGAAGAGGTGGAGGGAAGGGAGCCAGGAGAGGGGGTTGACTCAGGGGCGGAGTCAAGGGCTCCCTCCCTGCGGCGCAGGCCCCGCGTTCTCCGCCTCCCCGAGAGTGACGACGACGAGGATGAGGGTGAGCGGGGAGGCAGAAGCCTGCTCCCTATCCCGAAGAAGGACCGGACTGGGCTAGTCCCCCGCGGGTCTGCCACGGCCCCGGGGCGATCCGCAGACGCGCCTCCTGCTCCTGGTCTCCTTGAAGCCGATCCCTGCAGCCGGCTCTCGGGCTTCAAGTATGGACGGAGGCTGCTCGAGTCCACCAGTGATGACTTCTAAGTGCTTGCTTCCTGTCTTGATTATTGTTTTGTCGACGAGATCTGATGTCCATGCTCTTCGGCCAGGCTAGCGCCCGCAGGGAAGAAGCTGAACGGGGCTCCTGAGGCCCTATCCGTGGCGGTGCCTTTGCCCGAAAAGGAAGGTGACCCGGCGCCAGTGCCTCTCCTGCCGGGCGTCCTCGCTGGCTTGGCTGAGCCCATCAGGCGAGCTCAGCCCCTTCTCCCGAGCGACTCGAGGTGGCCTTGCTGGCGCTGCCTCCACCGCTGCCGTGGCGCCCAGCTGGTTCCGCCTCGAGCGCAGATGGTTACGCCGCCGCCAACTCCTCCTACTCCGCCAACTGCTGTCTCTCCGACTCATCCAGCATGGTCTGGACATTGCTCTCGAATCGGACCGGCTGCGGCAGATATTCTGGCGCCACCCTCCAGGTGGCGGTCGCTTGGAGCTGGCCTCTGGCTGGATTCGCGCCAACGCTTCGATTCGGGCAGCGCTTGTCAGGACCCCGATTCCTAGTCACATCAATCTAGCCAGTAACACCTCATATCACTTTGCGGCCTCACGCACGGTATTCCCACGGGTGTCGCCTTACCATGGCACGGGACCGTTTGCGCCTTTTGGCTCACGTATATGATAGTGTCGCTAGCATCCATATGACAGAGAACCCGGGCCGACATGGCTAGTCGTGAACCCAAAGCGGCACTAACCCGTGGGGACAGGCATACATGAATCACATCGAGCATGTCGGTCCTCAACGTATGAATCCGGGCTGTAGCACTGGGGTAACAGGACTCCGGTAACCCGGGCTGTAGCAGGCTAGGCAGGACTCCGGATGTCACCGCGTAACATTTCCCCGAAGGGACAGACATAGGAACGAAGTGAAACACATGCCGGCCAGTCAAGTGTCCAGAGCAGTAGTGCTGGGCTAGCAGGACTCCGGTGAACCGGGCTGTAACAGACTACTATGGCTCAGGAAACACTAGACTACATTTCCCCATATGAGAGGCTGTCAAGGATAAACAACTAGATTGTCGGATCCCACACATACCAAGCATTTCAAACATACACACAATATGCTCAATATGTGTAGATACAACATGGCATCACAACATAACTCTACGACTCAAATATTTATTCATTAGGCTCCGAGGAGCGAGATATTACAAACATGGGTCTCATGACCCAACACTTAGAGCATACATGTCAAAGCACAAGCGGAAGCTTAACATGTCTGAGTACAGACATCTACAAATGAAAAAGAGGCTGAGAAGCCTGACTATCTACCAGATCCTGCCGAGGGCACAAGATCGTAGCTGAGGTAACAAGCTAAACGTCGAAGTCCAAGCGGAACTACTAGCGAGACTGATGTCTCTCTGCAAAACATAAAATAAGAAAACGTGAGTACAAATGTACTCAGCAAGACTTACATCAGAACTAACTACATATGCATCATTATCAACAAAGGGGGTGGTGGAGTTTGACTGCAGCAAGCCAGCTTTGACTCGGTGGCTATCCTGAACTACGACTGCAAGTAACTCTTTTGAGGTGGCGCACACGAGTCCACATATTCACCATATCAATACACCACTATGGACCCGCTCCCGTCTTCCTACGAGAACACCATCCATAGCACTCACGCTTATCTTGCGCATTTTAGAGTATCCACTTTCACTTGTCTATGAACTGATATAGATGGCTATTCAAATAGATCATATTAACCCTGCAGGGGTGTACTTCTTCACACACGCTCTCACCACTTACCGCCGTTTACACGACATGTACTCGGCAACCTTCAAGCGGAAGCCCAGCGAGGGTGTCGGCCATGGCCTACCTAAACACTCAAATCCCTATTCCTGGTTTATCGCCTATTCGGGTTCCATCCGCAGGGAGTCTGGCCGAGGTTTCCACTAACGGCCCCGAACGATGTGGGGCATTCGGTACACCGGGCCACGGTGTATCTACCGCATCATAGCCCACCCCTAGGGTCAGCGCTACGCACGGCCTCCAACACATATCCTACAAACACCAGAAACTAGTTGCAACTCCTGGACAGAGGACAAGGGTGGTTAAGAAGCCGAGAGAGTCAATTAAGGATCCCAATGTGTGGTAGTAACTGTTTCATGGATCACAAACACAGAACTCAGTTCCTGAGGACGGCTGCAATGAGACAACCCACCATGTACTCCTACATGGCCTCTCACCGCTACCTTTACCAAATCATGTTCACACACTTAGCTTACACACAGCTGGACATGTTCACACACCTCCGATTCATCCCCGATGAATCAGACCTGACTCAACTCTAAGCAGTAGCAGGCATGACAAACAAGCATGAATGAGTAGGCACAACATGGCTCAAGCAACTCCTACTCATGCTAGTGGGTTCCATCTAATTACTGTGGAATGACAGGTCATGCAGAGGATAAAGGGGTTCAGCTACCACAGCAAGTAACACATGAGTCGTTGTTGTCCTAATGCAGTAAAATAGAGCAGGAGCGAGAGAGTGGGATTATATCGGAATGAACAAGGGGGTTTTGCTTGCCTGGCACTTCTGAAGATAATATAGTTCTTCATCGGTGTCATCGAATTCATCGTCGGTACGTCGTCTACCGAGAGGGGACAATTACCGGCGAACAAGAAAGAACACAATCAATGCGATGCAACAATATGATGCATGATAATTGTTGGGGAACGTAGTAATTTCAAAAATTTTCCTACGATCACGCAAGACCATGGTGATGGCATAGCAACGAGAGGGAAGAGTGTCCGTCCACGTACCCTCGTAGACCGAAAGCGGAAGCGTTATAACAACGCGGTTGATGTAGTCGTACGTCTTCACGACCCGACCGATCCAAGCACCGAACGTACGGCACCTCCGAGTTCTGCACACGTTCAGCTCGATGACGATCCCCGGACTCCGATCCAGCAAAGTGTCGGGATGAGTTCCGTCGACCTGACGGCGTGGTAGCGATGATGATGCTCCACCGACGCAGGGCCGCCTAAGCTCCGCGACGATATGACTTCTCCCGCACAGGGCTTCACCTAAGCTCCGCGACGATATGACCGAGGTGGAATATGGTGGAAGGGGGCACCGCACACGGCTAAGGAAAGATCCGTAGATCAACTAGTGTGTCATGGGGTGCCCTCTGCCCCTTGTATATAAAGGAGGGAAGGGGAGGGGCTGGCCGGCCACCTATGGCTGCGCCTGGGAGTCCTACTCCCACCGGGAGTAGGATTCCCCCCCCCCCCCCCCAATCCTAGTCCAACTAGGGTTTGACCAAGGGGAGAGGGAGAGAGGGGGCGCCACCCCCTTCTCCTAATCCTAATAGGACTAGGGAAGGGGGAAGGCTGCGCCAGCATATGGCCCCTTTCTCTTTCCCTTAAGGCCCATCAAGGCCCATTGACTCCCGGGAGGTTCCGTAACCCCGGTACTCGGTAAAATTCCCAATTTCACCCGGAGTGATTCCGAGTCAAACATAGGCTTCAATATATCAATCTTTATGTCTCGACCATTTGAGACTCCTCGTCATGTCCGTGATCTCATCCGGGACTCGAACAACCTTCGTACATCAATATCATATAAACTCATAATAACCGCCATCGAAGCGTTGAGCGTGCGGACCCTACGGGTTCGAGAACTATGTAGACATGACCGAGACACCTCTCGGTCAATAACCAATAGCGGGACCTGGATGCCCATATTGGCTCCTACATATTCTACGAAGATCTTTATCGGTCGGACCGCATAACAACATCGTTGTTCCTTTGTCATCGGTATGTTACTTGCCCGAGATTCGATCGTCGGTATCAATACCTAGTTCAATCTCGTTCTTGGCAAGTCTCTTTTCTCGTTCCGTAATACATCATCTCACAACTAACACATTTAGTTGCAATGCTTGCAAGGCTTATGTGATGTGCATTACCGAGAGGGCCCAGAGATACCTCTCCGACAATCGGAGTGACAAATCCTAATCTCGAAATATGCCAACCCAACATGTACCTTCGGAGACACCTGTAATGTACCTTTATAATCACCCGATTCGTTGTGACGTTTGGTAGCACCAAAAGTGTTCCTCGGGCAAGCGGGAGTTGCATAATCTCATAGTCATAGGAACATGTATAAGTCATGAAGAAAAGCACTAGCAACAAACTATACGATCAGGTGCTATGCTAATGGAATGGGTCATGTCAATCAGATCATTCAACCAATGATGTGATCCCGTTAATCAAATAACAACTCCTTGTTCATGGTTAGGAAACATAACCATCTTTGATTAACGAGCTAGTCAAGTAGAGGCATACTAGTGACACTCTGTAGGTTTATGTATTCACACATGTATTATGTTTCCGGTTAATACAATTCTAGCATGAATAATAAACATTTATCATGATATAAGGAAATAAATAATAACATTATTATTGCCTCTAGGGCATATTTCCTTGAGTCTCCCACTTGCACTAGAGTCAATAATCTAGTTCACATCGCCATGTGATTTAACATCAATAGTTCACATCTATATGTGGTTAACACCCATAGTTCACATCGACATGTGACCAACACCCAAAGGGTTTACTAGAGTCAGTAATCTAGTTCACATCTCTATGTGATTAACACCCAAAGAGTACTAAGGTGTGATCATGTTTTGCTTGTGAGACAATTTTAGTCAGCGGATCTCATCACATTCAGAGCCGTAAGTATTTTGCAAATTTCTATGTCTACAATGCTCTTGCGGAGCTACTCTAGCTAATTGCTCCCACTTTCAATATGTATCCAGATTGAGACTCGAGTCATCTAGATTAGTGTTAAAACTTGCATCGGCGTAACCTTTTCTGACGAACCTTTTTCACTTCCATAATCGAGAAACATATCCTTATTCTACTAAGGATAATTTTGACCGCTGTCCATTGATCTACTCCTAGATCACTATTGCACTCCTTGCCAAGCTTAGTGGTAGGATATGCAATAGATTTGGTACCTGACATGACATACTTTATAGAACCTATGGCTGATGCATAGGGAATGACTTTCATTCTCTTTCTATCTTCTGCCGTGGTCGGGTTTTGAGTCTTACTCAATCTCACACCTTGTAACACAGGCAAGAACTCTTTCTTTGACTGTTCCATTTTGAACTACTTCAAAATCTTGTCAAGGTATGTATTCATTGAAAAACTTATCAAGCGTCTTGATCTATCTCTATATATCTTGATGCTCAATATGTAAGCAGCTTTCACGAGGTCTTTCTTTGAAAACTCCTTTCAAATACTCCTTTATGCTTTGCAGAATAATTATTTCCGATCAACAATATGTCATTCACATATACTTATCGAAATGCTGTATTGCTCCCACTCACTTTCTTGTAAATCAGGCTTCACCAAAAGTCTGTATAAAACTATATGCTTTGATCACACTATCAAAGCGTTTATTCAACTCGAGATGCTTGCACCAGTCCATAGATGGATCGCTGGAGCTTGCACATTTTGTTAGCTCCTTTAGGATTGACAAAACCTTCTGGTTGCATCATATACAACTCTTCTTTAATAAATCCATTAAAGAATGTAGTTTTGACATCCATTTGCCAGATTTCATAAAATGTGGCAATTGCTAACATGATTCGGACAGACTTATGCATTGCTACAGTTGAGAAAATCTCATTTGTAGTCAACTCCTTGAACTTGTCGAAAACCTTTTTGTGACAAGTCGAGCTTTGTAGATAGTAACACTACTATCAGTGTCCGTCTTCCTCTTGAAGATCCATTTATTTAACATGGCTTGCTGATCATCGAGCAAGTCCATCAAAGTCCACACTTTGTTCTCATATATGGATCCCATCTCAGATTTCATGGTCTCAAACCATTTCGCGGAATCTGGGCTCATCATCGCTTCCTCATAGTTAAGTAGGTTCATCATGGTCTAGTAACATGACTTCTAGAATAGGATTACCGTACCACTCTGGTGCGGATCTTACTCTGGAAGACCTCGAGGTTTGGTAACAACTTGATCTGAAGTTTCATGATCATCATCATTAACTTCCTCACTAATTGGTGTAGGAATCACTTGAACTGATTCTGTGATGAACAACTTTCCAATAAGGAGAAGGTACTATTACCTCATCAAGTTCTACTTTCCTCCCACTCACTTCTTTCGAGAGAAACTTCTTCTCTAGAAAGGATCCATCTTAACAACAAATATCTTGCTTTCGGATCTGTGATAGAAGGTGTACCCAATAGTTAGCATTGGGTATTCTATGAAGACGCATTTCTCGATTTGGGTTCGAGCTTATCGGTGAAAACTTTTCACATAAGCATCACAACTCCAAACTTTAAGAAACGACGACTTAGGTTTATGCTAAACCATAGTTCATACGGTGTCATCTCAGCGGTTTAGATGGTGCCCTATTAAGCGTGAATGCAGCTGTCTCTAATGCATAACCCCAAAACAATAGTGGTAAATCGGTAAGATACATCATAAATCGCACCATATCCAATAAAGTCTGATTCTGACGTTCGGACACACCATTATCTTGTGGTGTTTCGGTGGCGTGAGTAGTGAAACTATTTCACATTGTTTTAATTGAAGGCCAAACTCGTAACTCAAATATTTTTCCTCTGCGATCATATCGTAGAAACTTTTATTTTCTTGTTACGATGATTCTTCACTTCACTCTGAAATTCTTTGAACTTTTCAAATGTTTCAGACTTGTGTTTCATCAAGTAGATATACCCATATCTGCTCAAATCATCTGTGAAGTTCAGAAAATAACGATACTTGCCGTGAGCTTTAACACTCATCGGACCGCATACATCGGTATGTATTATTTCCAATAAGTCATTTGCTCGCTCCATTGTTCCGAGAGAGCGAGTCTTTAGTCATCTTGCCCATAAGGCATGGTTACGCAAGCATCAAGTGATTCATAATCAAGTGATTCCAAAATCCCATCAGCATGGAGCTTCTTCATCGCTTTACACCAATATGACCTAAGCGGCGATTGCCACAAATAAGTTGCACTATCATTATTAACTTTGCATCTTTTGGCATCAATATTATGAATATGTGTATCACTACGATCGAGATCCAACGAACCATTTTCATTGGGTGTGTAACCATATAAAGTTTTATTCATGTAAGCAGAACAACAATTTATTCTCTTACTTAAATGAATAACCGTATTGCAATAAACATGATCAAATCATATTCATGCTCAGCATAAGCGCCAAATAACATTTATTTAGGTTTAACACTAATCGAAAGTATAGGGAGTGTGCGATGATGATCATATCAATCTTTCCAACACTCATCGTCACTTCCCTTTCAACTAGTTTCATTCATTACGCAACTCCTGTTTCAAGTTACTACTCTTAGCAACCTGAACCAGTATCAAATACCGAGGGTTATAAACACTAGTAAAATACACATCAATAATCTGTATATCAAATATACCTTTGTTCACTTTGCCATCCTTCTTATCCGCCAAATACTTGGGGTAGTTCCGCTTCGATGACCAGTTCCATTGTAGCAAAAGCACTTAGTCTCGGGCTTAGATCCAGACTTGGGCTTCTTCACTCGAGCAACAACTTGTTTGCCGTTCTTCTTGAAGTTCCCTTCTTCCCTTTGCCCTTTTCCTTGAGACTAGTGGTCTTGTCAACCATCAACACTTGATGTTTTCTTGATTTCTACCTTCGCGATTTTAGCATCGCGAAGAGCTTGGGAATTGTTTTCGTCATCCCTTGCATATTATAGTTCATCACGAAGTTCTAGTAACTTTAGTGATGGTGACTAGAAATTCATCAATCACTATCTTATCTGGAAGATTAACTCCCACTTGATTCAAGTGATTGAAGTACTCGGACAATCTGAGCACATGCTCACTAGTTGAGCGATTCTCCTCCATCTTTTAGCTATAGAACTTGTTGGAGACTTCATATCTCTCAACTCGGGTATTTGCTTGAAATATTAACTTCAATTCCTGGAACATCTCATATGGTCCATGGCGTTCAAAACGTCTTTGAAGTCCCGATTCTAAGCCGTTAAGAATGGTGCACTAAACTATCAAGTAGTCATCATATTGAGCTAAGCGTTCATAACGTCGCATCTGCTCCTGCAATAGGTCTGTCACCTAGCGGTGCATCAAGGACATAATTCTTACGTGCAGCAATGAGGATAAACCTCAGATCACGGATCCAATCCGCAATATTGCTACTAACATTTTTCAATACAATTTTCTCTAGGAACACATATAAAAACACAGGGAAGCAACAACGCGAGCTATTGATCTACAACATAATCTTCAAAATACTACCAGGACTAAGTTCATGATAAATTAAAGTTCAATTAATCATATTACTTAAGAACTCCCACTTAGAAAATATCCTCAATTCTCTAAGTGATTGCGTGATCCATATCAACTACACCATGACCGATCATCACGTGTGATGGAGTAGTTTCAATGGTGAACATCAATATGTTGATCATATCTACTATATGATTCACGCTCGACCTTCGGTCTCCGTGTTCGAGGTCATATCTTATATGCATAGCTCGTCAAGTATAACCTGAGTATTCGCGTGTGCAACTGTTTTGCACCGTTGTATTTGAGCGTAGAGCCTATCACACCCGATCATCACGTGGTGTCTCAGCCGAAGAACTTTCGCAGCGGTGCATACTCGGGAGAACACTTCTTGATAATTTAGTAAGGATCATCTTATAATGCTACCGTCAATCAAAGCAAAATAAGATGCATAAAGGATTAACATCACATGCAATCAATATAAGTGATATGATATGGCCATCATCATCTTGTGCTTGTGATCTCCATCTCCGGCAATACGTCATGATCACCATCGTCACCGGTAGCGACACCTTGATCTCCATCGTAGCATCGTTGTCGTTTAGCCAACTATTGCTTCTCGACTATCGCTACTGCTTAGTGATAAAGTAAAGCAATTACATGGCGTTGCATTTCATACAATAAGCGACAACCATATGGCTCCTGCCGATTGCCGATAACTTCGGTTACAAAACATGATCATCTCATACAATAAAATATAGCATCACGTCTTGACCATATCACATCACAACATGCCTGCAAAAACAAGTTAGGCGTCCTCTACTTTGTTGTTGCAAGTTTTACGTGGCTGCTACGGGCTGAGCAAGAACCGTTCTTACCTCGCATCAAAACCACAGCGATACTTCGTCAAATAGACTCCGTTTAACCTTCTCAAGGACGGGCGTAGCCTTTTCAGTTCAACTAAAGTGAGAGAGCAGACACCCGCCGGTCACCTTTAAGCAGCGAGTGCTCACAGCGGTGAAACCAGTCTCGCGTAAGCGTCTGGCGTAATGTCGGTCCGGGCGCTTCATCTCACAATACCGCTGAACCAAAGTATGACATGCTGGTAGGTAGTATGACTTGTATCGCCCACAACTCACTTGTGTTCTACTCGTGCATATGACATCAACGCATAAAACCAGGCTCGGATGCCACTGTTGGGGAGCGTAGTAATTTCAAAAATTTTCCTACGATCACGCAAGACCATGGTGATGGCATAGCAACGAGAGGAAGAGTGTCGTCCACGTACCCTCGTGAGACCGAAAGCGGAGCGTTATAACAACGCGGTTGATGTAGTCGTGCGTCTTCACGATCCGACCGATCCAAGCACCGAGCGTCACGGCACCTCCGAGTTCTGCACACGTTCAGCTCGATGGCGATCCCGGACTCCGATCCAGCAAAGTGTCGGGGATGAGTTCCGTCGACCGACGGCGTGGTGGCGATGATGATGCTCCACCGGCGCGAGGCTTCGCCTAAGCTCCGCGACGATATGACTTCTCCGCGCAGGCTTCACCTAAGCTCCGCGACGATATGACCGAGGTGGAATATGGTGGAAGGGGCACCGCACACAGCTAAGGAAAGATCCGTAGATCAACTTGTGTGTCATGGGGTGCCCTCTGCCCTGTATATAAAGGAGGGAAGGGAGGGGCTGGCCGGCCACCTATGGCTGCGCACTGGGAGTCCTACTCCCACCGAGTAGGATTCCCCCAATCCTAGTCCAACTAGGGTTTGACCAAGGGAGAGGGAGAGAGGCGCCACCCCTTCTCCTAATCCTAATAGGACTAGGGAAGGGGAAGGCTGCGCCAGCATATGGCCCCTTTCTCTTTCCCCTAAGGCCCATCAAGGCCCATTGACTCCCGGGAGGTTCCGTAACCCCGGTACTCGGTAAAATTCCCAATTTCACCGGAGTGATTCCGAATCAAACATAGGCTTCAATATATCAATCTTTATGTCTCGACCATTTGAGACTCCTCGTCATGTCCGTGATCTCATCCGGGACTCGAACAACCTTGGTACATCAATATCATATAAACTCATAATAACTGTCATCGAAGCGTTAAGCGTGCGGACCCTACGGGTTCGAGAACTATGTAGACATGACCGAGACACCTCTCGGTCAATAACCAATAAGCGGGACCTGGATGCCCATATTGGCTCCTACATATTCTCGAAGATCTTTATCGGTCGAGACCGCATAACAACATCGTTGTTCCTTTGTCATCGGTATGTTACTTGCCCGAGATTCGATCGTCGGTATCAATACCTAGTTCAATCTCGTTCTTGGCAAGTCTCTTTTCTCGTTCCGTAATACATCATCTCACAACTAACACATTTAGTTGCAATGCTTGCAAGGCTTATGTGATGTGCATTACCGAGAGGGCCGGAGATACCTCTCCGACAATCGGAGTGACAAATCCTAATCTCGAAATATGCCAACCCAACATGTACCTTGGAGACACCTGTAATGTACCTTTATAATCACCCGATTCGTTGTGACGTTTGGTAGCACCAAAGTGTTCCTCGGGCAAGCGGGAGTTGCATAATCTCATAGTCATAGGAACATGTATAAGTCATGAAGAAAAGCACTAGCAACAAACTATACGATCAGGTGCTATGCTAATGGAATGGGTCATGTCAATCAGATCATTCAACCAATGATGTGATCCCGTTAATCAAATAACAACTCCTTGTTCATGGTTAGGAAACATAACCATCTTTGATTAACGAGCTAGTCAAGTAGAGGCATACTAGTGACACTCTGTAGGTTTATGTATTCACACATGTATTATGTTTCCGGTTAATACAATTCTAGCATGAATAATAAACATTTATCATGATATAAGGAAATAAATAATAACATTATTATTGCCTCTAGGGCATATTTCCTTCATCTCCCACTTGCACTAGAGTCAATAATCTAGTTCACATCGCCATGTGATTTAACATCAATAGTTCACATCTATATGTGGTTAACACCCATAGTTCACATCGACATGTGACCAACACCCAAAGGGTTTACTAGAGTCGATAATCTAGTTCACATCGCTATGTGATTAACACCCAAAGAGTACTAAGGTGTGATCATGTTTTGCTTGTGAGATAATTTTAGTCAGCAGGTCTGTCACATTCAGAGCCGTAAGTATTTTGCAAATTTCTATGTCTACAATGCTCTTGCACGGAGCTACTCTAGCTAATTGCTCCCACTTTCAATATGTATCCAGATTGAGACTCGAGTCATCTAGATTAGTGTTAAAACTTGCATCGGCGTAACCTTTTACGACGAACCTTTTTCACTTCCATAATCGAGAAACATATCCTTATTCTACTAAGGATAATTTTGACCGCTGTCCATTGATCTACTCCTAGATCACTATTGCACTCCTTGCCAAGCTTAGTGGTAGGATATGCAATAGATCTGGTACCTGACATGACATACTTTATAGAACCTATGGCTGATGCATAGGGAATGACTTTCATTCTCTTTCTATCTTCTGCCGTGGTCGGGTTTTGAGTCTTACTCAATCTCACACCTTGTAACACAGGCAAGAACTCTTTCTTTGACTGTTCCATTTTGAACTACTTCAAAATCTTGTCAAGGTATGTATTCATTGAAAAACTTATCAAGCGTCTTGATCTATCTCTATAGATCTTGATGCTCAATATGTAAGCAGTTTCACGAGGTCTTTCTTTGAAAAACTCCTTTCAAATACTCCTTTATGCTTTGCAGAATAATTATTTCCGATCAACAATATGTCATTCACATATACTTATCGAAATGCTGTAGTGCTCCCACTCACTTTCTTGTAAATCAGAGGCTTCACCAAAAGTCATATAAAACTATATGCTTTGATCACACTATCAAAGCGTTTATTCCAACTCGAGATGCTTGCACCAGTCCATAGATGGATCATTGGAGCTTGCACATTTTGTTAGCTCCTTTAGGATTGACAAAACCTTCGGTTGCATCATATACAACTCTTCTTTAATAAATCCATTAAAGAATGTAGTTTTGACATCCATTTGCCAGATTTCATAAAATGTGGCAATTGCTAACATGATTCGGACAGACTTAAGCATTGCTACAGTTTGAGAAAATCTCATTTGTAGTCAACTCCTTGAACTTGTCGAAAACCTTTTTGTGACAAGTCGAGCTTTGTAGATAGTAACACTACTATCAGTGTCCGTCTTCCTCTTGAAGATCCATTTATTTAACATGGCTTGCTGATCATCGAGCAAGTCCATCAAAGTCCACACTTTGTTCTCATATATGGATCCCATCTCAGATTTCATGGTCTCAAACCATTTCGCGGAATCTGGGCTCATCATCGCTTCCTCATAGTTCGTAGGTTCATCATGGTCTAGTAACATGACTTCTAGAATAGGATTACCGTACCACACTGGTGCGGATCTTACTCTGGAAGACCTACGAGGTTTGGTAGCAACTTGATCTGAAGTTTCATGATCATCATCATTAACTTCCTCACTAATTGGTGTAGGAATCACTGGAACTGATTCCTGTGATGAACAACTTTCCAATAAGGGAGAAGGTACAATTACCTCATCAAGTTCTACTTTCCTCCCACTCACTTCTTTCGAGAGAAACTTCTTCTCTAGAAAGGATCCATCTTAGCAACAAATATCTTGCTTTCGGATCTGTGATAGAAGGTGTACCCAATAGTTACCATTGGGTATTCTATGAAGACGCATTTCTCCGATTTGGGTTCGAGCTTATCAGGTGAAAACTTTTCACATAAGCATCACAACTCAAACTTTAAGAAACGACGACTTAGGTTTCTTGCTAAACCATAGTTCATACGGTGTCATCTCAGCGGTTTAGATGGTGCCCTATTAAGCGTGAATGCAGCTGTCTCTAATGCATAACCCCAAAACAATAGTGGTAAATCGGTAAGATACATCATAAATCGCACCATATCCAATAAAGTCTGATTCTGACGTTCGGACACACCATTATCTTGTGGTGTTTCGGTGGCGTGAGTAGTGAAACTATTTCACATTGTTTTAACTGAAGGCCAAACTCGTAACTCAAATATTTTTCCTCTGCGATCATATCGTAGAAACTTTTATTTTCTGTTACGATGATTCTTCACTTCACTCTGAAATTCTTTGAACTTTTCAAATGTTTCAGACTTGTGTTTCATCAAGTAGATATACCCATATCTGCTCAAATCATCTGTGAAGTTCGAAAATAACGATACTTGCCGTGAGCTTTAACACTCATCGGACCGCATACATCGGTATGTATTATTTCCAATAAGTCATTTGCTCGCTCCATTGTTCCGAGAACGAGTCTTTAGTCATCTTGCCCATAAGGCATGGTTACGCAAGCATCAAGTGATTCATAATCAAGTGATTCCAAAATCCCATCAACATGGAGTTTCTTCATGCGCTTTACACCAATATGACCTAAGCGGCGATGCCACAAATAAGTTGCACTATCATTATTAACTTTGCATCTTTTGGCATCAATATTATGAATATGTGTATCACTACGATCGAGATCCAACGAACCATTTTCATTGGGTGTGTAACCATATAAAGTTTTATTCATGTAAACAGAACAACAATTTATTCTCTTACTTAAATGAATAACCGTATTGCAATAAACATGATCAAATCATATTCATGCTCAACGCAAACGCCAAATAACATTTATTTAGGTTTAACACTAATCGAAAGTATAGGGAGTGTGCGATGATGATCATATCAATCTTTCCAACACTCATCGTCACTTCCCTTTCAACTAGTTTCTGTTCATTCTGCAACTCCTGTTTCAAGTTACTACTCTTAGCAACTGAACCAGTATCAAATACCGAGGGGTTGCTACGAACACTAGTAAAATACACATCAATAATCTGTATATCAAATATACCTTTGTTCACTTTGCCATCCTTCTTATCCGCCAAATACTTGGGGTAGTTCCGCTTCGATGACCAGTTCCATTGTAGCAAAAGCACTTAGTCTCGGGCTTAGATCCAGACTTGGGCTTCTTCACTCGAGCAACAACTTGTTTGCCGTTCTTCTTGAAGTTCCCTTCTTCCCTTTGCCCTTTTCCTTGAGACTAGTGGTCTTGTCAACCATCAACACTTGATGTTTTCTTGATTTCTACCTTCGCGATTTTAGCATCGCGAAGAGCTTGGGAATTGTTTTCGTCATCCCTTGCATATTATAGTTCATCACGAAGTTCTAGTAACTTTAGTGATGGTGACTAGAGAATTCTGTCAATCACTATCTTATCTGGAAGATTAACTCCCACTTGATTCAAGTGATTGAAGTACTCAGACAATCTGAGCACATGCTCACTAGTTGAGCGATTCTCCTCCATCTTTTAGCTATAGAACTTGTTGGAGACTTCATATCTCTCAACTCGGGTATTTGCTTGAAATATTAACTTCAATTCCTGGAACATCTCATATGGTCCATGACGTTCAAAACGTCTTTGAAGTCCCGATTCTAAGCCGTTAAGCATGGTGCACTAAACTATCAAGTAGTCATCATATTGAGCTAGCCAAACGTTCATAACGTCTGCATCTGCTCCTGCAATAGGTCTGTCACCTAGCGGTGCATCAAGGACATAATTCTTCTATGCAGCAATGAGGATAAACCTCGGATCACGGATCCAATCCGCATATTGCTACTAACATTTTCAATACAATTTTCTCTAGGAACACATATAAAAACACAGGGAAGCAACAACGCGAGCTATTGATCTACAACATAATCTTCAAAATACTACCAGGACTAAGTTCATGATAAATTAAAGTTCAATTAATCATATTACTTAAGAACTCCCACTTAGAAAAATATCCTCAATTCTCTAAGTGATTGCGTGATCCATATCAACTACACCATGACCGATCATCACGTGTGATGGAGTAGTTTCAATGGTGAACATCAATATGTTGATCATATCTACTATATGATTCACGCTCGACCTTCGGTCTCCGTGTTCGAGGTCATATCTTATATGCATAGCTCGTCAAGTATAACCTGAGTATTCGCGTGTGCAACTGTTTTGCACCGTTGTATTTGAGCGTAGAGCCTATCACACCCGATCATCACGTGGTGTCTCGTACGAAGAACTTTCATAGCGGTGCATACTCGGGAGAACACTTCTTGATAATTTAGTAAGGGATCATCTTATAATGCTACCGTCAATCAAAGCAAAATAAGATGCATAAAGGATTAACATCACATGCAATCAATATAAGTGATATGATATGGCCATCATCATCTTGTGCTTGTGATCTCCATCTCGAAGCACCGTCATGATCACCATCGTCACCGGTAGCGACACCTTGATCTCCATCGTAGCATCGTTGTCGTTTAGCCAACTATTGCTTCTCGACTATCGCTACTGCTTAGTGATAAAGTAAAGCAATTACATGGCGTTGCATTTCATACAATAAGCGACAACCATATGGCTCCTGCCGATTGCCGATAACTTCGGTTACAAAACATGATCATCTCATACAATAAAATATAGCATCACGTCTTGACCATATCACATCACAACATGCCCTGCAAAAACAAGTTAGGCGTCCTCTACTTTGTTGTTGCAAGTTTTACGTGGCTGCTACGGGCTGAGCAAGAACCGTTCTTACCTCGCATCAAAACCACAACGATACTTCGTCAAATAGACTCGTTTAACCTTCTCAAGGACCGGGCGTAGCCACTCAGTTCAACTAAAGTGAGAGAGAGACACCCGCCGGTCACCTTTAAGCAACGAGTGCTCACAGCGGTGAAACCAGTCTCGCGTAAGCGTCTGGCGTAATGTCGGTCGGGCGCTTCATCTCACAATACCGCTGACCAAAGTATGACATGCTGGTAGGTAGTATGACTTGTATCGCCCACAACTCACTTGTGTTCTACTCGTGCATATGACATCAACGCATAAAACCAGGCTCGGATGCCCTTTGTTGGGGAACGTAGTAATTTCAAAAATTTCCTCACGATCACGCAAGACCATGGTGATGGCATAGCAACGAGAGGAAGAGTGTCGTCCACGTACCCTCGTAGACCAAAAGCGGAGCGTTATAACAACGCGGTTGATGTAGTCGTGCGTCTTCACGATCCGACCGATCCAAGCACCGAGCGTCACGGCACCTCCGAGTTTCGCACACGTTCAGCTCGATGATGATCCCGGACTCCGATCCAGCAAAGTGTCGGGATGAGTTCCGTCGACCTGACGGCGTGGTGGCGATGATGATGCTCCACCGGCGCGGGGCTTCGCCTAAGCTCCGCGACGATATGACTTCTCCAGCGAGGGCTTCACCTAAGCTCATGACGATATGACCGAGGTGGAATATGGTGGAAGGGGCACCGCTGCGGCTAAGGAAAGATCCGTAGATCAACTTGTGTGTCATGGGGTGCCCTCTGCCCTGTATATATAAAGGAGGGAAGGGAGGGGCTGGCCGGCCACCTATGGCTGCGCTGGGAGTCCTACTCCCACGGGAGTAGGATTCCCCCAATCCTAGTCCAACTAGGGTTTGACCAAGGGAGAGGGAGAGAGGCGCCACCCCTCTCCTAATCCTAATAGGACTAGGGAAGGGGAAGGCTGCGGCCAGCATATGGCCCCTTTTCTCTTTCCCTTAAGGCCCATCAAGGCCCATTGACTCCCGGGAGGTTCCGGTAACCCCGGTACTCGTAAAATTCCCAATTTCACCCGGAGTGATTCCGAGTCAAACATAGGCTTCAATATATCAATCTTTATGTCTCGACCATTTGAGACTCCTCGTCATGTCCGTGATCTCATCAGGGACTCGAACAACCTTGGTACATCAATATCATATAAACTCATAATAAGCATCATCGAAGCGTTAGCGTGCGGACCCTACGGGTTCGAGAACTATGTAGACATGACCGAGACACCTCTCGGTCAATAACCAATAGCGGGACCTGGATGCCCATATTGGCTCCTACATATTCTCGAAGATCTTTATCGGTCGAGACCGCATAACAACATCGTTGTTCCTTTGTCATCGGTATGTTACTTGCCCGAGATTGATCGTCGGTATCAATACCTAGTTCAATCTAGTTCTTGGCAAGTCTCTTTTCTCGTTCCGTAATACATCATCTCACAACTAACACATTTAGTTGCAATGCTTGCAAGGCTTATGTGATGTGCATTACCGAGAGGGCCCAGAGATACCTCTCCGACAATCGGAGTGACAAATCCTAATCTCGAAATATGCCAACCCAACATGTACCTTCGGAGACACCTGTAATGTACCTTTATAATCACCCGATTCGTTGTGGCGTTTGGTAGCACCAAAGTGTTCCTCGGGCAAGCGGAGTTGCATAATCTCATAGTCATAGGAACATGTATAAGTCATGAAGAAAAGCACTAGCAACAAACTATACGATCAGGTGCTATGCTAATGGAATGGGTCATGTCAATCAGATCATTCAACCAATGATGTGATCCCGTTAATCAAATAACAACTCCTTGTTCATGGTTAGGAAACATAACCATCTTTGATTAACGAGCTAGTCAAGTAGAGGCATACTAGTGACACTCTGTAGGTTTATGTATTCACACATGTATTATGTTTCCGGTTAATACAATTCTAGCATGAATAATAAACATTTATCATGATATAAGGAAATAAATAATAACATTATTATTGCCTCTAGGGCATATTTCCTTCAATAATGACATGGCAATATGCTGGTGTTTTGAGCTAATGCAGCAGTAAGCCAACTTAATTGAAGTGGAATTAAAACAAGGTTAAACTCCAATTCCAAATGCTAGTTCATAAATTACCCTATTCATGATTCATCCTATTCAGTGAGGTTAACTTGATCAAAAATGCATGAAAATTGTACAGATGGATAGATTGGATTTTTCTGATAATTTTTCATATATAAATTATTTCAATCTGAGCTACGGTTGAATTACTATGAATTTTAGAAGTTTAGAATAGTTTACGGAATTTCCTGAATTATAATAAATCCAAAAAGGTATTCTTTGCGTCGACATTGCATCACTATGGCGTCAGCGGTCAATCTGCGGCGGTCCAGGTCAAACCTGACCTATGGGGCCCAGCGTGTCGCTGGTTAGTTAAACTAATCTAATTTAGTTAGTACTAATTTGGGTCAAACTGATTAAGTTTAAAGTTAAACTAGATTAATTAGCCGGGTGGGGTCCATGTCATAGGCCCAGGGAGGTCAAATCCTGGTCAACGAACCTAAACCATTTGGCGGTCAAGCGGTCAACCAGCCCGGCGTTTAGCCGCCGGCGAGGCCGGAGCGCGCAGCGAGGGCTCGGGATTGCACCTTGGCGCCCAATCGAGCGGCGGAGGGCACGCTGGGCTGAGGCTCGCCCGCATCGAGGCGACATCTTGGCGGCGGTGGGGAGACGGCCGGAGCTCGCTGAAGCGAAGCTCGGCGGCACCGGCGTTCGTGAACTGGGTTTCGGGGTTAGGGAGCACGGCAGGAGGCAAAGAGGGGTACTACGACCTCCTGGGGGTGCACTGAGCACGGCCGCGTGCTCGGTTGCAGCTCTAGGCAACGGTGGCTACGGCGACATGGCCGACGGTGAAGAGCTCTCGGCTCCGGCGGATTCGATAGCTACGCGATGCAAACGAGGCAGGGGAGAGAGGGGAAAGATTACGGTGCTCACAGTGAACTCGCAGAGCAGGCTAGTGGGCTCGGGGATGGCTTGGTGACGACGAAACAACGACGGCGATCTCGGGTGCCCGAGGAGGAAGATGAGGGCGAAGGCGGCTCCACAGGGCGTCCGGCGTCTTGTGGCTCAGCGGAGAGGACGAGGGGGTCGAGGCGGAGCCTCTGGGCGCAACGACGAGGCGAGGCAATGGTTGTGGCCACGGCGGTGCTCGTCGGTGGCGACGGCTGCGCTCGGGTTCGGGAGAGAGAGGGAGAGAGACGGGGCAGGGAGAGAGGTCCAGGGAGAGAGGAGAGGGCCCAGGGGGTCCAGAGCGGCACCGAGGATGGGCTTCGAGGCGCCTAGGTGAGGCAGGCGAGCAGGGAGGAGGCGTGGCGAGCTCGGAGCGCGTCTTGGCGTCGCCGTGTCCCTCCTCTCGCCCTCTTGGCAGAGAGGTAGGCGATGACTGGCACTTGCCAGGTGGGCTGGGCCGGCTGGAGGAGTTGGGCCAGGTGGGGCGCCAGGTAAGTTCTCTCTCTTTCTCTTTTAATTCCTGTTTCCTATTTTTCTACAGCTTTGTGGCTTTATTAAAAATACTAAATCAATCCCAAAAATCATGCAACTGCTCATGACCCTTGTTGGAAATATATCCTCTGATAAACATTTCAGTTTAGATTATTTGAGCATTTAAAATATTTTATAGTATTTAAATGCCCAAATGCAATTAAGTAATGATTTAATTCAAAAATCCAGAATGGCCTAGGAAAATGTGCACCATTTTTGGGAGAGGTTCTAGACCAATCCAAAATAATGAACTTTTACTCAAGAGAATTTTGGGTTCATTGAGAATATTTTTATTTTGATCCTAAATGCATTTCATTTAGTGCTAGGGTTTGTCATCCCCATTTCAAATTTCATGAAAATTAAACATGATGCATGGATGCATTGCCACTAGTTACAAGCAAGCTCTAGGGCTGTGACAGCGCTGGTCCAGGCTTCGACGGCTTGTGATGAAGAGAAGCAGGATGTTCACGAGGCGAAGGTAGCCCGCGATGCTGCCCTGGGGGAGGCAGCCAGCATCCGAGGTTGCTCTGAGACGCTGGAGGGCGAGCTGAAGGGCCTGCAGAACCGGCTCGCCGAGGAGGCCCGCCTCCGCCAGGAGCAGGAGGAGGGCATGAAGGCTCGCGAGGCGGCCATCAAGGACCGGGAGGCCAAGCTGAAGAAGCGTCGTGACCGCCTTGACGTGCTGGGGCAGGAACTGGAGGCGAGGAAGGTCGAGCTGGACGCCAAGGCGCGGGTTCTTGCCGAAGATCGCGTGGCCTTCATGGATATGGAGGTGAAGGCTCGTGTCCTGCTGAGGGAGCTTTATGACAGCGGCCTGGAGAGCCCACTGGCTGGCGCAGAGGACGGCCCCGCCAAGCTGCTTCCCTTCCTGATCCGTGCCCTTGAAGATGTTTCCCTTGGTCTTGGCCCCACGGCTGAGGCCGAGGCGCGGGTCTTGTCTTCTGCGGCATTGACGCGGATCCTCACCCACATCTATCTTTGCGATCCCAGCGTCGACATGGACAGCCTGCTGGAGCCGGCAAGCGGCGAGCATGCAGCTGCCGCTGCCGAGGCTGTGAAGGGTCGCGCGGAGGCCCTGCTGGGGAAGTTCCGGGCCTTCAGCACCAAGCCGAAGCGAGGCGCTGCCGGCCCTGCTGCTTCAAGAGGCGAGCCCACTCCGCGCTGCTCCACCGCCGACAAGTGACTCCGCTGCGGCTCCTGTTTTGCTTTTAATTCCTGCACATGTATCTTGCCTCGGGGAGGCGCTTAAACTTGCGTTTGGTACTACGATAACAGTGTGGACTGTAATATTTGCTTTTGGATTCCTTGAAATTTGTGCTTCCTACTTGCTTATGTTCTACGCTGGTAGAGCCCGGCCCCGCTCATACCTCAGCCGCCGTTAGCCCCGACCGGAAACCAGGACGTGACCAAGGAGTGAGGGCTACGTGAAAAGTTAGGCTCTGAGTCGCGATGCTCAGAGTCCCCTTAAGCGCATGAACAGCACGTAGGGAGGTGAGGAGCGGCGGATCCACCGTTCTCGTCTGCGAGCCCGGCCACGATACCCCAACCGCCGTTAGCCATTGAACTAAGGGGTGGCGGGCTACGTGACGATTAGGCTCTGAGTCGTAATGCTCGAGAGTCACCCTTGACGCTCAAGCGGCATGCGTACCTTGGCTCCGCTCGGGGAGTGGCGTCACGACGAATCAGGCCGAGGGCTGGCTGGATGGCGTGCATCTGGGCTTGACCGAGCGCAGCCCGTGCCCAGCCCCTCATGGCGCTCCCGAGGGAGGCGTTGCAGGCGAGGCGGAACACTGAGCTCTGGCTCCCTAAGGTTGATCACGACCGAGGCCACCTCGATTGTTTATCACCAGCGGAGCATAAGCGCTTCGCATGCGTCTGGGCATAGCCGCTCCTCGGCGGTGTCGTCGGCCAGTAGCGGACATGGTGCTTCCATCGAAGCGTGGGAGGGGCTCCCCTCCGGGAGGAGCCCCCTGGGCATATACAGCCCCACCCTGACACGTGGCTGGCACGGTAGGGCTAGACGAGGTGTATCTGGGCACCCGTGAGCTAGCGCAGGACTCACAAGGCCCTACCTCAAGGCGGGTTGCGCCTGGCTCTGGGCCTTATCTTGGCGTGTTCTGCAAAATTGGCGGATCTGGTGCTCTCGTCTTGGTCCGGCTCTCGGGCTGGTCTCTACCGTCGCTGGCAAGCCAGGTCGCGATGCCATGGACAAGACCAGAGGGTGAGGGCCGGAGAGCCGGTAAGAGCCTTGAGTCGCGATGCTCAGGCACCCCCCCTTTAACGCGCAAGCTAGATTGGATGACGAAACTCTACGTCCTCGGGTCCCGGCTCTCGGGCTGGTCTCTACCGTCGCTGGCAAGCCAGGTCGCGATGCCATTTACAAGACCAGAGGGTGAGGGCCGGAGAGCCGGTAGGAGCCCTGAGTCGCGATGCTCATGCACCCCCCCTTTAACGCGCAAGATTTCGCCACCCAGGAGAAGGCACCAAATAACAAGCATGGTGGAGCGAGAGCATAATCCTAAGGAAAACGCATGAAGGATACATGCATTGGGGTGGCCCGCGCGGCTTGGGGATGATGCAGCCCGGCGCCCCCAACAGATAAGCTAAAGACATGAAATAAAGGGATACATGCCGCGAGGACCGACCCACGCTGCCTGGGAATATCTGACCTGAAGGCGCTCCCAGCTGGAAATAAAACTTAATGATTTCACCTGGTGATGTTGGGGATGAAGGGTTGTTGATGTAGCAGACTCGGTGGGCTGCGGGAGCCGATCCTCACGAGCCCCCAGGCTCAGGGGCCTCGGGAGGCTCCTGAGGCGCTGGCGGCCCCTCACGGGCCATCTCCATCTCCGCCAGGGCTGCGGCGTGCCTGACCTCTTGAGCCTCCAGGATGGTCCTCATGAAACGCTGGTGTGCAGCAGCTGCGTTTGGCAGACCATAAGGCATGCGTACGTAGCTGTGGGGCAGACCCTCGCAACGTCCCACTCGCGAGGGCCAGAGGCGCTCTTGAGATGCGGCTCGGTTGAGCCTGGTATGTCGATGCAGACGCGCATCCCACCATCCTCGCCTGGATGGGGGGCCACAGCGGGTAGGCGGCGGCTGCCCCTTATGACCCTTGACTCCTATAACTCCTGAATGGCCTTGCTGATGAACTCTCGGGGGTTCTGTCCTCCTGGTCTTGCTCCTGCTTGCGGAAACGTGCTTTGAAACACGCCTCCATGTGGTGCCCAAGCGCCTCCCTCGAGACCTTGGCGAGGTCGGTGGCCCTCCAGGGGAGAGCCCCCGAGCCCTGCCTGAGGAGGGCGTCGGGCGCGCTTTCCTATGCGATGGAAATAGGCTTCCCTTGGCCCGGCGTGGGCCCTGAGGGGCATGTCTCTTGATGAGCCAGGCCGATCGATGTCTTCTTCTTCTTGGGTGCTGCCTCGGGAGGCGTCCTGCTGCTGTGGTCTGTGTCTTCCAGCGACGCGGCCTGAAAAGCTCGCTCCAGGGAGCACACTGCATCTCTCTCTTCACAAGGCACCGTGATGACCCCGCCGCTTCCTGGCATATTGAGGATGTTATAGCCATGGTGGGTCACGTCCATGAACTTGGCCAGCGCTGGGTACCCGAGGATGGCGTTGTACGACAGGCGAATGTGGGCGACGTCGAAGTCGATGAGCTCGGTGTGGTAGTTGTCGCGGGCCCCGAAGGTGACAGGAAGGCGGACCTGCCCGATCGGGACCGTGGAGCCGTCGGTGACTCCGAGAAAGGCTTGGTTGGCTGAAGCCGATCGTAGGGCACTTGAAGATTGTTGAATGTTTCCACAGACGGGGCGTTGAGCCCTGCCCGCCGTTGATGAGGTCTGGTGACCAAAGACGTTCTTGATGATTGGGGAGCAAAGCATTGGGAGAACTCCGGTGTGGCTCGCGCTTGAGCTGATCCGCTGAGCTGAGCGTGATGGCGCCGCCACCACCGAGAGGGCGCGTGGACTCGAGCTTGGGAGGACTGCATTCACTTCACGGGCGAACTGCTTGAAGATGCGGTGAGAGGCTGGGGCTTAAGCTCCGCCCAGGATGCAGGCGATCGCACGCGCTTCCTGGAAGCCCCCAGCCCCCTCGTCCTGATGACGGTCTTCGATTCTCCTTGGCGGTGGCGGCAGCGGAGGGAGGCCTGCGTTCCCTTGCGGGCGATCCTCCCGAGGCTGGTCCCTCCAGCCCCCTCGCGAGGTGGGTCTTGCCAGCGGTCCTCGCGAGGTTGGTCGCGCCACCCTTGGCGCGGGCCACGGTCTTCCCAGCGTCCTGCATTTCTTCCTCCTCCTCGGCCGTAGCCCCGGTCGCTGCGCTCAGGGCGTCTGCCGACCTTTCCTTCGCGCACGGCCCAGAGCTCTTGACATTCATTGGTGTTGTGGGTGTGGAGGTCGTGGTACACGCGAGATGCTGCTGCCCTTGGAAGACTCGGGCTGATCTCTGCCCCACTTGGTGTCTGGTTCGACATGAGCACGGCAGCCCCTGCGCTTCACGTCCTTGGGCTTGGACTTCTTCTCTTGGGATCCGCGGCGGCAGCTCGAGGAGGAGAGGCCCTCCTCAGCCTGGCGCACTTGGTCGCCAAGTTGAACAGCTCGAGGAGGTGCATGATCTTCATGCATCACCAGCTCCTCCTTCATCTTGACGTCGCGCCTGCGCCCGTCGGAGAAGGCAGAGATGATGGCCTCCTCCGTCACCACAGGGATCTTGAGGCGCGCGTTGTTGAAGCGCTGGATTTACTTTTGCAGGGTTTCCCCTGGCTGCTGCTTGATCCGGCGCATGTCGCTCACGGCGGGTGGCGGTCGCGAGTACCACGGAAGTTGTCGATGAAGCGGGTGCGCATCTCGGCCCAGAAGAGATCGTGCTCAGGCGGTTCAGAGCAGTGCGGGCTCCGTCCTTGAGCGCCATGGGAAACCAGTTCGCCATGACCTTTTCATCCCCGTTGGTAGCCTCGATGCCTAGCTCGTAGAGCTGGAGAAACTCCTTAGGGTCAGCCGTGCCGTCATAGCGTGGAGGCAGGTCCGGCTTGAACTTGGCGGGCCACGCGACGCTGCGCAGCTCGGTGGTAAAGGCGCGGCAGCCCTCCATGTCCGCGGGGGGCCTCAGACGGCAGAGAGCTTGGTCTTGCAGGCCTCCCTGCGCCGCGGCTGGGGGCAGCGCAGGGTCTTGACGTGCTAGAGCGGGGAGCGCTCGGGCAGCTTCTTGCAGGGGAGGAACTTCTTGGCAGCTCTTCTCTTGCCGCGCCGGTGCCTGGCGGAACGGGTTCCGCCAAGGGGCCGCGCGCCTTGGGGCCAGGGCGCCGTCTTGAGGAGGAGGCGGCTGAGGCGCCCCGGGAGCGTCATCGCCCGTGCGGGGCGGGGTGCGGTGCAGCGAGACGGACGGCGCGGGGTCACCTCTCGCAGCGCGGACGAGCTCGGCGACGAGGTCGAGCCATTCTTCATAGACGTTGTCGACGGGGCGGTAGCGCAGGAGCTCGTTGGCCGTGATGAGTGCAGCTCGGGCCTACATGGCCGCGCGGGGCGCGCGCGACGAAGAACCAGCGGGGTTGAGCGAAGGCGTCGTGGTGCGGCCGTCCCGCCTCATGGACGGGTGCTGGGACGACGCTTGCTGCTTGTTCCCCGCCGGGCCGGTGGCGGCGTTGATGGCAGGTGACGGGGAACGACGAGGGCGCCCGCCGACGGGAGCCGTCTGGGCGACATGGGAGGCGAGGGCGGCTCGGCGCTCGGCGCGAGCCCGATGAGCGTCAGACATGGTTGCGGTGGTCGGGGAAGAACGAGGCGACGAAAGGCAGATTCCAGCGCACCCCTTCCTGGTGCGCCAAATGTCGGATTACGGGTTCCTGCAGACCCTTAAGGTTCGAACTCTGGGGTGCACGCGGAGATCCAACCCTCCACCGTCTCGTACCTCGCCGAATCGCAAGGACCTAAACTACTAACAAGAACAACACAAGAGACGCAAGATTTATACTAGTTCGGGCCACCGTTGTGGTGTAATACCCTACTCTAGTTTGTGGTGTGTGGATTGCCTCTGGGGCTGATGAAGAACAGTACAGGGAAGAACAGCCTCGCGAGGGTCTGTTCTTGGTGGGTGTGATGAACTGCTAGGTGGTACCCGTCGCTCTAGCCTGAGGAGCGGGTTTCTCTCTCTCTGGATTCCGAAAGCTGGATCCTCCGTCCTCCCCTCCTATGGTGGCTAGCTCTACTTATATAGACGAAGGCCCTGGGCCTCTTCCCAAATATTGAGCGGGAAGGGCGCCAACAATTGGCCATTTTGAAGGGGAACAGCGGGTACACTTAACTGACTAAAGTTGGTCCTCGCCGCCAAAGGCTCTGTGATGACCTTTGCTTGGGCTCCACGATGATCGCATTCCAGCCGTTGGGGCTGGTCTTGGTCTTGTTGCACTGAAACGGATGCCTTTGCTTGATGCTCTTGCCTGCGCTTGCCCCCTTTGCACCAAAGAGGAAAGGAGGACGCTGCGCGGGCTGGCGCCCGACTGGCGCCATTGGTCGTCATGGCTTGCATCACGGGCACCTCGCGAGGTACCACGCCTTGAGCTCTCCGCCTCCTCATGAGCCAGCCTGACGAGGCCGCGCCTGAGGAAGCTCTTGGTCGTCCGCCCCGCGAGGCTTGGCCCCTCGCGAGGGTCTTGAGTTTGTGTTGATGAAGATGGGCCGTCCTGGGCCTCCTTTGAGCCACGCCGCAGGCCGCAAGTAGGGAAGTCTGGGGACCGCCGGTACCAGAACGCCGACAGGGGGCAACCCCGCCGCCGGCCCGGCGCTGACAGCTTCGCCGTTGTTGGAGTAGCTTTGGAGCCCGCGGGCGCGCGTGGAGCCCCCTTGCGGGCCGCCCTCGGCCTGAGATGGAAGCTGGGTGCAGAAGGGGTGAGCCCCCGAGGCGGTGAAGCCCAGGAGCTCTGCCACTCGCTCCAGCAGCACGTCGCAGCCGCTCTCCAGCAACTTGCACTACAGCAGCTCTCGGGCCACTGTGAGTGTGGCCCTCGAGTTCGCCTGCTCCCGGCGGGTGTAAGGTGATGTGGTCGCGGCGTGATTGGAGGCCCTTGCTGCCAACCACGCCTGCCGCGGCGTGAGAGCCGTCGAAGCCTGTCCACCTCGCCCGCGGCCCGCAGCGCCCTGCGGACCGCGAGCTGCCTGGGGCACGGGGTCGCACGAGGCGAGCGGCTCTGCGTGGGCGGGCCACGCCGCCCGAGGATCTGGGTTGCCCGCTTGGTCGCCGGACATGGTGATGGCGATGCGACGGGACACGAGGTGGCAGAAGGTGGATTCCGGCGCACACCTACCTAGCGCGCCAAATGTCGGATTTCAGGTTCTGGCAGACCCTTAAGGTTCGAACTCTGGGGTGCGCGCGGAGATCCAACCCTCCACCGTCTCGTACCTCGCCGAATCACAGGGACCTAAACTACTAGAAAGAACAGCTCAAGAGACACGAGTTTTATACTAGTTCGGGCCACCGTTGTGGTGTAATACCCTACTCTAGTTTGTGGTGTGGTGGATTGCCTCTTGGGCTGATGTGGAACAGTACAGGGAAGAACAGCCTCGCGAGGGTCTGTTCTTGGTGGGTGTGATGAACTGCTAGGTGGTGTTCCGTCGCTCTAGCTTGAGGATCGGGTCTCTATCTCTCTCTCTGGATTCCAAATGCCCACCCTCTCTACTATGGTGGCTAGCTCTACTTATATAGACGAAGGCCCCGGCCTCTTCCCAAATATTGAGCGGAAGGGCGCCAACAATTAGCCATTTGAAGGGGAACAGCGGGTACACTTATCTGACTAAAGTTAGTCCTCGCTTTGGCAAAGGCTCGTGGTGATAGCCTGCTTGGGCTCCACGATGACTCGCTTCCAGCCGTTGGGGCTGGTCTTGGTCTTGTTGCACCAAACGGATGCCTTTGCTTGATGCTCTCGCTGCGCTTGCTCCCTTTGCACCAAAGAGGAAAGGAGGACGCTGCTGCGGGCTGGCGCCCGATCGCGCGCCTTTGGTAAATCATGGCTTGCGTCATGGGCACCTCGCGAGTACCCTGCCTTGAACTCTCCGCCTCCTCATGAGCCAACCTGACAAGGCCGTGCTCGACGGCTCCTGGTCGTCCGCCTCATGAGGCTTGCCCCTCGCGAGGGTCTTGAGCTTGTGTTGATGAAGATGGGCTGTCTGGGCCTCCTTTGAGCCACGCCGCAGGCGCAGCGAGCAAGTCTGGGACCCCGTTCCCGAGCGCCGGCAGGTCGACCACTCACGTTTCTGGCATGGAATCGACGCAAGTCTTGCTGATAAATGGTCGACCGGATCAAAGCCATCTCTCTTTCTTCCTCTAAAAGGTCGACTGCGTCCTGCCGAGCCTGTTCCGCTTCATCCTCAGAGAAGAGCTCGACTCGTCTTGCATTATGAAGTAAGTCACTCGGCAGAACAACTTCAGCTCCATAGACCAAGAAGAATGGAGTTCGGCCAGTCGACCAATTGGGAGTTGTCCTTAGACCCCAAAGAACTGATGGAAGTTCATCAACCCAGGCGCCTGCTGCGTGTTTGAGATCACGCATCAGTCGGGGTTTCAGTCCTGTGAGAATTAGGCCATTTGCTCTTTACCTTGTCCATTCAATCTGGGGTGGCGACTAAAGCATAGTCGACTGCAGTATTGCCCGAGAAGCGCGAAGGCTCTAAACTCATCGAGAATCGAAGTTCGACCCGTTATCGCGATGATGCTTTGTGCGAACTCCGTATCTCGAATGTCAATTCTCGATGAAGTCGACAGCGAGTGCTTGGCTTCAAGATTCTTGATAGGCTTAGCTTCAATCCATTTGGTAAACTTGTCGATTTGCTACAAGCACGTGAGTGAAGCTGCTCCTACTGGTTCTCAGCGGTCCGACCATATCCAATCCCCAAACAGCAAAGGGCCAGGCGAGTGGAATGGTCTTCAGGGCTGACGCAGGCTTGTGCGACATGTTGGAGTAAAACTAGCAACCCTCACATTTGATGACTATATCTTTCCCCATTTCATTTGCTCGTGGCTAGTAAAACCAGTCATGGCTGGGCTTCTGACGTCCCACTCCTTCATCACTTGATTGACTACCAAATCTGAGTCGCCATAGACCATAAGGCGACAGACGCCGAGTGAAATGGCCATACGTAACCCATACAGGAGTGCTTCATATTCTGCTTCGTTATTGGAGGAATCAAAGTGAATCTAGAGGACATATCTGAGCTTGTCTCCTCGTGGGGATACCAGTACCACCCCAGCACCATAACCATTTAGCATCTTCGAGCCATCAAAAAACATGGTCTAGTGCTCTGAGTGAACTTGAGTCGGCAGTTGCTGTTCGATCCAATCGGTGAGGAAATCTGCTATTGCTTGGGACTTTCTTTCTTTGCCTCAAACTTGATATCTAAGGGAAGGAGTTCAATCGCCCACTTTGCCACTCGACCAGTTGCGTCTCTGTTGTGCAGAATCTCTGACAATCGAGCGTCGCTGACGACTGTAATTGAATGGTCAGAGAAGTAATGTGCAACGTTCTTCGTGGTCATATAAATCCCATAAACAAGCTTCTGATAATGCGGATATCTTTGCTTTGATGGAGTCAAAACTTCAGAAACATAATATACTGGGCGCTGAACTTTATAGGCTTTTCCTTCTTCTTCCCTTTCGAATCGTAAATCTTGTCTTGATGAATTGTCCGATGGCTGCAATGTAAAGCAAGAAAGGCTCTTTGCTGATTGGGGCAGCAAGCACCGGCTGGGTGGAAAGCAGGGCTTTTAGCTCTACAAATGCTGCATCAGCTTCAGGAGTCCACTCGAACTTATCTGACTTCTTCATCAGTCGGTAAAGAGGCAATGCCTGTTCACCGAGGCGAGAAATGAATCGACTTAAGGCGGCCAAGCAACCAGTAAGCTTCTGGACATCATGCACACGCACGGGGTGTTTCATTCGGAGTATGGCACCCACTTTCTCTGGGTTAGCGTCGATCCCCCGTCCGGAAACGAGAAAACCGAGCAATTTTCCGCCTGGAACTCCGAATGTGCACTTTGATGGATTAAGCTTGATATCATACCTTCTGAGGTTGGCAAAGGTTTCAGCAAGGTCAACCAGTAGGTCAGAACCTTTATGTGACTTAACCACAATATCATCCATGTATGCTTCCACATTCCGACTGATTTGAGTGAGTAAACACTTCTGAATCATCCGCATGAATGTGGCCCCAGCGTTCTTCAAGCCGAATGGCATGGTGACATAACAGAAGCACCCAAATGGGGTAATGAAAGATGTTTTTATCTCGTCGGGTCCATCCAGACGGATCTGATGATACCCCGAATAAATGTCCAAAAAGGACAAACACTCACACCTCGCAGTTGAGTCGAGAATTTGGTCGATGCGAGGGAGAGGAAAGTGATCTTTCGGGCAGGCCCGATTGTTGTGTTTGAAGTCAATGCACATGCGAAGTGAGTCATCCTTCTTAGGAACCATGACAACATTAGCTAGCCACTCGGAGTGGTAAATCTCTCAGATAAACGCAGCTGCTAGGAGCCGAGCCACTTCTTCACCGATTGCTTTTCTCTTCTGCACGGCGGATCATCGAAGATGTTCTTTGACTGGTTTCACTTTTGGGTCGACTCGCAGACGATGCTCAGCCAGATCCCAAGGAACACCAGGCATGTCAGAAGGTTTCCATTCAAGGATGTCCCAGTTCTCACGGAGGAACTGGATGAGCGCTTCTTCCTATTTGGAGTCAAGTGTTGTTGAAATGTGAGTCGGAGCAGCATTGGGATCCGTCGGGTGAATATGAATTGGCTTCGTTTCGCTAGACGACTGAAATGCTGAATCCGCGGCAGGCTTCTTAGCTTGCAACAGATCACTCGGATCTGCATTTTTCTGATACTCCTGCAATTCCACTACTACCATCTGTGCATTGGCGATCTTCGAGCCTTTCTGGAAGCACTCTTCTGCCTTCTTACGATTGCAAGTGATAGTGATCACACCCTTAGGACCAGGCATCTTCAACTTGAGATACACGTAGCATAGTCGAGCCATTAAACGTGCATAAGCGGGCCTACCCAGAATAGCGTGATAAGCAATCTGGAAATCCACAACTTCAAATGTCAATTTTTCTTTGCGGTAATTCTTGTAATCACCAAAAACTACATCAAGGGCGATCTAGCCGAGTGACTCAGCCTTCTTGCCAGGAATGACACCATGGAAACTCATATTGCTTTCACTGAGTCTGGACATCGGAATGGCCATTCCTTTCAACGTCTCCGCATTCAGAATATTCAGGCCACTGCCAGCATCCATTAGAACTCTAGTCAACCGAGTGCCTTCGACGACTGGGTCGACCACCAATGCTTGCCTCCCGGGGGTGGCTATATGCGTCGGGTGATCAGACTGGTCGAATGTAATGGCAGTCTGAGACCATTTCAAATAACTCGGTGTCGCCGGAGCGACCATGTTTACTTCTTTGTTGATGACTTTCAGTCGACTTTTGCTCCCAACATCAGCAAAAATCCTCAGAGTGGAATTGACGTGAGGGTAACCATCGTCACTTTCCTCTGTGTCCTCAACTTTGTCTAACACTTTCTCCTTCTCTTTGGGCTGTTTCTCTCGGAACAGCTGGATTAGGAGCCGACACTATCGAGTGGTATGCTTTGGGTAAATGAGATTACCCTCCTCATCTTTCTTTGTGTGAATGTGGCATGGAAAATCCAACACATCATTCCCATCTTGATCTTTCACTTTCTTAGGGTTCCACGGGCCCTTGGGTTTCCCCTTGAAGTTTCCTTGAGTCACGGCTAAGGCTTCTCCAGGAGCAGCTGGCTCGGCTTTGCGCTTCTGCTTCCAACTGGAGTTCCCTACTCCAGTTTCGTGGACGACTGTTTTGCGCTTGACAGTCCGGAGCAGATCCTCTTCTTCACCATTGGAATACTTGGTGGCAATCTCCATCATCCAACTCAGAGACATATCTCCGGTCCGACCAAACTTCAGATTCAACTCTCGATATTTGACGCCTTCCTTGAAGGCACAAACTGCTTGGTGATCAGACACATTTTCTACCGTGTGATGCAACGTGATCCATCTCTGGATATAGTCCCTCAAAGTTTCATTTGGCTTCTGCACACAAGATTGCAGCTCTGTCAACCCTGCTGGCCGTTTGCATGTTCCCTAAAATGTTCTGACAAACACTCGTGCAAGATCTTCCCAATTGTAAATACTGTCGGGCGCTAACTGGTTTAACCATGCTCTGGCCGAGCCCTCCAACATCAGAGGAAGGTGCTTCATGGCCACTTCATCATTGCCGCCGCCAATCTGAACAGCCACTCTGTAGTCCTCAAGCCAAGTGTCAGGCTTGGACTCACCAATGGAACTTATCGACTCCGATCGCCAACTTTGAAGTTGGGAGGAATCACTGCGCCTGATGGCTCTGCTGAAGCACTCGGGACTGAGACATGCACTCTCTTGCTGGTTGGAAAATCTACGTCATGGACTTCTCTCAGAGCCCTGTTTACATCGACCAAACCTTGTACGAGAATAGATCTCGCATCAAAGCCTGGTTCCCTGGGGGTCAACTGGAATCCTTCGCCCACCACTGTGAGGGCGTCTATCATCATGCTGTCGAGGCACGTATGACCCACTCCTTGGGGGAGGCGTGGGCACTCGACGACGATCATCGTGATCGAGTCGGTGATCATCCTGCTCGCGGTTTCTGTACTGATCTCGCCGATCTCCATGCCCCTCACGCCTCGGGGGCGATCTTGGGCTGTGGATCTGCTATGGATACTATTCCGCGACTGAGACACAACTGTATTCTGTTCTCCTGCTGCCCGGAGTAAATCCCTGATCTGCATCAAACCTCTGCCAGCCTCTGACTGGGACGGCTGGATTGACTCTGCTATTCGGGCTGCGGCTGTGAGATTCTGGATTGGAGTTCGATATACCTGAGTCGGAGGCGGAAAGAGTTGTCTTCGACTGGATTCTGGAACCCGCCGCCGAGCATGCTCGTCGAGTGCGTGCTGGAGGTTCTCCAGTCGAGTGCGCTCAACCAAGTTGGCCAGGCGCGCCTCCTCCAAGGCTCGGGCCTCGGGGGTTTCTCCAATGATAGGAGTATGAAGTGCATCCATGTTCCAGCGGCGAGGTTCTTCCCTCTACTGCGAAGAGAGGGGCTCGGGGAGGTACTCCTCGTGGACACGCGACGGATTGCCTCCGCCATCTCCACCATCAAAGCGAGGGAAGCCAGGAGGACTGTAAGGCCCATCGACCATCAAGACTTCCACCGCGAGATCACTGCTGTTGCGCTCGGATGCAGTTTCTACGGAGCCAGTCGACAGATCGAACAAGCCGTAGAGTGTTTCGTCGGACTCGATTGCCGCGACTTGGGGGACGGCCGACTGGCTCCATAGAAACTACATCCGAGTCGATGACCAGAACGCTTGCGCCGGCGGGCAACCGGGAGTGAGGACACCACAGGAGCTTACTGATACTAAGTCGACGGCTGTCGTAGGAGGACGCCGCGGACGCACGCGCGAAAGTGCGTTGCCCTGCGGATGGGGAGAGCCTCGACGTCGAGTGGTGCCAGGCGGAGTCGTCGGCGACGAACACGAGCACGCTGAGACGGATCTCACGGCCCTCGGCCAAACCTCCGCCTGAAAACATGTCGATGGGGATCGGAAAAATCGTAACTTCTCCAACAAGTCACTAAGACACCTGCCCCACGGTGGGTGCCAACTATCTTGGTTCTAATTCTGACAGTAGAATAGGGGGTAGGTGATGTAGAGGCAAGATCTTAGCTATGGAGGAGTTGTACACGCAAGTGTTACGAGTTCAGGCCCTTCTCGGAGGAAGTAACAGCCCTACGTCTCGCAGCCCGGAGGCGGTCGACTGGATTATATGCGTGTGAGTTACAGTTGGTGTGAACCCTTGTCCCAGAGGAGGGGGGGGTGACTTATATAGAGTGCGCCAGGACCCCAGCTCCCCTCCGTTACACAGGGTTAAATGTACATCAAGAGGGGGGTGTTACTGGTAACGCCAGTAATAAAGATACATAATGACCATAAAGCTATGACTTAATTCCCGACCGTTGCAGTGCCTCTAGATCTTCTGGTAGTCGAGTGATAGTCTTCACAGTCGAGTGACTTCAAGACTGCCGAGTGGAACATAGCTTCATGGTCGAGTGGATGATGATTCTTCTGGTTTTTTAAGGGATGTCCTTGGGGAGGGTATCTTTGACAGGTCCATGACCCTACCCTAGGTACATAGCTTCGTCAGTTAGTGGTGACTGGTAGCCGCCAGTGGGCTGGGCCAGCACAGTGCCAGGCCAGGTAAGTGGCCCAGGTGTTGTTCTCTCCCTCTCTCTCATTTTTGTTTCTGTTTTCTATTTTTTTGTAGTTTTGGATTTAGTAAAAATACTAAATCATTTTGTGTTGCTCCTGAAAATATTCATGTGGTCTGTAGATATAATACCAGAGCCACTCATAAAGTTTCAGGATTATTGGACATGTATCTCTTTTATAAAAGAAATAAATCCAATTCAAATAGTTTATGATTTAAATTAGAGGCCCAAAATAAACATTTTAAAGCCTCCAAAAATATTTGTTTGAATTTTATTCTTGCCATTATTTTTTCAAGATTTAAGAGGAACATTTTCTTGGGCTTCTTTGATGAGATTTTAATGTTGATTATTTCTGAACTGATTTCTAAGGGTTTCAACTAATTTCAATTCAACTTTCATGAACTTAACATGATGATGACATGATGAGATGGAAAGACAAGTCAAGGCTAATGCTAGGGCTGTGGCAAATCACCTCCACTAAACAAGAATCTCGTCCCAAGATTCATGATGTGACGTAAGAAGAAAGAGGGGACACTAAGCCGACACAATCTTCATGATCCAACTCTCCTTCTCAAAGATGTTGATTCATTGCTTCAAATTGATCTTGACGTCTTTGCTTTCGAGATCTTCATCCAACATGATGATGACAGAAAGGAACTCTATAGAAATCGATCTTCTCAAAGATCAAGCGATACACGAGCAACTCATGGAATGAGACAGAAGAATGTCTCTTGAGCTGAGAGACAAGACACACATCAGGGGTGAAAGGAAAAGCATACGATGAAGATTCGAGTTGGTAGGAAACATTTCCACACATGAGTAAGACGGTGCATGGTTTCCAAGTAGCGAGGAGATAATTTCCATGATCCCAAAACAGGGCACCTTAGGGGAGGTGACTCTTAGAGTTATTCACTTAAGTGGAGAAAAGAATTACTTTTGATACGGAGACCATTGAAACTCTCTATGCCATCCTAACGCAATTCACCAATAATCGTTTGGCGGAGTTCAAAGGAATGGCATACCCGGACTAGAATGGATGATATGGACTACCTTGTTGAAGACAATGCAATGGATGATTTTTGCTTATCATCGGAAATGGATGGGACCCATGCTAGGACCACTTTTGAAGATGACCATGTCGGCGTCCTGGGAATAGGGGTCCCCAGACTTGCCTGCTTGTGGCCCATGGCGTGGCCCCACCAATGGCCCTGCATGGCCTATATTCACCAGCAAACACTCAAGACCCTTGCGAGGGGCCAAGCCTCGCGAGGTGAATGACGCAAGACCTCCTCGGGGGCGGCCTCACCAGGATGGCTCGCGAGAGGCGGAGAGATCAAGGCAAGTGGCACCTCGCGAGGTTCCTGTGATGCAAGCCATGACGACCGGGGCCAGGCAGGCGCCAGCGTGCGTAGTGTCCTAGTTTCCTCTTTGGTGCTAAAGAGGAAAGCGCAGGCGAGGAGTCCCGAGGCATCAGGCAAAGCTTTCCATATCAGTGTAACAAGACCAAGACCAGCAGGACGGCAGGACGAAGGTCACCTTGGAGCCCGAGACGGCGTCACCACCAGAGCCTTTGGCAGGCGAAGACTGTCGGATTCCGGGTTCCGGCAGACCCTTGAGGTTCGAACACTAAGGTGCGCGCGGTGATCCAACCCTCCACCATCTCGTACCTCGCCGAATCGCTGGGACCTAAACTACTAAACAAAACGGCACAAGAGACACAAGATTTATACTAGTTCGGGCCACCGTTGTGGTGTAATACCCTACTCTAGTTTGTGGTGTGGTGGATTGCCTCTTGGGCTGATGAAGAATAGTACAGGGAAGAACAGCCTCGCGAGGGTCTGTTCTTGGTGGGTGCGATGAACTGCTAGGTGGTGTTTTGTCGTTCTAGCTACTGGTTCCTTGATCAGGATTCCGATCTCATACCGAGGGGCCGATCCCTCTACCCTGGGGGTGGCTACTCCTATTTATAGGCGAAGGCCCTGGGCCTCTTCCCAAATATTGAGCGGGAAGGCGCCAACAATTTGCCATTTTGAAGGGGAACAGCGGTACACTTATCTGACTAAAGTTGGTCCTCGCTTTGCCAAAGGCTCTGGTTATGACCCTTTGCTTGGGCTCCACGATGACTCCGTTCCTGCCGTTGGGCTGGTCTTGGTCTTGTTGCACGAAACGGATGCCTTTGCTTGATGCTCTACTTTGTCTTGGCTCCCTTTGCACCAAAGAGGAAAGGAGGGCGCTGCCATGGGCTGGCGCCTCGATCGGCGCCCTTGGTCATCATGGCTTGCGTCATGGGCACCTCACGAGGTACCCTGCCTTGAACTCTCCGCCTCCTCATGAGCCAGCCTGACGAGGCTGTACCCGAGAAGCTCCTGGTCGTCCGCCCATGAGGCTTGGCCCTCGTGAGGTCTTGAGCTGCGTTGATGAAGATGGGCTGTCCTGGCCTCCTTGAGCCACGCCCGCAGGCCGCAGAGCGAGCAAGTCTGGGATCCCGTTCCCGAACACCGGCAGTAGCCCTGGGCCTGGCGCGCTGAACTTGGCGGCAGAGGCGAAAGGGCAAGTCTTGACGTCATGAGCCCTAACAGCCTGCTGACCTTGGGCGACGCGTGGCGGTTGATTGGACGTGGGCGGCACTGTTCCAAACGCCTCCTTATTTCGTGCCTTGCTAGGCGGACACGCTGCCGTACACATCCGTTCCCCTCTCTGCTGCTTGTGCACCCCTGTCCTTCCCCCTCTCGAACTCCAGCTTCCATTTTCAGTCCAATCTCGAATCTCCCCCTTCAATCTCCATGGCTCCGACAAAGAAGGGGAAAGGGAAGAAACCTGTGCCTCCGCCTCGCTTCGCCGCCTCCGCGCCCTCAATGTCGACCGTCGATCATACTCAATCTAGAGGGCTTGGGAAAGGTCAGTTCGGCTCTGGCCACCACCTTCAACGAATGCGGGAGTATGACGGCCTGGCCCGCGTCCCACTTCTCTATCGACAGGATAGTCACTGAGGTCCGGTATTTTGCTGACGCCCTGTGGGCGGGGCTGGTTCCCCCCTTTTCTGATTTCTTCAATGACGTGCTTTCCCACTATCAGATCCACATGATGCATCTGGGTCCTGAGTCCATCACTCTCCTTTCGGTCTTCGCCTTCGTTTGTGAAGCAATGATGGGCATCCTTCCTTCGGTTGCCTTGCTGCGCCACTTCTTCTCTCTGCGCCTTGTCGACCCCACCCATTGCTCGGCGTGCTTGAGCTTCGTCGCCGCGCCCGAGACAGCGGCCTCAGGGATCGACTTCAGCCTGCCTCCGCCCGCGGCTGAGTTCCGCGAGAGGTGGTTGTACGTGGATGTGGGGGTGCCCAGCCCCCTGCTTTCGGAGCCAACCTCGCCTGCTGTCCCCAATTCAGGCTGGGGCCAGGAGACACTTTCAAGCCCTCGGCTCATCTTTGTCTGGCGCCGCTTCGCGTTTCTGAGGTCGCTTGCCGTGACAGCGCCCAAGGTGGTGAAGGAGTTCCTGATGTGCCGCGTTGCTCCTCTCCAACGCCATTCCCACAGGATCTGGGCCTTCAGCGGGCTTGGTGATCGTATGAGGCTTCAGGAAGAGAACCTGACGCCTAAAGCGCTGAGGAAAGTACTCCTGGTCCTGACTGGCGACCCCAACCCCGGTGGCATCCGACATGGGGGGGCCTTGCTGTACCTCTGCCAGAACAGGGGTGATTTTGTGAACCAGATGCCTATCTTCGATGAATGGGGGTCACGCCCTGCTGGTCTCCAGGGGCCTCGCGAGAATCCAGTGATGGTGACAGCCCTTCCAGTCGGCCCAGGCGGCTCCTCCTCAAGTGGCGGAGCAGGAAGGCACGAGCAGCCAGAGGCCGAGGGGACCCCCGCCGGGGTGACAGCGCCAGGCGACGCTCATGAGGGAGCAGCTCCTGAGGCTCATGCCGCCCTTGGCCGAGGCGGCGGCAGCCGCCCATAGCGCTGCTTGGCTGGAGCCCCAGGCCCTCTTGCTTCTCTTGGTGAGGCGACCAGCAGCAGCGCGTATGGCGGGCGCCCACAGCGCAGGTCGCCTTGATGCTTCTCCCTCGCCGCAGCTGACCCCTATCTCAAATCTTGGGTCGTTTGGCGTGAACTTGAGGCCCTCCGGAAGAGAAGGGAGGCCACAGGCGGCGATTACCCTTGTCGCTTTCTTCAAGCGTGGAAGTGCCGCCACCGATGAGTAAGCCTTCTCCTTCTCCAGCTCTAGATTCTTCTGCTGTTTGTATTGATCCTTGCCCTGCAGGCCCCTTCCTGCCGAGCTCACGGAGACGGGTGAGGAGCCGTCGCCCCCGGCTTTGCCCCCTCCCCCGTCCTTGAATGCTCCAAGTAGTGGAGCCCTTGTGGTGAGGGCGACCGGGGAGGTGAACCGTCCCGAGGCACGTCGTGGCCCTGCACACCCCGCGACCCTTCCTCGCGAGCCTTCCCGTGGCATAGCTAGCCTGCCGTGGGCTTCTCGCCTGGTCGTGGACGACGATTGGTTGAGGCGCTTCCTGCGCCCTTCGTCTGGGGATGGGCTGGCCCCAGGCCGGTCTTCTAGCGCGGCGCGCCCGACCATCGCGAGGGTGCCAGCCCCCAGCCCCTGCCCGGAGGGGGAGTGCTGATTCGTGGCTCCAGGCGCCCGCCTGGGGCGGTGGATGGTGTGGAGGACGTGCACGCGCGCCGGGAGCGCGCGCCGCCGCCAAGGATTTCTTCGAAGGGCGGCTGATGCGGTGAGCCTACTTGGTGAAGAGCTTGCTGATGAAGACGCGCGCCTTGAGGCCGAGGGCCTGCGCCTGGCCGCAGAGAGGCGCGAGCTGGAGGGCGATGTCGCCCTTGCGCGCCACCAGCGCGATCTTGATGATAAAGAGGCCAAGGCGTCGCTGGCAGCCTCTCGGGAGGCTTGTTCTCGGGCCGTCGAGGAGGCCCGGGAAGCTAACAGGCGGCGAGAGGCAGCGGAGGAGCGGGCACGGGAACTCCTGGCCCGGTGTCACTCATTGGAGGAGCAAGTGGAGTTGCGCGAGGCAGCCCTCGCGTCGATGAAGGTGGCCTCCGGCGACCCGGCGGAGCTCCAGAAGCGTGAGGAGGCATTGACGCTCGAAGCCGCCGAACGCAAGCGTGAGTACGAGTGCTTGGAGACGAGGGAGCGCTTGGCGACGCGGGCAGAGGATGAGGTCGCTGCACGGGAAGCCCGCGTCCTGGAGGAGGTCGGGCACCGAGTGGCGACAGCGCTCGAACCTCGGCGAAGTTTGAGAGAGGCTGGGGTTGATCAAGGCCGAGGCTGAGGCAGGACTGCTGCCTTGAGGGCCATCTTGGAGGAGGCTACTGTGGCGGCCGACGCTTTGAGCCGCCCTCGAGGTGGCGCAGGGGAGTCAACCACCGCTCGCCGCGGCGCCTCCTTCGCCAACGGGTGGAGGAGGCCGAGGCCGTCGCGCGCGAATCACGGACGAGATGCGTCGCGGCGAATCTGGAGCATGAGCACGGCCCCATGCTCGCCACGCTCCGGAAAGAGCCAACGTAGCCTTGGGTAATATCTGTGAGGCGGCGGTTGGCGAGCGCCTGCGATTAACTCACGCGGCAACCTTGATTTCTTCACCGGCGTGGTGGCGCGGCTGGGCGCGTGATCGGTCGAGGCCAATAGGTTGGTGGAGGAGAGGAGCGCTGCTTGGGCGCGCCTTTTCTCGCGTCTTCACCATCTCTGTGACATGGACCCCCGCCGACTTTGACGCAGCCATCGCCCAGATTCCCGGGCCGTCCGGGCGACTGGCGCCTGGGTGGAAGACAATGTGGATGCTCTTGTCGGGCCGCGCTTCGGACAACGGCGGGCGTGGTCGTGGCCGGCGATGAAAGCGGCGTGGTGAACGGCCCTGATGCGCCGATAACCCGCAGACAGTGACGGCGAGGCCAGCGACGCCAAACAGCGGCTCGGGAGGTGCTCCCGAGGGCGCATTGGGGGATTTATCCGGCGATTATGTATTGTCCTGTTCCATTACCTGCATGAATAGAACTCAGGTTTTGGCACGATGGCTGTGAGAGCATTTTGGGAGGAGTCCCTCATGTAAAACTTGTGTTCATCGTATTAGCGGTGTTACATCGCCCATCGCCCGCCCGCCAAGTGGTTGGCCAAGCGGCGTCTGGGTTGGCTGATTACCTTTGTTTCTTCTGAGTCTGAGATAGCTTTGTGGGAGGCTGCGGTTACTGAGTGTCTCTGATCGAATCCATAGGATCTGCAGTAAAAACCCTCCGGAGGGGACGCGGCGGCGACAGGCTAGGCTGCGCGCAAGCTAGGCCTGGCCCGGCTTGCGAGGGGCTCGTGAGGGGAGGCAGCTGAGGCGGAGTGGTAACCGAAACGCGAGAGATTTGCTCGAACGAGACTAAGCACCCCTTCCCCGAACACACGCAAATCTCAAATTCAATCCAACTTAAATCCAGCGGAAAGCGACAATCAAATGGAAAGGCGAAAGCGGAAGAAAAGCGCGTCGGCACCTAGTCTAGTCTTGGACGTCTTGTCACCAGCGCAGAGCTAAGTGCTGCCACTGGGCGTGGGAGGGAGCCCTAGGGCCTGAGGCCGGCACCCCTGAGACTCCGGGGCATGTACAGCCCCACTCATTATTACGTGAGAGTGTCACGGGCGGCGAGCTTCACGAGCACCGGCCTTCTTCACAGTACCGGCCTTGCTTCATATCGCCAGACGAGGCCCCGCCTTGCGCCACACTCTAGTGCCACCAACGACGACCGGAAACCAGGGGCGCCGCCCGATGGGGTAGAGCGGTGCCAGCCAGTTCCCCGACGACCATGGGTCCTCCGCCCGCCAGGCAGGCCACGGGCGCCTCCCAGCAGAGGGCCTACCTCCTGAGAACGCTTTGGTCCGAGCGCCGGTGGTGATGTCGGATCTCTGCCCCTCCCGGCAGCCCCTGCGCCCGCCTCCCGAGGGGTAGGAGGCTGAGGCCAGGGCAGCCGCTCGTCGTGGCGACCTGTACCTCCTGCGACCTATGGTTAGCGTATGTTTGCTTTTGAGGAAGTAGCGGTACCGATAATCGTGCGCCCAGGCGTGACCAGTGGGACCGTCTCGAGGCTCTGGAAGAGCTCGGCTTCGGCGCCTCATCCCCCGGCTCGGGCTGAGGCGAGCCTTGTTCTCACTCATCACGGGTGCCCTTGGTCCATCATGTGGGCACGTATTCTTCTGGTGCCCTCATCCCGAAGGCCACGCCGTCGTCTTTGGCGTGCCATGCTGCTCGCTTGATCGCCCATGGGGTGGTGGCACGGCGGTCCACCAGGGCCGTGAGTTACGTCGAGTCCTTCTTCTCCACGGGCCGGGGGCGGGGGCAACCCCGCTGCCGGCCCGGTGCTGACAGCTTCGCAAGTGTTGGAGTAGCTTTGGAGCCCGCGGGCACGCGTGGAGCCCCCGTGCGGGCCGCCCTGGGCCTGAGATGGAAGCTGGGTGTAGAAGGGGTGAGCCCCCGAGGCGGCGAAGCCCAGGAGCTCGGCCACTCGCTCTAGCAGCACGTCGCGGCCGCTCTCCGATGCTTTGCACTGCAGCAGCTCTTGGGCCACCATGGCGCTGCCCTCGAGTTCGCTTTGCTCGGCGGGTGTACGGTGATGTGGTCGCGGCGTGATTGGAGGCCCTTGCTGCCGACAGCGCTGCCGCGGCATGAGAGCCGTCGAAGCTTTGTCGCGTCGCCCGTGACCCTTGCGCCCTGCGGACCCTTGAGCTGCCTGGGCACGGGTCGCCCGAGGCGAAGCTCTCTGCGTGGGCGAACCACGCCGCCCAGGATCTGGGTTGCTGCTTGGTCGCGGACATGGTGATGACGATCGACGGGACACGAGGTGGCGGAAGGCGGATTCGGCGCACCCCTACCTGGCGTGCCAAATGTCGGATTCCGGGTTCCGGCAGACCCTTGATTTTCGAACACTGGGGTGCGCGTGGTGATCCAACCCTCCACCGTCTCGTACCTCGCCGAATCGCTGGGACCTAAACTACTAAATAGAACGGCACAAGAGACACAAGATTTATACTAGTTCGGGCCACCGTTGTGGTGTAATACCCTACTCTAGTTTTGTGGTGTGGTGGATTGCCTCTTGGGCTGATGAAGAATAAGATCAGGGGAAGAACAGCCTCGCGAGGCATTCTTGGTGGGTGCGATGAACTGCTAGGTGGTGTTTTGTCGTTCTAGCTCTTGTTTCTTTGATGAGGATTCGATCGATACCGAGGGGCGATCCCTCTACCCCGGGGTGGCTACTCCTATTTATAGGCGAAGGCCCTGGGCCTCTTCCCAAATATTGAGCGGGAAGGGCGCCAACAATTGGCCATTTTGAAGGGGAACAGCGGGTACACTTATCCTGACTAAAGTTGGTCCTCGCCTGGCAAAGGCTCTGGTGATGACGCCTGCTTGGGATCCACGGTGACTCCCTTCCTCCCGTTGGGCTGGTCTTAGTCTTGTTGCACCGAAACGGATGCCTTTGCTTGATGCTCTCGCCTGCGCTTGCTCCCTTTGCACCAAAGAGGAAAGGAGGACGCTGCGCGGGCTGGCGCCCGACTGGCGCCCTTGGTCGTCATGGCTTGCGTCATGAGCACCTCACGAGGTACCCTGCCTTGAACTCTCCGCCTCCTCATCAGCCAGCCTGACGAGGCTGTACCTGAGGAAGCTCCTGGTCGTCCGCCCCGCGAGGCTTGGCCCCTCGCAAGGGTCTTGAGCTTGCGTTGATGAAGATGGGTTGTCCTGGGCCTCCTTTGAGCCACGCCGCAGGCCGCAGGCAGGCAAGTCTGGGGACCCCCATTCCCAGAACGCCGACAAAGACCACCTTTAGTCAGGATAACTTGTACTAGTTGTTTCCCTTCAAATTTGGCCGTTGTGGTATCCCTTCCCGCCACCATTTGGGAAGAGGACCAGGGCCTCTATAAATAAGGCTAGCCACCACAGTAGGAGGCGAACTGATCCAAAGCCATCCAGATCATCCTCATCCACAGAAGCCTACCAAGCACAAGAGCACCTCTCCTCAGGAGGTTGTTCTTCCCTTATAACTGTTCATCCTCGGCCCAAGAGGCAATCCACCACACCACATTGGAGTAGGGTATTACACCACATCGGTGGCCCAAACCAGTATAAACTTTGTGTCCCTTTGTTCTGCGAGTTCGACGCGGTGAGCCTTGAGATCGCGGTGAGGGTGAGTGCTAGAGGGAGGAGAGATCTTCGTGCGCACCCTAGTGTTCGAACCTCAAGGGTTTTGCCGGAACCCGAAATCTGACATTTGGCGCGCCAGGTAGGGGTGCGGTGAAGCCTTCCTTCCGTCGATCCACACTCCGCAATCACCGCGCCTTGCGCCCATGGCCGGCGTTGCTCTTCACTACAAAAAAATACACTTCCATGATGATACGTGTTTGTCACAGTAGGTCGCGTTTTTTGTCATGCATGTACAACCATGACAAATTTATGACAGAATCAAGATAGTCATACCTGTGCTGTCGTAGAAGTGTTCCATGACATTACCATAATTATCATCATGGAAGTGTCCACTTCCATGACGATAAATCGCGCGTCACAGATGTGCTTTCATCAAGGGTGACCGACACGTGGCATCCACTGTAACGGAACGCCGTTAAGCTATCTGGTCGGGTTTTGGATCCGATAACCCGTTAACAGCCCGACCAATGGGAAATTTCCATGTGTAAAATTCTTATTGGCCGGACGAAACACGTGTCATCTCGTCAGTGGGTCAATTAGGTGCCTATGATATGTCGCCACGTGCCACGGCCCACCACTGGCCCTTTAGCTTACAAAGCCGTCCCGTTTGACTTGGTAAAAAGTTAACGGGTTGGCCCATGAAAAGACTGTTAACGGTCTCTTCGCAAATAGCCCATTTTACGGCCCGTCAACTCATGGTCCATTAGGCCCTCAAGGAAATCGGCCCAACAATGTCATGTGGGCCGTCGAATATAACACCAGCCCATTTCACTTTTGGCCCATGTATGGCCCACGACGTCTTTCGGCCCATATGAGACCTTCGTATCTTTCGACCCTTTACAGGCCCACGGTGACTCTAGCCCATAATGAACAGTAATTTTCTTTGTACCCGTTAACGGCCCGTGATTTACACGGGCCGTTTCTAGCCCGTGTTACCTTTCGGCCTATTGACGGCCCATGCTTTCTTGGGCTCCTTTTCGGCCCTCGATTACTTCCGGCCCGTCACTGGCCTGTTCCCCTAATGGGCCAAATTTGGCCCATTACTGGCCTCTTCCCCTAATGGGCCAAATTTGGCCCATGGTAAGAGTCGGCCTGTTACTAGCCTGTTACCCTAATGGGCGAAATTCGGCCCATGGGAATAGTCGGCCCATTTCTGGCCTGTTAACCCGTTGCGCCGTTTCCGGCCCGTCCTATATTCTGGCCCATTAACGACCCGTTATGCCTATGACAGAATGAAGCCTTTGCTGTCCTATGGCCTATTAGCGGCCCGTTACCGTGCTGGGCCGATACCAATTACGCCTGATTACGGCCCATGTAGACCCATTTATCCGACGGCCCGAGGCCCACCGATTACAGGCCCATTTATCGACGGCCCGTAGGAGACCCATGGACCCTATGGCCCGTATATGGCCCATGGTAGTTGTGGCCACTAGCAAACTAGGGAAAAAGAAGACTAGGAAATAAATAAGGCCGAAACTAACGCTAGGCTATTAAGGCGATTGCACAGATTACATCCACTCGGCATCAAAGATCGCCACCAATGCAAATATAGGGAACAACCTACACTATACAAAAATGGCTTGCTGTTTTCTTCAGCCGGTGGCTGCACATTAAGAATAAATTTTGTATCGCACCAAAACAAATTACAACTATATAACAAAGGAAGGTTGGCATAAAACTTAACATCTAGCGAGATAAATGCACCACCGAAGTTCGAAGCTCGGTTCATTTGATCTGACCGTCACGTTTTCATCTTTGTATTGTCCGATGGAGCACCATAACCCTCGCCTTCATTTCCCTAGGCTCTGAACAACATAGCAAATGTCTGATAGTCTGGTTTCAAAACCATGCATATCTGGACGACATTGAGCAATGTTTCTCCTTGTTTCACCAAAGGGTCTCTGTTAGGGAATGGACTTGTGTCTGGAGCGCAGATACAACATTGCTTTGAGCTTGCATATCTTGATCATGAGGAAGTTTGGACGATGTTGCCTTAACAACCTGTCAGGACCCCGATTCCAAGTCACATCGACCTAGCTGGTAACACCTCATATCACTTTGCGGCCTCACGCACGGTATTCCCACGGGTGTCGCCTTACCATGGCCCGGGACCGTTTGCGCCTTTTGGCTCACGTATATGATAGTGTCGCTAGCATCCACATGACAAAGAACCGGGCCGACATGGCTAGTCGTGAACCCAAAGCGGCACTAACCTATGGGGACAGGCATACATGAATCACCTCGAGCATGTCGGTCATCAACGTATGAATTCAGGCTGTAGCACTGGGCTAACAGGACTCCGGTATCCCGGGCTGTAGCAGGCAAGGCAGGACTCCGAATACCACCGCGTGACATTTCCCGAAGGGACGGACATAGGAACGAAATGAATCACATGCCGGCCGATCAAGTGTCCAAGCAGTAGTCTTGGGCTAGCAGGACTCCGTGAACCGGGCTGTAGCGGACTACTATCGCTCGGAAGCACGAGACTACATTTCCCCATATGAGAGGCTGCCAAGGATAAACAACTAGTTTGTCGGATCCCACTCATACCAAGCATTTCAATCATACACGCAATATGCCGATATGAGTAAATACAACAAGGCATCACAACAAAACTCTACAACTCAAGTACTTTATTTAAGAGGCTCAGAGGAGCCATACATAACATAGTCATACAGGTAGGGGTCACATGACCCAACACTCAAGTCATACAATCATACAAGCACATGCGAAGCAAACTAGTCTCGAGTCTGAGACTCTAGAAAGAAAGAAAGCTTGTTGGAGCCTTTCTATCTACAATGGCCCTTCACAAGTCTTAGATCGCCACCGGTGGCTAGTTCACTCGTCAAGTCAATATCTACATAGAATCCGTCGGAGGGTAGTATAGTCCTCTGAAAAACATTAATTAAGCAAACATGAGTACAAAGGTACTCGAGAAAGTCTTACCACGTAATCCTATCATACATGCACATTCTCAAGGAAGGAAGTGGAGTTATTTGCAGCAAGCCAGCTTTGACTCTTGGCTAAGCTATCCTCGTGACACCACTTTGTAAAGCATTTGTCGTACACGAGTCCACTAATCACCATCACAATACTCCACCGTGGATCCTCTCTCGTCATCCCCGAGAGGGCCATCCACGATACTCACACTTATCTTGAGGCTTTTAGTAGTATCCATTTACTTGTCTATGAACTGATATAGGTAACCCGAAGTCCTTCTCCGTGGACACGGCTATTGAATAGATCATATTTAACCTGCGGGGTGTACTTCTTCACACGCTCTCACCACTTATAAATCGTTTACGACATGTACTGCAACCTTCAGCGGAAGCCCAGCGTGGGTGTCGGCCACAGCCTACCTAAACACTCAAGTCCCTAGTCCAGGTTTATCGCCTATTCGGGTTCCATCCATGAGGAGTCCGCCGAGGTTTCCCATACAGCCCGAGCGATGTGTGCAGGGTTCCCGAGATACCAAGCGGGCACTTTCAGACACGACCCACGTGCCTACCGCAACACAACCCACCCCTAAGGTCAGCGTTGCGTGCGGCCCCAACATACTACAAACACGAAACTACTTGCAACTCCGGACTAAGAACAAGGGTGGTTAAGAAGCCGAGAGGGTCAATTAAGGATCCCAATGTGTGGTAGTAACTGTTTCATGGATCACAAACACAGATCTCAGTTCTTAGGTTCGGCTTCAATGAAACAACCCACCATGTACTCCTACATGGCCTCTCATCGATACCTTTACCAAATCGTGTTCAACACTTTCACTCTCGAACCAACACAACCTTTCACTCCAGTTCATCATCCCGATGAGCCGACTGACACAACTCTAAGCATAGCAAGCATAGCATGGTAGGAATCACAAACATGGCTCAATCAACTCCTACACATACTAGTGGGTTTCATCTAATTCTTGTGGCAATGACAGTCATGCAAAGGAAGTGGGTTCAACTACCGCAGCACACAACAGTTTGAATCGCGTTGTCTTAATGCGATGGCGAGAGCGTAAGCGAGAACATGGGTTTGTATCGAAATGATCAATGGGTTGCTTGCACGATGGGCTGGGGTAGAGAACGCCCTTCGATGGGTAGTCGAGGTTATCTTGAGGCGAGAACCTATCATGAAAGCACACCGAAAGTAAACACACATGACAATACGCAACAATATGATGCATGCTATGACATGGCAATATGGATGTGGGTTGGCCTAATGTAAGCTGAAAGAACAGGGGATGAACTCATTTGAATCAAGGATTCAAATGATAGCTCATTGAGTTAGTCCTAATGGTGCATTATCTTATTCTGGTTATTCAGCATAGTTAACTTGTTTTAACATGCATGAAACCTGTACCAATGGATAGAGTGGATTTTTCTGATAATTTTCATATATAAATCTTTGCATTTGGAGTTATAGATTAAAAGTTATAAGCATTTGAAATTTGAATTATATTCTGAATTTACTATATCAAAATAAATCCAGAAATTCATTTATTGCGTCGATGAGGTCAGCGTGACGTCGAGGGGTCAACGGGTCGTCCAGGTCAAACCGACAGTGGGACCCGCATGTCGATGAGTTAGTTTAACTAATTAATTTTAATTAGAACTAATCTAATTAGTTAACAGGGGTCCACCGTCATTGACTCAGAAAGCGATCAACAGGGCCCACCACCAATGGTCGTGATCAGCTCATTGCGTCTAGCCGCCGGCGAGGCCAGGCGCGGCGGAGCAAAGTGCTTTTGCACGTTCCGGCCACCAAATGGGGCGCGGAAGGCATCTACGTGGAGCTGGAGATGAACCGCGGCTCTTGGTGAGGTTAGTTGGGGTAGGGGTGGCCGGAGTTGGCGCCGGCGACGAGTTTGGCGGCGGCCGGGGCTCGGGTGATCTCGGGTTTGTTGCTAGGGGGCAAAGTGAGGCGCGTGGAGTGCAGAGTTAGACCCAACGCAACTCGGTGAGTCGATGGACACGGTGGCGTGGCGTTGGGTGGCGGAGCCTCGTCGGCGACGAGCTCCAGCGGCGGATGCGTTCGGGTGATCATGGTTGGGTCGTTGTGGTGCACGAGAAGAGAGTGGAGAGGATGGGGAGGTAGCCAGGCTCACAGCGATCTCGTGAGAGCCGACGGCGTGGTCGGGGCGCCTCGATCGGGCGGCGGCGGCGAAGGGATCTCGGCGGTGGCGGAGTCGGGTGAGGTCGGTGTAGTGGCTTGGGCGAGCAAGTGCTAGGGGCTTGGCTTGTTCGGCGAAGTCGACGACGGTGAAGCGACGGACACGGTCTCGTGGTGCGGGGCGGCGGTGGCTACGGCTCTGACGGTGGAGCGGCGGCAGTGGCGTCGGCCATGGCGAGGGGGCGAGGAAGAGAGGCGGGGGGCGAATGGCGTGTCCAGGGGTCGGGCGACGACGTGGAGGCCGTCCCAGGCAGCGAGGCAGCGAGGAGGTGAAGCGGCGGCGGCCAGCTGCGTGGCGCGCCTCGAGCTCGCCGTCGGGCACTGGCTGCTGCTGGCCGAGCCAAGCAGCTGTTGGCGCTGCTGGGCTGGGCAGGCAGTGGGCGAACACGGGCGTCGAGTAAGGGTTTTTCCATTTTAGTCTTTTCTAAATTCCTGCAACTTTGTGGGGTTTTTAAAAATACCAAAACTGTTTTAAAAATCACCAAAATGCTCCTGGTCACTTGTTGGAATATTCCCAACATGAAACATTTTGGTTTGGCAATTTTTGAACATTTAAAATATTTTATATAATTTAAAATGCTCAAGTTCAAAACTTGTGGATTAATCCTAGGAACTTTGGATGACCTAGAAAATGATACACCTCCTTTGACATAGGTTCTGAACCAAAACAAAGAGGATGAACATTTTGAAGGGCATTTCAGTTCATTGAAATAATTTTAGTAAACCCTAGTTGAATTAAGGGGGGTGTTACGGGGTTTCTGCCTTCCCCATTTCAAATTCAAATGAAATTTAAACATGATGCACACCCTAATGCATGGTCTAACTGGGATGTGACAACTCACCCCACTCAAAAGAATCTCGTCCGAGATTTAGGATCTGTTGCGAAAAGGTGGGATACTCAAGTCGAAGACGATCCTCCCTTTCCCAAGTTGCTTCTTGCTCGGAATGGTTTGACCATTGAACCTTTAGAAACTTGATATTCCGACGTCGAGTGGTGCGCTCGGCTTGATCGAGATCTGAGCGGGATATTCTCGATAGGTGAGGTTATCTTGGAGATCAAGCGTTTAGTGGTCCACTTCACGGATAGGATCCGAGAAGCAACGCTGAGTTGGGAAGCGTGGAAGACATCATGGACTCGGAAGATGCGGAGGTAGTTCAATTGGTAGGCAACTTCTCCTCGTTTGGCAAGAATGCGAAAGGGTCCAATGTAACGAGGAGCCAACTTGCCTTTGATACCGAATCGATGGGTTCCTTTAGAGGAGTAACCCAAGGTAAGCCTTCTCGCCAATTTCATAAGTCATAGGCTTATGCTTGCGGTCATATTGGCTCTTTTGACGAGATTGGGCTGTTTTCAATTTCTCACGAATAACGCGAACCTGCTCTTACGCTTCTGAATCATATCCGGGCCAAAGAGTTGTCTCTCCCCGGTTTCTGACCAGTTAAGAGGCGTTCGACATTTTCGTCCATAAAGAACTTCGAAAGGGGCTTTGCCCAGGCTGGCTTGATAACTATTGTTATAAGCGAACTCGGCGAATGGAAGGCATTTCTCCCAATTCATGCCGAAAGAGATGATAGAAGCTCGAAGCATATCCTCTAGGATTTGATTGACTCGTTCTACTTGACCACTTGATTGGGGATGGAAAGCGGTGCTAAAGGAGAGACGAGTTCCCATAGCGTTTTGGAAACTTTCCCAAAATCGAGAGGTGAAGAGACTTCCACGGTCTGAGTTAATCTCTAATGGAACACCATGAAGAGACACTATTCGGGAGATGTACAATTCAGCTAGCTGGCTAGCGGTTATACTCTCACGAACAGGTAGGAAGTGGGCTACTTTGGAAAGACGATCAACGACAACGAAGATAGCATTATTCCCTCTCTTGGTCCTGGGAAACCCGGTAATGAAATCCATACCGATTTTATCCCATTTCCATTCAGGAATTTCCAAAGGTTGAAGGGTACCAGCAGGCCGTTGATGCTCGGCTTTAACTCGACGACAGACGTCGCAATTAGCAATGTATTGAGCGATTTCTCTCTTCATCCTAGTCCACCAAAACCTCTGGCGTAGATCTTGATACATTTTAGTACTACCAGGATGAATGGTGAGAGGAGAGTCATGAGCTTCCTTAAGGATCAATTGCCGTAGCTGTTGTTTCTTGGGAACCACTAAGCGGTTCTCAAAGAAGACAACACCTCGTTCATCTATGGAGAAACACTTAGCAGCTCCACTAACAATGTTCTCCTTGATCCGAGATATTCCCCTATCATACTGCTGAGCAGCTATGATTCGATCCGTAAGGTTGGGTTTCGCCACCAGGGTGGAAAGGAATCCTCGAGGAACAATGTGAAGATTAAGCTTACGAAATTCCTCGTGGAGAATTGGTTGACTTTGTTGTAACATCAGATTATTACAATAAGATTTGCGACTTAGTCGTCAGCCATGACATTGGCTTTGCCCGGGGTGTAGGATATTCCTAAGTCGAAATCTGTAATCAACTCGACCCAACGTCTTTGCCTCGAGATTCAAATCCGGTTGGGTGAAGATATATTTCAGACTTTGGTGATCGGTGTAGATTTCGCAACGATTACCCGTAAGGTAATGTCGCCAGGTTTTGAGTGCATGAACCATCGCTGCAAGCTCTAGATCGTGTGGGGTAGTTATCCTCATGTGGGCGAATCTGTCGAGAAGCGTAGGCAATCACATGACGATCTTGCATGAGTATGCAACCTAGTCCTTGTCGCGAGGCGCCGCAATAGATAATAAAGTCCTTAGAGAAATCTGGTGGAACAAATGCGGAGCAGATGTCGCGCGTCTTTTCAGTTCCTAAAAGCTGAACTCGCCTTTGTGGCGTCCATTCAACTTCTTATCTTTCTTGAGGAGTTCGGTTAGAGGTTTAGCAACTTTAGAGAATTTTCGTGAAGCGGCGGCAATAGCTCGCTAAACCGAGGAAACTCGAACTTGCTTGACCGATTCGTGGAGTCCAATCAAGGACGGCTTGAACTCGCTTCGGGATTGACAGCAATACCCTTACCGGAGATTACATGTCCTAGATAGGTCACTTACGGTAACCAGAATTCACACTTAGAGAATTTGGCATAAAGGCGGTGCTCTCGAAGTTTCATCAATACTAGCCTTAGGTGTTCGCATGTTCTTCCTCATTCTTGGAGTAGATGAGTATATCATCGAGGTATACCACGATGAATTTATCCAAATACTCCATGAAGATTGAGTTCATTAACCGAGAGAAAGTGGCTGGAGCATTGGTTAATCCGAAGACATGACGGTGTACTCGTATTGGCCATAACGAGTAACAAAAGCCGTTTAGGAATGTCCCGTTCTTGATTTTGATTTGATGGTAGCCCAACCTCAAATCCATCTTGAAAAGATCGAGGATCCAGCGAGCTGATCATACAGTGTCGTTGATCCCGGGAGCGGATACTTGTTCTTGATAGTGACCAAATTGACGGTCGGTAATCTACAACCATCCGATCCGTACCATCCTTCTTCTTGACGAAGAGGACGGGGCAAGCCCATGGAGATGAACTAGGACGGATGAAACCTTTCTGCAAGGACTCATCGAGTTGTTTCTTAAGTTCAGCTAGTTCTAGGGTGCCATCTTATAAGGTCTTCTAGAGATTGGGACGGTTCCGGAACAAGATCTATCACGAACTCGACATCCTGTCGGTGGAACACTGGCAGTTCCTCGAAAAGACATCCGGAAATCACGGACTACGGAATATCTTGAGGTCCGGAAGGGGTTGGCATTTAAAGAGTAAAGCTGGCGCTTAGACACTCGGGTTAAAACATTCACTGTCTTGCCCGAAGGATGGGTAAGTTGAACAGTTCTAGTAGAGCAATCAATCTTAGCATAATGGGCTGACATCCAGTCCATACCCAAGATGATGTTTATGTCCGAGGACTTAAGAGCTATTAGGGATGCAAGAAAGACTAATCTGTCGACAAGAATTTCATTCCCATGACTTATTCTAGAGGTTTGCCATCTAGAACCGTGGAGTTTGAATTTCCATGGAGGTAGGCATGTCACGAGAATGTGGTGTTGTGCAATCGAGCATAGCTCTCGAAATAAATGAATGAGATGCTCCAAGATCAAAAAAACGGTTGCGGATGGCAATTAACAAGAAGCGCATCGAGGACGGCGTTAGGATCCTCATAGGTCTCTTCAGCGAAACATAGTTGACATGGCCACGGCGGTGGCAACTGGTTTAGCATAGGGCACCTTTCCTGCTGGCTTGCCGCGCCAATGACTTTCCAACTTGATTGGGGTTGTTCAGGGACACTCTCGGATATAGTGGCCCGTCTCTCCACACTTGAAGCAAGTTATCACATTTGGACGTGGAGCAACATTAGCAGTTGGACCTCCATAAGTCTTGGGTGGAAAATACTGCTGGTTGGGGCGAGGCGCCTCAAAGGATGGCCTCGGGGTGAACCTGGGTGGTAGAGCAGTATTTGGAACCCAAACCCGGCTTCGGGATCGAGCGGATGAAGATCCGTAATCACGGATGTGCTTGCGTGAAGCCTCAAAATCAGTCTGCCCGGTTTGGTGATAGCCTTATTGACTAGCCGGGAAAGAGGTACACTCATGCGACGGAGATCTCGGCGTAGCTCGTGGCTAAGTCCTTGCGGAACCTTGCACCTTCTTGGCATCGGTAGAAACTTCTTGGGAGCATAACGTGCTAACCTCCCAAATTCACGGTTGTAGGCATCCACCGTCGACCTACCTTGGGTGAAACTGCAGAATTCCTCCCTTTGCGGTCCATAAGACCTTCTGGAATATGATGCTCACGGAAGGCGGCACTGAATTCAGCCCAAGATGTAACTTGTCCAGCCGGACGCATAGCCTCATAATTTTCCCACCAGAGGCTAGCAGGGCCTTCAAGATGATAGGCGGCAAAGGTAACCTTGTCAGCCTCAGCCACGTTGGCGGAACGCAGCTTGTGGTGGATGCTGCGGAGCCAATCATCCGCGTCGAGAGGCTCGACGGAATATTTGAATTTTGGGGGATATAGCTTGACGAAATCGTTGAGTGAAACCACATCGTTTCTTGGCTGGCGTGCTGTGTTTTGTTCAATCCGCTCCAATAAGCGGTTGGTTTCACGCTTATTGCGTTCGCTTCCAAAGATCACCTCGGCCAAAGATGGCGGTTGCGGCAGATTCACATTTCTGGCTGCACTGGCTTCTCCCTGCTCTGGAACAGCAGGAGTGTTGCGAGTGTTGACCATCCTGGGAGACAAAGCAAAGGTTTAAACCAGGATGGCAGAATTTAACAAGGAAGTGCGGAAGGTAATGGATAGCATGGAATGCAAAGATGTTCATCCGTATGACATGGTAATATAAAACTGCCATATATATATACCAACGGTCATACACACCATTCATAGTTTAGTACAAGCCCCGACGGAGTACAACTATAAGGAAGGCGTTACATCTCATCGGAAGCAATCCAACTCCTATACATTATTTTTCTACACTTAGGAACGATACACACTAAGTCGTATTCCACGAGTCACGCAGACGGTGGAAACACAACTATTACCATACTAGGAATACTACTACTATCTCGTGCAGCTCCATAGTAGTCCTCATAGAAGTCACCACCCAAGCACTCGAAGTGGAACATGATCGTCCTAAAGCAGACAATCCTGTGGGTCTGTGGACCATAAGGACTCGGATGTGGCCGTGGTCCAACAAGCGGTGGCGACGAGGCCCACGAGGAGGAGTGATGCCTCCAACCTCACGCCACTCCATAAAGTCCGCAGACTTGCCCGCACGGGTACAAGTCCCTCATGTCCATATATCCGCTTGCACGGCAGTGCAAACCTAGTCGAGTAGCCCAAAGGGTCGAGCGGGCATTAAAAGCTCCATACGCAAGGCCCGGTTCTCACGGTCCTTGTCCTCCAAAGAACTCAAGAGTAGTGCGAAGGAGTGAGTCCTCATGGGATGCATCGCTGTACAAACCACAAGGTAGCCATGCGCCCCGGAGGGATCTTGGCATATAGCGAAAATCGTTGTTGCCCGACAAAGCAGTTACGCTCGAATAATAGTCATCATGGAATAGGCTGCATCTTGCACGACATTCCAATAGTGATTCGAGCCCATAAGAACATGAAGTGGCTCAAGAGCTCGGATAAGATGGATAAATCCGGACCGTGCATAGGTATTGGCTTTGATTGAAATCCCTAAACTGCTCCTCGACGGTATATTCAGGATACCATCGATAACCAGACTCAATCATCACCCGAACCAGCATTGCCGTGTGACCACACACATCAATGCAACGGGTCAGGCGAACCACTTGGTTCTGGGAACGGGTGGCCATCTGAAAGCACAGCCACAATGCAAAGGCATTAGAATTTCTAGGGAAAATCGGGCAGCATAACATCTGTAAATGCTCAAAATCAGATTTGAGACATTAAAATCAGATTGCAAATCCACTCAACAACATCATATCAAGGTTCTGGTTCAAATGATAGCATACTAAAATTTAGTAGCACTGAACTGAGGATGTAACCAACAATCCTATAAGTTACTACGGATTAGTAACACGTGAACCTGATAGAAGAAGAGAGCCTAGTCCTATACCCACGTTGAATGAGAAGAGGATGACTCAGATCAGAGGGCATAAGGTAAAGAAGTAAAAGAGCCTTACGTTCCTCCCACAATCAATTCCCTACATATAACTAAAGCATTTCTAGACTCAACTTGACCAGTTTGGCTTAGCGAACCTACAGCAGCCCTGCTCGATGCCAACGCTGTCGGACCCCGATTCCAAGTCACATCGACCTAGCTGGTAACACCTCATATCACTTTGCGGCCTCACGCACGGTATTCCCACGGGTGTCGCCTTACCATGGCCGGGACCGTTTAGCCTTTTGGCTCACGATATGATAGTGTCGCTAGCATCCACATGACAAAGAACCGGGCCGACATGGCTAGTCGTGAACCCAAAGCGGCACTAACCTATGGGGACAGGCATACATGAATCACCTCGAGCATGTCGGTCATCAACGTATGAATTCGGGCTGTAGCACTGGGCTATCAGGACTCCGGTATCCCGGGCTGTAGCAGGCTAGGCAGGACTCCGAATACCACCGCGTGACATTTCCCCGAAGGGACAGACATAGGAACGAAATGAATCACATGCCGGCCAGTCAAGTGTCCAAGCAGTAGTGCTGGGCTAGCAGGACTCCGGTGAACCGGGCTGTAGCGGACTACTATCGCTCAGAAGCACGAGACTACATTTCCCCATATGAGAGGCTGCCAAGGATAAACAACTAGTTTGTCGGATCCCACTCATACCAAGCATTTCAATCATACACGCAATATGCCCGATATGAGTAAATACAACAAGGCATCACAACAAAACTCTACAACTCAAGTACTTTATTTAAGAGGCTCCGAGGAGCCATACATAACATAGTCATACAGGTAGGGGTCACATGACCCAACACTCAAGTCATACAATCATACAAGCACATGCGGAAGCAAACTAGTCTGAGTACAGACTCTAGAAAGAAAGAAAGCTTGTTGGAGCCTTTCTATCTACAATGGCCCTTCACAAGTCTTAGATCGCCACCTGGGTGGCTAGTTCACTCGTCGAAGTCAATATCTACATAGAATCCGTCGGAGGGGGTAGTATAGTCCTCTGAAAAACATTAATTAAGCAAACATGAGTACAAAGGTACTCAGAAAGTCTTACCACAGAATCCTATCATACATGCACATTCTCAAGGAAGGAAGTGGAGTTATTTGCAGCAAGCCAGCTTTGACTCTTGGCTAAGCTATCCTACGTGACACCACTTTGTAAAGCATTTGTCGTACACGAGTCCACTAATCACCATCACAATACTCCACCGTGGATCCTCTCTCGTCATCCCCGAGAGGGCCATCCACGATACTCACACTTATCTTGAGGCTTTTAGTAGTATCCATTTACTTGTCTATGAACTGATATAGGTAACCCAGAAGTCCTTCTCCGTGGACACGGCTATTCGAATAGATCATATTTAACCTGCAGGGTGTACTTCTTCACACACGCTCACCACTTATAAATGCGTTTACACGACATGTACTCGCAACCTTCAGCGGAAGCCCAACGTGGGTGTCGGCCACAGCCTACCTAAACACTCAAGTCCCTAGTCCAGGTTTATCGCCTATTCGGGTTCCATCCGCAGGGAGTCCGGCCGAGGTTTCCCATACAGCCCCGAACGATGTGTGCAGGGTTCCCGAGATACCAAACGGGCACTCGGTACACAGACCACGTGCCTACCGCAACACAACCCACCCCTAAGGTCAGCGTTGCGTGCGGCCCCCAGCATACTACAAACACCAGAAACTACTTGCAACTCCCGGACTAAGAACAAGGGTGGTTAAGAAGCCGAGAGGGTCAATTAAGGATCCCAATGTGTGGTAGTAACTGTTTCATGGATCACAAACACAGATCTCAGTTCTTAGGTTCGGCTTCAATGAAACAACCCACCATGTACTCCTACATGGCCTCTCATCGATACCTTTACCAAATCGTGTTCAACACTTTCACTCTCGAACCAACACAACCTTTCACTCCAGTTCATCATCCCGATGAGCCGGACTGACACAACTCTAAGCATAGCAAGCATAGCATGGTAGGAATCACAAACATGGCTCAATCAACTCCTACACATACTAGTGGGTTTCATCTAATTCTTGTGGCAATGACAGTCATGCAAAGGAAGTGGGTTCAACTACCGCAGCACACAACAGTTTGAATCGCGTTGTCTTAATGCAGATGCGAGAGAGCAGAAGCGAGAACATGGGTTTGTATCGAATGATCAATGGGTTGCTTGCTGATGGGCTGGGGTAGAGAACGCCCTTCAGATGGGTAGTCGAGGTTATCTTGAGGCGTAACCTATCATGAAAGCACACCGAAAGTAAACACACATGACAATATGCAACAATATGATGCATGCTATGACATGGCAATATGGATGTGTGTTGGCCTAATGCAAGCTGAAAGAACGGGGATGAACTCATTTGAATCAAGGATTCAAATGATAGCTCATTGAGTTAGTCCTAATGGTGCATTATCTTATTCTGGTTATTCAGCATAGTTAACTTGTTTTAACATGCATGAAACCTGTACCAATGGATAGAGTGGATTTTTCTGATAATTTTCATATATAAATCTTTGCATTTGGAGTTATAGATTAAAAGTTATAAGCATTTGAAATTTGAATTATATTCTGAATTTACTATATCAAAATAAATCCAGAAATTCATTTATTAAGGTCGAGATGAGGTCAGCGTGACGTCGAGGGTCAACGGGTCGTCCAGGTCAAACTGACAGTGGGACCCGCATGTCAGTAGTTAGTTTAACTAATTAATTTTAATTAGAACTAATCTAATTAGTTAACAAGGGTCCACCGTCATTGACTCGAGCGATCAACAGGCCCACCACCAATGGTCGTGATCACTCGCGGCGTCTAGCCTTGGCGAGGCCAGTGCGGGAGCAAAGTGCTTTTGCACGTTCCGGCCACCAAATGGGGCGCGGAAGGCATCTACGTGGAGCTGGAGATGAACCGCGGCTCTTGGTGAGGTTAGTTGGGGTAGGGGTGGCCGGAGTTGGCGCCGGCGACGAGTTTGGCGGCGGCCGGGGCTCGGGTGATCTCGGGTTTGTTGCTAGGGGGCAAAGTGAGGCGTGGAGTGCAGAGTTAGACCCAACGCAACTCGGTGAGTGCGATGGACACGGTGGCGTGGCGTTGGGTGGCGGAGCCTCGTCGGCGGCGAGCTCCAGCGGCGGTGCGTTCGGGTGATCGTGGTTGGGTCGTTGTGGTGCGAGAAGAGAGTGGAGAGGATGGGGAGGTAGCCAGGCTCACAGCGATCTCGTGAGAACCGACGGCGTGGTCGGGGCGCCTCGATCGCGGCGACGGCGAAGGGGATCTCCGGCGGTGGCGGAGTCGGGTGAGGTCGGTGTAGTGGCTTCGGGGCGAGCAAGTGCTCGGGGCTTGGCTTGTTCGACGAAGTCGACGACGGCGAAGCGACCGGACACGGTCTCGTGGCGCGGGGACGGCGGTGGCTACGGCTACGACGGTGGAGCGGCGACGGTGGCGTCGGCCATGGCGAGGGGGAGCGAGGAAGAGAGGCAGGGGGGCGAATGGCGTGTCCAGGGGGTCGGGGCGACGACGTGGAGGCCGTCCAGGGCAGCGAGGCGGCGAGGAGGTGAAGCGAGGCGGCGGCCAGTGCGTGGCGCGCCTCGAGCTCGCCGTCGGGCACTGGCTGCTGCTGGCCGAGCCAAGCAGCTGTTGGCGCGGCTGCTGGGCTGGGCAGCAGGTGGGCGAACACGGCGTCAGTAAGGGTTTTTCCATTTTAGTCTTTTCTAAATTCCGCAACTTTGTGGGGTTTTTAAAATACCAAAACTGTTTTAAAATCACCAAAATGCTCCTGGTCACTTGTTGGAATATTCCCAACATGAAACATTTTGTTTGGCAATTTTGAACATTTAAAATATTTTATATAATTTAAAATGCTCAAGTTCAAAACTTGTGGATTAATCCTAGGAACTTTGGATGACCTAGAAAATGATACACCTCCTTTGACATAGGTTACGAACCAAAACAAAGAGGATGAACATTTTGAAGGGCATTTCAGTTCATTGAAATAATTTTAGTAAACCCTAGTTGAATTAAGGGGGGGGGGGTGTTCTGGGGTTTCCTGCCTTCCCCATTTCAATTTCAAATGAAATTTAAACATGATGCACACCCTAATGCATGGTCTAACTGGGATGTGACACAACCAACCCAGTTTTACGCAGGAACGTGCTTTTGGCACTGTTAGTTGACAGGTACTGACCCACTGCAGCAAGAGCTGACATTGCGGTTATAGTTGCCTCGCCACCTTCAGAAGGTGGCGGTTCCACCATTTTTTCCATAGCTTGCTGAAAAGTTGAGGTTTTACATTAGTAGTACCAGAACAGAAGATATTAAGGGGGCCGCAAAACAAAACAAAATAGCTTTGGTCTATATACAGAACTTATTCTGGTGACCCATGTAAAATATTAGTTGTATTTTATTGCAAAGTTGTCACATCCCTAGCCTTACCTTGCACTAGGCTAGCACTTGTCTATTGCATCATGTTTAAATTATTTTGAAACTTGAAATGGGGATTGATCAAACCCTAGCACCAGATCAAATCAAATAGGTTCAACATAAAACATTTTCAATGAACACAAAATGCCCTTCTAAAATGTTCATCACCTCTGCCTTGGTCTTAAACCACCATCAAAAGTGATGCACAAATTTCTAGGTCACTCTAAGGTCCTTTGGATTAAATCTTTAGTTGTTTGAGTTTGGGCATTTAAATTATATAAAATATTTCAAATGCTCAAATAACCCCAGCACTAAAATGTTCCATCTTGGATATATTCCAAGTAGTGGCCATGTGCGCTTTGGTGATTTTTGAGTTGCCTAAGTATTTTTAGAAATGCAACAAACCTACAGAAACAAAAATAAAACGAAACAAATGAAAATCCTCTTACCTGCCAAACCCATGCCCGGCCCACTGGCGGCCCAGACCTTGTCTGGCCCGTGCCATCCAGCTGCCGTCCCCCCGCCAGAGCGGAGCCGACGCCGACAGCCTTGAGCTGAAGCCACACGTCGACAACATCATGCCCACGCCTCTGACACTGGGCAAGCTCCACATCGCCGCCCCGACCCCGTGGACATCTCGCATTCCCCCTGCCTCTCTCTCTCGCTCTCCCTCCGCCATGGCTGACGCTGCTGCGCCCGCGCCACCGTGAAACCGCGTCCATAGTCGTCCCCGTAGCTAGCCACAATGTCCAACAACTCCGCCGTAGTCGACTCGGTCGAGCAGCCCGAGCCCCGAGCGCTCGCGAGCCCTGCTTCGTCTTCTTCGAGCTCATCTTCACCGAGCACCGCCGCAGATCCCCTTCGCCGCCGCCTCAGCTCGTCCCCGACCGTGCCATCTCCTCCTACGTGACCGCCGTGAGCTCAGCTATCTCCTCCCCCTTCTCGTTCTCGTCCTCGAGCACCGCAGCGACCCCATGGAGCTTCACCGCACGCGCCACCGCCGAGCTCGTCACCGACGTGTCTCCGGCCAACCACCGGCCACACCACCGTGTCCAACACACTCACCGCATCGCGAGGAGTCCAATGCACCTCACCACGTGCCTCGTCGTGCCCCGTAGCCTCGGTTTAATCTTCACCCCACTCCGGCGACCGCCAAGGTCGTCGCCGGTGACGTTTCCGGCCACCCCGAGCTCCTCCACCGCCACCAAACGCTGCGGCCTGCTCCCAGTTACGCGTAGATGCCCTCTGCCGCTCATTTGGTCGCCGGAATGTGTTAATGCACTCTCACCGCTTGTTCGGCCTCGCCAAGGCTAAACGCCTAGCGAAGTTTGAACCGTTGACCTTGACTGGGTGGGCCCAGGTTGACTCCCCTGAGTCTATGACAAGTGGGGCCCCCTCTGCTAATTAACTCAGATTAGAACTAACTAAATTTAGTTAGTTTAATTAACCATCTTGACACGCTGGGACCCATGGTCAGTTGACTGGGCGCCCCTTTGACCACCGACGTCACCTCGACGCTCACGACGCAATAACTAATTTCTGGATTTATTTTAATATAGAAAATTCTAGAAATTGTTGCAAACTTCAAAAATTCATAGAGATTAATCTGTAACAACAAATGAAATAATTTATATATGAAAAATGATCAGAAAAATCCAATCTATCCATCTGTACCACTTCCATGCATGTTAGAACAACTTATGGCTGCTATTTAGGCCAAATCATACAAATGGCATTTAAACTCTCACATATGGAGTTTGAATTTGAACCTAGGGTTCAAACCAACTCCATTTAACATGTTGCTGGTTGCATTAGCTCAAAACACAGCATATTTCCATGTCATGATCATGCATCATATTGTTGCATTGCATTGATTGTGTTCTTCCTTGTTTGCCGGTATTTGTCCCCTCTCGATAGACGTGGTTTCGACGATGAGTTCGATGACACCGATGAAGAACTATAATATCTTCAGAAGTGCCAGGCAAGCAAAATCCCCTTGTTCATTCCGATACAAACCCACTCTCTCGCTCCTGCTCTCTTTTACTGCATTAGGACAACATCGATTCAACTGTTACTTGCTGCGGTAGTTGAACCCCTTATCCTCTGCATGACCTGTCATTGCCACAGTAAATAGATGAAACCCACTAGCATGAGTAGGAGTTGTTTGAGCCCTGATGTGCCTACTCATTCATGCTTGTATTTCGTGCCTGCTATTGCTTAGAGTTGTGTCAGGTCTGATTCATCGGGGATGAATCGGAGGTGTGTGAACATGTCCTACGGCTGAGAGCTAAGTGTGTGAACATGATTTGGTATAGGTAGCGGTGAGAGGCCATGTAGGAGTACATGGTGGGTTGTCTCATTGCAGCCGTCCTCAGGAACTGAGTTCTGTGTTTGTGATCCATGAACAGTTACTATCACACATTGGGTTCTGGTAACTCGGCCCCTCTCGGCTTATTAATCGCCTCGATCTCTGTCCAGGAGTTGCAACTAGTGTCTGGTGTTTGTAGGATATGTGTTGGAGGCCGTGCGTAGCGCTGAACCTAGGGGTGGGCTATGATGCGGTAGATACACCATGGCCCGGTGTACCAAGCGCCCGTTTGGTGTCTCGGGAACCCTGCACACATCGTTTGGGGTTGTGAGCGAAACCCCGGCCGGATCTCCTCGCGGATGGAACCCGAATAGGCGATAAACCTGGACTAGAGACTTGTGTGGTTAGTCAGGTCGTGGCCGACTCCCTCGCCAGGCTTCCGCTTGAAGGTTGCCGAGATACACGACGTGTACATGGTGGTAAGTGGCGAGAGCATGTGTGAAGAAGTACACCCCTGCAGGGTTATAAATGATCTATTCGAATAGCCGCCTCCACGGTAAAGGACTTCTGGGTTGCCTGTACAGTTCATAGACAAGTGAAAGTGGATACTCTAAAATGCGCAAGATAAGCGTGAGTGCTATGGATGGCGTTCTCATAGGTAGACGGGATTGGATCCATAGTGGTGTATTGATATGGTGAATATGTGGACTCGTGTGCGCCACCTCAAAAGAGTTACTTGCAGTCGTAGTTCAGGATAGCCACCGAGTCAAAGCTGGCTTGCTGTAGTCAAACTCCACCAACCCCCTTTGTTGATAATGATGCATATGTAGCTGGTTCTGATGTAAGTCTTGCTGGTTACATTTGTACTCACGTTTGCCTATTTTATGTTTTGCAGAGAGACCTCAGTCTCGCTAGTAGTTCCGCGTGGACTTCGACCTTTAGCTTGATACCTCAACTACGATCTTGTGCCCTCGGCAGGATCTGGTAGTTAGTCAGGCTATCAGCCTTTTTCATTGTAGATGTCTGTACTCAGACATGTTAAGCTTCCACTTGTGCCTTGACTTGTATGCTCTGTATGTTGGGTCATGAGACCCATGTTTGTAATATCTCACTCCTCGGAGCCTAATGAATAAACATTTGAGTTATGTTGTGATGCCATGTTGTATTTACACATATCGAGCATATTGTGTGTATGATTGAAATGCTTGGTATGTGTGGGATCCGACAACCTAGTTGTTTATCCTTTGGTAGCCTCTCTTATGGGGAAATGTAGTCTTGTGCTTCCATGAGCCATAGTAGTCCGCTCTGAGCCCGGTTCACCGAGTCCTGCTAGCCCAAAGACTACTGCTCCTAACACTTGACTGGCGGCATGTGTTTCACTTCGTTCGTGTATACGCCCTACGGGAAATGTCACGCGGTGACATCCGAAGTCCTGCCTAGCCTTCTACAGCCCAGGTTCCCGGAGTCCTGTTAGCCCAGTGCTACAGCCCAGATTCACACGCTGCTGACCGACATGCTCGAAGTTGATTCATGTATGCCTGTCCCCATGGGTTAGTGCCGCTTCGGGTTCACGATTAGCCATGTCGGCCCGGGTTCTCTGTCATATGGATGCTAGCGACACTATCATATACGTGAGCCAAAAGGTGCAAACGGTTCCGGGCCATGGTAAGGCGACACCCGTGGGAATACCGTGCGTGAGGCCGCAAAGTGATATGAGATGTTACTGGCTAGATCGATGTGACTTGGAATCGGGGTCCTGACAGCTTTGGTATCAGAGCCTGATTGCCTGTAGGATTACCAAGCCAAACCGGTCGAAGTTGTGTCTACAAATGCTTTAGTTATGTAAGGGAATTGATTGTGAAAGGGAACGTAAGGCTCTTTTTACTCCTTATACCTCATGGCCTTCTGATCTGAGTCAACCTCTTCTCTTCTACGGGGATTAAGAACTAGGCCTTCTCATCTATCTACCAGGATGACGTGTTACTAATCCATAGACTTATAGGATTGTTAGTTTCAAATCTCAGTTCAGTTTCTACTACTTCTGTGTGTTCATAGTTGGTCTCAGAACCTTGATATTGTGATGTTGAGTGGTCATGCCACCATTTTTGTAGGATGTCTCAAATCATTTTGAGCATTTACAGCCGTTATGTTGTCCGAGTCATCCCAGGTTTCTAAATAGTCTGATGCATTTGCAAATCCTTTTCCTCTGGTTTCGATGTTCCTTTGGGCCAGGTTAATCACACTAATTGCTGAGTTGAGGTATTCTACTACCTCGACATATATGTTTGAGTTATTATTATGACCCTAGGTGTCTTAGGGGATCATCTAGTAAGCTAGCCATGATTTGTGTCCCAGTGTGATGATTCTGGCCTTTATTCCCGAAAGCATCCCGTGATGCCACTTAGTAGTAGGTATTCTACTCCTTGGGTTTTGAACCCGAGATTCACCCTACTTACTTCATGTTGATAGTGTTGCTAGTTCCTTTAGGATATTAGTAACCTTTGTGATAATCCTCAAAGTTCGTGGTATTACCTTCTTCCAAGTACCATGAACTGCTTATGGCAGATGTTCCTCGCTGAACCGAAAGATCACAATCAGTGTGCTCTTGTCGAGTTCTCGATTCTATGTTGTGAATCCGCCAGTTCTACTTTCCTGCATGGGTTATCCGGAAGAAACCTGTTGAACTTGATTCGACATACTAACCTATGCATCCAAACTCAGAAAGTTATATGTTCCTCGAGTTGTTCCTCCTTAGTTGTATTCTGACCCCCGTCTATCAATTGATAGTCAAGGGTATGTGTGCGATCGTGTGTCAGTGTACTAAGGTAGGGGTACCTTAGTACCCGAACACTGTGCACGGCGATCATAGGCGTCCCAGCAAAGCCTTGCCGGGCGTCTGCCAAGACCCTCTGCGGCCCTTCGGAAAACAAGACTCCGGCAAGAGGGGCTTGCCGTGGAGCCATTCAAGAACAAAGCAGTCAAGACCCCGGCAAGAGGAGCTTGCCGGGAAGGCCACTCAGGGCGCAAAGGAAAACAAGGCCCCGGCAAGAGGAGCTTGCCGGGAAGGCTTGGCGGGCGCTGAACCCCCAAGTGCGACAAGGTTCCTGCCGCGGCAAGGCGCTTGCCGGGGCGGGCGACCTCTCTTCATCTCCGCTCCAGCTCACCCGCCAACGTGTCACCACGGGGCTCTCCCAAGTACGCGTGTCGACGGGCTGTGCAGCCAGCGGGGAGTAGCGACAGACGGCGCTGACAAGCTACCATCATGGCGAACGGAGGCGCACTTAACGGTCCTGTTACCTTCGTTCAGGCGATCGAGGCGGGCATTGATGACCCTTGTCCCTTGCCGTCAGAATTAGGTATAGACTACTGTACACTGTACAAAGCGGTGTACCAACCTATGTTTTTACCATTGTAACCTTGTCTACTTGCCACATGTGGTAACCCCTTGTGCCTATAAAAGGAGGCCCGAGGGCAACGTAGAAGGGGTTCGGGCTCGGTTCGGTCTAGCTCCGGCTTAGTTCATCACATTCACACCACACTCAGGCTAGGTCTTGTAGCTCCCATTGCTCCCTAGCAAGAACACAAGATAATCCACAAAGCAGCAGTAGGAGTATTATCTCTCCGGAGAGCTCCGAAGCTGGGTAAATCCGCTCGTGTGCATCGCCTTGATCTGCTCTTTGTGCAATCTCCGCCCCCCTCCGAACCACAAGGGGCCCAGGTCCCGTAGGTGCTCGTGGGGCACGATCAGTTCTCCCCCGACATCTTTGGCGCGCCAGGTAGGGGGCGTCGAGGCTGTGTGAACCCGATCCGGCGGTCGCACGAGCAACTTCATCGACATCTTCGTCGACATGGCGCCGAAGAAGAAGCCTTCGGCAGCAGCTGAGCCGTCCGCGTCGAACCCACCACTGTCGGAGCCGTTAGGTGGTGGGGGAAACGCTGGCGGAGGGACCGGCGTCGTTGAGAGAGCCCACGATGCCGCCAGGTCCAAGGACAAGGCAGCGCAGGCGTCGGCGTCAGAATCTGCGCCGCGTCCATCGTAGGAGGCGCGGGACAGACAACGTCATGATACTCGCGGCACCATCCGCTCATTGGATCAAGGCCAAGCTGGAGGATCCCGAGACCCTCGAGACCCGCATGCACCTCAGCATGCCGGTACGAGTGGAGTACGGTCGCTTGGGCGGGATACTGCTCCTCCTAACTTGGTTAGGAGTCCGAGCACATCTCGCTCTTCGCTCCGTACGCCGTTGCCGCCGACCACACCAGCGAAGCCTTGGCAAGAGCTCGCCACTCTAGATTACCCTCCAACGGCCGATAAGGTCGACGAATGGAGGGCCACAATTCAGAGTCTCATCGGCCGCCAGCGGCGACGCCCCGCTGCAACCGAGCGCCAGAAGCCGCGGCGAGGCGACAAGGCGCGAGCCGATGGCGGCAGACTTGCGAAGTGCACCCACCGTACACTCCCCTTCCGAAGGCCAAGATCGCCGACTCGCCGGATCCACCTCGACAGCGACTCCACAGCGTCGCCGGATCCGCGAGCTCGTCGCGACAACGCCAAGTTCTTTGAGAACGGCGAGAGGAAGACGCCGCGAACCCGTATTGGCGCCAAGAGAAGCGCGTCAATCGACCAACGCGCGGGCCCACTGTCGATATGCATGCGCCAGGGAACCAGCGACTTGCCGTCTGTGTGGGTTGCCCTGCGTTCACTTTCGTGGCGGCGGCAAGTCCGTGGCCCGACAAGAAAAACTTCAAACCAGACGTGCCGGAGAAGTACGACGGCAGGACACACCCATCGGAGTTCCTCAGCATCTACACCATCGCGGTGCAAGCTGCGGGGGGACGAGACGACAAGATCCTCGCCAACTACTTCCCCTTGGTGCTCAAGCCAAACGTCAGATCTTGGCTCATGCACTTGCCGGATGGCTCTATTTCTTCTTGGGCAGATTTGTGCCACCAGTTTGTTGGCGCCTTCACAGGCGGCCACAAGCCTCATGGCTAGGAGATTGATTCTCCACCTGCTTGCCCAGAAGGAGGGGAGTCTCTGCAAAATTCATCAAGAGATTCATCGAGTGCACTACAACATCCCAGACGTCCACCCTGCTGCGATGATCGGTCGTTCCATCGTAATGTACGCAATCGCAGGATGAGGGAGGAGATGGCGATGTGCAAAGTGAAAGACGCCACGAGCTCTACGCCCTGGCCGACAAGTGTGCCTTGCTGAAGAAGGAAGAAGACTCCTGGAGAGAATGTGGGAGCAGAGTCGGCGGTGAGGGATCGCCTGCACGCGAATAGCCAGCGGCGAAAAACAGGAGGAAGAAAATCAAGAAGTACTAGTTGTCGAGCAGTCCGGCAAGGATGGTGCCGCCAACAAAGCCAAGGCCGGTGGCTCCGGCAAGGAGGTTGCCGTTGACGCAGACCGCCAAGCTGTGGCGGCCGCCGACAAGCCCGACAGCTCAACAAGCAAGATCAGTAAATCCACCGCACTAAGGGCCACGATCTCGAGCTGCAAAAAGTCGAGCAGCTTGTTGAGCTACAGAGAGCTGAATACGGCGAGACAAGGAGAAAGACCAAGAAGGTGCAGGTGCCGCAAGTAAGAAGAGACCCGGTCGAGGAGGACGCCAAGCAAAGCGAAAGCAGCGGCAAGGAGACAGACCTCCCGTGGCGCGACAAGGAAGAAGATGAAGATGAAGATGACGAGGACGATGAAGACGATGAGACTGATGAGCAGGAGTTTCAAAAGGCAACAGAGGTCCTTTGCGTCGACGGTGGTGCGTCTCAGCATTCCTCGCACCGCCAACTCAAGCAATGGATGCGTGAGGTCAATGCAGCGTAACCATCCCTAGAGTCACGCAAACCTCACGAAGTGGTCCAGCACGCCCATCATCTTTGACATTGAGGATCACCCGATCGCATCACTGCGGTCGGGTGTTTGCCGATGTTGGTCTCACCAACCATCCGTAACCTCAAGGTCACAAAGATGTTGGTTGACGGCGGGGCCGGCCTGAATTTGATCTCCTCCGAAGTGCTCCAGAAACTTCAAATCCTCGACAGCGAGCTCAAGAAACTAGTACTTTCAAGGAATCAACCCAGGAAGGAGCAAGCCCAAAGGGAAGATCACGTTGCCGGTAACATTCGGCGATGAGCTCAACTTCGAACTGAGAGGGTCACGTTTGGCGTCGCTGATTTCCGTTGCCCTACAATGGCATACTTGGCCGCCCAGCACTCGCCAAGTTCATGGCCGCCTCATTATGCTTACAACCTACTCAAGATGCCCGCCCGATAAGCGTCATTTCTGTCCATGGCGACAAGAAAGATGCACTTATCTGCGCCGACAAGATTTACCGGGATGCAGCAGCAGCGACAAATAGTAAACCACTTACCACTGAAGCTCCCGGGGGGAAGAAGACCACCAGGTTCGGCAAGAGCTCTGTTGCCCACTCCGGCAAGCGCACCTCTTCGGAGTGCTGCGCTACCGTCGAGGACGCACCATCGAGCTCCACCGGCAAGTGCAACCAGACGATGGCAGCTCCGCCAAAGACCAAGAAGGTGCCCGCCAAGGAGGACGGCACTAGTGGTACCTTCACCATCAGTGCCACGCTTGATCCTAAATAGGAAGGCGAGCTCGTTGCTTTCCTGCGGGCGAATGTCGATGTGTTTGCATGGCAACCATCGACATCCCGGAGTTCCTGTGAAAGTAATTGAGCACCACCTAGCTGTCTGTCCTCACGCCGCCCGTCAAGCAAAGAGTTAGGAAGCAGCGGTGGGCGCCAAGAGTTCATAGCGAAGAAATCAAGAAATTGGAAGCAGCAGGGCTTGTCGAGGAGTCCTCCACCCCACGGTTGGCCAATCCGGTAGTGGTACGCAAGGCTAATGGGAAATGGAGACTTTGTATTGACTTCACAGATGTTAATAAAGCTTGTCCCAAGGACCCATTTCCCTTGCCACATATCGACCAGATTGTTGACTCCACGGCTGGATGCGATCTGCTTTCATTTCTTGATGCATATTCAGGATATCATCAGATCTTCATGGCAGAAGAGGATGAAGAGAAAACCGCATTCATTACACCATGTGGCACGTACTGCTTTATACGGATGCCTTTCGGTTTGAAGAATGCTGGTTCAACCTTTGCAAGGGTAGTCCATGATGCCTTTGGAGCACAGATACACATAAATGTAGAAGCCTACATGGATGATATAGTGGTCAAGAGCAAGGACAAAGCGACTCTGGTTCAGGATTTGGATGAGACGTTTGCAAACCTGCGCAAGATCAATCTCAAGCTCAACCCCGAGAAGTGCGTGTTTGGAGTCCCTTCCGGCAAGCTTCTCGGGTTCTTTGTATCTTAGCGGGGAATTGAAGCCAATCCCGACAAGATCAAGGCTATTGAGCAGATCGAAGCACCAAAGCGCGTCAAGGATGTCAGGAGACTTGCCGGTTGCGTGGCTACTCTCAGCAGGTTCATCTCTAAGTCTGCTGAACGCGCCCTGCCGTTTTTCAAGATTTTGAAAAGGGAAGGTCCGATGAAATGGACTCCCGAAGCGGAGGCTGCGCTGCAGGACTTGAAGAGATACCTGTCCTCCGCTCCAATACTTGTCGCACTTAAGCCACAAGAGAAGTTGCTGCTGTATATAGCGGCGACCAATCAAGTGGTTAGTGCTGCGTTAGTAGCGGAGAGGGAGGCAGATGATGAGCCGGCAAGCGAGGCAGGCGCATCCAGCGACAAGCAAGGGGCTTCGCCGTCAAGCTCTGGTCCCGACAAGGACGGATCAGCGTAGGGTTGCGACAAGATACAAAAGAAGATGGTGCAGCGCCCAGTATACTTTGTCAGTTCCCTTCTGCAGGGGGCTAAATCGAGGTACTCTGGTGTGCAGAAGCTGCTTTTCGGCCTCCTCATGGCCTCGAGAAAGCTGCGCCATTACTTCCAAGCACATGAGATAACAGTTGTCACTCGCTTTCCGCTGAAGAGGATTTTGCAAAATCCAGAAGGAACAGGCAGGATTGTTGAGTGGGCGCTGGAACTGTCAAGCTTTGGTCTCAAGTTCGAAAGCACTTCAACTATCCAGCGGGGCATTGGCAGAATTCATAGCAGAGTGGACGCCAACGCGGGATGAAGAGATTCGAGACGCGAGCATCCCGTCAAGGAGGCAAATAAAGAATGGCTGATGTACTTTGACGGTGCCTTCTCGCTGCAAGGCGCCGTGCCGTGCGGCGTCTTGCTTATCGCACCCACCGGGAGCACCTCAAATACATAGTCCAAATGCACTTTCCCAAGGAACAAGCAACAAATAATACTGCAGAGTATGAAGGCTTGCTTGCCGGTCTCAGGATTGCGGTGGACCTTGGGATCAAGAAGCTCATTGTCAGGGGAGACTCGCAACTTGTCGTCCGCCAAGTAAATAAAGATTATCAGAGTTCGTTGATGGAGGCGTACGTCGATGAAGTGAGGAAGCTGGAAGAGCACTTTGAAGGCCTGCAAATGGAACACGTTCCAAGAGCGCAGAATGATATAGCTGATGGCCTCTCCAAATGTGCTGCACTTAAGTTACCTGTGGAACCAGGGATTTTTGTGCTCAAGCTGACTCAGCCAACCGTGACACCATCAACAGGACAGAGCAAGAAGAGAAAATTGGTTTCTGGCGACTACTTTCCGGCAGAGCTCTCTGAAGCCGCCGCCAAGAAGGTCCCTAAAACCAACGCAAATATCACTGAGGAGCAGTCTGCTCCGACAAACCATGCAGTTTGTATCGTTGAAGCAAACGCTCCCGACAAGCTTAGCTCCGGCAAGCTTGATGGGGATCATCGAGCTCCGGCGGACCCGCAGGTCCTTGCCGTAGAAGCTGATGGTCCCGCAGTGATAGATGAGCCTTTAGTCCTTGTTGTCGAGCCACAGGCTACAACATGGGCACAGCAGATCGTCCATTTCCTTCAGACAGGAGAACTTCCCAAAGAGTAAGAAGAAGCGGAAAAAGTAGCCCGGCAGTCAAGTATGTACCAGTTTGTTGATAACATCCTGTACAGAAGAAGACTCAACGGAGTGAAATTGAAGTGTATTTGCCGGGAAGATGGATAGAAGTGGTTGGCGGAGATACACGGAGGCATATGTGGTCACCACATTGGCGCAAGAGCACTTGCCGGCAAAGCTTTCCGGCAAGGTTTCTTCTGGCCGGAAGCCCTCCAGGATGCGACTGCACAAGTAACCAAGTGTGAAGCGTGCCAGTTCCATTCAAGACAGATACACCAACCAGCTCAAGCTCTCCAGACGATCCCTTTATCCTGGCCCTTCTCGTGCAGGGCTCGACATCCTCGGCCCCTTCCCCCGAGCTGTCGGGGGCTTTGAATACTTGTACGTCGCAATCGACAAGTTCACAAAGTGGCCGGAAGTGGAACCAGTGAGGAAGGTGACAGCACAGTCAGCCATCAAATTCTTCAGGTCAATTGTTTGTCGTTTTGGGATTCCTAACCGGATAATCACTGACAACGACACACAGTTCACGAGTCGCACCTTCATGCAATATGCCCAAGATCTTGGCGCCAAGATCTGCTTTGCTTCCGTTGCTCATCCGAGAAGCAACGGTCAAGCAGAGAGAGCAAACGCTGAAGTGCTGCGAGGACTCAAGACCAGAACTTTCGACAGGCTGCGCAAGTGCGGAAGGAACTGGATCGAGGAGCTGCCAGTGGTTCTTTGGTCGATCAGGACGATGCCAAATCGAGCCACTGGCCAGACACCCTTTGCTCTAGTCTACGGAGCAGAGGCAGTTCTCCCCACGGAACTCGTATATGGGTCACCTCGAGTGCTCGCTTATGATGAGCTTGAGCAAGAGCAGCTGCGACAAGATGACGCGCTGCTCCTCGAGGAAGATCGTCTTCAGGCTGCTGTACGAGCTGCTCGTTACCAGCAAGCTTTGCGTAGCTACCATAGTCGCAAAGTTAATGCCAGAAGCTTCGAGGAAGGCAACCTTGTTCTTCGGCATGTTCAATCCGCCAAGAATTCCAACAAGTTGACGCCGAAGTGGGAAGGCCCTTATCGGGTGAAACGATTCACTAGGCCCGGCGCTGTCCGCCTTGAGACCGAAGATGGCTTTCCGGTGATCAATTCCTGGAACATAGAGAATCTTCGCAAGTTTTACCCATGAGGCGCGGTTGCCGGAACCCGTTCCGGCAACCACCCTTTTGTACATGTCTTGCCGCTGTTGAATGTAATCCTTTGTACAAAGCGAGGCGCGAGACCCGTGCATCGAAGAAGCCTATGGTTGCGCACATTTTGTCAATACATGCTTCCATAATCATATATGCATGTGTTTACTAACATCTTGTGCAGCACCCGCTCCCGGTAAGCGATAATAAGCCATTAGGCTCCATAACTTTATTTTTCTCTTCTTTCTTCTCAAACAAGAAGAAGGTTCATCCACCCACAAGTTAACCGGGGGAGGAGGAGGAGATAATGGTGTGGGCTGACAAGCGTCGCTCGAGGAACTGTCGCCTTGCCGGAAAATGGACAACAAAAAAGCTAAGTTGCTAAGTTTAAGCGACCAGTTTTAAATTTTGAAGTTATCTTCCTCGAACGATAGTACTTTGTATGGAAAACCTGTGCGCGGAGGAACCGAATCGTGACTGGTCGCGCCCTTACTTTGTTTCGAGTCCACTCAACAACTTAAGTGAGCTGCAGCTAGTCCGCGACGAGGTTGCTTGTCGGTAGCGACCCCGCCAGCAGGCTGCTGAAGTTCCGCACTCGGCGCTCGTGGCAAGGGTGCCTGCACCGACAAGTTTCCCTGAAAAGCGTAGGGCAGTAACATACAAGGGAAGAAATCGAATAAAGGAAATAACAGTGCATTCGATTGCCTAAGATAGTGTATATTACAAAAATAACTTATCGCGGCACTAGCTAAATTGTTCTCAGAACTGAAATAACAGCGAAGAGAAGAAAGGTGCGCCGGCATCCAAGCCCCGGCAAGCTAGAGTTGCCGGGGGCTGCGGCAAGCCAGAGTTGCCGGGGGCTGCGGCAAACCAGAGTTGCCTGGGGCTGCGGTATCAGATAAGCCTTTCGTCCTTTCTCAAACATCTCTCTTTCATTAAAAACATTCTACTCGGATACAGTCCGTGGAGAGTGAAAAACATGAAAGAGAGGATTACAAGTTTTTAAATGCAGATAAGGCCCGAAGGCTTACAAATTAAAAAGATAAGATGCCCGTAATCCTTTTTCTGTCCCTATCTTGAGGAGGTAGGATAAGGAGGCGGAAGGGCAAAGGCGCCTCTGCGCTGAGCTACAGTGTGCCGAAGGCACCAAGGGAACATCTTGGGGGCTCTCCGAGGGCTTGACGGGACGGCGGCGCCGAAGCGGGCTCAAGACGGGCGGCAGGACGTCAGCCGCTGTCGAGGGCACTACGCCCTCGTACTCCGACGGCCTTGTCGCCATCCTCTTCCCTTCCGCAGCCTCCCCACGCCAGCCGCCAAGGAGACGACCCGGGGAGTTCAAGGAGCCGGCGACACGGATGACGGGGTCGCCGGTGACGCGTGGAGCGGCGCCCGACAACTAGTTGGGCCCGCTACCCTCATCGTCGCTGTCGCTCTCCTCCTCGCCACTCTCGCTCGAGGAGGAATCTTCGCTGTCGGAGGAGCTATCCACGCAGCACCTCGCTCGAGTGCCGAGGTCCCAGAAGACCTTGACGGAGAGGAGATCCCCCTCCATTAACTTAAAATGGAGGGTAAACCCCGCCAGCAAGTTCTGGATGCGGCCGAACGTCTTCCACCCGCGATCAAGATACATCACATTAGGGGCTGGGAATACAACGCGGACTCGCATGCCGCTGATCCCACAGCCTCTCATGTGCAGCCTCAACGTCTCGGGCGGATCCGACTCCATCGCGCTCGCGAACGGAGCTGGAAGCCGGAGGCGACGACGAGGCGCCCGGCGCAGCTTGACGAAGAACTCGCAAGGGTCGTCCCCTGTATGGACCGCCGCAGGGAGGGGAACCGCCAGCGGGGGCGGAGACGGCACGCCGCCCCGCCCGCCTCTTCCCCGAGCGCCTCGTCCTCGTCCACGACCTCGCCCCCGAAGGGGAACCGCCGGCGGAGGCGGAGAGGGCGCGCCGCCTCGTCCGCCTCTTCCCCGAGCTCCTCGACCTCGTCCACGACCTCGCCCCCTCCCTCTTCCCCTCGTGGCTGGCTCTGCCACCCCGGGCGTGGGATTGGGAGGGGTGCGCTGTCTAGCTGCGACCCTGGCCGCCACTGATGAAGAACCAAGGATCACTTTCTCCATGGCGAGTGGGGGAAAGGGGAGCTGAAGCTGAAGGAAGGAAGAGATGGGAGAGTGCGGGCTTCTGCGCTCCCCTTCCGCCCTTCTTAAAAGAAGCAAGGTGGGGGCTCGGCCGCCCCGCTCAGCGAATCAAGGTACAGGAAGAGCAGGGAGTCGGGACAGACCTGCTGCCTCTGCTCGCAACGGCCCAGTTTTCCACTTCCACCGTCCGTGACCCCAAGGGCATGGGAGCCATGTGGCAGAGATGCAGAACTGAGGCGACAGATGAGGCGACCTCGCACGCCGCCCACTTCCCCCACGACACCGCAATTGACGCGTGCCGTTACAGGGGAACGCGGTGGATACGGAGTGGATTTGGTTTGGACCTAGGCCGCGCGTGCCCGTGCCCTGTTTTGGGCCTGGCCCAACAGCGCTCGGCACCGAGTATGGCCTAGGCCCGGGGGCTCCTGTCGGTGTACTAAGGTAGGGGTACCTTAGTACCCCGAACCTGTGCACGGGCAGTCGCAGCGTCCCCGCGGCAAGCCTTGCCGGGCGTCTGCCAAGACCCTCTGCGGCCCTTCGGAAAACAAGACTCCGGCAAGAGGGGCTTGCCGTGGAGCCATTCAAGAACAAAGCAGTCAAGACCCCGGCAAGAGGAGCTTGCCGGGAAGGCCACTCAGGGCGCAAAGGAAAACAAGGCCCCGGCAAGAGGAGCTTGCCGGGAAGGCTTGGCGGGCGCTGAACCCCAAGCGCGACAAGGTTCCTGCCATGGCAAGGCGCTTCAAAGGCGGGCGATCTCTCTTCATCTCCGCTCCAGCTCACCCGCCAACGTGTCACCACGGGCTCTCCCAAGCACGCGTGTCGACGGGCTGTGCAGCCAGCGGGAGTAGCGACAGACGGCGCGACAAGCTACCATCGTGGTGAACGGAGGCGCCTTAACGGTCCTGTTACCTGTTTCAGCGATCGAGACGAGCATTGATGACCCTTGTCCCTTGCCGTCAGAATTAGGTATAGACTACTGTACACTGTACAAAGCGGTGTACCAACCTATGTTTTTACCATTGTAACCTTGTCTACTTGCCACATGTGGTAACCCCTTGTGCCTATAAAAGGAGGCCCGAGGGCAACGTAGAAGGGGTTCGGGCTCGGTTCGGTCTAGCTCCGGCTTAGTTCATCACATTCACACCACACTCAGGATAGGTCTTGTAGCCCCCATTGCTCCCTAGCAAGAACACAAGATAATCCACAAAGCAGCAGTAGGAGTATTATCTCTCCGGAGAGCTCCGAAGCTGGGTAAATCCGCTCGTGTGCATCGCCTCGATCCGCTCTTTGTGCAATCTCCGCCCCCCTCCGAACCACAAGGGGCCCAGGTCCCGTAGGTGCTCGTGGGGGCACGATCAGTTCTCCCCCGACATCGTGTTTATCAATGCCTATTATCATTGTGGTCCGTCAAGCCATTCTATTCCGGAATGACTAGGAGAAACAAACTCCAGTACCTTATCCATATCCAGGATTGGGTCAAAGTAGTTGTATTCCGCAGTTCAAATGCCAATCCATCCTTTGCTCTGTTCTACCTCGGAGTATTACCCCCTTTATGTCAGGATTGTCATGAGAATTGCACCATTTCTCATGAATTCTAGACGTACTGATACTTCTCGCTACCATTATTCATTCCTCGGTCCCGTATTGTTGTAACCGGAATGCCGACAAGTGAAATGTGATGTGTGAAATCGATACTCCTAGCAACATCGTTGCTTGGTAGTTAATGGACAATATTCCCATTCCTAGTGTGTTGGTTATTAAATCATCATCTTAAGATTGATCGTGCTACCTAGTCCTTATTTCTGGTGCACTCTTTGATCAATGAGTTAGGATTGTGTCAATTCCTCACTCTTTTGATCATATCATCTTGCCCTGAAAAGCAGGATTGTTCTTGAGCTTAGTAACATATCGGTGGTTCGTTATATTCCGATTATCTTCTCGGAAGTATCACCAGGTTGTCACCTGACCGCTATGTTGAGTTCGTGATCAAGTTGGTTTTCCTCTAAACCAGCCATTCTCCAAGAATCTATGTTGGATACCCCTGAGCTAGTTGGTTAAGCTAAACAACAACTTGGAGAGTTGGAAGATGAAAGCTTGTCCGACTTAGTTCATTTTAAGGGATATCCTTTTGAGTGTGTGTTGAAGAAAGATGATATCTTCATCGATTGGTCCTCGTGATCAGTTGTTGGATCTATTGCCTTGTCAAAACTTTGACTTGAGTATGGGCCATCGTCAAGTCAAATCAGAACCAACGATGTTCGTAATGTTGTCTTACTCGTGGTTGATCCTTCGAGCATACACCATTACATCTTTTGGTCTGACCAATGCTATCACCGTGTTCACATGATGGTGGAAGTCCAGTGATATGGATATTCCGATGAGTTGTTGTTGAACCCCATCAGCAGCATTTTGTCTCCCCCATGATTCATGCTGAACATCAACCTAGTGTTGAAAAAATTATAAGCAATGCCTTCGTGTTCCGTTCATGAAGCTTCTGCTTGGATGGAAGGAGTGACTACCTCGAATTCATGTGCATTTGGTGCAAGATGTCGCCGTGAGTTCGAGAAAGATTGTTTTTGCTTCCTCTGGTACCATCCCAAGTCAGTCATGCATGTGCGAAGTATTCTATGGTTTGACAGGCTCGCAACCTTCATTCCATATGTATCCCTAGCATACCAAGCCACTAACTGATTTGTTGAAGGAGAAGAAGTTCCTTCTTAAGAGCATGCCTTATGCAAGGACTTCGTTATCCTTGATGATGGTTCCCCACCTGAACTCGGTAGTGTTTTGTTGTAAGACTACCATGTGGTCATGCATGTCTGGGACAACGTGTTCACATGTGTTTAGCAGAACCAGCTCAAGTTTTGGAGCTTGCTACCTTAGTTCATTCCTCGAGAATCTCGCAACGCCATCTCGTCGAATCGTGTTGCAAACTTTCTTTCAGACATGCTGAGTCTGAAGTATCCTATCACCAATCGGATCTGAATCTCAGGCAGATATGATGGTTGGAACATTCCCAACAGTTGCGTCTTGTTCTCAACTTGCACCGCCATTGTGCCAATTTCCCATGGGCTGCCCTTCTCAGCAGTTGCTGTCCAAGATCATCTTTAAAAGTGGACTTGTCATGGGTCCCATCCATTTCCGGTGATAAGCAAAAGTCATCCATTGCGTTGTCTTCAACAAGGTAGTCCACATCATCCATCCTAGTCCGAGTATGCCATTCCTTCGAACTCTTTCAATGATCAATTGTAAATTGCCTTAAGATGGTATGAAGAGTGTCAATGATCAATGGATCAAAAGTAATTCTTTTTTCCACTTAAGGGAGCAGTTCAACGAGTCACCTTCTCCAAGGTGCCCCGTTACGGGATCATGGCAATTATTTCCTTGCCACCTTGACACCACCCACCATCTTTCTAAGCGTGGAATTGTTGCCCACCAAATCAAACCCTGTCGTTTGTTCTTCCATCCCTCTCGATGTGTTTTGTGTCTCAACTTGAGATGTTTCAACATCTCATTCCGCGAGTTGATATTGTATAGCTCGATCTTTGAGAAGATATATCCTAGTAGAGTTTATTTCCGTCATCATTGCGTGGATGAAGATCTCAAAAGAGAGGATGTCAAGATCAGCATATGCAACGAATCAACAACCTCGAGGAGACAGTTGGATCATGAAGTTTGTGATGCTTAGTGTCCCCTTTGTCTTCTTACCTCACGTCTTGAATCTCAAGGCGAGATTCTTGTTTAGTGGGGGTGAGTTGTCACATCCCTAGCCTTACCTTGCACTAGGCTAGCACTTGTCTGTTGCATCATGTTTAAATTATTTTGAAACTTGAAATGGGGATTGATCAAACCCTAGCACCAGATCAAATAAAATAGGTTCAACATAAAAACATTTTCAATGAACCTGAAATGCCCTTCTAAAATGTTCATCACCTCTTCCTTGGTCTTAAACCACTGTCAAAAGTGATGCACAAATTTCTAGGTCACTCTAAGGTCACTGGATTAAATCTTTAGTTATTTGAGTTTGGGCATTTAAATTATATAAAATATTTCAAATGCTCAAATAACCCCAGACTAAGATGTTCCATGCTGGATATATTCCAAGTAGCGGCCATGTGCAGTTTGGTGAGTTTTGGAGTTGCCTAAGTATTTTTAGAAATGCACCAAACCTACAGAAATAAAAATAAAACAGAAACAAATGAAAAATCCTATTACCTGGCCAAACCCATGCCCTGCCCACTGGCGGCCAACCTTGTGGCTGGCCCGTGCCGACCAGTTGCTTGTCCCCGCCAGTGTGGTGGGAGCTGACGTCGACGAGCGCGAGCTTGCCACGGCGTCAACTGCTTGCCGCCCACGCCCCTGGACACCTGGGCGAGCTCCACGTCACCGCCCCGACCCCGTGGACATCTCGCATTCCCCCTGCCTCTCTCTCTCGCTCTCCCTCCTCCATGGCTGACGCTGCTGCGCCCGCGCCACCGTGAAACCGCGTCCACCGTCATCCCTGTAGCGAGCCACCGTGTCCAACAACTCCGCGGTCGTCGACTCCGTCGAGCAGCCCGAGCCCTGCTTCGTCTTCTTCGAGCTCATCTTCACCGAGCACCGCCGCAGATCCCCTTCGCCGTCGCCGCCGCCTCAGCTCGTCCCCGACCGCGCTGTCTGCTCCTACGTGACCACCGTGAGCTCAGCTATCTCCTCCCCCTTCTCATTCTCGCTCTCGAGCACCGCAGCGACGCCATGGAGCTTCACCGCACGCGCCACTGCCAAGCTCGTCGCCGACGCGTCTCCGGCCAACCACCGGCCACACCACCGTGTCCAACACACTCCCTGCATGCGAGGAGTCCAACGCACCTCACCACGTGCCTCGCCGTGCCCCGTAGCCTCGGGTTCATCTTCACCCGACTCCAGCGACCGCCAAGGTCATCGCTGGCGACGTTTCCGGCCACCCCGAGCTCCTCCACCGCCACCAAACACTGCAGCCTTCTCCCAGCTACGCGTAGATGCCCTTCGCTGCTCATTTGGTCGCCGAAACGTGTTAGTGCACTCTCACCGCCGCATCTGGCCTCGCCGGCGGCTAAACGCCGGCGAGTTTGAACCGTAGACCTTGACTGGGTGGGCCCAGGTTGACTCCCCTGAGTCTATGACAAGTGGGGCCCCCCTCTACTAATTAACTCTGATTAGAACTAACTAAATTTAGTTAGTTTAATTAACTGCTGACACGCGGCACCCACAAGTCAGGTTGACCTGGACGTCCCCTTTGACCACTGACGTCACCCTGACGCACTGCTGACGCAATAACTAATTTCTGGATTTATTTTAATATAGAAAATTCCATAAATTGTTGCAAACTTCAAAAATTCATAGAAATTAATCTGTAACTCCAAATGAAATAATTTATATATGAAAAATGATCAGAAAAATCCAATGTATCCATCTGTACCACTTCCATGCATGTTAGAACAACTTATGGCTGCTGTTTAGGCAAAATCATACAAATGGCATTTAAACTCTCACATATGGAGTTTGAATTTGAACCTAGGGTTCAAACCAACTCCATTTAACATGTTGCTAGTTGCATTAGCTCAAAACACACCATATTTCCATGTCATGATCATGCATCATATTGTTGCATTGCATTGATTGTGTTCTTCCTTGTTTGCCGGTATTTGTCCCCTCTCGATAGACGTGGTTTCGACGATGAGTTCGATGACACCGATGAAGAACTATACTATCTGCAGAAGTGCCAGGCAAGCAAAACCCCCTTGTTCATTCCGATACAAACCCACTCTCTCGCTCCTTCTCTCTTTTACTACATTAGGACAACATCGATTCAACTGTTACTTGCTGCGGTAGTTGAACCCCTTATCCTCTGCATGACCTGTCATTGCCACAGTAAATAGATGAAACCCACTAGCATGAGTAGGAGTTGTTTGAGCCCTGATGTGCCTACTCATTCATGCTTGTTTGTCGTACCTGCTATTTCTTACAGTTGTGTCAAGTCTGATTCATCGGGGATGAATCGGAGGTGTGTGAACATGTCCTATAGCTGAGAGCTAAGTGTGTCAACACGATTTGGTAAACGTAGCGGTGAGAGGGCATGTAGGAGTACATGGTGGGTTGTCTCATTGCAGCCGTCCTCAGGAACTGAGTTCTGTGTTTGTGATCCATGAACAGTTACTACCACACATTGTGTTCCGGTAACTCGACCCCTCTCGGCTTATTAATCGCCTCGATCTCTGTCCAGGAGTTGCAACTACTTTCTGGTGTTTGTAGGATATGTGTTGGAGGTCGTGCGTAGCGCTGACCCTAGGGGTGGGCTATGATGCGGTAGATACACCATGGCCCGGTGTACCTTGAGCCCGTTTGGTGTCTCGGGAACCCTGCACAGATCGTTTGGGGCTGTGAGCGAAACCCCGGCCGGATCTCCTCGTGGATGGAACCCGAATAGGCGATAAACCTGGACTAGAGACTTGTGTGGTTAGTCAGGTCGTGGCCGACTCCCTCGCCAGGCTTCCTCTTGAAGGTTGCCGAGATACACGATGTGTACATTGTGGTAAGTGGCGAGAGCGTGTGTGAAGAAGTACACCCCTGCAGGGTTATAAATGATCTATTCGAATAGCCGCGTCCACGGTAAAGGACTTTGGGGTTGCCTGTACAGTTCATAGACAAGTGAAAGTGGATACTCTAAAATGCGCAAGATAAGCGTGAGTGCTATGGATGGCGTTCTCGTAGGAAGACGGGATTGGATCCATAGTGGTGTATTGATATGGTGAATATGTGGACTCGTATGCGCCACCTCAAAAGAGTTACTTGCGTTAAGTAGTTCAGGATAGCCACCGAGTCAAAGCTGGCTTGCTGTAGTCAAACTCCACCACCCCCCTTTGTTGATAATGATGCATATGTAGCTAGTTCTGATGTAAGTCTTGCTGGGTACATTTGTACTCACGTTTGCCTGTTTTATGTTTTGCAGAGAGACGTCAGTCTCGCTAGTAGTTCCACGTGGACTTCGACGTTTAGCTTGATACGTCAGCTACGATCTTGTGCCCTCGGCAGGATCTGGTAGTTAGTCAGGCTATCAGCCTTTTTCATTTGTAGTTGTCTGTACTCAGACATGTTAAGCTTCCGCTTGTGCCTTGACTTGTATGCTCTGTATGTGGGGTCATGAGACCCATGTTTGTAATATCTCGCTCCTCGGAGCCTAATGAATAAATATTTGAGTCGTAGAGTTATGTTGTGATGCCATGTTGTATTTACACATATCGAGCATATTGTGTGTATGATTGAAATGCTTGGTATGTGTGGGATCCAACAACCTAGTTGTTTATCCTTGGTAGCCTCTCTTATGGGGAAATGTAGTCTTGTGCTTCCATGAGCCATAGTAGTCCGCTACAGCCCGGTTCACCAGAGTCCTGCTAGCCCAACACTACTACTCCGGAACACTTGACTGGCCGGCATGTGTTTCACTTCGTTCCTGTGTCTGTCCCTACAGGGAAGTGTCATGCGGTGACATCCGGATTCCTGCCTAGCCTGCTACAACCCGGGTTCCCGGAGTCCTTTTAGCCCAGTGCTACAGCCCGGATTCACACGCTGCTGACCGACATGCTCGAAATTGATTCATGTATGCCTGTCCCCATGGGTTAGTGCAGCTTTGGGTTCATGACTAGCCATGTCGGACCGGGTTCTCTGTCATATGCATTCTAGCGACACTATCATATACGTGAGCGAAAAGGCGCAAACGGTCCCGGGCCATGGTAAGGCGACACCGTGGGAATACCATGCGTGAGGCCGCAAAGTGATATGAGATGTTACCGGCTAGATCGATGTGACTTGGAATCGGGGTCCTAACAAAAGTACATAATAAAACCAGGTTCCAAACACATGAGCATGTACCATCGCTAATGTATTGTCTATTTCTTCACATTGTATTGAGGACTAAGGATAAAGAGATGAAGTTTATAATACGGTAAGCATAGTATGACAACATTCATATCACAAAACAACCGAGAACAGACAAACAGGCAATTGTAACGTTGTGTGGGCAAGTCCAAAACGGAACTAGATTACGGGTCAAGATCAAAGGAACATCACTCCTCTCTTTTAAACCTTGTAAGGTGCAATGATACGCTAAGACAATTGTGTATGAAATTGAAAAGAGTAATAAACATTGGCTACAAACCATGCAGTTCAAGGCACAAGTTAGAGTAAGTAGTAGTTAAAAGTCATGAGGATTAAGGACTTACAACAGCGGCTTTGACTGGTGTAGTCATGCCCTTCTTCTTGCTGGTGTGACAGACCTTGAAGATTTCCAAAGCATTTGGTTCAGGTACTTTTTGGTCCTTGCGGGCTTTCCTCTGCATTTCGAAAAAGTCAAAATAGATCTGATAATATGGTACATCAAAAAGAGTGAAACAACAGCTAATTACAAGAGCCTCGAAGTGTGCAATATAGCTACGAGATCACGTAAATGCATTTGAATTTCACTTTCGTACGGTTGGCCTTGTTCTTTGAACAGTTCACCTACAAGAAGATAGATTTGTGTGGCACATGCGTAAATAGGACTTCAACATATGATCTGATCATATATATATATATAATGTACCTGATACTTCGGATCAGACCAGTGTTTAACAAGGCCCCTCCAGTCTTCATCGGATATATTTTCCACTGGAGATGTTTGGGAAAGTTCACTGTTAGCCTTGCCTTCAAAGTGAGTTTCCTCAAGTTATATCGATACTGTCACAGAGCAGACTTGAAAACATGGGTGCAAGCTTGTCTGGTTGCATCATCTTGGCTATCCAACTTGAACCTCATCAGTTGAAAATTATGGGAGTCTCATTATCAACAACCTAGAAAGTATGGGACAGACCAAGACGATATTACTAGTGTCCATACATAACCATACTTACAGATAAATGGTCGAGGAAGGTGTTGAACTGGGTTTCGTATTTGTCGTTCATGTACTTAATCCATGTTGGGAGGATACGTACATGACACCTAACGGCAACCGCTGCCTCTGATACTAACTTGGCTGACTCTGTAGCATCACGTGGCCTTTTTAAACCTGCCTCAAAACGGATCTCCATTCTTCCTCCTCTATATTTAGTTAACCTACCGAGCATTATCCCTGATGTTTGTTTCCTCTTGCGCCAAGGTGCTAGTCCAACAACGAACATAGGAAGTGTCAGTGTACATCAAACTGTGAGACTACATATAAAGAAGCATGCAACTGTAACTTGACTCCAGCAACTACCTTCTTGTTGTTGAAGAGTGCTTGGGAAGTAATGTCAGGTGGCAAGGGAGCTTGGGAACGTGCTGCTAGCTCAGTTGACGCGCGAGTAAGTCGTGCAGCTGGTAGTACTGTGGTAGGTGTTGCAAGAACTAGGGTTGTCTCTGTTTGTTTGGTGGCAGCTATTTGTTTCTGTTTGGCTTTTTTTGCAACTCGTGTAGCATGGGATGTCGTGTTTGTATAATTTTCTGCTGGACTTTGACCTTCTATTGCACCATCAGTACCAGGAGAATCTGCAGGATTCATCCGCTTCTCATTCCCTGCCATTCTGTGTTTCTTCCTCTTTCTCTGCGCCATGTTAAGTCATGCCGACAAGAAAAACGAATAACAGTTTAGTTCTTCAGAACAAATTGGTGCGTGATGCAGACGAACTGAACTTTGATGTTAGACAACCACATGATAGGACGATGTAATATGTGTGAAAAACAGGACGGAAGAGATGACCAGAACTATGATGTGTAAACTAAGAAGAAAACATTTCACCAAATTAGAAGCAATGCAATGGAAGGTAGACACCATATGAAAGATGCTACAAATATCGCTCTGCCAAGTTAACAGTGTCTCATCATAAATGGCGTTTAAACAAATTTGAAGCAGTACAAGAAATAAATCATATGCAAGATGCAAACAACATCACACTACCATGTTAGAGGTCTCTCGTCATTAGTGCCATTGCATATTCACAACATTGCATTTTCACAGCTTGTGATGTGTAAACTAAGGAGAAGGCATTTCAACAAATTAGAAGCAATGAAAGCTAGACACCATATGAAAGATGCAACGAATATCACTCTGCCAAGTTAAAATTGTCTCGTCATAAGTGCCATTTCAACAAATTAGTAGTACAAGCTAGAAAAGAATGTGAGATGTAACCTATATCACACTCCGAAGTCAAACGTGTCTTATGATAAGTGATTGTTGTAGGTTACACAACTGTAGTAATTTGATGTAAGCACATGGTGTGATAGATAGATATTGTATGTTCTAGAAGCAGGAACACATGTCTTATTCAAGTATAATGTGTAAAGTAAGCAGATGGAATTCAACAAAATTAGAAGCAATACAAGCTAGACATCACACATAACATGCAACCACATATAACAGTGCCAAGTTAGAGGGAGCACCGGTGATGCTGCACTAGGGGAGACGTGCTCATCATAAACACAACTTTGTTGAGTGTCTATGCATGTGTTGTCTTGGAAATCATCTTGGGGGTGTGGAGGAGTAGAAACTGTAGAGGCCCTCCGTTCGAAAGGAGCACCTTTATCTGCTGCCTTGCTAACTTCCTTCCGCTTTATTGATTTTGAATTGTCAAGTAAAACCGACAAGAAAAAGGAATAAAATTCTCTCTTCAGAACTCATTCATGCATGATACTAACAATCACTACTTTGATGTAAGGCAAATACATGATACCAGGATGGAATATGTACGAAAAACAGGATGGCATGGCATGTTCAAAAATGTTTCTGTAAACTAAGCAGAAACCATTCCAGCAAATAAGAAGCAATGCAAGCTAGACACCACATGAAAGATGCAACCAATATGACTCGCTTAAGTTAAAAGTGTCCCATCATAAATGGAATTTCAACAAATTAGAAGCAGCGATGCTATAAATCATATGAAAGATGCAACTAATATTGCACTGCTTATACTAAAGGTGTCTCATCATGTTAATTGATGCGGGATACAAAAAAAACAATAGTTTTATGTAAGGACATGCTTAATAGACAGATGTACTATGTACTAAATACAGGAAGGCATGTCACATTAACAGGTATAATGTATAAGCTAAGCAGACTAGCACATGCAGTTTAACCAGATTGGAAGAACTACAATCTAGACACCATATGCAACATGCAACCACATATCACGCTGCCAAGTTAGAGCAAGCACCTGCGATGCTAGTGTACGGGAAATGCTTTAATCAATTACAGAGCTACGTTCACTATCTTCATCTAGCATTTCTTTTTCTTGAGAATCTTGTCGGGAGGCTGACGCTGCATTCTTTAAATGAGGAGTAGTCCCCTTGCCTGCCTGCCTCGTCATAAGTGATTGATGAGGGATACACAAGAACATTAGTTTGATGTAAGAACATGGTTAATACACAGATGTACTAGTATGTACCAAAAACAAAAAGGCATGTCATATTCAAAGGTATAATGTGTAAGCTAAGCAGATGCAATTTAACCAAATTGGAAGCAATACAAGCTAGACATCCGGCTGGAGTGGTGAGCATGATCATCTAGGACCTGAGAGCCTGGTGGGAGGCGGGCTGCTTCGCCACCATCGCAGCTTTTTAGTTGGCTTCCAGGTGATGCCTACCTTTGCTGGGCTTGTCACTGGCTCGGCCAGTGCCCTGACTAGCTATTTGTCTTCTGGTGCTCACGTGATGGTGGTTCATGTAAAAAATATCTTTCCTTATCTCACCGACTTCGGCCTTTCGAATACAAGCTAGACACCATATGCAACATGAAACCACATATGACACAGTGAAGTTAAAGCAAGCACACAGGTTGGTGGTTCACGGCAGCGAGATCATCAACTCGAGCTCGTTCCTCGTCTCCATTTGCGACACTACACCCTTTAAAGCCTTGAAACGTTTTTGGCCTAGCCGCGTACCACGCTGGGCGACTTCTCTCTATTCTTTTACCTTATGTCAAGGCAGGGTCTGAAATACCCTTGCATAAAAACACAATAGTGAGAGTAAGGGTGAAGTGTGTGCAGAACTAGTGCACTGTAAAAGTAGCAGATAGCAGGTGGCTGAAAAATAAATGACAGGAGACATATGATAGCTCTACAACATTGCATAGCAAACATAATTAGATTCTACTCCGTATGATTTTGTAATATATGAGAACAGGAAATGCAGGTACTCCTCCAGCGCACCACCACATGTGGTCATATCTAAGATAACAGTTGACTGAAAATAAATAGGTCAGTCAACTTTTTTAACGAATTGTTCGATCTATAAGGAACGGGCAGATGGCCTTCGTCTACCTCCCGCCAGTCACTATTGACGATCTTTCTCGAATCGCCAGCGATCACTGGCCCAGAACCCTGACTCCGCCGCCCCGCCCTCCCATCGACCTCACACCACCGCCGTGCTTGGCAGCGCTCCCAGGCCATCCCTTTAATCCCGGCCGACCTCCAGATCGGGCGCCAGTTGCTCTAGGCCGCACACACCCCTAAGATAAACACCAAGGCGCTTCTTCCCCAGCGTAATAGGCGTACTAGCGCCTGTTACACCGGGGAATGCTTCCGTTAATTGGGAATCAACTGGCCAGAAATTGAAATTCAGGGGGGCGACGGACCTCCAGCTAAGGTGAAATAGTATATGAGGAGAAACCTTGTGCATCGCGAGTTACTAGGAACATCTAGTATCAAGAAGAAGTGGTCAACTAGTGTCTTCTTTGGGATGAATACCGTGCAAGCAGAGACGTAAGATTTGCATGAATAAGGGAAGAGGAGTACCTTTTTCGGTTGCCGGTGTTGTCACCTCCACATGTCGCGCCGATCTTCTTCTTTTTAACGGGGAAACCGATGTCCTGGAGGGTGCAGGCTTGGACGAACCCATGGCCAAATTGTCGACTATGTTGCCGTGGTCGTATGTCGGCGGAGGGGAAGTAGATCCGAGGCGAAGGGCGACGCGAGGTGAACAGCTCCGGTGCGGTGGAGGGTGGCGGTTGGGCGGCAACGGTGAGGCGCAGGACGGCGTGGTTGAGCGGGCTCGAATGCAGACGGCTCGGCCTCGGCTTCAACTACTAGCCGTGGAGGGCGTTGCGGTTGAGGTTGCGGTGGACGACGAGGTTGGGGTATCGGCTCCTGCGTGATGGACGAGGGCGGCAGTTGATGGGTGGGATGGGGTGGCGGACGGAGGACGCCGGTTCATGATTGGTGGAGAGGTAGTTTTGGCGCCCTTGGAGTACGAATGGGGAATCGGACGGGTGGGGGAACCATGTTTGATGCAGGGACGCTTGTTTTGGCTTTTTGAACAGCAGATGGGACACGCTTGTTTGAAATTTGGGGAAAGTACAAACTTTGCCCCCCTCTTAAATTTTGGACCTACTGCAGGTCGGGGGTAGGATGGTAATCCTAGGTGACCCAAATAGTGGGCGGGAGCAATTTCGGCCACACGCATGTGTGCTTAGGCGGCCATTGTGTATGAATGTTTTTCGGAGGCGGTTGCGTGGCGTCTAGATGAAGCTACAAACCTACCCCGGTGTAGACCTTTGGACGTCGGGCCGGTAGGTTTCACGGGTCGGAGTTAGTAGAAAAGTAATTTCCTTGTACTACCAAACATTGGTCTCCACGCGTTTCAAGTAGTAGAGGCTCTTTGGCACCGTTCAAATTTTGAAACACAAGCATTCACGTTTAGAGTACTCTTGAACTATGAGGATTGGCCTAAATAGATAACGTTATATTTGACCTTGTATGTTTGAAAACCTCATTAAATTATCCGCTTCTTTTTGAAATTTTGACACTTGAAAATCCTATAACTATGATTATTTTGGAATGGAGGAGCTAAATTTGAATCTATTTTGTACACGACTACATATGCTATTATGTACAAAATCAGAGCAAAGATTGGTGCCCCCATAATTTAGGTATGGTTTAGAAATGCCATGATATCAAATTCAATTAATTGAACGGACTTCATGTTGAATTCGATTTTTTTAAACCACCTTAAGTTGAATTCAAAAGTATGCTAGTTCATAGGTAGCTATTCATAATGTCCATTGTGTAACTTTCGTATGTATAATGTGCTTTACACACACACAACATGAACTATACTCACGTTTATATTCGATTGCTAAAGCGATGCATTGTCTGGAGTTCAAAATACTAACTATGTGGAACAATTGTGTCGAATAATAACATAGACACGCTCAAATTCGATAGAATCTAGATGTCTGATGGATCAATGACCGCTCCTTACGCGAATTGCAAATATCATGATCCCATCCTAATATTTTGATACAATTTATATCTTTAATCAATGTGTAGAGCAGTCTTTACGTGTAGTTTCACTCTCCATCGGTGGTCTCTCACACATGCTCACACACTCTCTCCCGAGGTGTCTTTCTTGCACACATGCTCTAGATATAACCCTCCCTCCCTCTCGTAACCATTTACAACTGTTTTCACTAACCTTTATCACAAGCACTCTTCCTCTCGCAAACATACACATGCACAATCCTCATCGACCCTTTCTATATACATGGACCTGCCTACGTGTCTCATGTACTGTAACACCCCGGATACAACTTTCCATATTCGTAACTCCGACTCTTGCCCTTTCCGGAGATGGGTTTTATTATTTCCTTCGTGGTTGGGTTTTGTCGGTTGTTTTGCATTTTGTTCTTGATTATGCATCTCATCTCATGGCATCGTCTGCATTTCACCCGCATGTTTTTCAAAACTTGCATCCGTTCGTGTTCCGTCAGTTCTCTCCGTTGTCCGTTCCGAGTCCGGATACACTCGCACGCGCCCGCGGCACCTCCGAAATATTATTTTATAAGTGGCATAAAAATGTTCTCGGAATGGGTTGCAACTTGTCATGCGGTCTTATTATAGTGTAGACAGGCCGCCTGCCAAGTTTCGTCGCATTCGGAGTCCATTTGATAGCCCAACCGTTATACCTACTACCGGGATATAGCCGGTATATTCGTCGGACGTTTTCGGTCTCCGGAAACAGATGCCGGGTCGCTCTGTTCCTCTCTCTTCTCAGCCCGAGGCATTCTACACAGCCCACCCGCAGCTCACCTAAAACCCCCCTCTTTTCCTGATCGTCGGATCGCGATCCGGAGGTCCCGAAACCCCCCTAAACCTAAACCCTAGCCCTCCTTTCCTATTTAAACCACCCCTCCTTCCATTTTGGGCAGCCTACCCCTCCACCTACCTCTAGCCGCCTCCCAATCATCAGCCGCCGCCTCCCACCTCCATTTCCGCGCCTCCCCAGCCTCCTCTCGCCAAGTGGCGCGCCCCCACTGGCCGCGCCGCCACCTGAGCCCTGCGCCGCCGCTCCTGGCCACCCGCAGGCCTCCACGTCGCCCCTGTCTCCCTCCTCTTCACATGGCCTGCAGTGAGCCCATCAGCCCTTGCCGGCCCATCTGGCCCGCTCCAGCTTCGCCAGCCTTGGCGCCTCCCCTCAGAGGTCCCCTGCCACGCGTGGCCGTCCGCCCGCTTCGCCGCGCGCCACCTCGCCGGTCGGCCGCCCGCCACCGATCTGCCCGCCGCCCTTGGCCGAAACCCCGTCAGCCGGGCGCCCGTGCCGCCTGTCAGTCGCCGCCTCCCTCTCTCTCCGTCTCCTTCCTCTCCTTCTCTCTCTCTCTCAGATTTCCCTCTCTCTCCTTTTCAGGAGCTGCTGCCGCCGCCCTAGGTCTCGCCGCCCGCCGAGCAGGTTCCCGGCCACGACCTCCGCCGGATCCGGCCACTGCGGCACCGTCCCGGCCTCCCCAGCGCCTCCCCATCGCCGTTGACCGCCGCCGCCTTGTCCTCGTCCCTTTCTGGGGCGCGACAGCGCCGCTTCGTGGGCTGCCGCGTCCTGCAGCGTGGGCCCCAGCCCCGGCCCAGTAGCGCCCGACCTCCCAGCCCAGTCGCCCCCACTGCCTCCTCTCTCCTGCTTCCGACCGGGCCGAGCCCAATGTGAGCAGCTCCACCCCCAGCCCTCCATGCATTGTTGGCCTAGCCAGATTTGGCCCGATATGTTTTTTTTTCTGGATCTGCAATTTAGCTATTATTCACGAGGCTGCAGTTTTGCGAAAAACCCTAAGCATCATGCATTTAATAACTCACAAATGGTGCATCGGATTAAAATGTTTTATATATGTAATATGCTCGAGAAAATTGTGTAGATTAATAATATGCCACTTTCATCTATGTAAAATGTTTAAACTGATGTTTGCATTAATTTGCTATTATGCCATGTTAAAATGATTTGATTCATAACTAAATAACCGTAACTCGGATTTAAATAATTTATATATGTAAATGGGGTGGAAAAATGCCTAGATTAACATGGTCCACTTTATGTTGCTGTTTAACAACTCTAAAATTGTGTTTAGGGCAGATCAGGACCGAAACTAAAACATTGCTCATGGGGATTTTCCTGAATTGTTGTTTCTTATTTCCGCCTCATTTAACTTGTCTAAATAGCTAGTTTAATTATGCTCCACCTCTTGCCATGTTTAACAACATTTAATATTGTTGTGTACCTAACCGAGATCAAACTAAATAAGTGTTGTGGTGTTAGTCAATATGCAACTCGTTGCATATTGAGCTCCACTAACTTGTAGTGTTGTTTGTGCATATTGCCATGCCATGCCTCATTAAACCGACATGCATCATATTTGTTTGTGCATCATGCCATGTTTATGTGATTGTGTGTTTACTATGTTGTTTGCTTCTTTCCGGTTTGCTTCTCTCGTTGCTTCGGTTTCGTTCGGAGTTGTGAGGATTCTTCGACTTCGTCCGTTTGTCTTCTTCATGGACTCGTTCTTCTTCCTTGCGGGATTTCAGGCAAGATGACCATACCCTCGAAATCACTACTATCTTTGCTTGCTAGCTGCTCGCTCTTTTGCTATGCCTATGCTACGATGCCTACCACTTGCTATATCATGCCACCCACATTGCCATGTCAAACCTCTAACCATCCTTTCCTAGCAAACCGTTGTTTGGCTATGTTACCGCTTTGCTCAGCCCTCTTTTAGCGTTGTTAGTTGCAGGTGAAGATGAAGTTTGTTCCTTGTTGGAACATGGAGATGTTGTTCCTGTTGGAACATGTTTACTTGTTGGGATATCACAATATATCTTATTTAATTAATGCATCTATATACTTGGTAAAGGGTGGAAGGCTCGGCCTTATGCAGTGTTTTGTTCCACTCTTGCCGCCTAGTTTCCGTCATATCGGTGTTATGTTCCCGGATTTTGCGTCCCTAACGCGGTCGGGTGATTTATGGGACCCCTTGACAGTTCGCTTTGAATAAGACTTTTCCAAAAGGCCCAACATTGGTTTTACATTTGCCTCTCTAGCCTTTTTCCCTTGGGAGTCGCGCTCTCAAGGGTCATCTTTATTAACCCCCGGCCAATGCTTGTCTAAGTGTTGGTCCAAACTAAACCACTTGCGGTGCCGCCCGAGGCAACTTGGGGTATCGTCGGTTGCCGTCGTAGTGTTCATCCGGTCGTGGCTCGAGACGAGATACTGTGCGGCTACTATCGAGTGTCGCACGCCGGAGGTCTTCTTGGACTTGTTTTATTGCTGTGAAATGTCTTGTAGCAGGATTCCGAGACTGATCGGTCTTCCGGGAGAAGGTCTATTCCTTCGTTGATCGCGAGAGCTTATCATGGGCTAAGTTGGGACACCCTGCAGGTTTGAACTTTCAAAGCCGTGCCCGCGGTTATGTGGCAGATGGGAATTTGTTAATGTCGGTTGTAGAAAACCCGAAGTTGATCTTAATTAAAATACACCAACCGTGTGCGTAACCGTGAGTGTCTCTTTTCGGGGTTGATCGAGAGGAGAACACGGTTTCTGGGTTATGTTTGACGTAAGTAGGAGTTCAGGATCACTTCTTGATCATAGTTGTTCGACCGTGCTTTTGCCTTCTCTTCTCGCTCTCTTTTGCGTATGTTAGCCACCATATATGCTAGTCGCTTGCTGCAGCTCCACCTCCCTACCCTGTCCTACCTTTAAGCTTAAATAGTCTTGATCTCGCGGGTGTGAGATTGCTGAGTCCCCGTGACTCACAGATACTTCCAAAACCAGTTTGCAGGTGTCGATGAACCGTGCAGGTGATGCACCCGAGCTCAAGGAGGAGCTCGATGAAGACTTTGTGCTTTGTGTTGTTTCGTTCCAGCTGATCAGTAGTGGAGCCCAGTTGGGACGATCAGGGGATCTGTGTAGCATTTGGGGTAGTCTTCTTTTATTTTGGTTCCATAGTCGGACCTTGATTGTATCTGTATGATGTAATGTTTTACTCATGTAGTGTGTGAAGTGGCGATTGTAAGCCAACTATGTATCTCTTTCCCTTATGTATTACATGGGTTGTGTGAAGATTACCTCACTTGCGACATTGCTTTCAATGCGGTTATGCCTCTAAGTCGTGCTTCACACGTGGGAGATATAGCCGCATCGAGGCGTTCAAGTTGGTAATCGAGCCTTCCCGACTTAGGAGCCCCTACTTGATTGTTTGTTGACGTTGTTGAGTCTAGAATGGAAAATGTTTTGAGTCTTAGGATTATATATATCGGAGAGTAGGATTCTTTTACTCCTCGGTCCCTTCGTCGCTCTGGTGAGGTATCCCGTAGAGTTTTGACTCTTCTCTCCTTAAATTTCACTAAATTTTTTAGGATCACGTGGGTATCTTGGAATCGTTCCGATGGTTTTGTGGCGAGAACATTGTTCTTGGTGCCTCGACATTTAGGGGTTGTGGCGGTGTCCGGGAGTTGAGCTCGAGGTGTTGTCGTCACAATTTTATCGTTGCGATTCGGAATACACGAGTTTTGCCGACATCGAAATCTCTTTTGTGCAGTTGTTGGTGAGATAACCCGATAGCCCAAGATCTTGTGGCGAGTCTTGAGTATTGCCATGACTTGTATAACGGATGTTTTTCAAGGTCGAGGTACACGATTTCGAGGATTTCTTGGTTATGTGTTGACGGATGGATACAATGGATCTAGGTATTGTTAGTTTGGGTGATATATTTTGTGTCCCTGATCCCCAACACCAGATTGCATAACCGAAAAGTTTCGGGAGTTTATAGGTGGGAATTCTAGTAGCTTACGGGATATTCTTTCCGATGGATGTATGATTTGAGATTGGGGTTCAACGTCTAGTGGTCCGCCCATTCACGGTCGATTCTGATGGTCGCGAGGCGTCTTAAAGAATCCTTGGCTATGCTGATTCGGGGCGTCTTGTTTGTCATTCGTGACGTCCGCTATCGTCGTGTCGTGTGGGCCCCACCACGAACACTTTGGGCGAAATCTCTATCATGTGTTTGTTCCGGCTCATTCTTGAAGCCAATCCTTTGTTTTTGTTTTGTTTTGTGGTATTCGAGTTGCTTCGAAGCCAAGTGTTGATTCCATACCTTTCCTAATTGGTGTTCTCATATTGCTATGTGAATACTAATCCTTCTTGATCACTGAGCTTGTCATGTTAATTCTTTTCCAACCGGCGTGCTTCTCTTTAAGTGAATCCGATCATTCCAACATTCGCAAGATCAATTCTAAGCTTTTTTCTCAACGGTGTTCGTTTCATCCGACCCTAGTTGTTTTGATTTCCCGCCCACCCACCCTTTTTCTTCAAGGACTCAGATTTATTAATCAAGTATCCATTTTATTGAGTGAAGTTTCTTCATTCTTTTACTTAATGTTCTATCCGGTGATTTCTCATGAAGACGCTAAGGATGCTTAAACCTTATCATTGTTCCATTCTAATTTTCTTCTCCGGTGGATTTAAGTCAAGTTTTCGGTGTTGATCATATTCCCTTCCTCGTTTCAAATGTTTTCTCTTGCCGGTGCACCTCTTAATTTTTCACTTCTTGTTATTCAATTGTTCCGAAGTGTTGAAGATATCTCAGAAGATTCGTGTTTCCATTCTTAATCCGTTCAAGCTATCTCGAGGTTGTTATCTCATTCAAGCCATTTAACTCTACCGGTGCAATATCTATTTCAAACAATTGTTCAACGGTGGTTCTTTTGAGTGGGCCCTAACCCACAGGTCTTTTCCTGGATCTTACGACTCTTTTATTTTTCCGGAGTTATTCTCAAATTCTTTGCAAAGTTTGGCGTAAGAATGATTTATCATCATCAAATGTTTTCTCCAAGATCTTCCAAATTATTTTCATTGTTGGTTCAACCTTTCTAATTTTCATTCCGGAGTGCTTCAATAATTCATGGTGATGTTCTCGTCGTCATTCTCGAATTTTGAAGACCGAAGAAGAGTTTCTCTTAAATCGCGCTTCTTTCTCTTCAAGATTCATGGTTCTAGCTTAGTGCCATCCTCTCATAATTGTCTTGATTGTGAGAATTCTTTTCATCCATCCAGAGCAATTCAGGAGTCTTTTCAGGTTGATTCTTCGGAGCCCATCTTCTCAGAATTATTCATTCAAGCGTTCAACTCTGGTTTTCCAAATGTCACCGGTGCATCGTCGAAATATCCTCTAATCAGTTCATGATCTCTTCGTTCTAATGTGTCTAAATTTTGTCAAGCATCCTTATTCGTTTTACAATTCTTCCCGGTGAATTGTGCCTTTGCTACGTTCATTCTCAATTATTATGGTGGTTTGTTCAAGAGTTCTCTTCCTTCGTTATCATATAGACTCATTCGTTCTTTCCAATCCTACCGGTGGTTCGTTGAAGACCTTCCCAAGTTTGCGCCATATCTATCTTAATCCTTTCTACGAGAATAAGTAGTATGCCAAATCCGTTGCTTGTCATCAATTTAATTGGTGAAGGATGAGCATAATGTAATTCTTATTCTTGTTCCATCGAGTAAATTCAATTCCTTATTCCGGAGGATCATCAAAATTCTTGATTTCATTTGTTCATCTTTTCTTTCCGGAGTTCCAACTTTTCTCGGTTATATCATTTCAAAGCTTCATCTTATCACCGCAAGGCTTCACCTTGTGTTGTCAACTTCTCTTCCTTTTTATCATCTTTTCTTTACCGGAGTTTTTCATGGAGGTTCTACATGGTGCTTCCTCAAGGATTCTTTTCATTCTTCAATTGTTCTTCAAGATTTTTCTCGGAGTTATGATCCGCCAAGCCATACTTCAAAATAAACATGGTTCCAACACATGTTTTGTTTTGAGGAGCTCAAGCATTCTTCTTCTTGCATTTCGAAGTGCAATTCTTTCTACCTTATCATTTGAGGTGGTGTTATGTCATTCTCGACAATTTGAGTTCGTGTTTCATGTTTCACATGTTGTCAAGAATGAGGTATTTTAAATCCATCATTTTCTCTTCGTTCAAGAGATCTTTTCAATCCATCAATCTCTTCATTGGACTTATCTTGGGCTTTATTTCACCTAAAGCTTTCCCTAAGGATTGTTGCTATTTATGGTGCTTATTAATGACCCAAGTTCTTCATTTGTCCTCCCGGTGAAATAAGTTTCTCGTCTCCTGGTTGATAGCAATCCAATCGTTTGTTTCCGTTGGTGGCAGAAGCTCACCTCATATTGTGGAGATGTTTCCATAAGCCCACTACAAGCTTATTCATTTCGTTGTTGGTTTTCCAACAACTCCGTTCAATTCTTCTTTGCAAGGGTGCTTTTCCAAGTTCATTTGTGGCAGAAGTTGTCATTTTCCTCTCCATTCCTTTATTCCAACGACCTATCTTCAATTTTTCTTCCGGAGGCATCGTGATGTTGCACTCTTCGACCCATCATCTTCTTTTGTCAAGATCATGTTATTTTCTTGCTTATCCATTTAACCGGAGTATCATGTTTTTCATTCGAGTTCTCTCATCTTATCAAGTTTTGCCTGTTTCCTCAACCGGAGAGCTGTCTGAAATCTTTCTTACCCCTTGTGCCATTATTTCATTAGTTTCGGAGGCAGTATGTTGTTGATTTCATCAACTATCATCCCATCTTCTCAAGTTCATGTTATATTCCTTCCATGTTCAATCGGAGTGCTGCCAAAAGTATATCATTCTTGTTCATTCGTGTCTCGTTTCAACCGGAGTGATTTCGAATTCTATCTTGTCCATTAAACTGTTGATTCATGCCTTTTCAACCTTCAAGTATCGTAATGTTCCTTGTTCCTCTTTTCTAACGGATTGTTTTCAACCTTGTTCATCTTCGTTGTGTTCTTTCTTTCATTTTGCTCAACCTCTCAAGGTTCTTTGGTTTCACTCGTTTGTCAAAGAAGCAACTTAGTTTTACCTCTCATCTTCCTCTTCCTTTTCCCTCCGGTGCCATCCTAGATCTCGGGACGAGATCCTCTCGTAGTGGTGGAGTGTTGTAACACCCCGGATACAACTTTCCATATTCGTAACTCCGACTCTTGCCCTTTCCGGAGATGGGTTTTATTATTTCCTTCGTGGTTGGGTTTTGTCGGTTGTTTTGCATTTTGTTCTTGATTATGCATCTCATCTCATGGCATCGTCTGCATTTCACCCGCATGTTTTCAAAACTTGCATCCGTTAAATGTTCCGTCGGTTCTCTCCGTTGTCCGTTCCGAGTCGGATACACTCGCACGCTACCGCTGCACCTCCGAAATATTATTTTATAAGTGGCATAAAATGTTCTCGGAATGGGTTGCAACTTGTCATGCGGTCTTATTATAGTGTAGACAGGCCGCCTGCCAAGTTTAAATCGCATTCGAGTCCATTTGATAGCCCAACCGTTATACCTACTACCGGGATATAGCCGGTATATTCGTCGGACGTTTTCGGTCTCCGGAAACAGATGCCGGGTCGCTCTGTTCCTCTCTCTTCTCAGCCCGAGGCATTCTACACAGCCCACCCGCAGCTCACCTAAAACCCCCCTCTTTTCCTGATCGTCGGATCGCGATCCGGAGGTCCCGAAACCCCCCTAAACCTAAACCCTAGCCCTCCTTTCCTATTTAAACCACCCCTCCTTCCATTTTGGGCAGCCTACCCCTCCACCTACCTCTAGCCGCCTCCCAATCATCAGCCGCCGCCTCCCACCTCCATTTCCGCGCCTCCCCAGCCTCCTCTCGCCAAGTGGCGCGCCCCCAGCAGCGCCGCACACTGAGCCTCTGCGCGCCGCTCACAGCCACCACCAGAGCCTCCACGTCGCCTGTCTCCCTCCTCTTCACATGCGCCTTGAGCAGCCCCATCAGGCCAGCTGAAGCCCATCTGGGCCAGCTCCAGCTCGCCAGCGCCCGGCGCCTCCCTCGCAGGTCCCCGCCCACGTGGCCGTCCGCCCTTCGCGGTCTGCGCCACCTCGCCGGTCGTCGCCCGCCCACCGATCTGCCCCGCCGCCCGGCGAGCGAGCCCCGTCAGCCGGGCGCCCGTGCCGCCTCTGTCAGTCGCCGCCTCCCTCTCTCTCCGTCTCCTTCCTCTCCTTCTCTCTCTCTCTCAGATTTCCCTCTCTCTCCTTTTCCAGGAGCTGCTGCCGCCGCCGCCCTAGGTCTCGCCCCGACGCCTGAACAGGTTCCCGCCCGACCTCCGCCGGATCCGGCCACTGCGGCACCGTCCGGCCTCCCGCGCCTCCCCATCGCCGTTGACCGCCGCCGCCTTGTCCTCGTCCCGCTCGGGCGGGACGGCGCCCGCTTCGTGGCTGCTGCCGCGTCCTGCTCCGTGGGCCCCAGCCCCGACCCGGCCAGCGCCCGACCTCCCGAGCCAGTCGCCCCCCCAGCCGGCCTCTCCTCTGCTTCCGACCGGGCCGAGCCCAATGTGAGCAGCTCCACCCCCCAGCCCTCCTGTGCATTGTTGGCCTAGCCAGTTTCGGCCCGATATGTTTTTTTCCTGGATCTGCGAATTTAGCTATTATTCCTGAGACTGCAGTTTTGCAGAAAAACCCCTAAGCATCATGCATTTAATAACTCACAAATGGTGCATCGGATTAAAATGTTTTATATACGTAATATGCTCAGAAAATTGTGTAGATTAATAATATGCCACTTTCATCTATGTAAAAATGTTTAAACTGATGTTTGCATTAATTTGCTATTATGCCATGTTAAAATGATTTGATTCATAACTAAATAACCGTAACTCGGATTTAAATAATTTATATATGTAAATGGGGTGGAAAAATGCCTAGATTAACATGGTCCACTTTATGTTGCTGTTTAACAACTCTAAAATTGTGTTTAGGGCAGATCAGGACCGAAACTAAAACATTGCTCATGGGGATTTTCCGGAATTGTTGTTTCTTATTTCCGGCCTCATTTAACTTGTCTAAATAGCTAGTTTAATTATGCTCCACCTCTTGCCATGTTTAACAACATTTAATATTGTTGTGTACCTAACCGAGATCAAACTAAATAAGTGTTGTGGTGTTCCGTCAATATGCAACTCGTTGCATATTGAGCTCCACTTAACTTGTAGTGTTGTTTGTGCATATTGCCATGCCATGCCTCATTAAACCGGACATGCATCATATTTGTTTGTGCATCATGCCATGTTTATGTGATTGTGTGTTTACTATGTTGTTTGCTTCTTTCCGGTTTGCTTCTCTCGTTGCTTCGGTTTCGTTCCGGAGTTGTGAGGATTCTTTCGACTTCGTCCGTTTGTCTTCTTCATGGACTCGTTCTTCTTCCTTGCGGGATTTCAGGCAAGATGACCATACCCTCGAAATCACTACTATCTTTGCATGCTAGCTGCTCGCTCTTTTGCTATGCCTATGCTACGATGCCTACCACTTGCTATATCATGCCACCCACATTGCCATGTCAAACCTCTAACCATCCTTTCCTAGCAAACCGTTGTTTGGCTATGTTACCGCTTTGCTCAGCCCCTCTTTTAGCGTTGTTAGTTGCAGGTGAAGATGAAGTTTGTTCCTTGTTGGAACATGGAGATGTTGTTCCGTGTTGGAACATGTTTACTTGTTGGGATATCACAATATATCTTATTTAATTAATGCATCTATATACTTGGTAAAGGGTGGAAGGCTCGGCCTTATGCAGTGTTTTGTTCCACTCTTGCCGCCTAGTTTCCGTCATATCGGTGTTATGTTCCCGGATTTTGCGTCCCTAACGCGTCGGGTGATTTATGGGACCCCTTGACAGTTCGCTTTGAATAAGACTTTTCCAGAAGGCCCAACATTGGTTTTACATTTGCCTCTCCTAGCCTTTTTCCCTTGGGAGTCGCGCTCTCAAGGGTCATCTTTATTAACCCCGGGCCAATGCTTGTCTAAGTGTTGGTCCAAACTAAACCACTTGCGGTGCCGCCCGAGGCAACTTGGGGTATCGTCGGTTGCCGTCGTAGTGTTCATCCGGTCGTGGCTCGAGGCGAGATACTGTGCTACTATCGAGGTGTCGGCACGCCGGAGGTCTTCTTGGACTTGTTTTATTGCTGTGAAATGTCTTGTAGCCGGATTCCGAGACTGATCGGTCTTCCGGGAGAAGGTCTATTCGCCGTTGATCGCGAGAGCTTATCATGGGCTAAGTTGGGACACCCTGCAGGGTTTGAACTTTCAAAGCCGTGCCCGCGGTTATGTGGCAGATGGGAATTTGTTAATGTCCGTTGTAGAAAACCGAAGTTGATCTTAATTAAAATACACCAACCGTGTGCGTAACCGTGAGTGTCTCTTTTCGGGGTTGATCGAAAGGAGAACACGGTTTCTGGGTTATGTTTGACGTAAGTAGGAGTTCAGGATCACTTCTTGATCATAGTTGTTCGACCGTGCTTTTGCCTTCTCTTCTCGCTCTCTTTTGCGTATGTTAGCCACCATATATGCTAGTCGCTTGCTGCAGCTCCACCTCCCTACCCTGTCCTACCTTTAAGCTTAAATAGTCTTGATCTCGCGGGTGTGAGATTGCTGAGTCCCGTGACTCACGAGATACTTCAAAACCAGTTTGCGGTGTCGATGAACCGTGCGGTGATGCACCCGAGCTCAAGGAGGAGCTCGATGAAGACTTTGTGCTTTGTGTTGTTTCGTTCAGGTGATCAAGAGTGGAGCCAGTTGGGACGATCGGGATCTGTGTAGCATTTGGGGTAGTCTTCTTTTATTTTGGTTCCGTAGTCGGACCTTGATTGTATCTGTATGATGTAATGTTATACTCATGTAGTGTGTGAAGTGGCGATTGTAAGCCAACTATGTATCTCTTTCCCTTATGTATTACATGGGTTGTGTGAAGATTACCTCACTTGCGACATTGCTTTCAATGCGGTTATGCCTCTAAGTCGTGCTTCGACACGTGGGAGATATAGCCGCATCGAGGGCGTTTCATGTACGCACATTATCTTTACACTTGTCTCTCACGCATTGTCTCACACCTCTCTTCCTAATCGATGAGTATGATTCTAGTAGAGCATTCTGTAGGACGCCCCTAAAAGTTAGGTTGGATGAACAGTAATATGAGATAAAGTGGTTACCTTAGTCCAAGAACCTAGGGTTACAAATCCTAGCCGGCTTTGTCAGTAGACACAGAGTCCTTCACAATTCTGATATCTTTGTCTTGTACGACTAGTCATCCATGGTTCTTCCTAAATGCGTCACGGGCCGACCAATGTGGCGCAGGACGGAACCGAACGAAGGGCCTCACCTCGACCCACCGGACCTCACGCGGTGACACACCCTCTGCCCCCACATCTCATTATCTTCTCACACCCACACATACCAACACAAACACCACACACACAGAAAATTTCTCCTGGTGCCTCTATTCCCCCCCCTTGCATATACACACTCAAGGGAATGGAATCTCTTGTCGTGACGTCATATTCTCTCTCTCTCTCTCTCTCTCTCTCTAGACCACTCTCATTTCTCGTGCTATCTCTCACATGCCCCCCCCCCGTCGGCCCTCTATCCATGCCTCTCTCGAATAGGTAATACACACGCATACCTCTGAGGCCCTTGAAAGCATCAACTACACATTCACACATGTTACATCACGTACCCCATTGATCTAAAAAGCCCTTTCTTCACGTTTATTTCGCATACAACATTCCTTTTGAATAAAGTGTGGCCAAAAAATTATTTTAGAGTTTCTACATATATACAACATTACAAAGTCATATGGAGGAGTACGAACGCTAATTTGCATTGCATGATGCCCACAATGATATTTATTCCGCACTGTGAATTTGTATATTTTTATACTATATACAAAGTTATTCATAATAAAGAGAAACAAAGAGCATCTCTCTCTCCATCGCATACCCCCCATGTACGCCCCTTTCATGTATGCACACAAAACTATCTCCAGGTCCTCTAAGAGTAAGCCCCCAGAAAATTCACGCATGTTTCATCTTTCTCTCGCGATATATGCAATGACGATCATTGTATTTGAAGCGAAAAGCACGATCACGCATTGGACTCGAAATCCACTCATTACGGTCACCATTTACGTTTAGTGGTTATTATACAGTCACGTGCTCACCATACAACTCTGTATTTGCTCATGACATGACTAGTTGACCAGTAAAACGCTCCACGTGGCACCTCTAGTGTTGCATCACATTATCTCACTACCATCGTGCCCACCTGTTGACTTGTATCTACTCTACATCTACACTCTTATAAAATACACTCTTATAAAAAACAGAGTTGGTGATGATGGTGTGCCTGCCATCCTGCAATATAGGCCTTCCGATTTATATCTGACGGATAGGAAAAAAACGATGGGAATTTTGCAAAAAGGTACCCACACACCTCTCCAAATTTGCAAATAAGGACTTCCCTCGTTCATCCTTTTCTCTCACAAGATAAACAAGTCATACAAATGCATCTTGATGTTACGTGCAACGCACGGGCATCTTGCTAGTAAGAATGAAAACAAACGACAAAAAAATATTTGGACGGTGGTTCAAAGTCATGACCGCGGGCACAACGGACAAGGTGGCCTTGTATTGGTATGCTGAGCCGTCTGTTTTAAGACACATGAGCTGGTGTGGTGATTATACACACACGCACGCATGCACACGAACTGCATCCACGCAATACTCACACAAACACATGCACCCACGCACGCACGCAACACTCACACGTACACACGCAGCCACGCACACACGCAACACTCACACACACACACGCACGCAAGCATGCACACACCAGTACACCACACGACCAACACATACTCTCATGCTCAAGTGCTCAACCTACACGTGCATGCGCACACATCAGGCCCTGACAGACACATACACAACCAGGTGATTCCCGCGCACGGGTTGGAGCCTTGTCATGCCTGCGTAAATTTGTGTTTATCTAGCCTTTTCCCTATGCGAACTGACAGGTGGGACCCACAAGGAACATTGCCAATTTAACTAGTCAACATGGCGCCATGCAGACTATTTGGCTGGTCAACAGAGTGCAATCTGATGCTGAACTGTGAGCAAGTGACCGTATAATCACCGCAAAACGCATATAGTGACCGTAATCATCTTCTTCTGAAGTTCGGTGACCGTATTACGCTTTTCTCTCTGTAGGCCCTCCAAAATTACATCTCTACACGTTCTCGCATGTTACATCTAACAACTATGCAATACAAAGACTACTACTACACTCTAACACAATAAATCATATGTGTTTTAGTTTTACTAGATATCATATTGTTACTTATAATTATTCAGTTTGCATACATTAAAATTGCCTTTGAAATGTATTGCCAAGATTATCATCTACATCAAGGAAAAATCCGCCCTTTCTGCTTAATCGGGTTTGTATTGATGGATCGTGCGAAATAGCAAAACTATAGTACTATACAGTACAAGTGATAGTTCACTGGGCCGTCGTGTCGTCTACTCCTCCGTCGTAAGAGTGGAGCACTCACTTTCATAAATCTTATAGTCCCTTTCGCCAACCCGTGGGACATCAAACTACCGGGTCCACGTGCCATACCGGAATACAGTGCAGAGCAGCCGGGGTGAAGCACCCCAGTCATGGCGCCGGCGTAGTAATGAGCAATGAGGCATCAAATCACAAAGCTGCACCTTTCCCGCAGTTAAGTTGGAGGGACGAAGTAATAATGCTAAAAAAAGAAGTTGGAGGGACGAAGCAACCATCATTTCACTCGTTGCTGAATCCGCTTCTCCCTCATCTTCTTCAACTTAACCACGTGTTGCTTCTGCCGTTGTTCTGCCTCATGTGGGAGACGGATCGGCTTGGTAAAGCACTGACACGTGGGACCGCATGTTAGCAAACCGCCAGGACAACGTCCTCCGAAAATAAGAAACCTAATCATAGACTTACAAAGGGCTACGTAGCTGCTACGTATACTTTCCATCTAATCTATATATGCCCCCCTGATTTTCAAGTGGGGTGGGCCTAATCCTCTCCTTTAATCCAATCAAATAGTCCCACATCACATCAGTTTGTAACTTTACGTAAACCATTACGTGGATGTAGCATTGCTCAAATAAGAAGCCTCCCCCGCCATCCGCGCGGCAAAATCACCTCCTTTTTACTAATCTTGATTCTATAATTTTTTAGATCAATATAATTGAGATTTGTATAGATATCACACAGGAGCAAAACCAAGTGGTACGGTTAAGGGTATCCACAATTTGTAGCCAAATGTGAAAATAGCTTTTGGCATCGTGGGAACCATTGTGGACGGTGTTGCCAAAGCCAACAAGATGGAACCGAAGCTCCCTGATTGATTGATTGAAGGAATAGAAAAATGCAACATCTCTCCTATTTCTCCCATGCTTGGACGCATGTAGTACAGTATAGAGCACAGAGTCTACTCCCATGTCCCTTCTATCACAAATCACAAAGCAGTGAGGCGTCAAATCAAAAAAGCACGGACGAAGCAACCATCATTTCACTCTTCGCTGACTCCGCTTCTCCATCGTCTTCTTCGAGAAACCATCTCACCGCACTAGTGCTCCTATTAGTACTAGTAAAGGACTTCCAGGATGCAAATAAGGCGGTTGTCTCGGCTTGCAGGCGGCACTTGCTAACGACTTACCAGGTCTCCCTCAATGGTGTTGTCAGGACCACGATTCCAAGTCACGTCGATCTAGCCGGTAACACCTCATTTCACTTTGCGGCCTCACGCACGGTATTCCCACGGGTGTCGCCTTACCATGGCCCGGGACCATTTACGCCTTTTGGCTCACGTATATGATAGTGTCGCTAGCATCCATATGACAGAGAACCCGGGCCGACATGGCTAGTCGTGAACCCAAAGCGGCACTTACCCATGGGGACAGACATACATGAATCACATTGAGCATGTCGGTCAGCAGCGTGTGAATCCGGGCTGTAGCACTGGCTAACAGGACTCAGGGAACCCGGCTGTAGCAGGCTAGGCAGGACTCGGATGTCACCGCGTGACATTTCCCGAAGGACAGACATAGGAACAAAGTGAAACACATGCCGGCCACCAAGTGTCCTGAAAGTAGTCTTTGGGCTAGCGGACTCCGTGAACCGGCTGAAGCGGACTACTATGGCTCAAGGAAGCACTAGACTACATTTCCCCATATGAGAGGCTGCCAAGGATAAACAACTAGATTGTCGGATCCCACACATACCAAGCATTTCAAACATACACACAATATGCTCGATATGTGTAAATACAACATGGCATCACAACATAACTCTACGACTCAAGTATTTATTCATTAGGCTCCGAGGAGCGAGGTATTACAAACATGGGTCTCATGACCCAACATACAGAGCATACAAGCAACAAGCACAAGCGGAAGCTTAACATGTCTGAGTACAGACATCTACAAATGAAAAAGGCTGAGAAGCCTGACTATCCACCAGATCTTGCCGAGGGCACAAGATCGTAGCTGAGGTAACAAGCTAAACGTCGAAGTCCACGCGGAACTACTAGCGAGACTGATGTCTCTCTGCGAAACATAAAATAAGCAAACGTGAGTACAAATGTACTCAGCAAGACTTACATCAGAACTAGCTACATTTGCATCATTATCAACAAGGGGGGGGGGAGGGGGGAGGAGTTTGACTGCAGCAAGTCAGCTTTGACTCGGTGGCTATCCTGAACTACGACTGCAAGTAACTCTTTTGAGGTGGCGCACACGAGTCCACATATTCACCAATCAATACACCACTATGGATTCGATCACGTCTTCCTACGAGAACGCCATCCGTAGTACTCACGCTTATCTTGCGCATTTTAGAGTATCCACTTTCACTTGTCTATGAACTGTTATAGGCAACCCAGAAGTCCTTTACCGCGGACACGGCTATTTGAATAGATCATATCAACTCTGCAGGGGTGTACTTCTTCACACACGCTGTCACCACTTACCGCCGTTTACACGACATGTACTTGGCAACCTTGAAGCGGAAGCCCAACGTGGGTGTCGGCCACAGCCTACCTAAACACTCAAGTCTCTAGTCCAGGTTTATCGCCTATTCAGGTTCCATCCGCAGGGAGTCCGGCCGAGGTTTCCACATACGGCCCCGAACGATATGTGCAGGGTTCCCGAGATACCAAACGAGCATTCGGTACACCGTGCCACGTGCCTACCGCAACACAGCCCACCCCTAAGGTCAGCGCTGCGTGCGGCCCCCAGCATACTACAAACACCAGAAACTACTTTGCAAATCCCGGACAGAGGACAAGAGTGGTTAAGAAGCCGGGAGGGTCCATTGGTTTCGGGCCCAATGCGTGGTAGTAACTGTTTCATGGATCACAAACACAGAACTCAGTTCCTGAGGACGGCTTCAATGAGACAACCCACCATGTACTCCTGCATGGCCTCGCACCGCTACCTTTACCAAATCGTGTTCACTCACTTAGCTCTCAACAGTAGGACATGTTCTCACACCTCCGATTCATCCCCGATGAATCAGACCTGACTCGACTCTAAGCAGTAGCAGGCATGACAAACAAGCATGAATGAGTAGGCCATCAGGGCTCAAACAACTCCTACTCATGCTAGTGGGTTTCATCTTTACTGTGGAATGACAGGTCATGCAGAGGATAAAGGGGTTCAGCTACCGCAGCAAGTAACAGATGAATCGTTGTTGTCCTAATGCAGTAAAAGAGAGCAGGAGCGAGAGAGTGGGATTATATCGAAATGAACAAGGAGTTTTTGCTTGCCTGGCACTTCTGAAGATATTATAGCTCTACATCGGTGTCATCGAACTCATTGTCGGAACCACGTCTATCGAGAGGGGACAACAACAGGCAACTGAGAAAGAACACAATCAATGCAAGGCCACAATATGATGCATGATCATGACATGGCAATATGCTGTGGTTTGAGCTAATGCATCTAGCTATGATTTAAATGAAGTTGGTTTGAATACATGATTCAAATTCCAACTCCATATATGATTATTTAAATGCCCTTTATTTGTTTTGTCCAAAATAGAGGACAAACATTGCTCAAACATGCATGAAAATGGTACAGATGGAATCCTTGAATTTTTATGATAATTTTTCATATAGAAATTATTTCATTTGGAGTTACGGTTGAATTACTATGAATTTTAGAAGTTTTGGCTATTTTCTGGAATTTCCTGTATATTTAGAATTAAACTAATTCCTGTAAATGCATTACTGCGTGAGCACTACGCTAGCATGACGTAAGCGAGTCAACGGGGTGCGGTCCAGGTCAAACCTGACCTGTGGGGTCCACAAGTCAGTGGCACAGGGCGGGAACAGAGGCTGACCGGTGGGCCAGGTCAACGATGATGTGGCATCGTCAAACTAACCAGCGGGGCTGGCTGGATTAATCTAAACTAAACAGGGAATAAATCTCACGGTTAATTTGGGCACGGGGCCCCTATGTCAGTGAGAGAGGGAGTTAATTAGCGGAGTCATTAACCGCTAATGACGGTGCCACGTCGGGGGCTAAACGCCGGTGCTAAGCACAGCACGAGGCGACGCCCGTCCGGCCAACTCCGGCAATGGGAGCTCGCGTGGCTGGGCGCGTTGGAGGCGGCGCAACGAGGCACGTTGGTTGGTGGCTTCGAGCAGTCCTAGGGTGGCCGGATGTGTCGCCGGCGTCAAGGTTTAGCAGCGGCGTAGCTCGGGCTCGAGCGGGTGCGGGGTTTCAGCGCGAGCTAGAGCAAAAGGCGCGGCGCGTTCGCTTCCCGGGGACACGGTGAGCATGTTTGTGGTGATGGGGTGAGCATGAGAGCGCAGGAGCATGGAGTTCGTCAGCCATGGCGGCGGCCGGAGCTCGGAGCTCGCGGGTGAGGGTGCTACGGCACGGAAGCAAGCAAAACGAAGGAGGGGGAACGGGCAGGAGCTCACGGTGGTTGTAGCAGTGCAGACGGAGAGCTCGGAGGAGGTCCGAAGCGAGCGGGGCGGCGGAGGCGATCTCGGCGACCTGAGGAAGAAGAAGGCGTCGGGGGCGGCGCTTCGAGGCGTCCGGCGTCGCGTGAGTCGACGGAGAGGACGAGGCGGAGCTTCTGGACTCGGGCGAAGGGCGGGGAGGTGGCTCTGGCCGCGGCAACAGCGGGCGGCGGCGACGGGCTCCGCTTGGGCGCGAGCGAGGGAACAGAGGAGGGGGCGGGAGAGCCAGAGAGCGAGGGGAAAGTGAGGGGAGGCGTCGGGCGTATCCGTGGCGTGAGGGGGAGGCAGGAGGTGGCAAGCAGGAGGTGGCTCCTTTTGGCAAAAGGTTAAAGAAGCAGGCAGCGCTGGCTGGGCTGGGCCAGCCAACTGGGCCGCCAGGTGGCCTGGCCAGGTGGGCTGCCAGGTACAGTGCCCTCTCTCTCCGGTTTTCTATTTAGTTTCTGTTTTTCTATTTTCTGCAATTGTTTTTTCTTTAATAAAAATGCTAGAGCATTTTCAAAAATCCTGAAAATATTTGTGGGCTCTGTTTGGAATATTTCCAACAGCCCTCATTTACTTTCAAGATCATTTGGACATTTAAAATTATTTATAGCATTTAATGTCCAAGAACAAATAATGTATGATTTAGTTCAATAACCCAGAATGTCCTAGAGAAAGGTGCACCATTTTTTGGCAGAGGTTCTGGACCAAAACAAAAAATGATGAACATTTATGAGGGGCATTTTGGGTTCATTGAAAAGATTTAACTTTGATCCTAGTTGAATTTCATTTGTTGCTAGGGTTTGGACATCCCCATTTAAAGTTTCAAAAATTTAAACATGATGCATGGAACTCACTGGTGCATCTAGTCACAGACAATTCTGGGGTTGTGACAACTCACCCCCACTAAACAAGAATCTCGTCCCGAGATTCAAGTCGTGAGGAAATAAGACAGAGGGACACAAACTAACACAATCTTCATGACCCGTTGCATTCTTAAAGGTGTTGATTCATTGCATCAAATTGAGCTTGACATCTTTGCTTGCGAGATCTTCATCCAATAAGCTGTTGAGAGAAAGAAACTCCATCGGAAAGGATCATTGAAGCTCTTCATACCAGGCTAATGGAAACTCACAAACAATCGTTCGAAGGAATTCGAAGAAATGGCATACTCAGTTTTGGAATGGAGCTATGGTTATAGAACAATCGGCAAATGGAAGGCACAATCCGACTGATACCAAAGATATAACCTAGTGTCTGAGCGTGCTCTCAAGAACTTGAGCATTTCCATATTCATCAAGGTTTTACGAACATCCGTGCCGCAGATCCTGGCAACACATCATACTACCATGATGAATTGTGATGGACGATGCAGATGCAAAGGAAGACAACACTTTCTCAGATTTGTCCTCAGCAATGCCAAGGAACAAAACCTGGATGATCGACCGAGAGACATTTAGCACTCCTCTTCCAATGTTCTCCTTGATGTTTAAGATACCACTATCATGATTCAAAGTGGCATCAACATGGTCATCAAGTAAAGGTCGGACTTCGGGAACACAAAATCCATAAGGAACAACTTCTAGAATAAGTCATGCGAAATCCTCATGGGAGGTGACCAAATGGCTTAACCAAGATACTACAATAACAGTGCTTCTAGCTAGGTGCGTCCTCCTCACTGGAACCCATATCATAGCTCTTGGAAGAAGTTGCAACCATCACATCTGCCTGAGATTCAGATCTGGTTGGGAACGGGATATTTCAGTCCGCATGTCTGGGAAAGAAAGTTTGCAACACAAACCAACGAGATAACGTTGCGAGATTCTCGGGAAATGAACTACGATAGCAAGCTCCAAATCATGAGCTGGTTCTGCTACACACATGTGAACATGTTGTCTCAGACAAACATGATCACATGGTAGTCTTACAATAAAACACTACCGATTTCCGGTGGGGAATCGTCATCGAGGATATCAAAGTCCTTGCATAAGGTATACTCTTAAGAAGGAGCTTCTTCTCCTTGACCAAGTCAATCAGTGGCTTGGTGTGCTAGGGACACATATGGAATGAAGGTTGCGAGCCTGTCAAACCATAGCATACTTCGCACATGCATGACTGACTTGGGATGATTCCAGGGGAAACAAAACAAACCTTTCTCAAATTCATGGCGGCAACTTACATCAAATGCACGTGGATTCGAGGAAGTTACTTCTTCCATCCAAGCATAAGCTTCATGAACGGAATACGAAGGCATTGCTTACACAATTTTCAACACTAGGTTGATGTTCAACATGAATCATGGGGGAGACAAAATGCTGATGATGGGCTCAACAACAACTCATCGGAATTTCCATATCACTGGACTTCCGCCATCATGTGAACACGGTGATAGTATTGGTTAGACCAAAAGATGTAATGGTGTATGCTCGAGGGATCAACCACGAGTAAGACAACATTACGAATATTGTTGGTTCTAACTTGATTTGACGATAGCCCACACTCAAATCAAGGTTTGGACAAGACAATAGATTCAACAACTGATCACGGGGATCAGTCGATGAAGATATCATCTTTCTTCAACACACACACACACACTAGGATATCCCTTGGAGATGAACTAAGTCAGGTAAGCTTTTATCTTCCAACTCTCCAAGTTGTTGTTTAGCTTAACCAACTAGCTCAGGGTATCCGGCACAGATTCTTGGAGAAAGGGTGGTTCACAAGAAACCAACTTGATCATGAGTTCAACATATCAGTCAGGGGACAAACCTGGTAATACTTCCGAGAAGATATTCGGAAAATCACGAACCACCAATATGCTACTAAGCTCGAGAATAATATTGCTTTTCAGGGCAAGATGATATGATCAAATAAGCAAGGGATTGATTAATCCTAACTCATTGATCGAAGAGTGCACCAGAAATAAGGACTAGGTAGCACAATCTATCTTAGAATGATGATTCAAAACCAACATGCTAAGAATGAGATTATTGTCCATTAACTACCAAACAACGGGGTTGCTAGAAGTATTGATTTCACACATCACAATTCACTTGTCGACATTCCGGTTGCAACAACACGGGAACCGAGGAATGAATAATGATGGCGAGAAGTATCACTGCATCACGAGTTCATAGCATGGTGTGCAATTCTCATGACAACCCTGACATAAAGAAGGTAATACTTCAAGGTAGAACAGACCAGAAGCTGGATTGGCATTTTGATCTATGGAATACAATTTCTTTGACCCAATCCTAGACATGGATGAGGTACTGGAGTTTGTTTCTCCTAGTCATTCCGGAATAGAATGGCTTGACGGACCACAAGTGTAGTAGGCATCGATTAACGGATGCACGCATGCTCTTGACTATTAATTGATAGACGAGGGTCGGAAGACAACTAAAATGGGACAACTTAAAAGAACATATGATTTTATGGGTTGTGGATGCATGGACTAACATGTCGAACGAGTTCAACATATTTCTTCCGGATAACCCATGCAGAAAGATTGAACTGGCAGAGTCGCAAAATAGAATGGAGAACCCATCATGAGCACTCTGATTGTGATCTTTTGGTTCAACGGGGAACTTCTACCATAAGTAGTTCATGGTATTTGGAAGAAGGATATACCACGGACCTCGAGGACTAACGCAAAGGTTACTAATAACCTAAGGGAACTAGCAATTACTATCAACATGAAGTAAGTAGGGTGAATCTCGGGTTCAAAACCCAGAAGTGGAATACCTACATACTAAATGGCATCACGGGATGCTTTTGAGAACGATGGCCAGAATCATCACACTGAAAACACAAAACATGGCTAGATTATATTACTAGGTGACTCCCTAAGACACCTAGAGTCATAAAAATAACTCCAACATATATGTCGAGGCAATGGAGTACCTCAACACACTGTTTAGTGTGATCAATCCGGCCCAATAAGACATCGAGAACTGGGAGGAAGGATTTGCAAATGCATCAGACTATTTAGAAACCTGGGATGACTCGGATAGCATAACGGCTGTAAATGCTCAAAATGATTCGAGACATCCTGCAAAAATGGTGGCATAACCACTCGACCATCACAATATCAAGATTCTGAGATTAACTAACAACACACGGAAGTAGTAGAAACCAAATTGGGGCTTAAATCCATCAATCCTATAAGTCCCTATCATAGTAACTCGTCATCCTGATAGATATATGAGAAGGCCTAGTTCTTAATCCCCGTAGAAGAGAAGAGGTTGACTCAGATTAGAAGGCCATGAGATATAAGGAGTAAAAAGAGCCTTACGTTCCCTTCCCCAATCAATTCCCTTACATAACTAAAGCATTTCTAGACTCAACTTCGACCAGTTTGGCTTGGTAATCCTACAGGCAGTCAGGCTCTGATACCAAAGCTGTCAGGACCACGATTCCAAGTCACATTGATCTAGCCAGTAACACCTCATATCACTTTGCGGCCTCACGCACGGTATTCCCATGGGTGTCGCCTTACCATGGCCCGGGACCGTTTGCGCCTTTTGGCTCACGTATATGATAGTGTCGCTAGCATCCATATGACAGAGAACCCGGGCCGACATGGCTAGTCGTGAACCCAAAGCGGCACTAAACCATGGGGAGAGGCATACATGAATCACATCGAGCATGTCGGTCAGCAGCATGTGAATCCGGGCTGTAGCACTGGCTAACAGGACTCGGGACCCGGGCTGTAGCAGGCTAGGCAGACTCAGATGTCATCGCGTGACATTTCCCGGGATGACACAGAACGAAGTGAAACACATGCCGCTAATCAAGTGTCCCGAGCGGTAGTCTTTGGGCTAGCGTGACTCGTGAACCGGGCTGTAGCGTACTACTATGGCTCAAGGAAGAACTAGACTACATTTCCCCATATGAGAGGCTGCCAAGGATAAACAACTAGATTGTCGGATCCCACACATACCAAGAATTTCAAACATACACACAATATGCTCGATATGTGTAAATACAACATGGCATCACAACATAACTCTATGACTCAAGTATTTATTCATTAGGCTCCAAGGAGCGAGGTATTACAAACATGGGTATCATGACCCAATATACAGAGCATACAAGCAACAAGCACAAGCGGAAGCTTAACATGTCTGAGTACAGACATCTACAAATGAAAAAGGCTGAGAAGCCTGACTATCTACCAGATCCTGCCGAGGGCACAAGATCATAGCTGAGGTAACAATCTAAACGTCAAAGTCCACGTGGAGCTACTAGCGAGACTGGCGTCTCTCTGCAAAACATAAAATAAGAAAACGTGAGTACAAATGTACTCAGCAAGACTTACATCAGAACTAGCTACATATGCATCATTATCAACAAGGGGGGGCGGGGTGGTGGAGTTTGACTGCAGCAAGTCAGCTTTGACTCGGTGGCTATCCTGAACTACGACTGCAAGTAACTCTTTTGAGGTGGCGCACACGAGTCCACATATTCACCAATCAATACACCACTATGGATTCAATCCCGCCTTCCCACGAGAACGCCATCCGTAGCACTCACGCTTATCTTGCTGCTTTAGAGTATCCACTTTCACTTGTCTATGAACTGTTATAGGCAACCTGAAGTCCTTTACATGGTCACGGCTATTCAATAGATCATATTAACCCTGCAGGGTGTACTTCTTCACACACGCTCACCACTTACCGCCGTTTACACGACATGTACTCGCAACCTTCAAGCGAAGCCCAACATGGGTGTCACCACAGCCTACATAGACACTCAAGTCTCTAGTCCAGTTTATCGCCTATTCAGTTCCATCCACGAAGTCCGCCGAGGTTTCCACATACGGCCCCGGATGATGTGTGCAGGGTTCCCGAGATACCAAACGGGCATTCGATACACCGTTCCACGTGCCTACCGCAACACAGCCCACCCCTAAGGTCAGCGCTGCGTGCGGCCCCCAGCATACTACAGACACCAGAAACTACTTTGCAACTCCCGGACAGAGGACAAGAGTGGTTAAGAAGCCAGGAGGGTCCATTGGTTTCGGCCCCAATGCGTGGTAGTAACTGTTTCATGGATCACAAACACAGAACTCAGTTCCTGAGGACGGCTTCAATGAGACAACCCACCATGTACTCCTAGATGGCCTCTCACCGCTACCTTTACCAAATCGTGTTCACACACTTAGCTCTCAACAGTAGGACATGTTCTCACACCTCCGATTCATCCCTGATGAATCAGACCTGACTCGACTCTAAGCAGTAGCAGGCATGACAAACAAGCATGAATGAGTAGGCACATTAGTGCTCAAACAACACCTACTCTTGCTAGTGGGTTTCATCTATATACTGTGGAATGACAGGTCATGCAGAGGATAAAGGGGTTCAGCTACCGCAGCAAGTAACAGATGAATCGTTCTTCTCCTAATGCAGTAAAAGAGAGCAGGAGCGAGAGAGTGGGATTATATCGGAATGAACAAGGGGGTTTTGCTTGCCTGGCACTTCTGAAGATATTATAGCTCTTCATCGGTGTCATCAAACTTATCGTCGGAACCACGTCTATCGAGAGGGGACAACCACCGGCAACTGAGAAAGAACACAATCAATGCAATGCCACAATATGATGCATGATCATGACATGGCAATATGCTGTGGTTTGAGCTAATGCATCTAGCTATGATTTAAATGAAGTTGGTTTGAATACATGATTCAAATTCCAACTCCATATATGATTATTTAAATGCCCTTTATTTGTTTTGTCCAAAACAGAGGACAAACATTGTTCAAACATGCATGAAAATGGTACATATGGATTCCTTGAATTTTTCTGATAAGTTTTCATATATAAATTATTTCATTTGGAGTTACGGTTGAATTACTATGAATTTTAGAAGTTTTGGCTATTTTCTCGAATTTCAGATATTTAGAATTAAACTAATTCCAGAAAATGCATTATCACACAAGACTACGCCAAAGATGACGTAAGCGAGTCAAAGGTGCTGTCCAGGTCAAACCTGACCTGTGGGGTCCACACGCCGATGGCCAGTATGGAACAGAGGCTGACCGGTGGGCCAGGTCAACGATGACGTGGCATAGTCAAACTGACCAGCGGGGCTGGCTGGATTAATCTAAACTAAACAGGGAATAAATCCCAGGGTTAATTTGGGCATGGGGCCCCTATGTCAGTGAGAGAGGGGGTTAATTAGCGGAGTCATTAACTGCTAATGACGGTGCCACGTCGGCGGCTAAACGCCGGTGCTAAGCACAGCACGACGACGACGCCCGTCCGGCCAACTCCGGCGATGGGAGCTCGCGTGGCTGGGCGCGTTGGAAGCGGCGCAACGAGGCGCGTTGGTTGGTGGCTTCGGGCAGTCCTGGGGTGGCCGAATGTGTCGCCGGCGTCAAGGTTTAGCAGCGGCGTAGCTCGGGCTCGAGCGGGTGCGGGGTTTCAGCGTGAGCTAGAGCAAAAGGTGCGGCGCATTCGCTTCGCGGGGACACGGTGAGCATGTTTGTGGTGATGGGGCGAGCAGGAGAGCGCAGGAGCATGGAGTTTGTCGGCCATGGCGGTGGCCGAAGCTCAGAGCTCGCGGGTGAGGGTGCTACGGCACGGAAGCAAGCAAAACGAAGGAGGGGGAACGGGCAGGAGCTCACGGTGGTTGTAGCAGTGCAGACGGAGAGCTCGGAGGAGGTCCGAAGCGAGCGGGGCGGCGGAGGCGATCTCGGCGACCCGAGGAAGAAGAAGGCGTCGGGGGCGGCTCTTCGAGGCGTCCGGCGTCGCGTGAGTCGACGGAGAGGACGAGGCAGACGAGGTGGAGCTTCTGGACTCGGGCGAAGGGCGGGGAGGTGGGTCTGGCCGCGGCAACAGCGGGCGGCGGCGACGGGCTCCGCTCGGGCGCGAGCGAGGGAACAGAGGAGGGGACGGGAGAGCCAGAGAGTGAGGGGAAAGTGAGGGGAGGCGTCGGGCATCTCCGTGGCGTGAGGGGGAGGCAGGAGGTGGCAAGCAGGAGGTGGCTGCTGTGGTCAAAGGCTGCCACGCTTTCGCTTCTCCTTCAGCAGAAGGTTGAAGAAGCAGGCAGCGCTGGCTGGGCTGGGCCAACCAACTGGGCCGCCAGGTGGCCTGGCCAGGTGGGCTGCCAGGTACAGTGCCCTCTCTCTCCGATTTTCTATTTAGTTTCTGTTTTTCTATTTTTTGCAATTGTTTTTGCTTTAATAAAAATGCTTGAGCATTTTCAAAAATCCTGAAAATATTTGTGGGCTCTGTTTGGAATATTTCCAACAGCCCTCATTTACTTTCGAGATCATTTGGACATTTAAAATTATTTATAGCATTTAATGTCCAAGAACAAATAATGTATGGTTTAATTCAATAATCCAGAATGTCCTAGAGAAAGGTGCACCATTTTTTTGGCAGAGGTTCTGGACCGAAACAAAAAATGATGAACATTTATGAGGGGCATTTTGGGTTCATTGAAAATATTTAACTTTGAGCCTAGTTGAATTTCATTTGTTGCTAGGGTTTGGACATCCCCATTTCAAGTTTCAAAAATTTAAACATGATGCATGGAACTCACTGGTGCATCTAGTCACAAACAATTCTGGGGTTGTGACACTCCGTCGAACGCACTTCGCCAAACCACAAAAAAAAGATATCGTCGACGTCACCGCAATGGAGAAGGAAGTCAAATATAGTTACTACCTCCATTTTTTGTACACAAGGCCAGTATATATAAATTACAATTTGCAAAGGGCCACTAACACTAATCGAGGCAAAATTGATGGGGTTAGCAACCAAGGACATTAATATCCCCTACATGCATGCGGAAGTGAGAAGGTTGGTTTGCATGGCGCTGCATTAATCAAGCGATGAGTAGTGAGATGGTTAGCTCTTTGGTCTTTGGAGAAAAAAATACGTATTAATTGACACGTGAAATGAGGATTTGTATCGATTAAATCCCGCGAAGGAAAACCCCGCCTTTCTTTTTTAACACTAGTACTCCTAGTACGTACGTACTTATCCTGTTTGGGTCTAGGCCTTGCATTGCCGAACTTCGCAACACATTTTTGCCAAGCTTGCCTAAAGTTTTCAAATTGAGAAGGAGGTACACTAGCGCATGGCTGTCGCGGTTGCACCGCACCCTCACACGGTCGCTCCTGCACGCCGCGGTCGCACCGCACTCTCACACAGTCGCTCCTGCATGCCGCAAACCCAACTAAGGGAACGCACCCTCACTGACACGTGCTGTCGCGTGTGAACAAACCAAACTCAGCCAACCTATCGCTGACACATAATTTTCGTTCATAGAGTATGTTTATTCAACCGCATGTTAGGGAGAATCCGTACGGCCCGTGCGGTGGTCTGTCGGGGAAGAAGAAGAGGTGAGGAAGAAGGAAAGAAGGGTTAGGAAACGTAGGATATATTCATCCAACCACCTGAAATGGTAGACTGACCCAAGTCAGGCGACTTGCATAACAAATATATGTTTTTACACAACAAAAGATCCATAAAAACAACAACATTAAGAAAAACTATCACTGCTCGCGGAAAGAGACGACCTCGTCGTCTTTGGCTGTCGGCGCGAACCAGCCGTCGCTACCAACGTGTGTCTCCGCACCGTGGTTGTCCTCGGCCTCCAGCTACTCATTCAAGCAGAGCGTGCGGGCGCTCTGCATGGACGAGAGCACAGCCCGGTTCAAGTCGAGGACGTCAGGCTCCGCCTGCAGGAGGGCCTCGATGGCAGCGGCATCCGCGCGCTCCGCGTCGAGTCGAGCCTCCGCCGCCCGGTTCAAGTCCAGGACGTCCGGTTCCGGCTGCAGGAGGGTGTCGATGAGAGCGGCATCCGTGTGCTTGGCCTCACCAGAATGCGCTACTTAAAGCGGCAATGCCCAGCTAACCTCCACACCATAGTGCATCGTCCTCCTACCTGGCACCACATCTGCCATGACCGCAAGTGCGAACGCTCTGCGGGAGAGCTTGTCTTCGGGGATGAAGCTCGAGGTCGCCGCCCTTGCTCAAGTCGCCTCTCGCGACGCAATAGCGGCGTGAGACGGACGCGACGCGACCGCTGCGGTGGCTACGCTGGCGGCCGACGACGGAGCACCGCCACCACGCGCCCTACTTGCCGCCGTCCAACGTCCGGCACCGCCGAGGTCGGGGACTCCTCCGAGGATGAGTAGGGCATGGGAGGCGGCAGGCCATGGTGTTCCAACTAGCCGTTCCGTATCCCGTGTTCTACTCTTCCTCGCCGGAGACCGCACCTTCACTTCACGGGTCTTGAACCCCTCCCCCATACATACATATCGCAGATGGAGGACGTCGGTCGCCGCCGTTGTAACACCCCGGATACAACTTTCCATATTCGTAACTCCGACTCTTGCTTTTTCCGGAGATGTGATTTATTATTTCCTTCGTGGTTGGGTTTTGTCTGTTGTTTTGCATTTTGTTTTTGTTATGCATCTCATCTCATGGCATCATCTGCATTTCATCCGCATGTTTTTCAAAACTTGCATCCGTTCGTGTTCCGCCGTTCTCTCCGTTGCCGCCCGAAGTCCGATACACTCGACGCTCCTGCATGCACCTCCGAAATATTATTTTATAAGTGGCATAATAATGTTCTCGGAATGGGTTGCAACTTGTCATGCGGTCTTATTATAGTGTAGACAGGCCGCCTGCCAAGTTTCGTCGCATTCGAGTTCGCTTTGATCGCCCAACTGTTAAATATGTAACCGGATATAGCCGTATATTCGCTTGACGTTTTGGTCTCCGAAACAGATGCGAGTCGCCTGTTCCTCTCTCTTCTCAGCCCGAGGCATTCTACACAGCCCACCAACCCTCTCCTAGTTTCCTCCGCTCTGATCGTTGATCGCGATCGGAGGTCCCAAACCCCTCCTAACCCTCAAACCCTAGCCCTACCTATAAATGGAAGCCCCCTTCCATTTTGGGCAGCCTAACCCCCTCCTTCCAAATCTGGCCGTCCTACCCCTCCTCCTCTTTTCAGCGCCTCCTCCCACCTCGGGGCAGCGCCGCCTCCTCCCCCTCCAGATCCGCCACGCCACCTCATCTCGCCACTTGGCGCTTTGGATTCGCCAGGCCACCACCGCCAAGGCCCTCCACTCCAGCGTCGCCACGCGTCCCCTGGCCTCTCCTCCCCGCCAGGCCCGCCTGAAGCCCATCGGGCCCGCTGAGCCCATCTGCCCGGGCGAGCCCAAGACTGCCACCTGCAGCGTGGGGCGCTCGCTCCCGCACCCGTGCTCACGGGGCCTCATTGATCCGCACGCAGCAGCCGGAGCCGCCCGGCGACCTCCCAAGCCGACCCCGAGTGCCAGCTCCGCCTTTGCTCCCTCTCTCCCCGTCTGTCTCTCTCTCACGCTCTCTCTCTTCCCGCAGGTCGCCGTTGCCATGACCGGCGCCCAGAGCCTCGCCTCGCTCGCCCCCCCGCCGGTGGACCTCGCCGTTCTGCCGGAACGGAGTCCCGCTGCTAGGTCCGTCCGGATCCGGCCGAGCCGCCCCCCCATGGCCTCCTTCGCCCTCGCCCGGCCTTGCCGGATCCCGCCGCCGTCCATGGCCTTCTCGCGCGCCTGCTCTGCCTCCTGCTAGGACTGAGCGCCATCGTGGGCTGCAGCGTCGCGTGGGCTCTCCGCGCCCGGCCCGGCCCGGCCGGCCTCCCGAGGCCCACCGACTAGCCTCTCCTCCTCTCCACCGACCGGCCGAGCCCAATGTGAGCAGCGCCGCCCTCTCCTCGAGCACTGCTGGGCCAGCCAGTTTGCCCAGTGGGTTTTTTTTCCGTTCTGCGATTTTACTAATTTATCCCAGGATTTAACTGTTTTACAGAAAAACCCTCCATGTTCATGCATCAATAATTAATTAACCGTGCATCGGATTTAAACAAACTTTATATGCAATATGCTCAGAAAATTGTGTAGATTAATAATATGCCACTTTCACCTATGTTTAAAATGTTTAGCTTGCTGCTTATTTAACTTTGCTAATATGCCATGTTAAAATGATTTAATTCATAACTTAATAACCGTAACTCGGATTTAAATGTTCTTTATATGTAAATGGGGTGGAAAAATGCCTAGATTAACCTGGTCCACTTTATGTTGCTGTTTAACAACTCTAAAATTGTGTTTAGGGCAGAACAGTACCGAATCTAAAATATTGCTCATGGGGATTTTCCGGAATTGTTGTTTCTTATTTCCGGCCTCATTTAAACTTGCCTAAATAGTTAGTTTAATTATGCTCCACCTCTTGCCATGTTTAACAACATTTAATATTGTTGTGTACCTAACCGAGAGAGAACTAAATAAGTGTTGTGGTGTTCCGTCAATATGCAACTCGTTGCATATTGAGCTCCACTTAATTTGTAGTATTGTTTGTTGCATATTGCCATGCCATGCCTCATTAAACCGGACATGCATCATACTTGATTGTGCATCATGCCATGTTTATGCTTGTGCATTTATCATGTTGTTTGTTTCTTTCCGGGTTGCTTCCCTCGTTAACTTCGGTTTCGTTCCGGAGTTGTGAGGATTCATTCGACTACTTCCGTTCGTGTCTTCTTCATGGATTCGTTCTTCTTCCTTGCGGGATTTCAGGCAAGATGACCATACCCTCGAAATCACTTCTATCTTTGCTTGCTAGATGCTCGCTCTTTTGCTATGCCTATGCTACGATGCCTACCACTTGCTTATCATGCCTCCCACATTGCCATGTCAAACCTCTAACCATCCTTTCCTAGCAAACCGTTGTTTGGCTATGTTACCGCTTTGCTCAGCCCCTCTTATAGCGTTGTTAGTTGCGGTGAAGATGAAGTTTGTTCCTTGTTGAACATGGAGATGTTGTTCCTTGGTGGAACATGTTTACTTGTTGGGATATCACAATATATCTTATTTAATTAATGCATCTATATACTTGGTAAAGGGTGGAAGGCTCGGCCTTATGCCTGTGTTTTGTTCCACTCTTGCCGCCCTAGTTTCCGCCATATCGGTGTTATGTTCCCGGATTGTTGCGCCCCTAACGCGGTCGGGTGATTTATGGGACCCCTTGACAGTTCGCTTTGAATAAGACTTTTCCAGAAGGCCCAACTTTGGTTTTACATTTGCCTCACCTAGCCTTTTTCCCTTGGGAGTCGCGATCCCGAGGGTCATCTTTATTTACCCCCGGCCGTGCTTGTCTAGCGTTGGTCCAAACTAGAGCACCGTCGGGGACCATCCCTTGGCAACATGGGTTACGTCGGTTCTGACGCTTCGCTTATCCGGTGTTGCCACGAGAACGAGATATGTGCAGCTCCTATCGGGATTGTCGGCGATCGGGCGGTCTTGCTGGACTTGTTTTATTGCTGTGAAATGTCTTGTAGCCGGATTCCGAGACTGATCGGCTTCCGGGAGAAGGTCTATTCTTCGTTGATCGCGAGAGCTTATCATGGGTTGTTGGGACACCCTGCAGGGTTTGAACTTTCAAAGCCGTGCCTGCGGTTATGTGGCAGATGGGAATTTGTTAATGTCCGTTGTAGAAAACCCGGTTGATCTTAATTAAAATACACCAACCGTGCGTAACCGTGAGTGTCTCTTTTCGGGTTGATCGAGAGAGAACACGGTTTCTGGGTTATGTCTGACGTAAGTAGGAGTTCAGGATCACTTCTTGATCATAGTGTTCGACCGTGCTTTGCCTCCTCTTCTCGCTCTCTTTTGCGAATGTTAGCCACCATATATGCTAGTCGCTTGCTGCAGCTCCACCTCACTACCCTGTCCTACCTTTAAGCTTAAATAGTCTTGATCTCGCGGGTGTGAGATTGCTGAGTCCCCGTGACTCACAGATACTTCCAAAACCAGTTTGCAGGTGCCGATGAAACCGTGCAGGTGTTGGACCCGAGCTCAAGGAGGAGCTCGATGAAGATCTTGTTCTTTGTGTTGTTTCGTTTCAGTTGATCAGTAGTGGAGCCTAGTTGGGACGATCGGGATCCGTAGCATTTGGGGTAGTCTTCTTTTATTTTGGTTCCGTAGTCGGACCTTGATTGTATCTGTATGATGTAATGTTTTACTCATGTATTTTGTGAAGTGGCGATTGTAAGCCAACTATGTATCTCTTTTCCTTATGTATTACATGGGTTGTGTGAAGATTACCTCAATTGCGACATTGCTTTCAATGCGGTTATGCCTCTAAGTCGTGCTTCGACACGTGGGAGATATAGCCGCATCGAGGCGTTCAAGTTGGTAATCGAGCCTTCCCGACTTAGGAGCCCCTACTTGATTGTTTGTCGACGTTGTTGAGTCTAGAATGGAAAATGTTTTGAGTCTTAGTATTATATATATCGGAGAGTAGGATTCTTTTACTCCTCAGTCCTTCGCCGCTCTGGTGAGGTATCCCGACGAGAGTTTTGACTTTTCTCCTCAAATTTCACTAAAATTTTTTTAGGATCACGTGGGTATCTTGGAATCGTTCCGATGGTTTTGTGACGAGAACATTGTTCTTGGTGCCTCGACATTTAGGGGTTGTGGCGGTGTCCCGGGAGTTGAGCTCCGAGGTGTTGTCGCCACAATTTTATCGCTGCGCTCGGAATACCTGAGTTTTGCCGACATCGAAATCTCTTTTGTGCAGTTGTTGGTGAGATAACCCGATAGCCCAAAGATCTTGTGGCGAAAAGGGAGTATTGCCATGACTTGTATAACGGATGTTTTTGAAGGTCGAGGTACACGATTTCGAGGATTTCTTGGTTATGTGTTGACGGATGGATACAAATGGATCTAGGTATTGTTAGTTTGGGTGATATATTTTGTGTCCCTGATCCCCAACACCAGATTGCATAACCGTAAAGTTTCGGAGTTTATAGGTGGGAATTCTAGTAGCTTACGGGATGTCTTTCCGATGATGTATGATTTGAGATTGGGGTTCAACGCCTAGTGGTCCGCCCATTCACGGTCGATTCTGATGGTGGTCGCGAGACGCCTTAAAGAATCCTTGGCTATGCTGATTCGGGACGCCTTGTTTGTCATTCGTGACGTCCGCTATACGTCGTGTCCGTGGGCCCCACCACCTAACACTTTGGGCGAAATCTCTATCATGTGTTTGTTCCGCTCATTCTTGAAGCCAACTTTGTTTTTGTTTTGTTTTGTGGTATTCGAGTTGCTTCAATGCCAAGTGTTGATTCCATACCTTTCCTAATTGGTGTTCTCATATTGCTATGTGAATACTAATCCTTCTTGATCACTGAGCTGGCCATGTTAATTCTTTTCCAACCGGCGTGCTTCTCTTCAAGTGAATCCGATCATTTCAACATTCGCAAGATCAATTCTAAGCTTTTCTCAACGGTGTTCGTTTCATCCGACCCAAGTTATCTTTGTTTTCCGGCCCTCCCACCCTTTTTCTTCAAGGACTCAGATTTCTTAATCAAGTATCCATTTTTATTGAGTGAAGTTTCTTCATTCTTTTCCTCAATGTTTTATCCGGTGATTTCTCATGAAGACGCTAAGGAAGCTTTAACCTTATCATTGTTCCATTCTAATTTTCTTCTCCGCGGACTTAAGTCAAGTTTTCGGTGTTGATCGATTCTTTTCATCATTTCATATGCTTTCTCATGTCGGTGCATCTCTTAATCATCCACTTCTCGCTATTCAATTGTTCCGGAGCGTTGAAGATATCTCAGAAGATTCTAGTTTCCATTCTCAATTCACTCAAGTTCTTTTGAGGATGCTATCTCATTCAAGCCATTTAACTCTACCGTGCAATATCTATTTCAAACAATTGTTCAACGGTGGTTCTTTTCAAAGGGCCCTAACCCACGTGTCTTTTCCTGTGTTCTTACCGACTCTTCTAATTTTCCGAGTTATTCTCAAATTCTTTGCAAAGTTTGACGTAAGAATGAATTATCATCACTCAAATGTTTTCTCCAAGATCTTCCAAATTATTTTCATTGTTGGTTCAACCTTTCTAATTTTCATCCCGGAGTATCTCAACAATTCATGGTGATGTTTCTCGTCGTCATTCTCGAATTTTGAAGACCGAAGAAGAGTTTCTCTTAAATCTCGCTTCTTTCTCTTCAAGATTCATGGTTCTAGCTTCGTGCCATCCTCATAATTTTTTGATTGTGAGAATTCTTTTCATCCATCCGGAGCATTTCAGAGTCTTTTCAGTTTGATTCTCCGAGCCCATCATCTCGAATTATCCATTCCAGCGCTCAGCTCTTGTTCTCCAAATCTGACCGGTGCATCATTCAAGTATTCACTAATCAGTTCATGATTTCTCCGTTCTCATGTATCTAAATTCTCTCAAGTATCTTCGCTCATTTCTAATTCCTTACGGTGATTCGCTCTTTTCTTCGCTCTTTTCCAATTCTTACGGTGGTTCGCTCAAGATTTCACTTCCTTCATTATCATATCAATTCATTTGTTGTTTCCAAATCCCACCGTGGTTCCATCAATACCTTCTCAAGTTTGCGCCATATCTATCTTAATCCTTTCTACGAGAATAAGTGGTATGCCTATTCCATTGCTTGTCATCAATTTAATTGGTGAAGGATACGCATAACTTAATTCTTGTTCTTGTTTCATCCAAGTGATTGATTCCTTCTTTCGGAGTTTGTTCATGATGAATAAATTCGTGATTTCATTTGTTCATCTTTTCTTACCGGAGTTCTTCATGGAGGTTCTACATGATGGTTCGTCAAGGATTCTTTTCATTCTTCAATTGTTCATCAAGATTTCTCTCGGAGTTATGATCCGCCAAGCTATACTCTAAAATAAACATGGTGCTCAACACATGTTTTGTTTTGAGGAGTTCAAGCATTCTTCTTCTTGCATTTCGAAGTGCAATTCGTTCTACCTTATCATTTGAGGTGGTGTTATGTCATTCTCGACAATTTGAGTTCGTGTTTCATGATTCAAATGTTGTAAAGAATGAGGTATTCTAAATCCATCAATCTCTTCATTGGACTTATCTTGGGCTATATTTCACCTAAAGCTTTCCCTAAGGATTGTTGCTATTTATGGTGTTTATTAATGACCCAAGTTCTTCATTTGTCCTCTCGGTGAAATAAGTTTCTCGTCTCCTGGTTGATATCAATCCAATCGTTTGTTTCCGTTGGTGGCAGAAGCTCACCTCATAATGTGGAGATGTTTCCATAAGCCCACTACAAGCTTATTCATTTCGTTGTTGGTTTTCCAACAACTCCGTTCAATTCTTCTTTGCAAGGGTGCTTTTCCAAGTTCATTTGTGGCAGAAGTTGTCATTTTCTTCTCCATTTCTTTATTCCAAAGATCTATCTTCTATTCTTTCGTTCCGAAGGCATTGTGATGTTGCTCTCTTCGACCCATCGTCTCGGTTTGTCAAGATCATGTTCTTTTTCTTGCAATATCCGTTTAACCGGAGTGTTGTGTCATCTCTTCAAGTTCTTTTCATCTTATCAAGTTTTCCTTCTTCTTTCAGTCGGAGTGCTGCCCGAATTCTTCCTCTCTCATCTTGTTTTAAACGGAGTGGTTTCGAATTCTATCTTGTCCATTAAACTCTTGATTCATGCCTTTTCAACCTTCAAGTTATCGTAATGTTCCTTATTCCTCTTTTCTAACGGATTGTTTGCAGTCTCGTTCATCTTCGTTGTTCTCTTTCTTTCATTTTGCTCAACCTCTCAAGGTTCATGGTTTCACTCGTTTGTCAAAGAAGCAACTTAGTTTTACATCTCATCTTCCTCTTCCTTTTCCTCCGTGCCATCCTCGATCTCGGACGAGATCCTCTCGTAGTGGTGGAGTGTTGTAACACCCGGATACAACTTTCCATATTCGTAACTCCGACTCTTGCTTTTTCCGGAGATGTGATTTATTATTTCCTTCGTGGTTGGGTTTTGTCTGTTGTTTTGCATTTTGTTTTTGTTATGCATCTCATCTCATGGCATCATCTGCATTTCATCCGCATGTTTTTCAAAACTTGCATCCGCTCGTGTTCCGCCGGTTCTCTCCGTTGCCGCCCGAGTCCGATACACTCGACGCGCTGCATGCACCTCCGAAATATTATTTTATAAGTGGCATAATAATGTTCTCGAATGGGTTGCAACTTGTCATGCGGTCTTATTATAGTGTAGACAGGCCGCCTGCCAAGTTTCGTCAGATTCGAGTTCGCTTGATCGCCCAACCGTTAAATATGTAACCGGATATAGCCGTATATTCGCTTGACGTTTTCGGTCTCCTAAATGATGCCGGTCGCCTGCTCCTCTCTCTTCTCAGCCCGAGGCATTCTACACAGCCCACCAACCCCTCTCCTAGTTTCCTCCGCTCTCGATCGTTGATCGCGATCGGAGGTCCCAAACCCCTCCTAACCCCTCAAACCCTAGCCCTACCTATAAATGGAAGCCCCCTTCCATTTTGGGCAGCCTAACCCCTCCTTCCAAATCTGGCCGCCCTACCCTCCTCCTCTTTTTTCAGCGCCTCCTCCCACCTCGGGGCCACGCGCCGCCCCCTCCAGATCCGCCACCCACCTCATCTCGCCACTTGGCGCTTTGGATTCGCCACACACACCGCTCCCTCCCCTCCACTCCTGCCGCCACGCGTCCCTCGCCTCTCCTCCCCGCCAGCCCGCCTGAGCCCATCGGGCCCGCCGAGCCCATCTGGCCCGGCGAGCCCAAGACTGTCACCAGCAGCGTGGGGCGCTGCCTCCGCACCCGCTTCGCCACTGGGCTCATTGATCCCACACAGAAGTCGGAGCCGCCACCACGACCTCCCAAGCCGACCCCAGTGCCAGCTCCGCCTTGCTCCTCTCTCCCCGTCGTCTCTCTCTCTCACGCTGTCTCTCTCTCCCCCGAGGTCGCCGTTGCCATGACCGGCGCCCAGGAGCTCTCGCCTCGCCGCCCCATCGCCGGTGGACCTCGCCGTTCTTGGGAACAGAGTCCCCAGGCTAGGTCCGTCCGGATCCGGCCGAGCCGCCGCCCCATGGCCTCCTTCGCCCTCGCCCGGCCTTGCGATCCCGCCGCCGTCCATGGCCTTCTCGCGGCGCCTCTGCTCCGTCTCCTGCTAGGACCGAAGCCCGCTCGTGGGCTGCAAGGTCACGTGGCCTCCCAGCCTGCCCAACCCAGCAAGGCCTCCCGAGGCCCAGCCGACTAGCCTCTCCTCCTCTCCACCGACCGGGCCGAGCCCAATGTGAGCAGCGCCGCCTCTCCTCGAGCACTGCTGGGCCAGCCAGTTTCGCCCCAGTGGGTTTTTTTTCTGCGATTTTACTAATTTATCCTGTGATTTAACTGCTTTTCGTAAAAACCCTCCATGTTCATGCATCAATAATTAATTAACCGTGCATCGGATTTAAACAAACTTTATATGCAATATGCTCAGAAAATTGTGGAGATTAATAATATGCCACTTTCACCTATGTTTAAAATGTTTAGCTTGCTGCTTAGTTAACTTTGCTAATATGCCATGTTAAAATGATTTAATTCATAACTTAATAACCGTAACTCGGATTTAAATGTTCTTTATATGTAAATGGGGTGGAAAAATGCCTAGATTAACCTGGTCCACTTTATGTTGCTGTTTAACAACTCTAAAATTGTGTTTAGGGCAGAACAGTACCGAATCTAAAATATTGCTCATGGGGATTTTCCGAATTGTTGTTTCTTATTTCCGCCTCATTTAAACTTGCCTAAATAGTTAGTTTAATTATGCTCCACCTCTTGCCATGTTTAACAACATTTAATATTGTTGTGTACCTAACCGAGAGAGAACTAAATAGTGTTAGAGAAATTCATCAATATGCAACTCGCTGCATATTGAGCTCCACTTAATTTGTAGTATTGTTTGTTGCATATTGCCATGCCATGCCTCATTAAACCGGACATGCATCATACTTGATTGTGCATCATGCCATGTTTATGCTTGTGCATTTATCATGTTGTTTGTTTCTTTCCGGGTTGCTTCCCTCGTTAGCTTCGGTTTCGTTCCGGAGTTGTGAGGATTCATTCGACTACTTCCGCTCGTGTCTTCTTCATGGATTCGTTCTTCTTCCTTATGGATTTCGTGCAAGATGACCATACCCTCGAAATCACTTCTATCTTTGCTTGCTAGATGCTCGCTCTTTTGCTATGCCTATGCTACGATGCCTACCACTTGCTTATCATGCCTCCCACATTGCCATGTCAAACCTCTAACCATCCTTTCCTAGCAAACCGTTGTTTGGCTATGTTACCGCTTTGCTCAGCCCCTCTTATAGCGTTGTTAGTTGCAGGTGAAGATGAAGTTTGTTCCTTGTTGGAACATGGAGATGTTGTTCCTTGGTGGAACATGTTTACTTGTTCGGATATCACAATATATCTTATTTAATTAATGCATCTATATACTTGGTAAAGGGTGGAAGGCTCGGCCTTATGCCTGGTGTTTTGTTCCACTCTTGCCACCCTAGTTTCCGTCATATCGGTGTTATGTTCCCGGATTGTTGCGTCCCTAACGCGGTCGGGTGATTTATGGGACCCCTTGACAGTTCGCTTTGAATAAGACTTTTCCAAAGAAGGCCCAACTTTGGTTTTACATTTGCCTCACCTAGCCTTTTTTCCCTTGGGAGTCGCGATCCCGAGGGTCATCTTTATTTACCCCCGGCCGTGCTTGTCTAAGCGTTGGTCCAAACTAGAGCACTGTCTTGGGACCATCCCTTGGCAACATGGGTTACGTTGGTTCTCAGACGCTTCGCTTATCCGGTGTTGCCACGAGAACGAGATATGTGCAGCTCCTATCGGGATTGTCGGCGATCGGGCGGTCTTGCTGGACTTGTTTTATTGCTGTGAAATGTCTTGTAGCCGGATTCCGAGACTGATCGGCTTCCCGGGAGAAGGTCTATTCCTTCGTTGATCGCGAGAGCTTATCATGGGCTGTTGGGACACCCCGCAGGGTTTGAACTTTCAAAGCCGTGCCTGCGGTTATGTGGCAGATGGGAATTTGTTAATGTCCGTTGTAGAAAACCCGGTTGATCTTAATTAAAATACACCAACCGTAGCGTAACTGTGAGTGTGTCTCTTTTCGGGTTGATCGAGAGGAGAACACGGTTTCTGGGTTATGTCTGACGTAAGTAGGAGTTCAGGATCACTTCTTGATCATAGTGTTCGACCGTGCTTTGCCTCCTCTTCTCGCTCTCTTTTGCGAATGTTAGCCACCATATATGCTAGTCGCTGCTGCAGCTCCACCTCACTACCCTGTCCTACCTTTAAGCTTAAATAGTCTTGATCTCGCGGGTGTGAGATTGCTGAGTCCCTGACTCACAGATACTTCCAAAACCAGTTTGCAGTGCCGATGAAACCGCAGGTGTTGGACCCGAGCTCAAGGAGGAGCTCGATGAAGATCTTGTTCTTTGTGTTGTTTCGTTTCAGCTTGATCAAGAGTGGAGCCAGCTTGGGACGATCGGGATCTGTGTAGCATTTGGGGTAGTCTTCTTTTATTTTGGTTCCGTAGTCGGACCTTGATTGTATCTGTATGATGTAATGTTTTACTCATGTATTTTGTGAAGTGGCGATTGTAAGCCAACTATGTATCTCTTTTCCCTTATGTATTACATGGGTTGTGTGAAGATTACCTCAATTGCGACATTGCTTTCAATGCGGTTATGCCTCTAAGTCGTGCTTCGACACGTGGGAGATATAGCCGCATCGAGGGCGTTTCAGCCGTAGAATAGGTTTAGGGTCGGGTTTCTTTTATTTTTCTATCCTATAAAAGTTCGAAATGTAATGAAAATCAGCCGAGTTTGCATTAATCTCGGTCGGTGTATATGAACTTTCACAATAATATACATATTGTAGGAGTACTAGCAAGATGCCCGTGCGTTGCACGGAAGATCAAGATCTTGTGGGAGAAAAGGATGAACGAGGGAAAGCCTTATCTGCAAATGTGGAGAGGAGTGCGGGTAAATTGTCATAGTTTCCTTCCTATCCGTTAGATATAGATCAGACGGCCTATATTGCAGGATGACAGGCACACCATCATCACCAAATCTTCTTTTTCTTGAACCGAGACAAATCTAACATGCGGAGTAAAATAAACACATAGGGTCTATACATGCACAAATTATCTTAGGCACTCCAGTAGTACGTCCACTACACATTCACGCATTTCACATCTTTCTACATCTACGGGAACCTACAAAAGGGTTAACGTAAATTGCCTCTCTCTCTCCCCTGATTTTCATGGTGGTGGGCCCCTCCCTCTCCCCAATCTACAATCAACAGCTCACACATTTCACATTACTTTAATTACGTAACTGGGATTACGTAGGTGTAGCATTACTCGTCCTAAAAAACCCAACTAAGCAAACCTCCCAGCATATCACGCGGGAAAAGACCCGGCTGCATCGTTTTAGTCGAGATTACCGGATTACTAGTAGTAGTATCAATGGATCGCGCGAAGCAACAATTTTTTTGAGGGGGCGAAGCACCTAGTTTAGAAGGAAAAAAGGCGGTACACTTACAAAGACTCTGTCATGGTCGTGATTGCACCCCACACACGCTCGTCCTGCACACGGCTCACGCAAACGGAACGCGCTTCGCTTGCCTCTTCACCGACACGGGACTGCACTTGGAGAAACCGACCATGAGCCAAACTCCCCGCCCACCATGCGAAAATCCTCCCCCACACACACACAAAAATTCCCCCAAATACGATTCAACCACCCTTCGCCAACTAGCAAGTAATACTCCCAAACCCCTCCCCCCATCCCCTTCCACTCCATTCACTCCGCTAAAGTCGCCCTCCCGCTGCGCGCCGATACGTCGGCGCCGCGGTTCGGCAATCCTCTCGCTCCCACAGTACGCTCTCGTAGACTACCGTCCTATAGCCGCGCCGCCACCTCTGGCTACGTTCTTGTGGAGGCGCACGGCGGTCAGCGCTGCCACCGCTGTCGACTTTCGTGTGGAGACGCACGATGGTTAGTTTCTCCCACGGTATGCGCATTCTAGACTGAGGCCCCGTTCATGTCGGTGTAGCGCTGAATGTTAGCTGATAGACGCTGTTAATCTCACTGTTTGTCGAAGTAGTTTACTGTCAATATGCTCTTCTTAAGAGGCTTCCTTGCCCTGTTCTGCACTCAATCTGCTTAGCTGAGATGGCATGCCAAGGCCGATTAGTTGCTAAAATATCCTGCCATATATTTATTGTGATGTAGATTGCCATGGTCTAGTAGCCAATCTGTTCGGTGAAATAGCTCTACACCGTTTTATACTCGATCTTTATTGCTGCGATGGCCTTTGATAGTTTGATGGCTGTGTGCTCGGCCTCATTGAGTGCTGAAACAGCTTGCCATAATTTAGCACTCAAATTTGTTTGCTGAATTAGCTTTACATATATTTCGTTACTTAGATCTGCTCGTCCAAATATCTTGCCATAGCTTGAGACATCGACCTAGGTATTTTTTTCTGGACTTCATAAAAAAGCATATATGTTTTTCCTGTAATATCTAGTAGAAGAACTAATTTGTATGTCTAATGATGGATCGGACTTGGATAACTTCTGCTCAAAGATTCTCCACCGCATATGTCGAGGGGTTGAAAACTTCATGAACTTTATCGAGCTGAGTACGGTGGTCCTAAATCAGATGTGCTCGCCCATGTAGCAGTTGTATGAATTCAGTTACAAGACCTCACCAACTGTGCAAAATCATCTACACTTGTATGGGATGTCGGTCACATATACTAGGGTGGGTTCATCATGGTGAAGCCGTGAACGCCAATGTTATTGACTACGGGAAGCAGCAGATCACCATCTTGATCTGCCTCGATGCTCAGTGCAAGAGGAGGAGGAGGTGGTGGTGGCGGAGCCAGTGAGTTTGACCAACATTGAAACAATGCTACTAAATGCTCGTGCATTCCGTGAACTTTCACCGCAGAAGAAAACGATGGGCCCGCATGTTGGAACAATGCAACATTGTCATGTTACCCTGTGAAATAAGCTGTCAAGATTCTCAGCTATGGTCACCTTTCTTCGTGTGAAGACATATGAGCGGATGACCAACAAATCATTTGATGCGATGTTGGCTACTTTCCGCAAATCATTCCCAGATGCGCCTCGAGCTGCCACACACCTACAAAGAAATGAAGAATTTCCTTCGTGCGCTTGGAATTGGATATGATATGATCCATGTTTGTAAGAATAATTGTGTTCTGTTCCTGAAGGATTATGCCAACTTAAGTGAATGCCCGAAATGCAAATCATCAAGATGGAAAGATGGCGATGCTGTGAAGAGGATTCCTCATAATGTTCTGAGACATTTTCCAATTACACCAAGATTGCAGAGGTTGTTTCATGATGCTGAAACAAGAGAGGATGTACTGTGGCATTCTAAGAACCAGGAGTTACAGAGATCAGAATGTAATGAGCCATCCATCTCATGGTAGTTAGTGGAAAAGCATCAATGATAAACACAAAGAGTTTGCTGCTGACCCGAGAAACATTAGACTTGGCTTAGCTTCAGATGGATTTAACCCATTTGGCCACCAGAGCGCCACATATAGCATGTGGTCAAGGCTTGTTATCCTCACAACATGCCTCCAAATGTCTGCACCAAAGAATCAAACTACATGATGGCCTTGCTCATCCCAGTCCAAAAAGTCCCGGAAAGATTTTGATTTGTTCATGGAGCCTCTTGTGGAGGAACTTCAACAGCTATGGAAGGGTGTTCTCACCGAGACCTATATAGCAGCCCACCAGCTGATTTCTTTCTGCGTGCTATTGTAATTTGGTGCATCCATGATTATCCGCTTTGGGCACTATGTCGTATGAACGACACATTGTTACAATGCATGTGTTCGCTGTGACAGGAATCATTGTCATACGCGATACTTAACAAGATTTGTTACATTGGACACCGCTTTCTTGCCAAGGACAAGCCGCAACCTAGAAAATACCAAGACATGTGTTCAATGCAAAGCATGAAAACCGTGATGCGCCAAAGAGGCTCACATACGATGAGTTGCAAGTGGAATTAGAGAAGGTCGGACATATTACACCGTGAAACCATCCCGGTAATGGTAGCGGAAAAGGAAGCGTGGCAGGGCGTAAGAGAGATTATTTTTACCCGCATGTCCACTTTGTGGGACTTGGAGTATTGGAAAGATTTGGATCTGCGGCATAATCTTGATGTGATGCACATCGAGAAAAATATATGTGACAGCATTATCGGCACACTTCTTAATATTGAAGGCAAGATGAAAGATACCTTAAAATCTAGGATTGATTTGACACACCTGGTATCGTAAAGGATTTGCAGTGCAAGATGAAGGTAAACCACGGGATATGGCACCACCTGTATGCGCCTTGGACAAGGTAAAAGAAAAGAATTCTGCAAGGTCCTCATTACGTGTGAGATTCCCACATGGATTTGCTTCCAACCCCGAAAGGAGAGTCGGTGCAGATGGAAACAAGGTACAAGGGTTGAAAACTCATGACTGCCACGTCCTACTTCAAAGGGTTTTACATGTTATCCTTAGAGGATTGGGCCGCCTGACTTATACAGCAGCTTGCAGAGTTGGGACAATTCTTGAGGAACTCTGCAGAGAAATATCGGATAGATGCTTTGGAGCGTCTTAGACACAAGATACAAACTATCCTATGCGACCTTGAGAAGATATATCCTCCAGCCTTCTTTGATGTGATGGTGCATTTGGCTGTTCATCTACCTGATGAGGCACTACTTAGAGGTCCAGTACAATATGGCTGGATGTACCCTATTGAAAGGCGGCTAGGCACTTTCAAGGGCTATGTTAGGAACAGAGCTAGACCCAAGGGTTCCATTGCATAGGCCTACATTGCTACAGAAGCGTTGACATTCTGCTCAAAATACATTGAAACAAATTGATCAGCTTAGCAAAGAGGTGGGTGAAGACAATCCCGGCTCAATGTTTTCAATTATTCTGCTCGAAGTTACTGTGGAAGAGTCGACAAGAGGACAAACCTAAAGATTTGGACAAAATGGTTTGGTATGTGTTGAATAACTGTCCGAGATACTACCTTATATCAAGTAAGTGTTGTAATCGCAGCTTATACATCGTAATCTACTAAACTTGCAGCACATTCTTATATATTTAGATGTTTGACGCGATCACTATGTTGTGCAGCATCTACAAAGAGGAGTTATCCGCAAAATCCAAGAAACATTGACAAACTGGTTATGGCAGGATTTGCGAAATGGTTCAAGAACCATGTAAGCTTTTGAAGGGCACTGCCGCTTTTTTAATATATTGAGTACATAAGATGATCAGCTTGTTCATTTTCTAACCATAGGTTAAGAAGATGCGGAGGATGGGCAGGCAGTTGATGAGGCCCTTTACTCACTAGCAATGGGTCCCGATACTGGTAAGACATTATGAATCTTATGTTGTTGGAGATGTGCGCTACAACACCCTTGCACGAGACGAAGGAGGAAGACACAAAAAGTGCCATCATGAGCATGGATACGTATGACAAAGAGACAACTGAAATGTATGCTAACATAATGTACATTGTTCATTGCAAGATATCTCCAGCTTTGAGGATCATCGATGTGTGGTTCTCAGTTGTCTTGTGGTATATACCTGTTTTCCGTGATCGCAAAACCCAGTGGTGATGATTATTTCAAATCCATCAATGTCAAGGCGGCGTACCAGACCAACGAGCCTTTTATTTTGGTAAATCAAGCAACACAATTTTTTTTCTTGGAAGACACATTTGCACGTAGCGATCACTGGAGAGTATTGCAAAGGTTTGAGCAGAGGAATTTGTTTAATGAAGTTGCACAACAAGAGGATGCTTACACTGCTCCTGATGTACAAGATAACACAGATGTTCCCAATATCTTTGAGAACCATCACGTAAATGACGACGGCGAAAAGATTGCTTGTCGTGCTGTGGACATACAAGAGTTGATCAAGAAGAAGCCAACGTTCGAGGACGTTGAGGACGAAGAAGAAGATGACACCATGGGGAATTACGATTTAGACTGATACACATGGCGAAGATGTTGACGCTGCTGCTGCGGATGATGATTACATTGCTTTTGTCGTATTTGCCTATCAGAAGACATTTTTTTATCTACTATGTGAAATTGTGTTTGCTATGACAATTGAAACCTGATGAACATGTTGTTTAGTATTTTGCTGTGAGAACATCACTTTTTATGTATGCTGATTTGTGTTTGGTGATTGTATGACAACTAAAACATGATGACATTGTTGTTTAGTTGTACTCATATTTGGCTGTGAAACTTGAATTTGATGACATAGTTTGATGTTGGACTGCAATTTTCTCGACGTCTTCGAATGAGAACAAAGCTGACCCGACAGGCCCTCTCCTATTTATTTATTTATATGAGCAAAAGGGGATACCCCCTGATTTCCGTTAATAGAAATCGTTAGATGTTCACAACACTACGCCTAGCCTGCTACATAGGTTTCATTCATTACTAGTTTCAGCAAAGTGTTCATGTCGTAGCCACTGAATACATCACGAGTGCTACATACACTGCAAATAAAGAGATAATCATCATATAGAGCACATCGATTTTTCCCATTATCTTCACAAGCTCTTTCATCTCCTCATTGTTGTCAAGGCCGTTCAGCAGCTGTTGCTTGGCCATGATCAGAGGAAATGCATCTTTAACCTTCTCGCTTCTCAGATCTTCCTCTTCTCGCGCTCCTTCGCCATTTGTCCAACACCCCAACCTGCTGGTATTGGGATTCCTTGGCTAACTAAATAATCAGCTTAGTTGCATTCCCCCTCATCAAGAACTTCCCGTAAATACAAATCACACGAATCTTCCCTTTTCTGCACGAATCAAATTGGAAGATCATCAACCAAACTATTAAAAAAATCAGCAACTGAAAGCAGCAGTACAACACTTAAACATATTAGTACCCCATGATTCGGGCATTTGTAGAAGACTCAGCCAGGGTTGCAGATTGTGGTTGAGACACGACGGATGACTCTACGTGATTTGCAGCAGTGGCACCACACCAACGGCAGCGGGTTGCGATGAGCAATCGGCTGCGGTGCGCATGCCGGCTAGGGTGTGATGAGACCCACACGCGATGGTACGGGTGGTGACTTGGCGCATATCTGGTTGTTGCCTCCTGCAGAGCAGGTGGACGAGCAGCCGGCGGACATGGTTGCTGCGGCCAGAGCTTCTGATGCTAGGCAGAGTAAGTATAGAAGAGTAGAAGTGAACGTTGGATATGTCAGTTTCATTACTTGTAGAGTAGCATAGCACCATATATAGTCATAGTCTAGGTTTGATTCGAACCAGCTACGTGAGCACGCCTTTTCTTTTTTCTAAAACACGCAACGCCTCTTTACTAGTACACTAGCTTGTTCTCAGACGCCTTCCCAAGTCTTTGATTTTCTTTCCCTTTTTGCGAGGAAGGAAGGAGGACAAAATTGAGAGTTCCTGGACTCAACCCAAGACCTCTTGGTTGAAAACCAAGGGTGCTAGTCACTTATGTGGCTTAACGCTCCCTATGAGGAGGACGGCAGACGAACGCATTTTCCTCGCAGTTTTATTCCTATATATAAAACGTATGCTACTTGGTGTCCGCTTATTCAACAAACGACAGCTAACCTTGACCGTTGATTGACATTCAACGTCTGCCGCTTTCTTCAGCCTCTTCTTCCTCGAGCCGCCAAAGCCAAACCAGCGCCGGGACCGACCGCCTCCCCGCCTCCCACGGTGGCTGTGATCTTCCCTGCCCTGCTCGTTTCGTCCGAGACCTCACCATCGCCCTCCGCTTTGGTTCGCTTGTCATGACGCCACTTCTCCAAGTTGTCAACATGGTCAACAACCGAGAGGAATAAGGAGATGACTGACATGGTGAGGATGACATTAGGGACCCAAGAGCGCCAAGATAGTAATTTTGTTTTTCGGACGGAGAAGGGTATCAACTGGTTGTAAAGGGACCCGTGGCCCTTCTAGCCCAGGATTTTATGTCATATGTTTAGCACATGACCAGCCCAGCTTTGTTTTTTTCCTTTCAAAAATGGCTAGCCAGCTATTTTGTTTTTTGCGTAATAACCAACATAGGCCTACTTGCTTTTCACGCCTCGCTGGGTCGGAAATCTTTCAAGACGAGGAGGGATGCATTTTGCCCAGAAAATGGGCTATAAGTAATAAGAAATGGGATATAAATAATAATAAATGGGCTGTAAATGGAAAAAATACAGCAAACAAGCAATTAGTTCCAAAATACTGTTTTTCTTTCGGATTTTGGTATTTTAAATTTCATTTTTTTGTGCGGGTAAAATTTCATTGAATTTAAATTACGGTATATTTAGATTTAAAATTAATTTGAATCTGGCTAGAAATTTCGGGCTGTATGCTGTTTGGGACAGATTTGGAGGCTGACTTGTGGGTCTACTAGGTTGACGTGTACTTTGGCTTTTGTCGGATTTCGGGTTCCGGCAGACCCTTGAGGTTCGAACACTGGGGTGCACGCGGAGATCCAATCCTCCACCGTCTCGTACCTCGCCGAATCGCTAGGACCTAAACTACAAAACAGAACGGCACAAGAGACACGAGATTTATATCGGTTCAAGCCACCATTGTGGTGTAATACCCTACCCAAAGGTGTGGTGTGGTGGATTGCCTCTTGGACCGATGAGGAACAATACAAGGAGAAGAGACTCGTGAGGGCCTGTTCTTGGCTGGTGCGATGAGCTGCTAGGTGGTGCTCAGTCGCTCTAGCTACTGGTTTCTGGATGAGGATTCCGGATCTCTCTCCCTTTCCAGATGCCTCTAGCTCTGGGTGTGGCTACTCCTATTTATAGGCGAAGGCCCCGGCCTCTTCCCAAATATTGAGCGGAAGGGCGCCAACAATTGGCCATTTTGAAGGGGAACAACGGGTACACTTATCCCGACTAAAGTTGGTCCTCGCCGCCAAAGGCTCACGATGACGCTCGCTTGGGCTCCATTAATGACTCCTTCCACTGCTGGGCTGGTCTTGGTCTTGTTGCAATCAAACAGATGCCTTTGCTTGATGCTCTCGCCGCGCTTGCTCCTTTGCACCAAAGAGGAAAGGAGGACGCCGCTGGCTGGCGCTCGATCGGGCGCTCTTGGTCGTCATGGCTTAGGCCATGGGCACCTCGCGAGGTACCCGCCTTGAACTCTCCGCCTCCTCATGAGCCAGCCAGACGAGGCCAGGCTCGAGGAAGCTCTTTGTCGTCCGCCTCGTGGAGGCTTGGCCTCGCGAGGGTCTTGAGCTTATGCTGATAAAGACGGGCCGCTTGGGCCTCCTTCGAGCCATGCCGCAGACTGCAGTGCAAACTGGGACCCCTGCTCCTGCATCGCCGACAGAGCCCCTGGCCCACGGCGCGCCAACTTGGCCGAGCAGAGGCGAAGGGCAGGCGAAGCGTCATGGGCCCTAACAGCTCTGCGGCCTTGGGCAACGCGTGGCGGTTGATTGACGCGCAAGATCGCTTCCCCGCGATGCCTCGGTAACCACCCAGAAAGTCCCTGCATGCAGAGTTGGTCATTATTACCGGTGATCGTGGAGGCCGACGGTTGGCCTTCGCCGGCTATAAGTACGGAACGGCGCGCGCCCTTCTAGTCTATCCTTTCTTGTCTCTCCTTCATCTCCATGGCTCCACCAAGGAAGTTCTCGGCCGCAGAGAAGGGGAAGGGCCGTCAGGTCGAGTCTTCCTCTCCTCCGCCTAAGCGTGGTCGAGGTCGCCCTCACAAGCATCCCGTGGCCTCCACGGAGGTCCCCGCGGGTCGGGGGGAGGCTCTCAGCGGGCGACGAGCGGCTGGCCATGGTCGGAGGGCGTGCTCCGCCGCCAGGCCCCCGAGGCCAAGGCCCATGCCGCTGAAGCGCTGCCGAGTTCATGGCGACGCGCGCTCGCCACGACGGGTCTTCGCTGGTGCTCCCCTGCACTTCAAGTTCGACGGCGACGCCACCCCACGTGAGGGTGTTGAGGGAAGACAGCCGCATGGGGTGCTGCCTCAAGACGATGACCGCGCCGAGGACTCAGCCTCAAGGTGGATGGAGAGGGCAGCATGGGCGGCTTATGCTGCCTGTGACTCATCATGCTTCACCAGCTCTTCTTCGGTGGTGATTCTTCCAGAGATGGCCGCTGCCAGCCCCCACTTCGGGCCGCTTGGGGGGTGGCAGCGGTCCGCTGGCCGCGCCGGTGAAGCGCGAGAGGAGTCCGCCTGAACTCCGGAGGCGGCTCGAGCCTTCCAAGAGAGCCGCACGGGCGTGCTTCACCGCTTGTCCTTTTCCTTTCTTTTCTCCCGCAAAAGGCAATAATGTGGATGCTGCGCGCTTTTAGGTTAACGCCGCTAATTATTGTACTACTTTTGTTATCCTCGACATCGCTCCTTCTGCAGACACCAATTCACAAGTGAACTCCAGCCGTGGGCCATGGGCGACCGATCCAGCCCTGTGTTCGTGGTTAGCCGCCTGTGAGGCATGGTCGAGGGGTGCTCCAACTGTGGACCAGGCCGGAAAACTTGAGCGATAGGGGCAGAACGCCATGGGCTCTCGAGGCTTCAGCCACGAGTCCCCGCAAGAGAAGTCGAGGTAGGAGAGCCAAAAGATCAAGAACCACGGACCAAAAAAGGGCGATAGTTTCGATAAAACTCCAAATGGGAATAACTAGTCAACTGCAGAAAGAAAATGAAAAAGCCACATCCGCACCTAGTCTAGTCATCGACGCCTTCTCTCACCAACAGGAGCTAAGTGCTGCCACTGGCATGGGAGGGAGCCCTGTGGCCCGAGGCCGGCACTCCTGAGACTCCGGGCATGTACAGCCCCAACTCATTATTACGTGAGAGTGTCACGGCGGCGAAGCTTCACAGCGCTGGCCTTCTTCACTGCTCCAGTGCCTTTCTCCCGGAAGCAAGCTTCACGGGCGTTGGCCTCTTCACGGGCTCGGCCCTTCCAGAGCGTGATAGCCTTCACAGCATTCGCCTTCTTCATGTGCTCGGGCCTTTCTCAAAAAGATGAGCTTCACAGCATTCGCCTTCTTCACAGGCACTGGGCCTTTTCCAAAAAGAATGAGCTTCACGGGCATTCGCCTTCTTCATAGGCATTGGGCCTTTTCCAAAGAGAATGAGCTTCACAGGCATTCGCCTTCTTCACGTGCACCGGCCTTTTCCAAAAGAATGAGCTTCACAGCATTCGCTTCTTCACGTGCACTGGCCTTTTCCAAAAAGAATGAGCTTCACAGCATTCGCTTTCTTCACGTGCACCGGCCTTTTTCCAAAAGAATGAGCTTCACAGCATTCGCCTTCTTCACAAAGCGCTGGGCCTTTTCCAAAAGAATGAGCTTCACAGCATTCGCTTTCTTCACAGTGCACTGGGCCTTTTCCAAAAAGAATGAGCTTCACAGCATTCGCTTTCTTCACAGCACTGGCCTTTTAGGTAAACCTCCTGAGGTGCTGGATGTTCCACGCTGCTCAGATAGGTGCTCCTCTGAGTCTCCAAGCGAACGGAGCCGGCCTGAAACATGAACAACCTTGAACGGGCCCTCCCACATGGAGAGAGCTTATGCAGTCCCTCCCGAGAGGACCTGTCAGAACGCCTCGATGCGGGTCAGTATCTCCCACGTGTTGAAGCACGACTTAGAGGCATAACCGCATTGAAAGCAATGTCGCAAGTGAGGTAATCTTCACACAACCCATGTAATACATAAGGGAAAGAGATACATAGTTGGCTTACAACCGCCACTTCACACAATACATGAGGAAAGCATTAAATCATACAGATACAAACAAGGTCCGACTACGGAACCAAAATAAAAGAAGACTACCCCAAATGCTACACAGATCCCCGATCGTCCCAACTGGGCTCCACTACTGATCATCAGGAAAAGACACATAGTAACGACCATGTTCCTCGTCAACTCCCACTTGAGCTCGGTTGCGCCACCTGACCGCATCGCCGGCACCTGAAACTGGTTTGGTAGAATCTGTGAGTCACGGGACTCAGCAATCTCACACCCGCTGATCAAGACTATTTAAGCTTATAGGAAGGACAGAGTTGTGAGGTGGAGCTGCTGCAGTTTACTAGCATATATGGTGGCTACATCCGCAAAAGAGAGCGAGAAGAGAAGCAAGGCACGGTCGTGAAGCTAGTAGCGATCAAGAAGTGATCCTGAACTACTTACGCCAAACATAACTCCAACACTGTGTTCACTTCCCCGACTACGAGAAGAGACCATCACGGTTACACACACGGTTGATGTATTTTAATTAAGGTCAACTTCGGTTTTCTACAACCGACATTAACAAATTCCAATCTGCCTCATAAACCATGAAAGCACGGCTTTCGAAAGATAATACCCTGCAGGGTGTCCCAACTTAGCCCATTATAAGCTCTCACGGTCAACGGCGGATATTCCTTCTACGAAGACCCAATCAGTCTCGAACCCGGACTACAAGACATTTCGACAGAATAAAACAAGACCAGCAAAGCCTCCCGACAGCCGACAACCCGATAGGAGCTGCACATATCTCGCTCTCGTGGCACATCCGGATGAGACATCCTACGAGTAAAACCAAGCCTCGAAGTTTCCCGTGCAGGCCTCAGTCAAGAGCCTGGCCAGACTCAAGGAGCACTGGTCCGGGGTTAAATAAAGATGACCTCGGGCTCGTGAAAACCCGGGAAAAAGGCTTAGGTGGCAAATGGTAAACCAAAGTTGGGCCTTGCTGGAGGAGTCTTATTCAAAGCTTAACTATGAAGGGGTCCCATAAATCATCCAACCGTAAGGAACGCGAAATCAAGGAACATAACACCGGTATGACTGAAACTAGGCGCAAGAGTGGAACAAAACACTGCATAAGGCCGAGCCTTCCACCCTTTACGGAAGTATATAGATGCATTAATTATAGCAGATATATTGTGATATCCCAACAAGTAAACATGTTCCAACAAGGAACAACATCTCCATGTTCCAACAAGGAACAAACTTCATCTTCACCTGCAATTAGCAACGCTTATAAGAGGGCTGAGCATGGGTAACATAGCCAAACAACGGTTTGCTAGGAAAGGATGGTTGGGGGCTTGACATGGCAATATGGGAGGCATGATAAGCAAGTGATAGGCATCGTAGCATAGGCATAGCAAAAGAGCGAGCATCTAGCAAGCAAAGATAGAAGTGATTTCGAGGGTATGGTCATCTTGCCTGAAATCCCGCAAGGAAGAAGAACGAATCCATGAAGAAGACAAACGGACGTAGACGAACGAATCCTCACAACTCCAGAATGGAACCGAAGCTAACAAGAGAAGCAACCCGGAAAGAAACAAACAACATAGTAAACAACCATCACATAAACATGGCATGATGCACAATCAAGTATGATGCATGCCCGGTTTAATGAAGCATGACATGGCAAAGTGCAACAAACAATACTACCAATTAAGTGGAGCTCAATATGCAACGAGTTGCATATTGACAAAACATCACATGCAATTATTTAGTTTGATCTTGTTTATGTACCAACAATATTAAATGTTGTTAAACATGGCAAGAGGTGAAGCATAAGTAAACTAACTATTTAGGCAAGTTTAAATGAGGCCAGAAACAACAAACAACAATTCCGGAAAATCCTCATACACAATTTATGAATTTGGTACTGTTCTGCCCTAAGCACAATTTTAATGCTGTTAAACAGCAAAATAAAGTGTACCAAGTTAATCTATGCACTTTTCCACCCCATTTACATATAAAGTTTATATAAAACCGAGCTACGGTTAATTAGGTATGAATTAAATCATTTTAACATGGAATTTTAGCAAATTAAATCAAACAGCAAGTTAAACATTTTAACATGGGATGAAAGTGGCATATTATGAAAGTGCATGAAAAACTGAGCAAGTTACATATATGACATGTTTAAACTGATGCACGGTTATTTAGTTGTGAGTAGTTTAAAATCATGGCATTTTCAGTAATTATGCATGCACATGGTATTTAGCAAATTGCCCAGAAAAAAACACCCACGGGCTGAAATGGGCACCGCTGGCTGAACAGAGGGGTTGCTCACCCTGGGCCTTGGGCCGGTTTGGTGGAGGAGTCAGGTCGCGGTTGGTCTTGAGCGCAAGGGCCGGAGAGGCCCAGTAGCAGGGCGACGGGTCAACGACACGGGCGAGTGGTGCGGGACGAGCCGCTGGTTGACGCGGTCAACACGGGCGCGGGACTTGGCGCTGGTCGCATTCCTCGCGACAGAGCAGAGCCAGCGGAAGCGGACTTGGCGGCGGCATGACAGGGCAACGGCGGGACCAAGGCGGCAGGGGGAGGTCCGCAGCAGGGCGCTGAACTCGATTCCGTCCGGATCCGCCGACTTGTTCATGGACGGCGCCGGATGAGGAGGACGCTGCCTTGGCGCGATGACGACGAGGCGGGCGACGGCTGGGAAACCCGGCGTGGACGAGCCAAATCCGAAGGCCGACGAGGACGCCCGGGGAACGAGGCAAGCTCAGGCGCAGCCATGGCGTGGAGGAGGAGTTCCCGGAGAGGGAGAGAGAGGTTACGGGGAGGAGAGAACAGAGCAGAAGAGAAGATGAAGGGCAGGGGCGTCGCGACCTGGTTCTGCTGCGGGGTTGACGGGTCACGGTCCAGGTGGCTGGGACGCCGGCGCGAGGAGGCTCGGGGTGGCACGAGGCTGAGGGGTGGAGGCGTTCGAGGGCGAGGACGGCTTGGGGTGGCGACGATGGGGAAGGGGAGCAGCGCGGCTGCCGGCAGGAGCTCCAAGCTTTGGTGGCCGCAGCCATGGTGCGGTGCTCCTGTGATGAAAACAGAGAAGGGAGAGATGTGTGAGGAGAAGGAACCAGAGGAAGGAAGGGGAAGGAAGACAGGGAGGAGGGCGACGGAGTCTGGCTCATGACTCGATCGAGACCATCTCGATCTGAGGTTGGGGCGCCATGGGGCTGTAGGAGCCAGGGACGGAGGGCTCAAGCGGGAGGAGCCTGGGTTGGCCGGGAGATGATTCCAAGGTGGGAGGAGGAGGCTGCAGGCTTCGTGGTAGTGGAGGGATCGATGGAGGTAGGTGGCGGATGGATCCCAGAGAGTGGCGGCGGGATGGGAGTGATGGGACAGAAGCCTAGGTTTTAGGGATTGACTAGGGTTGTCGAGTATATATAGGAACAATATGATTAGTTTGACCCTCCGATTAAAATCGGACGGTCTCGGATAAATAGGTTAGGGAGTCCAAAAGAGAAAACGGAGATGTTTTATAGACGTTTGGGGATGATCCGAACCCAACGGTGATGACTGTCCGGGTCGGGTTCGGGGGAGTTTCAGACACGCGCGCGAGGGAACTGCGAGCTGGCAAGAGAGGTTAGGTGGTCACGGTCAAGAGGGAATCAAAAACTCGATTGGCCTCGGAACGGTCAATGAAGGCAAGGGGGACGCGACAACTACGAACGGGTGCAAGTTTTATGAAAATATGCAAATGCAATGCACATGATGCGATGAGATGAAATGCAAGACATGAACAAAATGCAAAACAAAATACAAAAACCCAACCACGGAGGAAATAAAACATCGCATCTCCGGAAAAAGGCAAGAGTTGGAGTTACAAAATGGAAAGTTGAATCTGGGGCGTTACACCGTCGGAGCACGAGGTCCCCTACCTCGAGAGTTCTGGGGCGGATGTGGCGGCAGTGGTGTCCCCGGAGTGCCTGCTGGTACCTTGCCGCAAGTAGCAGCTGACGGGCGCCTTCCCCAAAGACGAGGGCTGCCCTCGCATGGCGCCCCGCAGCGCTTTCATCGAACGCCAGACCAGGCGGATCGACGCTGACTCGTGGAGGGAGGACCGCCGGTTCAGACACCAGAAGAAGGGGTCTCTCCGCTTGGCTTTGGTTGCGGTTGTGCGGATGGACCATAACACGGACGGAAGGTCGTCAGACCAGCCTCTGCCGCAGCCTCCAGCTTTCTTCTTGAACGCCCCTGGTCTTGAGGCCTCTCAGACCTCTGGCTGGCCCACTCGGCATGTCCATTGCTGCGGGTGCGCCACCGGGCGTAGCATATCTGCGTCTCAAGGTTTGGCGCAGACGCTTTAGAAAGGTTATCGCGTAACTACGAACCGCTGTCGGTGATGATGCGGTTCGCATCCAAACCGCTCACGGCGTCCTTGATGAACTTGACCGCAGAACCAGCGGGATGGTGCGGACGGCCTCGATTTCGCCCACTTGGTGAATTTGTCCACGGCGACGAGAGGTAGCGATAGCCCCTCGGCGCCCGAGGAAAAGGGCCCAGATGTCCAGCCCCTGCACCGCGAATGGCCAAGTGAGGGAATGGTTTGCGCACTCCTCACTGGCCGGTGGATCCGCTGGCATGGAATTGGCAAGCTCGCAGCCTTCACGAAGTTCAATAACGCCATTGAGCGCCGTGGTCCAATAGAAACCATCATGAACGCCTTGCCGACGAGGGCCCGTGACGACGTAATGGTGCCCACAATCCCCACCATGTATATCTGCCAGCCAGCTTCTTCCCTCGCTCCTCGGTGATGCAACAAGAAGGATACGCCGCTCGTCGCTTCCAGAGAGCTCTCCATCCATGATGTTGTATGCGTGGGCTTGCCGCGCCACACGCCTCGCCTCCTCTTCCTTCTCCAGCAAAGTTCCATGCGTAAGTAACTTGAGTCTGTGATCCAGCACCCTCTTGAGGTTCCATCGCCGAGCAAAGCGTGTTCTCGAGGCCGGGCCATAGGCCGGGCTCCCAGGTGTGGCCGAGGAGATCCTCCCGAGGCTGCGCCAGGCTTGATAATGGCGGCTGGCCGAGGGCTTGAAGAGCCGCTCTCAAAGACGCCTGACTCGGGTAACCTCCTGAGGCTCGCTTGGCGGCGTCGCCGGCCTCTTGATTGGTGCCACGGGCACGTGCCGCAGCTCCAACCCCGTAACTGTTTCTCTATCCTCTGACTCCGCAAGGTAGGCCTCCATGTGTTCATCTCTGGCTCAGACACCTTGTTGGAGAAATTGACGAGGAGCTGTGATTCGCCTTGATGGTAAGGCGCCACCCCTGTGGCAGCGCAGCCTCTGCACTCCGCTTATCAGCCCCCTCAGATTCTCGCTATATTGTTGAGACCTTCTAGCCCTGCCGAAACAGAGCTGCACGCCATAGTAGAGCTTGTCCCGAAGGGAGATATGAGCACCGCCTCGCCCCTGCGCCTGTCTGGAGAACGCCTGCTGAAGTACATGACCTAACTCTTTCGGGCGCTTCGCTCGGGAGAGGGATCGATCCTGTCCGCCCTATTGTTCGGGTGCTTCGTCCATTCGCCACGAATTCGCCAGCCGCTGCCCCCTTGATGACTCGTTGTGCTGAACTCGAGCTGAATGTTGCAGCTCAATGTTCCACTCGCGCACCTTCCCGCCGAAGTTGGGGCTCCCGAGCACCCTCTCCAGGGGTATGCCGAGACAACCTTGATTGATGACCTGAAGTAGTGCCGCAGCTATGCTGGCCACCAACAGCGAGGAGGAGCTTCGCTGGGCTACCACGCCAAGATCCCGTGAACATCGTGGCCGACGGCACACCGGTGCTCGACGAGGCTAGGGCGCTGCGGGTGGCGCCCGGAAGCCGTGGTGCCTCCCGAGGTAACGGCGCCTGCAGAGGCTGGGTGCTTGGATGGAGGGCCTTCCGCCTTTGGTGTGCTCTCTGTAACGGCCGATCTTCTTCCGCTAAGTGCCGGCTTCGTGAGTTCCTTTGATTCGCCTTGCCTTAGCTCGGTGGCCGCCGGGTCTTGGCTCGACGCCTCCCTAACTGCCACCAGGCTGCGCTTAGCGGAGTAGGGAGTGGCGGCGAGGTAGAGTACCAAGGCTCTTAAGGGCGTACCATCACCGAGGGCTGGTCAGTACCTCTTGAGGTCTTGAACGCTTTGTCGGCCTCTTCACCCATTCAAGGGCCCCTTTTCTTCATCACCGGAAGAAAGGCAGCGCCTCCCCCAATCGGGAGATGAACGGCCCGCGCCGCTACGCCTGTGAGCTTCAGATTTCGAGGGTCTTTGGTGGGCCTGCATGTCCTCAATCGCCACCTTTTCGGTTGGTCTCGATGCTCGGTGGGACACGAGGAAACCCAGAGCTTGCCCGAGGGAACTCCAAACACACACTTCTCCTTGTTGAGTCAGCAGGCTCACCGCGCTGAGGCTCGCGAGGTCTCTTCCAGTGTCTTGTATCAAGGTCTTGGCCTCGCGAGACTTCACCACGATGTCGCCGACGTGAAGCCTCCACATTCTTCCCGAGCTATGGGCCCAAGGTTGTGTGCATGAGTCGCCGAATGTTGCCCTCGCTATGTGAGTCCGGAATGGCATGCATGTATAGCAGACACTCCACACGGGTTAAGAAGGCTATCTTTCCACGCCTTCCACCGCCATCTTGATCTGGTGGTACCGAAAAGGCGCCCAAGAAGCATAACAGGTCACACTCAAGCGGTGGAATCGACGATCCGTCGATGCGAGGGAGCGGAACGATCCGCGGGCATGCTTTGTTGAGGTTGGTGAAGTCGACATTACGCGCCCTTTCCTCCCTTCTTTGGCACCATCACGGGTTGGCCAGCCAATCTGGTATCGACCTCGCGAATAACCCCGCTGCTTCTAGCTTGCGGGTCTTTGGACGATGAAGGCCTCGCTGGTGGACTGCCTTCTCGCCTCCGCTTCACAGACGCACGCTAGCACACGCTGAGGTGGTCTCGACACGCCTCGGGATTCCCCGCCAGCCGATCAGTTCTCAGCGTAACACCTTCGTGTTCGTGACGCAGAATCTTGACCAGGCTTCTCCTCGCTCGGGCCGAGGTTGGCGCCATGGTGAAGGTGGCGCCAGGACCCGCCTCGCCGACAGTATCCGCTGGTCTCCGCCTTTGTCTTGAGTGAACAACTCGCTTTTTCTGGTCGGGCGCAGCCCCCTTGGGCTTGAGGGCTTCAGATCCGCTGGGCTGCGCCATGCCGCCGCCTTGAGGGCGAGCCCGAAGCGCCGCAGTCACACCTTCGGTATCCCCGGCACGTGAGGACGCCACGCCTTCCGGCATCTTCATGAGGTTGTACCGGTGGTTGCGCCATGAATTTGGCTAATGCTGGATAGCCAAGGATGGCATTGTAGGGGAGGCCGATGGGGGCGTCGAAGTCGACCAGTTCCGGGCGGAAGTTGTCGAGGTGCCAAGGTCACCGAAGCCGGATTTTCCCAAGGAGCTGGATGACCTCCTCCCACGCCTCGAAAAAGGCCGGCCGCTGCAGCCGCCCCTCGGTATGCAGAGAGGTTGAAGGCCTCGATCGAGAGTACGTTGAGGCCGGGCGCCACCGCCGGCGAGGGTCCCGTGACGGCAACTCGGCATATGGTGGTGTGTAGCATGGGAGCGCACCCAGCCGCCGGAAGCTGGGGTGGTCCCGAGAGTCGGCGTCAGCCTGCCGGCGGCCCGCCCGGCCGAGGGAGCCTCGCCGCAGCGGGAGGCGCGCGCGACCCGATGCACGAATGCCTTTGACATGGCGGGCCGGAAGGCGGCGCCGCGAAGCCGCCAGAGGGCTGCGACGACCGGAGGAACCGCGGACGGGCGGGTGACGAGGAAGCAGCGGCTCTCCCTTGGTCGCCGAGAGTGCAGGACGAGTGTTGTTGCCGTTTCGCCGGCCGGTGGCGGCGCTGATCGCGGGCGTGAGGAACGACGAGGGCGCCTGCTGCGGAAGCCGCCCGGACGACATGGGAAGCGTAGGTGGTTCGCGCCGGGCGCGAGCCTCGACGAGCCGATATGGTTATGTGGTCGGGAAGAACGAGGCAACGGAAGTAGATTCCGCGCACTTCTACCGGGCGCGCTAAATGTCGGATTTCGGGTTCCGCAGACCCTTGAGGTTCGAACACTAGGTGCGCGTGGAGATCCATCTCCACCGCCTCGCACTCGCCAATCGCTGGGACCTAAACTACTAAACAAAACGGCACAAGAGACACGAGATTTATATTGGTTCAGGACACCATTGTGGTGTAATACCCTACTCCAGTGTGTGGTGTGGTGGATTGCCTCTTGGGCTGATGAGGAACAATACAAGGGAGAACAGCATCGTGAGGGTCTGTTCTTGGCTGGTGCGATGAGCTGCTAGGTGGTGCTCAGTCGCTCTAGCTACTGGTTTCTTGATGAGGATTCTGGATCTCTCCCCCTTTTCCAGATGCCTCTAGCTCTGGGTGTGGCTACTCCTATTTATAGGCGAATGCCCTGGGCCTCTTCCCAAATATTGAGCGGGAAGGGCGCCAACAATTGGCCATTTTGAAGGGGAACAACGGGTACACTTATCCCGACTAAAGTTGGTCCTCGCTTGCCAAAGGCTCTGTGATGACGCCTACTTGGGCTCCATTAATGACTCCTTCCAAGCCGCTGGGCTGGTCTTGGTCTTGTTGCAATCAAACGGATGCCTTTGCTTGATGCTCTCGCTCAGCGCTTGCTCCTTTGCACCAAAGAGAAAGGAGGACGCCATGCTGGCCGGCGCTCGATCGGGCGCCTCTTGGTCGCCATGGCTTGGCGCCATGGGCACCTCGCGATGTACCCCGCCTCGAACTCTCCGCCTCCTCATGAGCCAGCCTGACGAGGCCGTGCTCGAGGAAGCCTTGTAGTCCGCCTCATGAGGCTTGGCCCCTCGCGAGGGTCTTGAGCTTGCGTTGATGAAGACAGGCCATGCTGGGCCTCCTTCGAGCCACGCCGCAGGCAGGCAAGTCTGGGGACCCCCGTTCCCAGAACGCCGACAGCTTTGTCTACTTAGTCCACAAACGATTCTAGCAGAAGTTACCGTTGGATGTTAATCCAACGGCCGTGCTGCTTCTTCAATATCTGATCTTCTTGCTCCACCGCCTAAACCAGCTCCGTGGGACTGCTCGCCCCGCCTCAGAGCGTAGCAGGTATTGCAGCCGCAGCCGCGCCGCCACCCTACTTCATTGCTGGCCAGGCCATTCCTCTACTCACCCACGCCTTATTTTTTTCGGCGATTGCAGCCGCACCAAGAAACCCTCATACTCCCCCACCTCGTGAGGCAACCATTGCCGAGTCTTCCCGGCTGTGTCGTTTTCCTTCCTAGGCCTCGCCGTCATCAACCACCATTATGGTTCTCGGCGGCGGCCTGGTCAATATGGTCAACGAATCGACATCCATCGGTTAGTGGACTGTACGCAAAAATAATGATTCCTCCACCGACAAATGGGACCCACCTAAGGGCCTCTCAGATTTCACTAAAAAAACGTCCTCTCGCTAACATGTCGGACCCACCAGCTATATCTTCGCACGCAAAGGAAGTGCCTCCTTATTAGCACAAAATGAATACCCCCATGTTAGCTGGGACCCACCATAGTGGGAGGATGACTTAGGGCCAACTAAGTTGACGGGACGGAGGGCTTTGTCAACTTAGTCAATATGAACGATTCTAGCTCCAGTGGACCGTGACGATGTCCATCCAACGGCCATAGTGCTTCTTCAACCTCTGGTCTTCTTGCTCCACCTACCAAAGCAGCGCCCGGTCAAGTGTTGCATGCTCCGCCTCCGTGGCGGTAGGTCTTTGTCATGGAGGCCTCACCGCCTCCTACTATTCCCACCGCTGGCCGAGCCTCAAGGGCGACGGCAGCCTCACACCGCGCCGAACCAGTGAACCTCGTTCTCCTCCGCACGGGGGCTTCCACCGTCGCCTTCCCCGGCTCCGCCGTCCCTTCCTAGGCCTCGCTGTCGTCCCACCGCTGTGGTGCTCTCAACGTGGCCTAGTCAACGGGTCAAGGAACGACTTCCATCAGACGTGGATCAGACGTGGAATGGCCGATACCGGGTCCACGGCCGCAGCAAGGAAGTGCCTCCTTATAACACGGAAAATAATGATTCCTCCACGACAGCTTGGGACCCACCGGATGGGCCAATCAGATTTCATGAAAAACGCTTTCCCCGACTCGCCGGGACCCACCAGCTTCATCTTTGCACACAAGGAAGTGCGTCCGGGAAAAAATGATTCTACCGACATTGCTGGGACCCACCAGCTATAGCCAAGACGCAAGGAAGTGCGTCCGGCAAAAAGAAATGATTCGCCGACTGCTGGGACCCACCGGTTGCATCTTCGCACGCAAGGAAGTGCGTCCGGCAAAAAACGATTACCGATCTGCTGGGACCCACCAGCTACATCTTCGCACGCAAGAAAGTGCTCGACACCGAGACCCACCTAGTCGAAGCGTACGTAGCATTGTCATTCTGGTCGCGAACGTGTACGTACATATATACTGGTGGATGTAGAGGCACGCACATGTCGTAGTAGAGGCGCCGCGACGTAGCATGTACACGCACGCATAGCGGCCGTGGTGCAAGAAAGAAAATACGCCACGTATGTGTGTACATACGGGCGGGTCTCGAACGCCTACTCGCGATACGCACGGCGAGGGCTCGTACTTGGCTGGGTCGAACGGAGAAACAGCGTCTGCCGCTGTTCATGGGGAGGCAACCGCTGGTCGAACGGAATGCATCGTCGTGTTCATCGGGAGGGCTTGGACGAAACAGCCGATGGAAACGAGGCATGGCATACCGCAGAACGGAGGAAACGGCCTTGTGTTCGACCGTCCACATTCGAAACGGGATCCGATTCATCGGGAGGGGTCTGGCGTACCGCAAAACGGAGGAAATAGACCTCCTACGATTGAAACGGGGGTCCTGTTGATCGGGAGGGGTGTGGCATACCGCAAAACAGACGAAACGGACCTCCTACGATCGAAACGGGGGTCCTGTTGATCGGGAGGGGTGTGGCGTACCGCAAAACGGATGAAACGGACCTCCTACGGTCGAAACGGGGGTCCTGTTCATCGGGAGGGGTGTGGCGTACCGCAAAACGGGACTCCATGGGATACTGTTCATCTCCACCGTCGACCTCCTCCAGCCTCCACGGGCTACCGTCGACCTCCTCTAGCCTCCACGGGCTCCTGTTCATCCAGCCTCCACCGCGCCGCTACCCACCGGCCATCGCTCAACCACCCCTCCACCGCTCACTGCTCATCCAGCCCTCCACACCACGGGTCCTGTTCAACCACCCTCCACGGGCACCCTCCACCGCTCATCTGCTCATCCAGCCCTCCACACCACGGGTCCTATTCATCCAGAGGCAACGCCACCGCCACCGCTCATCCAACCCCGCAACGCCATCGTTCATCCAATCGATCGACTTCGCCAGCGCAGAGCGGCGAATCACTTTCGATCGGGTTCATTAGAGCCATCGATCGATCGCTTTCAGTTCGAAGAACGCAGAGCCTGCAATGCAATCGCTTCGGGTTCGAGAGCCCAACGCCTTGCTCGGGTTCGATAGAGCTAACGCCGCACACACGCCACTGTCACGTATGAGAGAACGCGCATCGCTCGGCCCCCGACCTCCCACCGTAACCGGGAATTCCCCAAAATTTCCCTCCCCCTCGCTTCTACCAGGGTTTTTTCCGTCATGGACGGCCCAAAGAATGTCATGAAACTGCGTCTCCGGCCCACCCAGGACGAAAAGCCCATTTTCTATCATGATTTTTTGTCATAGAAGTAGGATCCCACCACATCTACGATGATACCGGGTTTATTCACAATTATCGTCATAGAAGTGTCATATGTATGACAGAAAAAAATTTCATTCGGCCCAAAATGTCACGGATGTGTCATTTTTTTGTAGTGCTTCCGGCTGCGATGACGGACGCCCGTGGCGGGGCCTGTGGGCTCTGAGCCTTAGCCCCCGCCTTGCGGCGGGTCAAGTGGCCACCCAAGTTCAAGCCAGAGATGCCGCCGCGCTACGATGGCGCGGCGGACTCGTCGGCCTTCCTGCTGGCGTATGAAGAGGCCGTCCTGAAGGCTGGGGGCGACGACAAGGTCATGGCCAACTGGCTTCTCATGGCCCGCACTGGTGCACCGCGCGACTGGCTTCTCAACCTCCCATGATCCACGGTGGCATCTTGGGAGGAGATGTGCGGCCTCTTTGCTGTGCGCTGCGCGCTACGCGGCACCGGCACCCCTCGCTGTCGTGGCCCTCCTCGGTGGCTCGCAAGCCCCGCCCTCGGACCGTCACACCAAGCCGTTCTTTTGCCAGATTAGCACTGCTGCCGCGCGGCAGGGGGCTCGCCTGGGTTGGCCGGAGCCCAAGGCTGACCTGACCTTCGACTCGGGGGATCACCCTGTCACCACCGTCGGCTCAGGCGTGCTCCCAATGCTTTGCACGCCCACTATCTGCAGCGTAGCCATCACCAAGACCCCCATCGATGGTGGCACCGGCCTCAACGTGCTCTCTGTGGAGGATTTTAGCCTCCTTCACGTACCGCTCGAGCGGCTCCGCCCCACCAAGCGCGGCGGCTCCTCCAGCCCCCTGGGGCAGATCCGTCTTCCCGTGACCTTCGGCACCCGCGACAACTATCGCACTGAGCTGATCGACTTCGACATTCTCTGTATTGGCCTCCTGTACAATGGCATCCTCGGGTACACGGCTCTGGCTCAGTTTATGGCGGCAACCCATCCGGCCTACAACCTCATGAAGATGCCCGGGAGCAAGGACATCCTCACTATAATTGGAGATACCAAGGAAGCTCTGGTAGCGCTCAAGCTTGCCCTCAAAACCGCCGCGGCTGCGCGACCGGCCGACGAGGTCATCTCCGGAGATAAGGAGGCCGCACCAGCTAAGAAGAAGCAGTTGTTCACTCGATATCGGGTAGAAACCAAGCAGGTGCCGGTCGAGGAAGATGGGTCCTCTGGAGCCACCTTCACCATAGGTGCCAACCTCGACCCGGATCAAGAGGAGGCATTGGTGATGTTCTTGCACGCAAACAAGGAAGTATTCACCTGGGAGCCCAAACAGCTGGTAGGGGTCCCAAGAGGGGTGATCGAGCATCACTTCAGGTGTGCCCCAATGTGCGCCCTATGAAACAGAAGGAGCGGCGACAGTCCACGGAGAAGCAGTCCTTCATCATCTAGGAAACCCGCAAGCTGGAGGCAGCAGGTGTCATTCGCGAGGTTTGGTACTCTGAGTGGCTGGCGAACCCCGTCGTTGTGCCAAAGAAAGGCAAGAAGGAGCGCATGTGTGTCGACTTCACCAACCTTAACAAGGCATGTCCCCAAGATCCATTCCCGCTTCCACGCGTCGACTAGAATGTTGACTCCACCGCCGAGTGCGACCTGCTATGCTTCCTGGATGCATTCTCAGGTTATCATCAGATCAAAATGGCGGTAGAGGATGTGGAGAAGACGGCCTTCCTGACCCCGTGCAGGGTGTACTGCTACACTTGCATGCTGTTCGGCTGCGAACGCAGCGCCGACCTTCCAACGATCGATGCACATCGCTCGGTCGGCAGCTCAGAGGAATATCAGTTTACGCCGATGACATTGTGGTAAAGTCTCGTGGAGGCGAGAACTTTGATTCAGGACTGGAGGAGACCTTCACGAGCCTCGCGCTGTGGACTTGCAGCTCAACCCGGAGAAGTGCGTGTTTGGTGTCCCTTCCGGCAAGCTGCTGGGCTTCCTCGTGTCCCTCAGGGGGATCGAGGCCAACCCGGAGAAGGTCAAGGCGATCGAAGACATGAGCCCACCGCAAACCCTAAAGGAGATGTAGAAGCTTGCCGGCTGCGTGACTTGGCTAGGGCGCTTCATCTCCAAGCTGGGAGAGCATGCCCTACCATTCTTCAAGCTGATGAAGAAGAAGGGCCCCTTTGAGTGGACCCCGGAGGCTGACCAAGCATTTCAAGACCTCAAGATATACCTGACCAACCCTCCGATGATGGTGACGCCCCGCCCTCTCGAGCCCCTGGTGCTCTACTTTGCCGCCACTCCTTACTCTGCCAGCACAGCTCTGGTGGCGGTTCGGGAAGAGCGCCAGGCTAAGGATACGTCCCGTCAAGCCACACCCCCAGCCGGGGCGATACAAGACCCGGAGGGTACCGCAAGGGCTGCAGCAACGCCAACGGATGACCAGGCTGAGCAAGATGGCGCCCTTGGGCCTGTAGAGGCCCCAATAAGTGACCAGGCTCCAGGAGTTCCATCGCCTTAGGAGGCCCCTCAACCTCCAACATAAGTAGGCCCCGTCGACGCGCCCGCCCTCATCGAGCACCCAGTGTATTTCGTCGGCACGGTACTGCGGGATGCAAGGGCATGGTACCCCATGCCTCAGAAGCTCTTGCTCGTGCTCTTGGTGGCCTCGCGTAAGCTATGACACTACTTTCAAGGTCACCCAATCAAGGTTGTCTCGGCCTACCCACTGGAGAGGGTACTCAGGAGCCCCAAAGCTGCTGGAAGAGTTGCCGAGTGGAATATCGAGCTGTAGGCATTCCAGCTGGAGTTCAGCACAACCAGGGTCATCAAGGGAGCCGCGCTCGCCGACTTCGTGGCTGAATGGACGGACGCCCCGGGGCTTGAAGCAGGCGAGGATTGATCCCTCTCGCCGGGAAGTGAAGCGCCAGACGGCTGGGTTATGTATTTCGATGGCGCATCTGCACGCCAGGGCGCGGGGGCTGGAGCAGTGCTCATCTTGCCCACTCAGGACAAGCTCTAATACGCCATGCAGGTCTGCTTCCAGCGGGGCGAGAAGGTCTCCAACAACATAGCAGAGTACGAATGCCTCATAGCTGGCCTTAAGACTGCGGTGGCCCTGGGGGTGAAGCGCCTCACCATTAGGGGCGACTCGCAGCTTCTCGTCAACTTCTCCAACAAGGTATACGAGCCGAGGGATGAGCACACGGAGGCATACCTCGTGGAGGTACGCAAAATGAAAAAGCAGTTCTTGGGCCTAGAATTGCAGCACATGCCCCGTGGCACCAACAAGGAGGCCAACTACATCGCCAAGAGAGCATCCAAGCGACTACCCCAAGAGCCTGGCGTCTTCGAGGAGCGGCTCTTCAAGCCGTCGGCAGCACCTCCACTTTTGAGGCCGGCGCCGCCTCGGGAGCAGCCACCCCAACCACCTGCTTCGGGAGCCCCGGCCTGCGGCCAGACCTCGGGAGCGCGCCTATGATACGTCTCCGTCGTATCTACTTTTACAAACACTTCAGCCCTTGTTTTGGACTCTAACTTGCATGATTTGAATGGAACTAACCCGGACTGACGCTGTTTTCAGCAGAATTGCCATCATGTTGTTTTATGTGCAGAAAAAAAAGTTCTCGGAATGACCTGAAACTCCACGGAACATCTTAGAAAAATAAAAAAAAATCCTCGCCAAAGATGAAGACCAGTGGGCCCACACCCTGTCCACGAGGGTGGGGGCGCCCCCCCCCCTCCTGGGCGCGCCCCCCTACCTCGTGGGCCCCCTGGAGACCTTCCGACGCCAACTCCAACTCTATATATTGGCTTCCGGAGAGAAAAAATCAGAGAGAAGAAATCATCACGCATTTACACGGAGCCGCCGCCAAGCCCTAAAACCTCTCGGAGGGCTGATCTCGAGTCCGTTCGGGGCTCTGGAGAGGGGGATTCGTCGACGTCATCATCATCAACCATCCTCCATCACCAATTTAATGATGCTCACCACCGTGCGTGAGTAATTCCGTTGTAGGCTTGCTGGACGGTGATGGGTTGGATGAGATCTATCATGTAATCGAGTTAGTTTTGTTAGGGTTTGATCCATAGTATCCACTATGTTCTGAGATTGATGTTGCTATGAATTTGCTATGCTTAATGCTTGTCACTAGGGCCCGAATGCCATGATTTCAGATCTGAACCTATTATGTTTTCATGAATATATGTGTGTTCTTGATCCTATCTTGCAAGTCTATAGTCACCTATTATGTGTTATGATCCGACAACCCCTAAGTGACAATAATCGGGATACTTCTCGGTGATGACCATAGTTTGAGGAGTTCATGTATTCACTATGTGCTAATGCTTTGTTCCGGTTCTCTATTAAAAGGAGGCCTTAATATACCTTAGTTTCCATTAGGACCCCGCTGCCACGGGAGGGTAGGAAAAAAGATGTCATGCAAGTTCTTTTCCCTAAGCACGTATGACTATATTCGGAATACATGCCTACATTACATTGACGAATTGGAGCTAGTTCTGTGTCACCATATGTTATGACTGATACACGATGAACCGCATCCGGCATAATTATCCATCACCGATCCAATGCCTACGAGCTTTCCATATACTGGTTTATGCTTATTTACTTTCCCATTGCTACTATTACAATCACTACAAAATACCAAAAATATTGCTTTTGCTTCTGTTACTTTTGTTACCGTTACCACTACTATCATACCACTTTGCTACTAAAATCACTTTGCTGCAGATATTAAGTTTCCAGGTGTGGCTGAATTGACAACTCAGTTGCTAATACTTGAGAATATTCTTTGGCTCCCCTTGTGTCGAATCAATAAATTTGGGTTGAATACTCTACCCTCGAAAGCTGTTACGATCCCTACACTTGTGGGTTATCAAGACCAATTTCAAGGCCGCTGTTGGGAGCATAGCTCTATTCTTTGAGTCACTTGGGATTTATATCTGATGGACACTATGAAGAACTTGAAAGACGCTAAGACAAAAATTTATCCCTCAACTACGAGGGGAGGTAAGGAACTGCCATCTAGCTCTGCACTTGATTCACCTTCTCTTATGAGTAAGCTTGCGACACCTAAACCTGCTTCTGTTATTCGTTCTGATATGTCGCATGTTATTGATGATGCCACTTCTACTATGCATGATACTTATGATGAAACTACTTCTATGCTTGATACTACTGTGCCCCTTGGTGAATTTCTTGATGAACAAATTTCTAGGTCTAGAGAGAGAGAAACTATTGAAACTGAGTATGTTGATGAATGTGATGATGAAGATATGCCTGCTATTCCTGAGGGTTATCTTTTCGATATGGAATCTTCTGCAGCTATTTTTGCCTGCCAGGATAGATACGAACTTAAGAGGCTGTTAGTTAAATGGACTAAAGAATCTCTTAGAGACAAAATGAAACCTGGCCCTGCTTTTGCTACTTCACCTATCTGTGTTCCCGATAAGGATTATGAATTCTCTGTTGATCCTGATATATTTACTTTGGTTGAATCTGATCCTTTTTATGGTTATGAATCTGAAACTGCTGTGGCACATCTTACTAAATTAAATGATATAGCCACCCTGTTCACTAATCATGAGAGATCTCGCTACTTTTATATCCATACAATATTTCCCTTCTCATTAACGGGTGATGCCAAGATATGGTTTAATTCTCTTGATCCTGGTTGTTCGCGTAGTCCCCAGTATATTATTTATTACTTCTTTGCTAAATATTTCCCTGCTCATAAGAAACAAGCTGGTTTAAAGGAAATATACAAGTTTGTGATAATTGAAGAAGAGAGTCTCCCACAAGCTTGGGGGAGGCTTCTCAAGTTACTTAATGCTTTGCCTGATCATCCTCTTAAGAAAAATGAAATACTTGATATCTTTTATAATGGACTAACCGATGCTTCCAGAGATTACCTGGATAGTTGTGCTGGTTCTCTTTTCACGGAAAGAACGCCGGATGAAGCTGAAATTCTATTGAATAATATGTTGACAAATGAAAATAATTGGGCGCTTCCTGAGCCAGCTCCAGAGCCAATTACTGAGCCTATTCCTAAGACAACTCCGAAGAAGAGAGGCGTTCTATTTCTCAGTCCTGAACATATGCAAGAGCAAATAAATCTATGAAAGAAAAAGGAATTAAAGCTGAAGACGTTAAGAATTTACCTCCTATTGAAGAAATACATGGTCTTAATCTACCGCCTGTTGAAGAAACATATGATCTTGATCCATTACCTATTGAAGAACCTCCTGATCCCAATAACCCGACACAGGTAGTGAAGGTAAATTCTCTCTATAGATTTGATGAAGGTGATATTCCTCACTATAAGTCTGCTAGACAATGCTTGGATGAGTTTGATAATTTTATTGTAAAACAAGAAAATTTTAATGCTTATTTTGGTAGACAGATATGCTTAAACACTTGGGTGATTATATGGCTAATGTTAGATGTGAACTTAAACTCATTAGCAAACATGCTTCTATGGTTACCACTCAAGTAGAACAAGTACTCAAAGCTCAAAAAGAATTGCTCGCTGAAATGAATAGTAAGAAAAATGATTATGCTGTTAGAGTAGCTACTAGAACTGGTAGAATGACTCAGGAACCTTTGTATCCTGAAGGCCACCCTAAGAGAATTGAGCAAGATTCTCAAAGAAATAAAACTGATGTACCTAGTTCTTCTAAAAGGAAGAAAAAAGAAAAATGATAGGACTGTGCAAACTTCTAGTGAACCTATTGCTGAACCACCTGACAATCCAAATGATATATCTATCTCTGATGCTGAAACACAATCGGGTAATGAACATGAACCTAGTGAAAATGTTAATGGTGATGTTCATGATGATGCTTAACCTAGTAATCATAATGATGTAGAAGTTGAACCTGCTGTTGATCTTGATAACCCACAATCAAAGAATCAACGTTATGATAAAAGTGACTTTGTTGCTAGGAAACATGGTAAAGAAAGAGAACCATGGGTTCAGGAACCCATGCCTTTTCCTCCCAAATCATCCAATAAAAAGGACGATGAGGATTTTGAGCGCTTTGCTGAAATGATTAGACCTATCTTTTTGCGTATGCGATTAGCTGATGTGCTCAAAACAAATCCTTATGCTAAGTATATGAAGGATATCATTACCAATAAGAGAAAGATACTGGAAGCTGAAATTTCCACCATGCTTGCTAATTATACTTTTAAGGGTGGAATACCAAAGAAACTTGGAGATCCAGGAGTACCCACTATACCATGCTCCATTAAAAGAAATTATGTTAAAACTGCTTTATGTGATCTTGGAGCCGGTGTTAGTGTTATGCCTCTCTATTTACACCGTAGACATGATTTGAATAAGTTGACACCTACTGAAATATCTTTGCAAATGGCTGATAAATCAACTGCTATACCTATCAGTATTTGTGAGGATGTGCCTGTTGTGGTCGCAAACGTTACTATTTTAATGGACTTTGTTATTCTTGATATTCCTGAGGATGATAGTATGTCTATTATTCTTGGAAGACCTTTTCTGAATACTGCAAGGGCTGTTATTGATTGCAATAAAGGCAATGTCACTTTTCATGTTAATGGTAATGAGCATATGGTACACTTCCCGAGGAAACAACCTCCAGTTTATAGTATCAATTCTATTGGAAAAGTTCCATCGATTATTTTTGGAGGTTTTGAATTTCCTCTTCCTACTGTCAAGAAGAACTATGATATTCTTATTATAGGGGATGTGCATATCCCCGTTGAGGTAACATAGTGTTATTTGAAATTTCTCCGGTTCCGTGTTAATCGGAATGAGTTTGTTAACAAGACTTGATCAACCTTGTTAGTGGATTCTTTTTGATGATCATGAGACGGATGAAACTAGAAGCACAACCTTCTATACCCTCTTTATACTTTCTGTTATTTAGTTGAAACAAAGTAAAAATAGAATTTTTCTGTCTGTTTCCTGTTTTATCCGTGCAATATAAAAATATCCCGAAAATAAAAATCCTCAGAATGCCATGCCAATTTAATATGATTTTTTCGGGAATATTTCAGGATTTACTGTGCAAAAATTACCGTGGGCCCACGGTGGCCCTCCTCCACTTATTCCTGCACCCATCCTCTTCTTCTTCCTCCCACAAACACGAATATCCAGCTCAAACACGAGTTCCAGCCCCCGTTGCTGTGATTTTCGATCTCCTTGCTCAAAGCACCTCTCACAAAACTGCTTGGGGAGATTATTCCTTGGTATGTGACTCCTCCATTGGTCCAACTAGTTTTTGTTCTAGTGCTTTATTCATTGCAAATTTGTTCTGCATATGTGACCATGTTCTTGAGCTTGCATGTCAATTTTATATGGTTCCAAGAAGTTCTAATGCATGAAAGGATCTAGGCACTTGTAGGAGTAGTTGCTATCAATTTTATTGAAGTTGGTTCACTTTTGTTTGAAGTTACTAAAAATTTCAGAATTTTTTTAGAGGAAACAATATGTTTAGGAAGATGTTCCAAGGTGGTTCTTCAAGGAAGCAAGGCCATGGGCTTGCAATGCGCGATGCCGATGAGGAGCCCCCAAGGAACGCTCTTGTGAGGCCCTGTGAACGGCCTTCGGAAAATTTTATGGATCAAGCCGGAATCAAAGAAGAATTTAACACATATTTTCATAACTTCAGTCTTGTGGACTTCGAGGCAGACAAATGCCCACAGTATCATCATCTCACTAGCTCATTTGTGAGGAGGTTTGAGTTTTCATCTTCGCGTAACTCTCCGTCTGTCAGGTTTGGTCTTTATGATAAATCTTATACCATGGACTTAGAGGATTTTACTTTTGCTTGCAAACTCCCACAATGAGGTATTGCTGTTGATCCCCGTAAATCTGAATTTAGAGACTTTCTTGCTAGTATAACTGTGGGGGAATCTAGAGATATAACACAAGCCACTATAGGGAGTATTCACTTTCCTGCTATACATTATTTTGCTCTCTTCATCGGTAGGTGCATAAATGCTAAGGATGAAGCATGTCACATGTGTGTCCCTGATCTCAGCATTCTCAGGAGTGCTGTGTTAGGAGACCAATCTTATCATATGGGAGCGAGGTTGCATCATAATAGATATAACAGAAATTTCTTTGGAGAAATTTATATAACCCGCTTAGCTAATTTTCTTGAGATAGATATTCGTGAGGGTGATATGGAGTTGCCCCTACTTATTTAGATATTGATTCTATGGTTTCCCACCAGTTTGTTGAGAGGACTGAATCACCTCTTCAGTATCGACTAATCTTTAACAAACAACATGTTGTCCATATTACTCTTCATGCTCCTGCCTTCTTTGATTCTCAGACAAAAGGAAGATATGTTATTACCAGAGAGGAGGCAGATGAGTACGAGAGGAGAGCGGAGGCGGCTCGACGCCACGCTGCAGTTCCGGAGGCGATAACCGTTGCATTACAGTACGACCCCAGCTACAACTACGGGTATCCGCCAGGCTATCCCTGGCAATGAACCAACTTAGGCCAAAAGCCTAAGCTTGGGGGGGGGGGTACGTATTTCTCACCGACATTACATTTATGTTCACACACACTCATTGCTAGATGTCGGTGCTCATACTCTTTCACTGTAATATCCATTTTAGTTTATTTTCCTTTTCCTGCTTTCTTCTTGTGTGTTTGTTTAATTTTAAGAAAACAACAAAAAAATTAGTAGTAACTTCTAGTTGGTTTATTTTTCCTGCTGTAGTAGTAATAATTAAAAAGAAAACCCAAAAAGATTTCATGTTCTTCTTTTTCTTGTTGGGAGCTTTCTCGTGTAAATAATTTTATTTCTTTTCTTTTCTTTGGGGGTCGATAGGAGAAGACCATGATTAAATTGTTGAAGTGGCTCTTATATGCTTTATTGTTGATTTAACCAAGAGCCGATATTGCCTTGTCTTCTCCTGTTTATTGAATGCTCGCACATTCCAGCTTAGTCCAATGCACGTGCACTCTTATTATTATTCACATCGGTCGGTCATTCAAGTGAAAGGCAATTATGATGATATATGATGGACTGACTGAGATGGGAAAAGCTGGTATGAACTCGGCCTCTCTTGTTTTTGTAAATATGATGAGTTCATCTTTCTTGATTCAGCTTATTATGAATAAACATGTTTGCAATGACAATTAGAGATCATAGTTGCTTATGCCATGCTTGATTAGCTATGAGTTATAATGGTTTATCTTGCGTGCCAACATGCTATTGAGTTGGTTATGATGTGGTATGATGGGGTGGTATCCTCCTTTGAATGCTTTAAGTGACTTGACTTGGCACATGTTCACACATCTAGTTGAAACAAATCAACATAGCCTTCACGATATTTATGTTCATGATGGATTATATCCTACACATGCTTGCATCCAATGTTTATTAATTTTAATGCATGTTCATGACTGTTGTCGTTCTCTAGTTGGTCGGTTCCCAGTCTCTTGCTAGCCTTCACTTGTACTAAGCGGGAATACTACTTGTGCATCCAATCCCTTAAACCCCAAAATTATTCCATATGAGTCCACTATACCTTCCTATATGCGGTATCTACCTGCCGTTCCAAGTAAATTTGTATGTGCCAAACTCTAAACCTTCAAATAAACATTCTATTTTGTATGCTCGAATAGCTCATGTATCAACTAGGGCTGCCCTTATCTTCCATGTTAGGCGGGTTATTCTCAAGAGGAGTGGACTCCGCTCCTCACTCACGAGAACATGGCTGGTCACCGTGATGCCCAGTCACATCCTTTATGCAAACTAAATAAAAATAATTGCAAACAAAACTCCCCCTGGGACCTGTTGATTGTTGGAGGCACTCGTCGTTTCGAGCAAGTCGTGGATTAATGCTTGTTGGTGGAGGGGGAGTATAAACTTTACCATTCTGTTTGGGAACCGCCTATAATGTGTGTAGCATGGAAGATATCGCCATCTCTTAGTTGTTATGTTGACAATGAAAGTATACCGCTCAAAATATTATTCAATATCTATTTCAAAATCGAGCTCTGGCACCTCTACAAATCCCGGCTTCCCTCTGCGAAGGGCCTATCTATTTACTTTTATGTTGAGTCATCACCCCTCTTATTTAAAAGCACTAGCTGGAGAGCGCAGCTGTCATTTTCATTCATTACTGTTAATTTATATTGGGTATGACTATGACTGGATCTCTTTTACCATGAATTACAATGTCTAGTCAGTCCTTGATCTTTAAAGGTGCTCTGCATTTATGTTTTGCGGTCTCAGAAAGGGCTAGCGAGAAACCATCTTGTTATATCATATTATGATGGTTTTGAGAAAGTGTTGTAATCCGAGATTTATTATTATGACTCGCTAGTTGATTATGCCATTGATATGAGTAAACATGAGACCTGAGAATTATTGCAAATGTGGTTAGTTATAATCTTTGCTGAAAATTTGAATGCTGGCTTGATATATTTACAACAACAAGAGCAAACAGAGTTTGTAAAAGTTTTTCTTTTTCTCTTCAGTTTATCAACTGAATTGCTTGAGGACAAGCAAGGATTTAAGCTTGGGGGAGTTGATATGTCTCCGTCGTATCTACTTTTCCAAACACTTTTTCCCTTGTTTTGGACTCTAACTTGCATGATTTGAATGGAACTAACCCGGACTGACGCTGTTTTCAGAAGAATTACCATGATGTTGTTTTATGTGCAGAAAACAGAAGTTCTCGGAATGACTTGAAACACCACAGAACATCTTAGAAAAAATAATAAAAAATCCTCACCAAAGATGAAGACCAGGGGGCTCACACCCTGTCCACGAGGGTGGGGGCGTGCCCCCCCTCCTGGGCGCGCCCCCTACCTCGTGGGCCCCCGGAGACCTTTCGATGACAACTCCAACTCTATATATTAGCTTTCGGAGAGAAAAAAATCAGAGGGAAGAAATCATCACGTTTTACGATACGGAGCCGCCACCAAGCCCTAAAACCTCTTGGGAGGGCTGATCTGGAGTCCGTTCGGGGCTCCGGAGAGGGGGATTCGTCGCCGTCGTAATCATCAACGATCCTCCATCACCAATTTCATGATGCTCACCTCCGTGCGTGAGTAATTCCGTCGTAGGCTTGCTGGACGGTGTTGGGTTGGATGAGATCTATCATGTAATCGAGTTAGTTTTGTTAGGGTTTGATCCCAAGTATCCACTATGTTCTGAGATTGATGTTGCTATGACTTTGCTATGCTTAATGCTTGGCACTAGGGCCCGAGTGCCATGATTTCATATCAGAACCTATTATGTTTTCATGAATATATGTGTGTTCTTGATCCTATCTTGCAAGTCTATACTCACCTATTATGTGTTATGATCCGACAACCCCGAAGTGACAATAATCGGGATACTTCTCGGTGATGACCATAGTTTGAGGAGTTCATGTATTCACTATGTGCTAATGCTTTGTTCCGGTTCTCTATTAAAAGGAGGCTTTAATATCCCTTAGTTTCCATTAGGACCCCGCTGCCACGGGAGGGTTGGACAAAAGATGTCATGCAAGTTCTTTTCCATAAGCACGTATGACTATATTCGGAATACATGCCTAAATTACATTGATGAATTGGAGCTAGTTCTGTGGAACCCTATGTTATGACTAATACATGATGAGCCGCATCCGGCATAATTATCCATCACCGATCCAATGCCTACGGGCTTTCCAGATACTGGTTTATGCTTATTTACTTTCCCGTTGCTACTGTTACAATCACTACAAAATACCAAAAATATTACTTTTGTAACTGTTACCACTACTATCATACCACTTTGCTACTAAAAACACTTTGCTGCAGATATTAAGTTTCCAGGTGTGGCTGAATTGACAACTCAGTTGCTAATACTTGAGAATATTCTTTGGCTCCCCTTGTGTCGAATCAATAAATTTGGGTTGAATACTCTACCCTCGAAAGCTGTTGCAATCCCCTACACTTGTGGGTTATCAGCCTACTCTTGGCGCTCGAGTCTCGGCAGGGGTGTTGCACCAGATTTCAAGGAGTACCTTATGCAAGGGAAGCTACAGGAGAAAGAGGAGGACACGGAGCATGTGGACCGACAGGCCACAACGTACTGCATCCAGGACGGTGAGTTATACAGGAAGAGGCCGAATGACATTTCCCTGCGTTGTATCTCCAGGGAACATGGGAAAGAGTTGCTAGCTGACATACACGGCAGAGACTGCGGGCACCACTCATTGTCACGAACCCTCGTCGGCAAGGCGTTCCATAGTGGGTTCTACTGGCCTACGGCGCTCAACGACGCGACAAAGCTAGTGAAGTCTTGCGAGGCATGTCAATTCCACGCCAAGCAGATCCATCAGCCAACTCAGGGCCTGCAAACCATCCCGCTCTCGTGGCCATTCGCAGTCTGGGGGCTTGATATATTAGGCCCGTTCCCTCGAGCGCCTGGGGGCTACCACTACCTCTATGTCGCCATCTACAAGTTCACCAAATGGGCGGAGGTAGAAGCCGTCCGCACCATCCCGGCCGGATCTGCGGTCAAGTTCACCAAGGGTCTCGTAAGCCGGTTTGTGGTGTCGATGTCAAAACCAGCGGATCTCGGGTAGGGGGTCCCGATCTGTGCGTCAAGGCTGATGGTAACAGGAAGCAAGGGACGCAAATGTTTACCCAGGTTCGGGCCCTCTCGATGGAGGTAAAACCCTACTTCCTGCTTGATTAATATTGATGATATGGGTAGTACAAGAGTAGATCTACCACGAGATCGTAGAGGCTAAACCCTAAGAGCTAGCCTATGATGGTATGATTGTAATTGTGATCGGCCTTCTAAGGACCAACCTTTCCGGTTTATATAGACACTGGAGAGGGCTAGGGTTTACATGGAGTCGGTTACAAGGAAGGAAATATAATATCCGGATCGCCAAGCTTGCCTTCCACGCCAAGGAAAGTCCCATCCGGACACAGGCCGAAGTCTTGAGTCCTGTATCTTCACGCTTCAATAGTCCGGACGTTGTACACAGTCCGGCTGTCCGGATACCCCCTAATCCAGGACTCCCTCACGGGGTCCCTAATTGCATCATCACCGACAACGGCTCATAGTTCACTAGCAATCTCTTCAAGACATATTGTGCTAACCTTGGAACACAGATCTGCTATGCTTCGGTGGCACACCCCAAGAGCAATGGTCAGGCCGAACGCACCAACGCGGAGGTCCTGAGGGGCCTCAAGACCAGGACTTTCAAGAAGAAGCTTGAGGCCTGCGGCACGAGCTCGCATGATGAGCTCCAGTCTGTGATGTGGTCCATCCGCACCACCGCCACCAAGCCAACAGGCGAGACCCCGTTCTTCCCCGTCTACGAAGCATTAGCGGTTCTCCCTCACGAGGTCAAGCATCGCTCCGCGTGGGTCCTGGCGTTTAATGAGGCGCAGCAGGACGCCATGCGGGGGATGGACCTCGTGTTGGGGGAGGAACCCCGCCGCGAAGCCACGCTTCGGGTGGCAAGATACCAGTAGGAGATGTGACGGTATCACTATCGCAGCGTCCGCTCTAGGATGCTCGAGGTGGGCGACCTCGTCCTAAGGCGGGTGCTCTCCAGGGAAGGGCTGCACAAGCTCTCGCTCATGTGGGAGGGCCCGTTTAGGGTCGCCCATGTCTCCAGGCGTGGCGCCGTGCGCCTGGAGACGCAGGACGGGGTCCCCATCCAGAATGCCTGGAACATCCAGCACCTCCGAAAGTTCTACCCATGAAGCAAGGCCCGGCGCCTATAAAGCAAGGCCCAGTGCTTGTGAAGGTCTCCGCTCGTGACACTCTCACGTAATAATGAGTGGGGATGTACACGACCCGGAGTCTCAGGAGTGCCGCCCTCGGGCCTCGGGGGCTCCCTCCCACGTCCTAGTGGCAGCACTTAGCTCCGTGCTGGTGAGAAGACTAGACTAGGTGTCGGACACGGCTTTTCATTTGCTTTCCGTAGTTGGCTTGCTCCTCTTTATTGAAAATTTGCTTTCTACTATTCCCTACCGGCTTGGTTCCATCGCCTTTTGCCCCTGTTTCTGCCTTTGGTTCCTTGTTTTCACCCGTACCCTCCCTCGCATGCCTCGCGAGGGGGCTGGACAGGTGCCCTCGTGAGTGTTTTTCCTGTTCTTCGCGAGGCACCCTCGCTCGAGCTCACAAGCTGGCGCACCTCTCTCATTCCGTGCCCCTCGGGTACCATAATGCAAAGCGCTGGGTCATGGCTGGCTGCACCTGCGACCAGGGCTCGAAAGGGCTCGAAAGAATAATATTTTCCAAATGAATTTTTGTAGTTCCTAGACGCCTCCCAAGCTAAGGAGACCTCGCCAGGTACTGGGAAATGCGCACCTCATGAGGCGGAAACTACTTCAAGCGCGTCAAGCTAAGTTATTTCTACGTGCCTACATAAAATGTTGATGATGCAACACGACACAGGAACCATAAGCATAGCATAAGAAAATTGGAAATCATGGTTCGTTGCACGCCCCTGCGGGGCCCCATACTTGTCTCTCTCTTAATGCAGGAAGAAAAGGACGAACGAAACAGAAGTGGCACGCGCTCCCGTGGTAGCTCCCGAGGATGGGCCCATGGCGCTCTCCTGGGCTCAGCCAGACCCCTCCTCGCGCTTCACTGGGGCGCGCCGACAAGACAACCCACTGCCACCCTTGTTGGGGATGTTACTACTGGGCGTAAACCGGCCTATCTGGGCCGGGTTAACTTCAATAGTAGTTCAACGGTGTAAAAGCCCAAGGGGCATAAAGGGCCCAAGGCCTGTAGTCGGTTTAGAACTTGTAGCCGTAAACCGTCCTGGTATGTAAACTTGTATTGTAAGTTAGGAATAGAGAGAGACCAACCTGGATACGAATATGAACCGAGATTGGGACTCTCGAACCGACAGGCGCCACCCGTATATAAGGGGACGACCGGGGCAGTTCAAGGACAGAAACAACAACTCGAGGCCTAGGCGGCTTTATTTGCTCCCTAGTCATCGAGATCACATCAATCCCATCACAAACTAGACGAGGCTTTACCTTCATCGGGGGCGAACTAGCATAACTCTTGTGTCTTTGCGTCCGCTTAACCCTTCTGTTAACCCGTGGCGATGGCTCCACGACTAAGTCCTTTCATGAGGACATCCGCCGTGACAAAACCATTTACGCTTAAGCGCCACCGTGGGACTGCTATCGCGACGATGGCTTGATGATCTTGGAGGGCAAGTTCAAGGACTCGAATGTTACGTTGTGGGCCGGATGACCAAGAGTCATCGCGGCAAGCTCTACAACGACGATGCAGTCAGGGGCCCCGAGGCGGCTCGATTGAGTACGGGTACCGGGTCCCTTTGGTGGCATACACGTTTTCATCGGCAAGATCGGTGAGCTGTGGCCCGAGCCGACATCTGCACCGACCTCGCCGAGACGGCTCAGCGACGAGACCTGCCCAGTGCTAAACCGCCGTGAAGCGTGCCTTTGTGGGAGTCATCCACGGAGGAAGTTACGAGGCGGATCAGAATCTGGCGAAACCGTTGTCTATTCTCGACGACGAGTCGCCGATCGGAGAAACCGAATCTCTATATCAGCTACAAGATGGCCGGATTGGGGGCTGTTCGATGGTGACAGATTCCGACCCTCCGATCTGCCCAACCGGTTGGAATATTCATGGCCGTACACAAGCAAAGCTTCACTCTTGACCGCTGCGACAATGGTTGCCGGTTCAACAGCGGCGACGCTGCCGGGCAGATGTCCCGTCGCGCCCCGCCGCTCCAGTTTTATCAGACCTGTTCGATGCGTTGGATGTGCTCATGGCAGAGGTTAACCCGGCGGACCAGGACGCTCATAACACGGAGATCGCGAAGGTGAAGGAACAAATCACTCAGGCTAAAGCGGATCTGGCAGCTGCAGACGCCAGGATGACGGCAGAGCGGGCCGCTTTGGATGCGCAGGCTTATAGGCTCATGCTGGATCAGAGCGCGTCGCATGAAGTCATGAAGAGGAAATACATATCCCGTTTGCCTTCAGTCTTCGAGGGAAGAGATCTCTTCAACACTCCAGGAGCAGGAACCAGTAATCCGCCGGTGGTAAACCGGGAGGAAGTACCTGGGACGGGCGCGCCGGTTCAGCCCCGCGTAATAGATCTACATCGCCATAATGCCAGTACGCCTCAGGCTGTGCAAACACCTCCAGGTCACTACTCCAACCCGATGGATAACCTTGTTGCAGCTGCGGCATGGCTGGAGGCAATTCCAATTGAAGGCGATTCACCACGTGCGGTAGAGGCAGCGCTGGTCAAGGAGCTCCTTAGGACAGCTTTGGTCCAACAGAAGCATATTCGCATGCCGCGCGACCGATCCACTCTACTCCCCGCCAAGCCGGAGCTATAGCAGCACGTGGATGAACCGCCGATCAAGTAATGCACGGCGTGGTGCGCCCCATGGCAACAACCCGGCAGCTGGTTTCGATAACGCTCAGGAGGTGGTGGACCGGGCCCGAGCGCGCAGGGAGGCCGAGTTAGCAGCGCAGCATCAGGATTATCAGCTTACGCCGGTTCGTCCGACCATCTCGGTCGAGCCTGGGGTTACCTCTAGCTCTTTGGGGGTGCCTTGCCTCGTCCCCGCTTTACACAATGTGCGCTTGCCCAAGGATTTCAAGGGTCCGCGCAAGGTGCCAAATTACACCGCCGATTTCGCTCCAGAAGCGTGGATAGAGAGTTATGAGATGGCCATGGAGATGCTGGATGTGGATGAGGCCGTGTGTGCAAAGTACTTCGCCATGATGCTTGAAGGCACGGCCCGTACTTGGTTGAAGAGCTTGCCACCCAATTCTATCAATTCATGGGCCCAGTTGCGGACCCGGTTTATCCAGAATTTCAAAGATACCTGTAAGCAGCCCATGTCCGTGGTGGACTTGGCAGCTTGTGTCCAGGGTGAAGGGGAGTCAACAACCCATTGGGTACGCCGTGTTTCGGAAATCTTGCACTCGTCAGACCGGATCAACGCTGATTCTGCGATCTTGACCCTGGAGGGCAATTGCCGGTTTAAACCTTTAAAGTTGAAGCTGGGGCGCATGAAGCGGTTTTGCAATGACATGGGCACTCTCATGGGCGCTTTAGTGAAATATGCTGATTCTGATAGTACCAAGGATCCCAAGTCTGATGATGACGAGATAGGGAAGGGAAAGAAGAACAGCAACTCCAAAGGCCAGCAACATCACACGGCAGGTAATGGTGGAGGCAAGCGTAAAGCGAATGGAAACATGGACTTCGTAGCCAACACCAATGCGCAGGACAAGGGCCAGCGACACAAGGGTAAACAGCCGAACCGAGGAGGAGCACCTAATCCCAATCCGGACCGCCTGAACTATCTGTTGAATCAACCCTGTCCGAAGCATGGGACGAAGGAGGCGCCAGCAAATCACCTCTGGAAGGATTGTTACATTATGTAGGAGTTCAAGAGTTCTAATGATTTCCGGTATGATCAAGGTTCCGGCGGCGGTTCAGGATCCGGGCTGGGTTACGGTGGAGGAAATTCCGGTTCAGGATTTAATGGTAATCCCAGCGGACATAACAATCGTAATAATCGAGAATAACCAAGGTGGTTACAATCAGCAGCAGCAACAGTCAGGTTATCAGAGCAACCCAAAGCAGTTGAATAGTGGGTAGTACCATGTCTTCACCACTAGCTTAGACAAGCGAGACCGGAAGCTTCAGAAGCGGGCAGTCAACGCTGTTGAACCGGCCGTGCCTCATTACTTACACTGGTCAGAGCAGCCCATTGTATGGAGTAGAGAGGATCATCCTCCCCGGGTTGACAATCCGGGTCAACTAGCCCTGGTGGTGGCACCTCAGGTGGGAGGTTATAAGTTCACCAAGGTGCTCTTGGATGGAGGGAGCAGCATTAACATCCTGTACTATGAGACCTTCCGTCGTATGGGGTTAACAAATAAACATCTCAAACCGTCCAATACAATGTTCAACTAGCCCTGGTGGTGGCATCTCAAAATAGCTCTGGAAGTGGCCTTTGGAGATGAATATGACTCCAGATCGGAAACACTGACGTTTGAAGTGGTGAAAATCCAAAGTCCATATCACGCCCTGTTTGGGCGGCTGGCTTATGCCAAGTTCATGGCACGGCCATGTTATATATATTTGCAGCTCAAGATGCCGGGTCACAAGGGGACAATAACGGTTCATGGGAGCCGCAAGATCGCTTTGGAATGTGAGGAAGGTGATGTGGCTTACGCAGAGTCGGTTTGTGCCACCGAGGAGCTGAAGTACTATAAGGACAATGTTGATCCGGCGGACATGACTCCATTGAAGAAGACAACTACAGAGCATGATCCGGCCCTGAAATTCAAATCGGCAGCTGAGACTAAGCTTGTTGACTTTGTACCTGGCGATTCGTCCAAGCAGTTCAGCATCAATGCCAACTTGGATCCGAAATAGGAAAGCGCGCTCATCGAGTTCATCCGTGAAAATCGGGACATTTTTGCATGGAAGCCTTCTGACATACCAGATGTACCGAGGGAACTCGCTGAGCACACTCTTAATGTTGATCCCAAGTACAAACCGGTGAAGCAGTTTCTCCGCCGGTTTAACGAAGAAAGGCGTAAGGCCATTGGAGAGGAGGTGGCCAGGCTCTTAGCAGCTGGCTTTATCGTTGAAGTTTTCCATCAAGAGTGGCTTGCTAATCCGATGCTGGTTCTTAAGAAAAACGGCACTTGGCGCATGTGTGTGGATTAAACAGAAATTAACAAGGCTTGCCCAACAGATCCTTTTGCCCTTCCCCGCATTGACCAGATTATTGATGCCACTGCGGGTTGTGAGCGTTTGAGCTTTTTGGATGCGTATTCTAGGTATCATCAGATCAAGATGGAAGTTAAGGACCAGGAGAAGACGGCGTTTATCACTCCCTTTGGAGCCTTCTACTATGTGTCTATGCCTTTTGGGCTCAAGAGCGCCCAAGCAACTTATCAGCGCTGTGTACAGAATTGCCTGCATAAACAGATCGGCCATAATGTGCACGCCTATGTGGATGATATTTCGGTCAAGTCAAGGAAGAAGGAAACACGGATTGACGATTTGAAGGAAACCTTTGACAACCTGCGGGCTTACAAGATGATGCTCAACCCGGCCAAATGTGTTTTTGGTGTTCCGGCAGTCAAGTTATTGCGTTTTCTCGTGTCCAACAGGGGAATTGAAGCTAATCCGGAGAAGATTACAGCTATCACCTCCCTGGCTAAACCGAAGTGTATTAATGACGTCCAGTGTTTGGCAGGCCGGATTGCCGCACTGAGCCGGTTTATCAGCCGCCTCGGAGAGAAGGCCATCCCTTTGTACCAGATGCTGAAAAAAACAGATCAATTTATTTGGAGTCCAGCCGTCGATGAAGCGTTGGAGGACTTAAGCGGCAATTGGCCAACCCGCCTGTGCTCGCCGCTCCCATTGACAAGGAGCCACTTCTGCTATATGTTGCTGCTAATGCCAGGGCGGTCAGCGTGGCCATTGTGGTGGAGCAGAAGGAGGCAGGGAAGGAGCATCCGGTTCAATGTCCAGTTTATTATATCAGCGAGGTGCTTATTGAATCTAAGCAAAGGTATCTGCATTGGCAGAAGCTGGTGTATGGGGTTTTTATGGCAAGCCGGAAGCTGAAGCAGTATTTCCAAGGGCACCCCATCACGGTGGTCGATTCTGCTCCCTTAGGTGATATCATCTGTAACCGAAGCGATCGGCGGATTGCCAAGTGGGCTATAGAGCTTGGGCCACACGGTTCGAAAACGCCTCGGGACGGCGGTGAAGTCTCAAGCACTGGTGGATTTCATTAACGATTGGACGGAGTTGCAAGCACCAAGAAAAGCCGGATCATACATATTGGACCATTCATTTTGACGGATCCAGGCAATTGGAGGGCTCGGGGGCTAACTTCCCCACGAGGTGACAAGTTTTGTTACGTTCTCCGCTTAATGTTCCCTTGTACTAACAATGCAGCTGAGTATGAAGCCTTGCTCCATGGTCTCCGGATGGCTAAGGAGATGAATTTAAGCCGGGTTAAGTGCTTCGGTGACTCGGACCTAGTGGCTCAACAGGTGTCTGGCACTTGGGATTCAAAGGACCCACTCATGGCTGCATATCGTCGTGAGGTGGATATTGTTGCAGGTCATTTCAAGGGCTATCAGGTGGACCACGTGGACCGTCAAAAAAATGAAGCGGCGGACGCTTTAAGCCGGTTGGGCTCTCAACGCAAACCAGTCCCGCCCAATGTGTTCCTGGACATGCTGCACAACCCGTCAGTCAAGCTCCCTGGTGAAGCGGATTTGGCTATTCCTGATCCGGAGGCTCAATTGGTGGCAACTCTTCACGTCACTCCGGATTGGACGCTTCCTTATCTGGCGTACATGAACCGGGGCGAGTTAGCAGAAGATGAGAAGTTGGCCCGGCAGATAGTTCGGCGATCTAAGTCTATGACCATTGTTAATGGCGAATTGCATCATTGCAGTGTGTCAGGGGCATTTCGATGATGTGTGTCCCCTGAGGAAGGCTGTGAAATATTACGTGAGATCCACGAAGGAGATTGTGGTCACCACGCCGGTTCAAAATCCTTGGTGGCTAAAGCGTTCGCCACGGTTTCTATTGGTTGACCGCCCATGCCGATCACGGAAGATCTGGTCGAACGATGTGATGGTTGCCAAAAGTTTTCCAGACGTGCTCATGTACCGGCCCAAGAATTGAGGATGATTCCAATTACTTGGCCGTTTGCGACTTGGGGGCTGGATATGGTTGCACCTTTCAAAAGGTCCAAGGACAAGAAGACCCACCTGTCAGCAAGTGTGATGCGGCCACGGCGGTTCAGTTCATCAAAAAGGTGATATTCCGGTTTGGCTTTCCACACAGTATCATCACAGATAATGGTACCAATTTGTCCAAAGGTGCCATGAAGGAGTTCTGCGAACGTGAGCACATCCGCCTTGACGTTTCTTCAGTAGCTCACCCACAGTCGAATGGTCAAGCAGAAAGAGCCAATCAAGAGATCTTGAGAGGCATCAAGCCCCGGCTTATGGTCCCTTTGCAGAGGACACCGGGTTGTTGGGTAGAAGAGCTACCGTCTGTGTTATGGAGTATAAATACTACGCCTAACAGATCCACGGGATACACGCCGTTCTTTATGGTTTATGGAGCGGAGGCGGTTCTCCCCAGTGACATGCGTCATGACTCACCTCGCGTGGCAGCTTATGTTGAAGCGGACAACGAGACGGCATGGCAGGACGCTTTGGATCGGTTGGATGAAGAGCGTGACATAGCAGCTACCCGCTCGGCGATTTACCAACAGGATCTTCATCGTTATCATAGTCGCCGGGTCAGAACCAAAACTTTTCAAGAAGGAGATTTGGTGCTTCGGCTCATCCAAGACCAGACTGATATGCACAAGCTATCCCCGCCTTGGGAGGGACCTTTCATGGTCAGCAAGAATCTGCACAACGGGTCGTACTATCTGATCGATATTCGAGAGCATAAAGACTCACGCACGTCAGAGGAGGAGACCAACAGGCCGTGGAACATAGCTCATCTTCGGCCTTATTATACCTGAGCCATCGGCTCTACTTATGTACATATTATGACAGTGTATATATTATGAATAAAGTAATAAACCGGAGCCTCGGCTAAAGCGGGGTATCTGTTCTGTTACATCATGTGTGGTTACATGGAGTTGTTCTGTCTTAAAGCGGCCTCCGGTTTACCCCCTGAGTTTGCTTTCTAAAAATCTTTCTGATATCACTTGGGGGCTTGGTCATGTCCGAACCAATGCAACACCTCTTGATAGGCGAAAGCCATCAGATCACTTGGGGACATGGTCAAGTCTGAACCAGTCACGCTTCTTGATCGGCCTAAGGCCATAGAGTCACTTGGGGGCTTGGTCGAACCCGAACCATTGCCACGCCACTTGATCGGCATAATGCCACGGTTTGAGCTTGGGGACCTCGGCTGACTTGAACCATGGCTACACCTTATAGGGAGCTTGGTCGTGTCCGACCATGGTAACACCATCCGATCAGCTCAAGAAAGCCTTGTTTTTTGCAAACGGTTTATCATTGCCTTTGCTTCCATGTTTTTCATAACTATTATTTGATTTTTGTTATGCGTTTCTTAAACCGACAATATTTTAAACCGTTTCAAAACTGTCGCTTGACGGAATTGATCAATTTTTAATCCGGAGATAATTTCACCGGTTTGATGTTTTTTCTGTTAACATCCTATTATGGAGTAACAGGGGCTTATCATGACCCGGCACGGTTTACGTGACAAACCGGCATTATAACTAACAGGAGCTGTTCTCTCCTTTGATGGTAAGGGTTTATACAACCTCCGCTTCAAGATTGGCTAAGCCAACTTTATGCGCAGCGATGGCAGGTATTTTGTATAATACATTTTGATTATATATCTTAATATTTCATTTCATATTTATATGAACGTCACAAGACCGGCTGGCGGCGCAAACCGCCGTGGTGGTTTAAGATTTTGTGACTGCAGGGAATATAAGATTGAAAGTTTCGATCATTCCAGCAAGAGTATCAGCACCTACGCACGAAGGCATATTCCAAGCAAGAGTGTTGGCTATCCTATTACAAGGCAACATGGTGCCCAAATAAGATCATTGTTTCTTGGCGGAATGTAATGAAGCAGCTCTTCAAACCGGCTTCCAGTTCATGCATGCTCGCCGCCCCGGTCTGATGGTTGTGGGTCGCCCTGCGCCGCTTCAGCTTCTTCATCTCTACCCAGCTGTTGGAAGTCAACAGTGGTCCAGTTGATTCCCATTAAAGCTTGAAAGACAGCCTCCTCATGGATCAGGGAAGTTGGGTCAATATCAGGAGCGTAAGTATGCTTACGGATCGGAGGGATCAGGTTCTCCGCTTCAGGAATAGGTGCAGCTACTCGCTTGTTCTGATCGTCATACTGGGCTTGATAATGGGACAAGTTTGCCTCTTCAGCTAACTAGCAAGCCAGAGGGTGCACTGCCCGGTTTATCGCTCTCAGGTCATCTTCGTTGAACTCTGAGCCGTCTTCCTTCAGACTGGGATAGCCTTGAGCTGCTTCAACGGGATCGAAATCTGGCACCCATGCTTTGGCCCGGATTAAGGCGTTGATGGCGCCGGTTCGAGCAGCAGATTTCTTCAGCTCTTCAATCCGGGTGGGAAGCATGGACAACCTCCTAAGAGTATCTTGAATTAAGGAAGGTGCTGGGTTGTTATGTGATGCAGTGGAGATGATCCGCTGCGCTCCAGTGTACAGCTGCTCTATTAAGGTATAGGCAGCCTTCAATTTCTTCCGAACATCTGACCCCAAGTGACCAATGCGTGTGCCTACAGCATTGCAAGAGAAATCACAAACCGGACTTATCATAAGAAGGTCAAGATTATCATAGAAGCCAAAGGAAACTTACCGAAGATGGCTGCAGTCATGGAATGCACTTGCCTCTTCACGCTGGTCAGCTCGTCTACCACCGGTTTAAGGGCAGCCTCAGCATTTTCAACCTTTTTGGTTAAAGCGGCCTTTTCAGTATCCCAGCCGGCCCGCTCAGACTTGAACCACTCCTTGAGTTGCTCCATAGTAGTTAAAGCGGTTTTCAGTTCATCCTTGGCCTTGGAGGTTTCTGCTTGTTGAGATTTCAGATTTTCTTGAAGGTCATGGATTTGTGAGGCTTGTTGACGTATCTCACTCTGCAACAAAAAAGGGAGCATGTTAAATATCGTCATATAGTCCCCAGTGCATAACCAGCTATACACTTGGCACTTGGGGGCTAATGCATATTTGATCTTCATCTATCACTAAAATCACAAAGTCCCAAGCTCAATACAAGTATTCAACTTGGCACTTGGGGGCTAATGGCTATTTGCTCGAACATGTTCTGATGCGGCGATTTAAAACACAGTCCCGGTTTAACTATGCTAAGTTGAACCGGCCCTTGGGGGCTACATCAGTGGATTCTGAAGCATTGAGTTTATACTAAGTCCCAGCTTAACTATGCTAAGTTGAACCGGCCCTTGGGACTAGGAGAGTTAACAAAAATTGAAATATTCAGGCGAGAAAAGAACATGGAGGTTACCTCGAATTTCTCTTTCATCATCTTCACCAGGCCAGCTTCATAGTCACGGTTGGTATACAGCCGGTTCAAGTAGCCAGAATGAAGGTCTTGGGGGTTCAGAGCGGCCTAAGTTGCCAGATCAACATCCCACTTGCCCTTGCTCATAGTGGAAAACTCTTCTTTGGCAGAATGTTTGGATAAAGCGACTGGATTACCCGGTTCGCTTTGGCCAAAACCAGTAATTACGATGTCATCGTCCTTGGAGTCACTGGTTTGACCAGGGCCATCGGTTTGTCGCCAGGCGGATTGGGTGGTGGATTTTTCAATCCGGTCGGGCTTCGGGCTGGTCAGCAGGAAGGGCGGTGTCAATGTGCCTTTCTTCAAGAACAAAATCGCTATCTTGCTGTGGCGCATCATTGGGCGTGTCTTCACAGATGGCCGCATCAAGATTTGGGGCGCTGCCCGTTTAGAGGCAGATCTTCGTCGGCCGCTTTATCCGCATTTGAGCCTTTTGCTCGCCTAGGCTTGGCCCCGAAAAGGCACAACAACAGTTAACACGGCATATACTACACAATGATGCAAGAGAAACAATATGAAAAGTATAACTTACCCAAGCACCGCTTTAGCGGCGGCAGGTAGTGGTGATGACTTCGCGATGAGGAGGGAAGTGACCGATAATCGGAATCGACGGATTAAGGGGTTTACTGAAACCAGCCTGCTTTAGGATAAGCATCGACAAGCAAATTAGAGACCTTCGAACGACGCTTCCGAACCGGACTGTTCGTAAACCGTGGAGGTAACTACTGGCCGCTGTGCCGAAGTTGTGCGGCGAGCTTCATGTTCTTGAGTCTTCATAAGAAATTTGGGATCCAAGTAAGCAAGGGGATGAGAAAATTTAATTTTCCGGTTTGCCCGAAGGTTTTTTAGTGAAGGCAAAGGATTTGAGTCAGAGGAGAGAATGGTTACCTCTACAACATCAGCATTACTGGTTTCAGCATCATCCTGACAAACATCATCATTAATTAGGCATGTGAAAAGTAAGCCAAGTGAATCAAGTTCTACCTCAAGGTCCGGATTACCCACATCATCATCCGCAGCCGGATCAGAAGATGCAGTGGTTTTCCTCTTATGAGTAGTCTTCTTGACAGTTTTGGTCTTTTTCCTAAGTGGTTTTTCCGGTTTGTCTGGCTTCTCTGGTTTCTCTTGTGGACGTTTCTTGCTCCAGAATGGATCATCACCCTGGTTAAGCAGCAGTTGATGTTAAAAGTTATACCGGGATGGCAATAATATACAGTAAAAATAATCAAAAGTCTTACAGATGGCGGTTTGTTGGTAGCACAGAAGGGGAGCAAACCGGTTCGGGCACAGAGGTGTTCCGGTTCATTCAGCATCTTCTTCACAGCCTCGGTGACCTCATCATTGGTGAGCTGGATATTAACGTGTCGGAGGGGGTCGTCGACACTACCAGTGTACTCACACATTAAACCGGAGTGCTGGGAGAGGGGCAGTATGCTCCATGATATCCAACAGCGTGCGAGATCTATGGACGTGAGCACGAGACTACAGGCGGATGCTAAAGGCTACCGCTAATCAGAGCAAGGTGTCACAGATTCATCCAGGAGTCTGGTATGAGCATGAGAATTTCATGGAGCACGGCAAGAACAAGAAACCCTAGAACGGATCTAGGTCGAGGGGAACCGAGGACCTACCTGAGTTGAGGAGGTGCGGAAGAGTCTGCGTTTCTCTGTTGCGTTCAGGTTGATGCAGCGGCCCAAGACGGTGCAGAAATCAACGGCGGCGGCGGAGCTCCGAGGCTGGCGACGCGAGGAAGACGAAGAGAAAGGATGGAGGGGAGAAAAGAATGACCCTTCGGTCCTATTTATAAGCCAAGATACCTGTATCAGGCGCGGGAATCAAGGAACCACAAACCTAGGAAGCGGAGCTGTTGCCTCGATTATTGCGGATCTATTAAACAAAGAAGATATCGTGAATGCTATCTTTATGGGGACGTCATGCCAGTTTACAGCAACCAGAGAAGGTGACATCATGGCGGTTCAACGATTTCAAGAAGGTATTGAAGATGAAGGTTTTTATCAAGGATTGACATGAACCTGTTCAAATCAATCTGGGGCCTAATGTTGGGGATGTTACTACTGGGCGTAAACCAGCCTATCTGGGCCGGGTTAACTTCATCAGTAGTTCAACGGTGTAAAATCCCAAGGGGCATAAAGGGCCCAAGGCCTGTAGTCGGTTTAGAACTTGTAGCCGTAAACCGGCCTGGTATGTAAACTTGTATTGTAAGTTAGGAATAGAGAGAGACCAACCCGAATACGAATATGAACCGGAGATTGGGACTCTCTAAACCGACGGGCGTCACCCGTGTATATAAGGGGATGACCCGGGGCGGTTCAAGGACAGACAACAACAACTCGAGGCCTAGGCGAAGCTTATTTGCTCCCTAGTCATCGAGATCACATCAATCCCATCACAAACTAGACGTAGGCTTTTACCTTCATCGAAGGGGCCGAACTAGCATAACTCCTGTGTCTTTGCGTCCGCTTTAACCCCTTCAAGTTAACCCGTAGCGATGGCTCCACGACTAAGTCCTTTCATGAGGACATCTGCCGTGACAAAACCACGACAACCCTCGAAGTGGGCGCGGCGGCATGGCGGCTGGTCGTAGCGGCCGCTACTGGTGCTATCACCAGAAGAAGAGTCGCCGTAGCTGGACGAGCCATGGCCGGCGCCAAGGACAAGCCTGCCTCCACCCTCGTCGCGGTCGTCGCCTTGGCTGAGCACCTCACCACCATCATTGTCCTCAGGGCAGCACCCGATGTGGCGACCATCTTCCCCGAACACCCTCACGTAGAGGGTCGCGTTGCCGTCGTACTTGAAGTGGAGGGTGCATCGCCGCCCAGAGCCACGCGGCACGGGCAACGCCTCGCCACCAAGGGCCGTGGCTGCGCGCGTTGCGTGACGGAGACCTCGACCGCGACCCATGAAGCCTTGCTGCAGCAGCCGTCCGTCTACAACCAGAGATCGCCTGGTCCCGTGGATGACAGCTCACCGGCAAAGAAGCGCGGGAGCTGAAACCAGGTGCCAGTCGGGTTCTCTGACCACACGACGAACTCCGGCAGCACCTCCGCCGAGTGGAAGCACGGCCGGGGAGGCTGCAGGATCATAGCGCGCCTTCCCTCATCGACGGGGCTGCCACGACCTGGATGACTCCTACCGCGTGAAGAGGCGTGGCCGCGGCCGCGAGAGGCCACGGTGGGGACCGCGTTGTGCTTGCAGGGACAGACGCGCCCCTCTTAGGCGGCGGGGAGCCGGGCGCCTCCTGGCTGGCCTTCCCCTTTTCTGCGGCAGAGAACTTCTTCACGGGCACCATGAGTGTCGCTACTAGCAATGAAGAAAGGGAGAAGAAGCGAGCAGAGCAGGAAGAGATGAGCGATGGGGGCTCCGCCCCCCTCCTCATTTATAGTGGGAGAAGGCCAACCGGCAATCCGCACGATCACAAGTAATGATGATTTTTCTCTGCATGCAGCAGGGATTCGTCAAGTCGGGCAGTTGTCGAGGCTGCATGGGGAAGCAGAGACGCCCACCTCCAATCAATCGCCACGCGTCAAACGGGGCCGTAGGCTGTTGGGGCCCGCGGCGCTGCGCACTTGCCCTTTGGCTTCGCGTTGAAGCCAAGTCCGAGCGTGCCTTGGGCCCAAGGGCTACTGTCGGCGTCCTGGGAACGGGGGTCCCCAGACTTGCCTACCTGCGGCCCATGGCGTGGCCCCACTAGCGGACCTGCATGGCCCATCTTCACCAGCAAACACTCGAGACCCTCGCAAGGGGCCAAGCCTCGCGAGGCAAATGACGCAAGACCTCCTCGGGGGCAGCCTCACCAGGCAAGCTCGCGAGGGGCGGAGAGATCAAGGCAAGGGGCACCTCACGAGGATCCTATGATGCAAGACATGACGACCGGGGCCAGGCAGGCGCTAGCGTGCGCAGTGTCCTCGTTTCCTCTTTGGTGCGAAAGAGGCAAGCGCAGGCGAGGAATCCCTAGGCATCAGGCAAAGGTTTCCATATCAGTGCAACGAGACCAAGACCAGCAGGACGGCAGGACGGAGGTCACCGTGGAGCCAAAGATAGCGTCACCACTAGATCCTTTGGCAGGCGAAGACCACCTTTATTCAGGATAACTTGTCCTACCTATCCCCCTTCAAATTTGGCCATTGTGGTATCCCTTCCCGCCAGCATTTGGGAAGAGGACCAGGGCCTCTATAAATAGGGCTAGCCACCACAGTAGGAGGCAAACTGATCCAAAGCCATTCAGATCATCCTCATCCACACAAGCCTACCAAGCACAAGAGTACCTCTCCTCAGGAGGTTGTTCTTCCCTCGTAACTGTTCATCCTCAGCCAAAGAGGCAATCCACCACACCACACTGGAGTAGGGTATTACACCACATCGGTGGCCCGCACCAGTATAAACCTTGTGTCCCTTTGTTCTACGAGTTCGATGCGCCGAGCCTTGAGATCGCGGTGACGGTGAGTGCTAGAGGGAGGAGAGATCTTTGTGCGCACCCCAGTTTTCGAACCTCAAGGGTTTTGCTGGAACCCGAAATCCGACAGATCCTAAACAACAATTACTGAGAGGGGCTGCCCATGGGAAATTGGCACAATGGCAGTGCAAGCTGGGAACAAAATACCAATGTTGGGAATGTTCCAACCATCATATCTGCCTGAGATTTAGATCCGATTGGTGATAGGATACTTCAGACTCAGCATGTGTGAAAAGAAAGTTTGCAACACAAACCGACGAGATGATGTTGCGAGATTCTCGGGAAATGAACTATGATAGCAAGCTCCAAACATGAGCTGGTTCTACTACATACGTGTGCACACGTTGTGCAAGACAAGCATGGCCACATAGTAGTCTTACAATGAAACACTACCGGGTTCTAGTTGGGAACCATCAACGAGCACAACGAAGTCATGTGTATGACCTAGGATTAGCACAACAGTCTCCTTCTTCTTGAACAAATCAATCAGTGGCTTTGTGTGCTAGGAATACATATAGGATGAAGGTTGCAAGTCTCCAAACCACAGAATACTTCGCACATGTGCATGACTGACTTGGGATGATTCCAGTGGAAGCAAAACAAGCTTTCTCGAGTTCACAGCGGCAACTTGCATCAAGTGCACATGAACTTGGAGAAAGTCACTTCTTACACCAAACATATACTTCATGAATGGGACATGAAGATAATGCTTACAAAAGTTCCCAACACTAGCTTGATATTCAACATGAATCATGGAGGATATATAATGCTGCTGATGGGCTCAACAGAAACTCATCGGAATTTCCAAATCACTGGAATTCCACCATTATGTGAACAAGGTGATAGCATTGGTCAGACCAAAAGATGTAATGGTGTATGCTCGAGGGATCAACCACAAGTAAGACAACATTATGAACACCGTTGGTTCTGATTTGATTTGAGGATAGCCCACACTCAAATCAAAGTTTGGAAAAGATAATAGATTCCATAACTGATCACGAGGACCAATTGATGAAGATATCATCTTTCTTCAACACACACACACACACACACACACACAAGATATCCCTTTGGAGGGAACTGAGTGGACTAAGCTTTTATCTTCCAACTCTTCAAGTTGCCGTTTTAGGTTAACCAATTAGTTCAAAGGTATCCAACACAGATTCTTGGAGAAAAGAGTGGTTTAGAAAAAAATCAACTTGATCACGGACTCAACATAACAGTCAAGGAACAACCTGGTGATACTTCCAAGAAGATATTAGGAAAATCACGGACCACCGCTATGTTATTAAGCTCGAGAACAATCTTGCTTTCAAGGTAAGATGATGTGATCAAATAAGCATGGGATTTACAAAATCCTAACTCATTGGTCGAAGAGTGCACTAGGGAAAATGGACTAGGTAGCACGATCAACCTTAGGGTGATGATTCAATAATGAACACGCTAAGAATGAGGTTATTGTCCATTTAACTACCAAGCAACGGAGTTGCTAGGAGTATTGATTTCACACATCACAGTTCACTTGTCGGCATTCCGGTTATAATAACACAGAGACCGGGGAACGAATGGTGATTGTGATGGCGAGAAGTATCACTGTATCAAGAGTTCATAGGAGGCGGTGCAATTCTCATGACAATCCTTACATGAAGAGGGCAACATTCCAAGGTAGAACATAACAACAGCTGGATTGGCATTTTGATCTGTGGAATACAACTACTTTGACCCAATCCTGGATATGGATGAGGTTCTGGAGTTTGTTGCTCCTAGTCATTCTGGAATATAATGGCTTGACGAAACACAAGAGTGAAAAGGCATCGATGAACACGAATGCACACATACCCTTGACTATTAATTGATAGACGAAGGTCGTAAAACAACAAAAGAGGGACAACTCAAGAGAAAATATGATTTTCTGAGTTATGGATGCATATATTAGCATGTCGAACGAGTTCAACATATTTCTTCCGAATAATCCATGCGGAAAGGTAGGACTGGAAGAGTCACAATATAGAATGGGGAACTCATCAAGAGCACTATGGTTCTGATCTTTTGGTTCAAAAGGACTTCTGCCATACGCAATTCATGGTATTTGGAAGAAGGAAATACCACGGACCTTGAGGACTATCGCAAAGCTTAATATCCTATAGGTACGAGCAACACTATCAACACGAGGTAAGTAGAGTGAATCTTGGGCTCAAGAACCCAGAAATAGAATGCCTACTAACTAAATGGCATCACGGGATGCTTTCGAGAATGACGGCCAGAATCATCATACCGGGAACACAAAACATGGCTAGATTACTAGGTGATTCTCTAAGATACCCTGGTGTCATAATAATAGCTTTAACATATATATCGAGGCAATGGAGTACCACAATGCACTAATTAGTGTGGTTAACCTGGCCTAAAGGAACGTCGGGAACAGGAAGAAGGGATTTGCAAATGCATCAGACTATTTAGAAACCTGGGATGACTCGGACAACATAACGGTTGTAAATGCTCAAAAAGATTTGAAACATCCTGCAAAATGGTAGCATAACCACTCAACATCACAATATCAAGGTTCCAAGACCAAATGACGAGACATGGAAGTAGTAGGAACTAAACTGGGGCTTGAAACCATCAATCATATAATTCTCCAACATAGCAACTCGTCATCTTGATACATAGATGAGAAAGCCTAGTTTCTTATCCCGTAGAAAAGAAGAGGGTGACTCAGATCAGAAGGACATAAGGTAAATGGGTAAAAAGAGCCTTACGTTCCCTTACACAATCAATTCCCTTATATAACTAAGGAATTTCTATACTCAACTTCGACCAGTTTGGCTTGGTAATCCTATAGGCAGTCAGGCTCTGATACCAAAGCTGTCAGAACTCCGATCCTAAGTCACACCGATCTAGCATGTAACACATCATATCACTTTGCGGCCTCACGCACGGTATTCCCATGGGTGCCACCTTACCTGGCCCAGGACCGTTTGCGCCTTTTGGCTCACGTATATGATAGTGTCGCTAGCATCCATATGACAGAGAACCCAGGCCGACATGACTAGTTGTAAACCCAAGGTGGCACTAACTTACAGGGACAGGCATACATGACCCAACAACAAACGTGTCGGTCATTAACGTATGAACCCAAGTTGTAGCAAGCTACAAGGACTTAAAGGAACAACGTGTGACATTTCCCCGAAGGGACAGACACAGGAACGAAGAAGGACACATGCCGGCCAGCCTAAGTGTTCCGGAGCAATAGCAAGCTAACATGGCTCAGTGGAAACACTAAGAGACATTTCCCGATAAGAGAGGCTACCAAGAATAAACAACTAGGTTGTCGGATCCCTGATACGTCTCTGTCGTATCTACTTTTCCAAACACTTTTGCCCTTGTTTTGGACTCTAACTTGCATGATTTGAATGGAACTAACCCGGACTGACGCTGTTTTCAGCAGACTTTCCATGGTGTTATTTATGTGCAGAAACAAAAGTTCTCGGAATGACCTGAAACTCCACGGAACATCTATTTGGAAATAATAAAAATCCTTGCAAAGATGAAGACCAAGGGCCCACACCTGTCCCACGAGGGTGGGGCGCCCCTCCCTAGGGTGCGCCCCTACCTCGTGGGCCCCCTGGAGCTCCTCCGACCCCAACCCCTACTCTATATATTTGCTTTCGGGGAGAAAAAAATCAAAGGAGAAGAATTCATCGCGTTTTACAATACGGAGCCGCCGCCAAGCCCTAAAACCTCTCGGGAGGGCTGATCTGAAGTCCGTTCGGGGCTCCGGAGAGCGGGATTCGTCGCCATCATCATCATCAACCATCCTCCATCACCAATTTCATGATGCTCACCGCCGTGCGTGAGTAATTCCATCGTAGGCTTGCTGGACGGTGATGGGTTGGATGAGATCTATCATGTAATCGAGTTAGTTTTGTTAGGGTTTGATCCCTAGTATCCACTATGTTCTATGATTGATGTTGCTACGACTTTGCTATGCTTAATGCTTGTCACTAGGGCCAGAGTGCCATGATTTCAGATCTGAACCTATTATGTTTTCATGAATATATGTGTGTTCTTGATCCTATCTTGCAAGTCTATAGTCACCTACTATGTGTTATGATCCGCAACCCAAGTGACAATAATCGGGACCACTCCCGGTGATGACCATAGTTTGAGGAGTTCATGTATTCACTATGTGCTAATGCTTTGTTCCGGTACTCTATTAAAAGGAGGCCTTAATATCCGTTAGTTCCATTAGGACCTCGCTGCCACGGGAGGGTAGGACAAAAGATGTCATGCAAGTTCTTTTCCATAAGCACATATGACAATATTCGGAATACATGCCTACATTATATTGATGAATTGGAGCTGGTTCTGTGTCACCCTATGTGACAGCCTGGTGTTTGTTCTCTCTCATTTGCTTGATTTTTATTTGGATTAAATTTGAAACCTGGAGTTTTTTAATCTTTTCATATGGACTTAAACACTTGGGTACTCTTGGCTTTCACCCAAATGCTCCATTTCCCTCTCTGATCATCATCCCTCTTCTGATACATCCCAAAATAATCTTTGGAATATTTTTCTTAAATGAAAAATATTCATTTTCTCTCAAAAACCCTAGCCAGATCAGTATGCTCCAAAGCAACCCTAATTTTTATGGCCCAGAAAAATATGAGATAATTCACAAATATTATTTGAACCCTAGGGCACCTTCCTGAGCAAAAATATTTCATCACTTTTTGGAATATTTTTGCTACAGAAAATATTTTCTGTTCTGGACAGAAATGGTGGTTTCTACAGCAACTACCATTTCACTTGCTCCATTGTGCCTGGGCTTTCTTGTGCTTTTTCACCTTAGTAACTCTTGGCTAACCTCCAAAGCACAACCTCTAACTCCCAGCCATTTGACCTCAGTAACCTCTCAAAGTTACTGACCGGAAACTTAGCCGGCGTGTAAAAACATCTCTACTGCCCCTGGATCCAAACCAAAGCATGGTAACATCTCAAACTACCTTGAACAACACGCCAGACATGAAGTTTAGGCTTAGCTCGGCCTGATGTCATAGTCCACGTGGTGACCACGTTCGTCCAGGGGTGTTGGCATGCGTGTCGACGCGCTCTGAGTGCTGTCGAGCGCTCTGTTTCGCGTGTGGTCGCTTCCCCGACTGCTGTAGCGTGCCAAACTTTGCCACCATCTTCGTCTCAACTCCCTTAACTCCCCTCTGGCGCTCGCCGATGCCGGAGCTCGCCGCAGTGAGCATGGGCACGGTCCGGCAAACCCAACAGTGCGGTGCCCACTGTGCTCGTCGCCTTCTCCTCGTTCCTGTGCTCGTCTCCGTCCGCCAACAGTTGCCGCGTGAGCTGCGTCGCCTTCTTCCCCTCTCAATGACGCTGCTCGTCGTCGGGCACCGTGGACAGGTGTCCACCGACGGAGCCCGAAACCCCCTTGCTGCTCGCCTATAAATGGATCCGCCCCCAGCCTCTTCGAGCACCATCCAGCACTACCACACACCCCACAAGAGAGTAGGAAGCCATAGCCCGGTCGGGCAAGCCTTGGGCCGCCATCCCTGATCTCGAGCTCGCCGGCGATCCCCTCTGGTCGCCGTGGTAGCTCCAGCCCCTCCCAGGCCAGGGCGACCCTTTCAGGGCCTCCGACCCTCTTCGGTGAAGCCGTTCCGCCCCTCTGGAGCCCCTGGAGTTGCCTCTGCTCGCCGTCTTCTTCATCTCCAGCGACCACTGTGTTCTGCCTCCGCTTGCGAGGTTGATTCTGACGCCGTCCGACCGCCCCTAGCTACGCTACGGGTACGGGTAGGTGCGCCTCAACCCCCTCTTGCCATCCCTCCCTCTCGTTTTGGCCAAGGAGTCCTCGTCCCCAGCGAGAGCTCCGGCGGAGCTGCGACTCCCTCTGTTTCCTTCTCCACCTCCTCCTAACCTGACTAGAGGGGCCCGCTAGTCAGCCACTCTGTATGCGCGTGAAGCGGTACGAGTGGTGGCGCCCCTGGACTTTACGCCTTGGACGTCACCCCCCAACCTGTTTGTTTTTATTCAAATTCATTTGACTTTACAGAACACTTCAAACAGCCATAACTCCTCAACCATAAGTCCAAATGAATTGATTCTTTTTGCATCTTGTTCTTTGCAAAGAAATCTAGCAGCTCACCAAAGATGAGATTTTTCTGAGCTGTTTAGAATTTCTGGTGATTTTCAGAAGTGTTCTTGATATTTTTATTTTTGTGTTTGAATTTTTTTCAGAGGGTGAGGCTTGTCTTGAGGATCACCGGAAGGCTTGTGAACCTCATCTGCACTAAGGCAAGCCACAACAACATTTTCATGGTGTCATTTCAATATTTATGATTTTCTTACTTGAATGAAATGATTAATCCATGCATTTAAATAACTATTGGGTTATTTATATTCTGTTAAGTGTTTGCTAGTTATTATGCTTGATTTACAGAATGTGGAAACTAGCTTAGTTGGTGAAGCAAAGCTAGGATCTATTTGTGGTGATGATAGAAATAATTTTTGATATGCGTGTTATTAATTATTTAAAGTTATGTTCTTGCATAAATAAAATGATAAAAATTTGCTAGAAAATATTCTGTTAACTACTTGTTTAGTCACTTTACTTGACTTACAGAATGTTTGAACCTCACTTGGTTGGTAAAAAATTAGGATTTGTTTGTGGTAAAATCTTTGTTATTCATATGAGAAATTAATCGGAGTTACGTTCTTGCATGAGAACATAATAAAACTTGCTGCAAAATATTATTGTTAATATGTGAGTTATCTTGATCAGCAAAGTAATATGAGTTGTTGATGTTTATGCTTAGTGTGAATATGGATGATATCGGTCATTTTCGTTATTAAGTGATGCATGTGTAGTTTTGAATTTCATGGCATGCTATGACACCGGTCATTTTCACTTTAAGTTGAACCTGAATATAACTCAACTTGAATATACCGTTGACTGGGTCATGGTGCTGAAGAATCGAGTTTTTCCTAGTGCAACCACATTTGCCTTTGTGGGAAGGCCTTGATTCGGTCCATTGACATTGCCTCTGGTCGGTGCCTCCAACTAGGGAAGGTTACGTCGTGCTTACCCTGGCCCGGTAAGCAGGCATAACCTTGTGTGCCCGTTGTTGAGATTATGGTACCGGGTCCCCGAGTGGGATCGTTTTGGCCACGACGGTGGTCAGTGTGTCTTTGGTAGACACGGGGCCACCCAGGACTAGCCCGTTGGGGATTGCGTCGGAGTGGCCGGGAGAGTGTCATGGCAATGGAAGGGTTTCGTCGAAATGCCGTTGGTCCACCCGAATGGGAGTGCGAGGCCATGGGTTCCGTGGTGTGGGTACAGTGTGCTACCTCTGCAGAGTGTATAATCTATCGATAGCCGAGTCCACGGTCACGGACACCTCGTAGTAGGTCCCACCATGAGTCAACGTTTAATAAAATTTGCACACTAAGCTATGAATCTTTGTATTGTTGAGGATGGCAGAAAGGTCACCGAGATATTCGGGACTAGATATTGGTTGTGGTTGTGATCGCCGTAAGGATCACGAGTTACTGTTGTAAGACCACGTTGGTGGCTTGTTTGTGATCCGTGAATGATCACGGTTGGTAAGTTGTCCCGAGGGACGTTCAAGCATGATCACAACATGTTTGATATATAGTGTTGCATTATTAATAATTGGTTAAGTATCATGATATTGTTTGCCATTATGATTATGCCTGTTGTGAGCTTGCAAGTGCATTCAATGTACTGACCTGGCGTGTCATGCCAGATTTCAGGAAAGTCTCGTTGGAGAGGAGCGCTGCTCTAGTCTAGATCGTGTCCACATTGGTGTCCCTGTGATATGGAGCTTCCGCTACGACGTTATTCCGCTGCCACGTAGTTGTTCTGATCGAGGCCCCCTTATGTTCACTAAATAATGTACATATTGTTCAGCCGCACCGGGTGTGCCGCTTGGCCTCGACAGCTATTGTAATATAAACTCTGTTCCACTAGCATCAATAAAGCGGTTGTTTTTTGTACCAAGATGTTGTGTGTTGCTAGAAGACATGGTCTTTGGCCTGGCAATGCATGGTAAACCGGTCGCTCTGAGCCGGGTGCCTGGCAACAGTATCAAAGCCGCTACCGTAAACCATGCTAGACTACGACGTGTTAACTGGATGTTAGATACGAGTTTAAGTTGAGTGATGGTAGTAATTTTGCTGGTTGTTGCATTGCATGCATTTGGCTTATAAATTTTTGTGCTGACTTGCTAATGGTTGTGGGTGTAGATGGCTCCGGTGCTGTATCCGTGCCAGTTGCAGCTGATGCCGTACACGTCACCACACCTTCTTCGCAACGTGTGGTGTCGGTTGTACCCTCTCGGAGACGACCCAGTCTATCGTGTGTACCGGGAGCATCTAGCTGACTCAGTGTATGAGTATCACGCAGTGGTCACTCTGTGCACTAGTTCCGATTCCAGCTCTTCGCTCGTACTTAACGGAGCGGATACGCCTCCACCGCTTCTCAGGCTGTCCAGTTTGCTGCATTCGAGGTTCTTGTCGAGCTTCGCTACAACGAGGTCCGAATGCAGAACCACCCAGCTTTCTCTTACTACCCATCTCTGCACGACAACGGTCGTGTCCGTTTCCCTATCATTGATCCGGAGTCTGATCGCGTTGCTAGCCACCTTGCTCGTTACGTCACTGCTAGCTATCTTATGATCCACGAGCTGGCTCGAGAGCTGACTCATGCCCGTACTGCTTTAGCCGCTGCTTTAGTCACTAGTAGATCTGCCACTACTCCATCCTCTCTGGGATTTACCCCTTATATCCCAGCCAGTTCTAGTTCCCTATTTGCGGTTACTCCTTGAGTATGCGGCCGTCTCGCCGTGAATCCTCTTAGTACTCCTGCCGAGTGGGTTTCACTTCTCGCTACTCCTGTAGCCCCGATGCTTCATCCTACCCCTGCCCCTGAGGGAGAGCCCTCGAGGCAGCGCCATCGTCTTACCTTTAACCCGGAGGTTTCAGTTAACCATGTCGGTTGAATTGAGACCGCTTGAGGAGGACACATGAGCACCAGCGAGAGGTAGTATCTTTGAGTATTCGCAGTCGTCCGGATGATGTACGCATGTAGTCGTACAAGTCATGATGTTTCGTTGCATGTATGAGAGTAGTTGAACCTAGCATGTTGTTTATCTTTCATGTATGAGTCTATGTATAATTATGTTGGGACTTTAATCGCCGTATTTTCTTCGTTCTTTTGTTTTCTTCCGGGATTTGTTGCTGGCTTTTCTCTAATTTTATTCTTGGATATTTCTCATCTCTATTGCGTTGTCTTGGAAAAAATCCACAATAGGATGACGCGGGGAGGCAGCAGTAGCAACGTTCGTGAGGGAACTCCTGTTCGTCTTTCCGCACGACAGGCAGGACATTCTCCCGAGCTGTACGTTTCGCCACCACCTCCACCGCCTAATCCGCCCTCCACCGAGCAAATTTTGCGTATGTCTGAGGAAAGAAGGAACAATGATCTGATTGAAATATTAAGAAGTGTGCAAGCTATGGTTGGACAGAATGGAAATCAGAACGGTCATCACTCAAAGCTGTCAGATTTTCATAGGACCAAGCCACCCAGCTTCAGTAAGATTGTTGACCCATTGGATGCAGACGATTGGTTGCGCACATTTGAGAAAAAGCTTGAGATTGCTCTTACTAAAGAAAATGGTAAAGTTCCATTTGCAACTCATTACCTTGAGGTGCAGCTGCCATATGGTGGGAAAATACAAAAGCCATGTGGCCGGTGGATGAGGAAATCACCTGGGAAAAGTTTAAGGATCAGTTTCGAAAATATCATATCCCTACTGGAGTTATGAATACCAAGTAGCGTGAATTTCTCGCACTCGTCCAAAGAAATCAGTCTGTGGCTGAATATTTGCAAAAATTCAATCATCTGGCCCGTTACTCTCTTTATGACGTGGACACCGAAGAAAGGAAGATTGATAGATTTCTTGGAGGCCTAAATCCGCAACTCCGGTGTACTCTCAGTATGCTTGATTTCCCAGATTTCCAAACTCTAGTGAACAAGGCTTTCATTGCTGAACGGGAGCATAACCTATAGCAGATAATAGGCCTGTTAACAACGACAACAAGCGTAAGTTTGAGCCAAAGAAGGATGGGCAACCAGTGCAAAAGGCTCGTACCTGGCAGCAGACTCAGGTGGAATACAAGCCAAATTGGCAGCAGAATGTTAACAAGACCACCACTCAAGTCAAGAATGTCGTGACCAACCCAATACATGAAGAGCGTTAGCGCAATAATTCTTGCTTTAATTGTGGGCAGAATGTGTCGGATTTCGGGTTCCGGCAGACCCTCTAGGTTCGAACTCTGCGGTGCACGCGGAGATCTCACCCCCTACCTACCTGCACCCCGTCGCCTTGCTAGGATCTAAACTAACAAAGGAACAACACAAGAGACACAAGGTTTATACTAGTTCGGGCCACCATTGTGGTGTAACACCCTACTCCAGTGTGTGGTGTGGTGGATTGCCTCTTGGGCTGATGATGAACAATACAAGGAAGAACTGCCTCGCGAGGGTGAGGTGTTCTTGTGGCTAGGCTCTCGATCGGGTTGGATCAAGCTAGGATGAGATGTCCGGATCTCTCTCTTCTTTAGATCAAGTGTCAGGACCCCGATTCCAAGTCACATCGACCTAGCCGGTAACACCTCATATCACTTTGCGGCCTCACGCACGGTATTCCCACGGGTGTCGCCTTACCATGGCCCGGGACCGTTTGCGCCTTTTGGCTCATGTATATGATAGTGTCGCTAGCATCCACATGACAAAGAACCCGGGACGACATGGCTAGTCGTGAACCCAAAGCGGCACTAACCCATGGGGACAGGCATACATGAATCACATAGAGCAAGTCGGTCATCAACGAATGAATTCGGGCTGTAGCACTGGGCTAACAGGACTCCGGTATCCCGGGCTGTAGCAGGCTAGGCAGGACTCCGAATATCACCGCGTGGCATTTCCTCGAAGGGACAGACATAGGAACAAAGTGAGACACATGCCGCCAGTCAAGTGTCCAAGCAGTAGTCTTTGGGCTAGCAGGACTCCGGTGAACCGGGCTGTAGCGGACTACTATAAGCTTAGAAGCGAGACTACATTTCCCCATATGAGAGGCTGCCAAGGATAAACAACTAGTTTGTCGGATCCCACTCATACCAAGCATTTCAATCATACCATAATATGCCCGATATGAGTAAATACAACAAGGCATCACAACAGAACTCTACAACTCAAAGTACTTTATTTAAGAGGCTCAGGAGCCATACATAACCTATCCATACAGGTAGGGGTCACATGACCCAACACTCAAGTCATACAAACATACAAGCACATGCGGAAGCAAACTAGTCTGATCAGACTCTAGAAAGAAAGAAAGCTTGTGAAGCCCTTCTATCTCAGGTGGCCCTTCACAAGCCTTGGATCACCACACAGGTGGCTAGTTCACTCGTCGATGTCAAGTTCTACATAAAACCCATCGGAGGGGGTGTTGTCGTCACGAAAAACATTAACTAAGCAAACATGAGTGCGGAGGTACTCGGCAAGTCTTCTACAAAATCCTATCATACATGCACATTCTCAAGAAGGTGGTGGAGTTATTTGCACAAGCCAGCTTTGACTCTTGGCTAAGCTATCCTACATGACACCACTTGAAAAGCATTTATAGCTTACAGTCCACTAATCACCATCACAATACTCCATCGTGGATCCTCTCGTCATCCCACGAGAGGGCCATCCATGATACTCACACTATCTTGAGGCTTTTAGTAGTATCCATTTACTTGTCTATGAACTGATATAGGTAACCCGAAGTCCTTCTCCGTGGACACGGCTATTCGAATAGATCATATTAACCTGCGGGGTGTACTTCTTCACTGCGCTCTCACCACTTACCGCCGTTTACGACATGTACTCGGCAACCTTCAGCGGAAGCCCAGCGTGGGTGTCGGCCACCCTACCTAAACACTCAAGTACCTAGTCCAGGTTTATCGCCTATTCGGGTTCCATCCATGAGGAGTCGGCCGAGGTTTCCCATACAGCCCCGAGCGATGTGTGCGGGTTCCCGAGATACCAAGCAGGCTTTCGGTACACAGACCCGCGTGCCTACCGCAACACAACCCACCCCTAAGGTCAGCGTTGCGTGTGTCCCCACTTACTACAAACACGAAACTACTTGCAACTCCGGACTGAGAACAAGGGTGGTTAAGAAGCGAGAGGTCCATTGGTTTGGTCCCAATGCAAGGTAGTAAGCTGTTTCATGGATCACAAACATAGAACTCAGTTCTTAGGGACGGCTTCAATGAAACAACCCACCATGTACTCCTACATGGCCTCTCATCGATACCTTTACCAAAACATGTTCAACACTTTCACTCTCGAACCGACACAACCTTTCACTCCAGTTCATCATCCCGATGAGCCAGGACTGACACAACTCTAAGCATAGCAAGCATAGCATGGTAGGAATCACAAACATGGCTCAATCAACTCCTACACATACTAGTGGGTTTCATCTGAATTCTTTGTGGCAATGTGAGTCATGCAAAGGAAGTGGGTTCAACTACCGCAGCACACAACAGTTTGAATCGCGTTGTCTTAATGCAGATAAACAAGAAGCGAAGCGAGAACATGGGTTTGTATCGGAATGATCAATGGGTTGCTTGCACGATGGAGTGGTGGTAGGATCTGCCCTTGAACGGATATTGGGATTATCCTCGGGAACCTATCACGAAAGACATCTAGAAAATAAACACACATGGCAATATGCAACAATATGATGCATGCTATGACATGGCAATATGGATGTGTGTTGGCCTAATGCAAGCTGAAACAAAAAGGGATGAACTTATTTGAATCAAAGATTCAAATGCTAGCTCATTTAAAATAGCCCTAAAGGATCATTATCTTATTCTGCTTAAACAGCAAGGTTAATTTGTTTTATCATGCATGAAACCTGTACCAATGGATAGAATGGATTTTTCTGATCATTTTTCATATATAAATCTTTGCATTTGGAGTTACAGATTAATAGTTATGAATTGTTGAAGTTTGAACTATGTTCTGGAATTTCCTATAATAGAATAAATCCAGTAATTAATTTAAAGCGTCAGCAATGCGTCAGGATGATGTCCTAGTCAACGGGGACGTCCAGGTCAAACCTGACTGGTGGGTCCCGCATGTCAGCATAATTAGATTAGCTAAAATTTAATTAAAACTAATCCTAATTAGTTAACGGGCTGGGCCCCACATCATTGACTCAACGAGTCAACGGGGCCCACCCGTGGTCAAAATCAACATCGGCTGCACCAGCGTTTAGCACTTGGCGAGCCCGACGGCATGCGGAAGTGGTTAGCCATTCGGCGACCAAATGGGCCGTGGAGGGTGGCTATGGGTAGCTGGGGACAAGCCGCAGCTCTTGGTGGAGTCAGTTGGGGTCGGGGCGGTCGGAATCAGCGCCGGCGACGACCTAGGCGGCCGCCGGAGTTCGGACGAAGATGAAATCGAGGCTAGGGTGTGTCGTGAGGTGCGGCGAGTGTATGGTTAGACGCTACGGAGTGTGGTGAGTGCGATGGACACCGAGAGGTGGCCGGAGGATGGCTGGGAGCACGTCGGCGACGAGCTCCACGCCGGCGGGTGCGGGTGATCTTCGTGCGGTCGCTACAAAGCTCGAGAGCGAGAGAGGAAGGAAGGGGTAGCTAGGCTCACGGGCACTCGTGGAGGCAACCCGGCGTGGCGGGGCGGACTGGTCTGCACGGCGTTGAAGGGATCTCCGGCGATAGCGGGGTCAGGCGAGTCGGTCACGGTGGCCTCGGGCTACTCGAGCTGCGTGGGGCTCGGCTAGCTCGGCGTGAGAGGAGGCGGCGGAGCTCCTAGACCTGGCGAGGCAGACACGGGCGGCGGGGAGGCGCGACTCTGGCGACAGCGTGGCTGCAGTGGCGTCGGCCATGGCTTTGGGGCCTTGAGGAGGGGGGAGGAGAGGAGATGTCAGGGGTTCGGGGAGAGAGGGGGCGATCTGCGTCGGTCGCTTGGCGAGGAAGCGGCGGCGGCAGGTGCGTGGCACCCATGCGGTGCTCGCCGCCCGAGCACCTGCCTGCTGCTGGCCAAGCCAAGCAGCTCATTGGCCTTGAACTCTTTGGGCTAGGCAGCGGGTGGGCGGTTAGTAAGCGCCAGTGAGTTTCATCCTGTTTTCCTTTTCCTAATTTTCTGTAACTTTGTGGAGTTTAAAAAAATACTTAAACAGCTTCAAAAATCACCAAACTGGACCAAGTCCATAGTTGGAATATTTCCAACATGAAACATTTCTGTTTGGGATTATTTGGGCATTTGAAATATTTTATATAATTTTAAATGCCCAAACTCAAATAGCTATGATTTAATTCAAAGACCTTAGGATGACCTAGAAAATTGTGCACCACTTTTGGCAGAGGCTCTGAACCAAAGAAAAGGTGATTAGCATTTTTGAAGGGCATTTCAGGTTCATTGAAAATAATTTTAGTAAACCCTAGTTGGATTCAAAAGGGGTTCTGGGGGTTCTGTCCTTCCCATTTCAAATTTCAGATGAAAGTTAAACATGATGCACACACTAATGCATGGACTAGCTAAGATGTGACATCAAGCTCCGCCCCTCCTCTACTGTGGTGGCTAGCTCTACTTATAGGCAGAGGCCCTGGGCCTCTTCCCAAATATTGGCGGGAAGGGCCAACAATTGGCCATTTTGAAGGGAACATCTAGTACACTTATCTGACTAAAGTTGGTCCTCGCTTTGTCAAAGGCTCTGGTGGTGGCCGGCTTTGGCTCCTGAATGACCTCCTTCCTGCCGTTCTGACGGTCTTGGTCTTATTGCACCAAAGCAGGTGCCTTTGCTTGATACTCTCGTCTGCGTTTGCCCCTTTGCACCAAAGAGGAAATGAGGACAACTTCGCGGCTGGCGCCCTTTGGCGCCTTGGTCGTCATGGCTTGCGTCATGGGCACCTAGTGAGGTACCCGCCTTGATCTCTCCGCCTCCTCGCGAGGCGGTCAGCGAGGCCGTGCACGAGGAAGCTTCTGTCGTCCCCCAGCAATCTCAGCCCCTCACGAGTCTTGAGCTTGTCTTGATGAAGATGGGCGTCTTGGGCCACCTTGAGCCATGCCACAATCCGCAGGCAGGCAAGTCTGGGTACCCTCGTTCCCAGAAAACCGACAGTAGCCCCCGGGCCCAAGGCGCGCCTGGACTTGGCCAAGCGGAGAAGCGAAGAGGCAAGTGCGAAGCGCCGCAGGCCCTAACAGCCTGCGGCCTTGGGCGCCGCATGGCGGTTGATTGGACGTGGGCGCCTTTAGCAACTGCGTGAATCGACAAAAGTGCGGCACCCGTCTAGGCTTTGCCTCCTTTGCCTCCTCCGGTCATTGCCCAGATCCCCTTTCTTATGCCTTTCCTTCCTCCTTCCGAAATCTCCAGATCTACTTACAGCCGGTTTGGGTTCCGCAGAACCCTTGAGGTTCGAACAGCAGGGGGTGCGTGCGGAGATCCAACCCTCCACCGTCTCGCACCTCGCCCGAATCGCTGGGACCTAAACTACTAAGCGGAACAGCACAAGAGACCACGAGATTTATCTTGGTTGGGCCACCATTGTGGTGTAATACCCTACTCCGGTGTGTGGTGTGGTGGATTGCCTCTTGGGCTGACGAGGAACAATACAAGGGAGAACAGCCTCGTGAGAGTCATTCTTGGCGGGTCGATGAACTGCTAGATGGTGTTCGATCGCTCTAGCTCTGGTTTCTTGATGAGATTCAGATCCCCTATGCCACAGGGCGGCTACCCCTATTTATAGGCGAAGGCCTGGGCCTCTTCCCAAATATTGGCGGGAAGAGGCGCCAACAATTAGCCATTTGAAGGGGAACAGCGGGTACACTTATCCGACTAAAGTTGGTCCTCGCTTTGCCAAAGGCTCTAGTGATGGCCTGCTTGGGCTCCACGATGACTCCTTCCGGCCGTTGGGCTGGTCTTGGTCGTGTTGCACGAAGCGGATGCCTTTGGTTGATGCTCTCGCTGCGCTTGCTCCCTTTGCCAAAGAAAAAAGGAGGACCTGCGCTGGCTGGCGCCAGCTGGCGCCCTTGGTGCGTCATGGCTTGCGTCATGGGCACTGGCGAGTACCCTGCCTTGAACTCTCCGCCTCCTCATGAGCCAGCTGGCGAGGCCGTGCACGAGAAGCTCCTTGTCGTCCGCCCGCAAGGCTTGGCCCCTGCGAGGTCTTGAGCTGCGTTGATGAAGATGGGCGTCTTGGGCCTCCTCCGAAACCCGCCGCGGGCAGGCAGCGAGGCGAGCAAGTCTGGGACCCCGTTCCCGAACGCCGACAGTAGCCCCCGGGCCCATGGCGTGCCCGAACTTGGCCGAGCAGAGAGGCGAAAGGGCAAGTGCGAAGCATCGCGGGCCCTAACAGCCTGTTGCCTTGGGCGCCGCGTGGCGGTTGATTGGACGCGTGCGCACTACTTCAAAACAATGCCTCGGTAACCACCCGGATTCGACAAGTCCCTGCATGCAGAGTAGATCATGATTACCGATGATCGTGGAGGCCGACGGTTGGCCTTCGCTGGCTATAAGTACGGAACGGCGCGCGCCCTTCCAGTCTATCCTTTCTTGTCTCTCCTTCTTCTCCATGGCTCCACCAAGGAAGTTCTCGGCCGTAGAGAAGGGGAAGGGCCGTCAGGTTGAGTCTTCCTCTCCTCCGCATAAGCGTGGTCGAGGTCGCCCTCGCAAGCATCCCGTGGCCTCCACGGCGGTCCCCAGCTGTCGTGGAGGAGGCTCTCAGCGTGGCGACAAGCGGCCGGCCATGGTCGGAGGGCGTGCCCCGGCCACGCGTCCCCCAAGGCCGTGCCTCCATGCTGCTGAAGCGCCGCCGGAGTTCATGGTGTGGGCGAAGGAGCCGTCCGGCGTCCGGCTTCAGCTCGTGCGCTTCCTCCTGGGTGAGCTCCCAGCTGGCGCCCTGGGTGGCCTCTGGCTCCAGGCGGATGGCTCTTCTGCTGCGGGCCGTGGGCTTCTCTGGAGGTCTTTGCTCTGGGGAACTTGTTCTGAACCATGGTGGCGGGGCGTTCGCTCATGCGCGTGGTCTTCGCCGCGGTGCTCCCTGCACTTCAAATCTGGCGGCGGCGCCACCCTCTATGTGAAGGTGTTGGGGAAGGCAGTGCGCGCGCATGGGGTGCTGCCACGAAGGCGGCGACCATGGTGAGGACTCAGCCCGGCGTGGATGGAGAGGGCAGCGGCGGTGGCGATGCCCGTGACTCCTCAAGCTTCACCAGCTCTTCTTCGGGTGGTGGTTCTTCCAGCAGCGGCCGCGACCAGCCCCCACGCCGCCGCACCTGCTTGGGGGGTGGCAGTGGGTCCGCTCGCCGCCGCGCCCCGGTGAAGCGCGAGAGGGAGTCTGCCTGAGCTCCGGAGACGGCTCGAGCCTTCCAAGAGGGCCGGCTCCGGGCGTGCTTCACCTGCTTTTGTCCTTTTCCTTTCTTTTCTCCTGCGCAAAAAGACAACAATGTGTGGCCCGTGGGCGCGTTTGGGTGCGCCGTTAATTATTGTCTTGCTTTTGTTATCTGATATTGTTCCTTTACATTTATGCGCCCATTCGCACGTGAACTCCAGCCGTGGCATGAGGCGACCGATCCGAGCCCGTGTTGGCGTTGTGCTGCCGTGAGGCATGGTCGGGAGGGTGCTCGGCTGTGGACCAGGGCCGTGAAAACTTGAAGCGATAGGGGTAGGAGCAGCTCGCGAGGGCTCACGAGGCTTACGCCTCGCGAGTCCCCATAAGAAAATCGAGGCGGAGAGGCGAAAAAGATCGAAGAACCACGGACGAAAAGATGGTGATAGTTTCGATAAAAACTCCAAATGGGAATAACTAGACAACTGCAGAAAGCAAATGAAAAATTCGCGTCCGGCACCTAGTCTAGTCTTCGACGTCTTCTCACCAGCGTGGAGCTAAGTGCTGCCACTGGGCGTGGGAGGGAGCCCTAGGGCCTGAGGCCAGCACTCCTGAGACTCCGGGGCGTGTACAGCCCCAACTCATTATTATGTGAGAGTGTCATGGGCGGCGAGCTTCACAGGCGTTGGCCCTCTTCACGGGCTCCGGGCCCTTTCCAGAACGCGACAGCTTCACAGGCGTTCGCCTTCTTCACAGGCTCTGGGCCTTTTCCAAAAAGGATGAGCTTCACGGGCGTTCGCCTTCTTCACGAACCTTGGGCCTTTTCCAAAAGGATGAGCTTCACGGGCATTCTCCTTCTTCACGAGCCTTGGGCCTTTTCCAAAAGAATGAGCTTCACAGGGCATTCGCCTTCTTCATAGGCATTGGGCCTTTCCAAAGAGAATGAGCTTCCGGGCATTACGCCTTCTTCACGAGCCTTGGGCCTTTTCCAAAAGAATAGCTTCAGGGCATTCGCCTTCTTCACAGAGCTCTGGGCCTTTTCCAAAAGGATGAGCTTCACGAGGCATTCGCCTTCTTCACGAGCCTTGGGCCTTTTCCAAAAGGATGAGCTTCACGGGCATTCTCCTTCTTCACGAGCCTTGGGCCTTTTCCAAAAGAATGAGCTTCACAGGCATTAGCCTTCTTCACGAACCTTGGGCCTTTTCCTAAAGAATGAGCTTCACGGTATTACGCCTTCTTCACGAACCTTGGGCCTTTTCCAAAAGAATGAGCTTCACGGGCATTAGCCTTCTTCACGAACCTTTGGGCCTTTTAGGGGTAAAACCTCGCGATGCTCGGGCACCCCCCTTTTAGCGCAAGCTAGGTTAGATGTGAAACTCTCGTCCTTGGGTCCCGGCTCTCGGGCTGGTCTCGGCCGTCGCTAGCAAGCCAGTCGCGATGCCATGGACAAGACCAGGAGGGTGAGGGCGGAGGCGGTAGGAGCCACGAGTCGCGATGCTCGGGCACCCGCCTTTAACGTGCAAGATTCTGTCACCCGGGAAAAGGCACCAAATAACAAGCATGGTGGAGTGAGAGTATAATCCTAAGGAAAGCGTAAGAAGGATACATGCATTTGGGACAGGCCAGGCGGCTTGGGGATGATGCAGCCAGGCGCCCCCACGAGATAGGCTAATGACATGAAATAAAAGGGGTACATGCATGAGGGAGCGGACCACCTGGAATGGGAATAATCACGGCCACTGGCGCTCCAGTGGAAACAAAACTTAAAGATGTCACTGGTGATGTTGAGGACGAAGGGGTGTTGGTGTAGCAGACTCGGTGGGCTCGGGGCGATCCTCATGAGCCCCTAGGCCGGGGGCCTCGGGAGGATCCGGGAGGCGGCGGCTCCTCGGGGCCATCTCCATCTCCGCCGGGCTGCAGGCGTGCCTGACCTCTCGAGCCTCGGGATGGCCCTCATGAGATCTTTGTGCGCAGCAACGCGTTTGGCAGGCCGTGAGGCATGCGCCTGCGTGGCGTGGGGCGGGCCTCATGGCGTCCCACTCGCGAGGGCAGGCGCTCTTGAGGCGGCTCGGTTGAGCCTGGTATGTCGATGCTGGGGCGCAGCCCACCATCCTCGCTGGATGGGGGCCACAGTGAGTAGGGCGGCTGCCCTCATGACCCTTGACTCCTGTAGCTCTGAATGGCCTTGCTTGCGAACTCCACGAGGTTCGGCTCTCCTTGCCTGCTCACCTTGCGGAAGCGTGCTTGAAGCATGCCTCCACGTGGTGCCCAGCGCCTCCCTCGTGACCTTGGCGAGGTCGGTGGCCCTCGAGGAAGAGCCCCGAGCCCGGCTGAGGAGGCGGCCGCTCTATGTGATGGAAGGCTCCCCCTGGCCCGGTCACGGGCCACGAGAACCTGCCTCTTGAGTCGGGCGGTCGATGTCTTCTTCTTCTTGGGTGCGGCCTCGGGAGGCCTCCTGCTCTTGTGGTGCAGGTCTTCTAGCGATCACGGCTGAAAGGCTCGCTCCGAGGGAGCTGCGTCTCTCTCTTCACGAGGGCACCGTGATGACCCGCCGCTTCTGGCATCTTGAGGGCGTTATAGCCGTGGTGGAGTTCGGCCATGAATTTGGCCAGCGCGGATACAGAGGATGGCGTTGTGCAATGCCGAATGTGGGCGACGTCGAAGTCGATGAGCTCGGTGTAGTAGTTATCGCGAGCCCGAAGGTGACGGGAAGGCGGACCTGCCCGATCGGGACCGTGGAGCCGTGGGTGACTTGGAGAAAACTTGGTTGGCTGAAGCTGGTATAAGGCGCGAAGATTGTTGAATGTTTCCACGGACAGGGCGTTGAGTCCTGCCCGCCGTCGATGAGGTCTTGGTGACCAGCATGTTGCGATGATTGGGGAACAAAGCATCGGAGAACTCGGTTGTGGCAGCGCACTTGAGCTGATCTGCTGAGCTGAGCGTGATGGCGCCGCCGACCACCTAAGAGGCGGCGCGCCTCGAGCTTGGGAGGACTGCATTCGCCAGCAGGCGAACTGCTTGAAGATCTGGCTGAGAGGCTGGGGCTTGAGCTCCGCCCGGGATCTGGCGATCGCCTGCGGTTCTGAAGCCCCAGCCCCTCGTCGATGGCGGTCCTCAATTCTCCTTAGCTGCGGCGGCATCGGAGGAGGCCTGCGCTCCCTTGCAGGCGGTCCTCGCGAGGCTGATCCCTCCAGCCTCCCTCGCGGCGGGTCTTATAGCAGTCCTCGCGAGAGTTGGTCGCGCCACCCTTGGCGGGCGCGATCTTCCAGCGTCTGCATTCGTTCCTCCTCCTCGGCCGTAGCCCGGTCGCTGCGCTCGAGGCGTCTTTCGACCCTTCGCTGCGTCGTCCGGAGCTCTTGGCATTCATTGGTGTTACGGGTGTGGAGGTCGTGGTACCACGCAGTACCGCCGCCCTTGGAGGACTCGGGCTGATCTACGCCTCGCTTGGTATGCAGTTGGCGCGAAATGGCGGCAGCCTGCGCTTCCGTCCTTGGCCTTGGACTTCTTTTCTTGGGATCGCGGCGAGCAGCTCGAGGAGGAGGCACCCTCCTCAGCCTGGCGCGCCATCGCCAAGTTGAACAGCTCAGGAGGTGCCGAGATCTTCATGCATCGCCCGACTCCTCCTTCATCTTGGCGTCGCGCCGCGCCCGTCGGAGAAAGCGAGATGATGGCCTCCTCCGTTACCACAGGGATCTTGGTAGCGCGTTGTTGAAGCGCTGGATGTACTGCGGGGTTTCCCAGGCTGCTGCTTGATTCGGCGCATGTCGCTCACGGCGGGTGGTGGGTCGCGAGTACCACAGAAGTTGGCGATGAAGCGGGTGAGCATCTCGGCCCGAGGAAGAGATCGTGCACAGGGCGATTCGGGAGCAGTGCGGGCTCCATCCTTGGCGCCATGGAAACCAGTTTGCCATGACCTTTTCATCCCGTTGGCAGCCTCGATGCCCAGCTCGTGGTGGAGGAACTCCGTGGGTCAGCTGTGCCGTCGTGGCGAGGAGGCAGCAGCTTGAACTTGGCGGGCCCTGCAGCGGCCTGCGCCTTCGGAGTGGCGCGGCAGCCCGCCCGTGGCATTGAGGGGCCTCGGACGACGAAGAGCTTTGTCTGCGGGCCTCCTTGCGTCGGGGCTGGGGGCAGCGCGAGGTCTGACATGCTTTCGGCGGGGCGCTCGGGCAGCTTCGTGGGCGAGAACTTCTTGACAGCTCTGCTCTTGCAGCGCCGGCGCTGGCGGGCGGGTTCCGCCAGGCCGCCGCGCCTTGGGGCAGGCGCCTTCTTGAGGAGGAGGCAGCTGGCGCCCGGGAGCTTCATCGCCCAGCTGGGCGGCAGCGTGGCGAGCCAGACGGACGGTCTTGGCGCCTCCTGCAGCGTCTGGCTTCAGCGACTTCGGTCGAGCCATTCTTCGTAAACGTCGTCGGCAAGCGTATGCCATGAGGAGCTCGTTGCGCGATGAGTGCAGCCGGGCCTCCATGGCGCCTTGAAGCGTAGCGTGGCGAAACCAGCGGCGGTGGCGAAAGCGTGGCGATGCGGCTGTCCCGCCTCATGGGCAGTGCTGGGGCGATGCTTGCTGCTTTCGTTCCCCACGGGCGATGGCGGCGTTAACCAGCGGTGGCGAGGAACGGCGAAGCGCCCGCCCGGCAGGAGCTGTTTGTGCGACATGGGGCGAAGCGGCTCGGCACTGTGCCTGAGCCCGGCAGGCGTCGAACATAATTGCGGTGGTCGAGGAAAAACGAAGCGGCGAAAGGAAGATTACAGCGCACCTACAGCGCGCCAAATGTCGGTTCGGGTTCCGTCGAGACCCTTGAGGTTCGGACACTGGGGTGCGGCGGAGATCAACCCTCCACCGTCTCGCACCTCGCTGAATCACTTTGGGACCTAAACTACTAAGCGGAAAAGCACAAGAGACCACGAAATTTATCTTGGTTGGGCCACCATTGTGGTGTAATACCCTACTCCGGTGTGTGGTGTGGTGGATTGCCTCTTGGGTGACGAGGAACAATACAAGGGAGAACAGCCTCGTGAGGTCATTTCTTGGCGGGTCGCGATGAGCGCTAGATGGTGTTGATCGCTCTAGCTCTTGGTTTGTTGATGAGGATTCGGATCCCCTATGCCTGAGGCGGCTACCCCTATTTATAGGCGAAGGCCTGGGCCTCTTCCCAAATATTGAGTGGGAAGGGCACCAACTATTAGCCATTTGAAGGGAACAGCGGGTACACTTATCTGACTAAAGTTGGTCCTCGCTTGCCAAAGGCTCTAGTGATGGCCTTTGCTTGGGCTCCACGATGACTCCTTCTAGCCATTGGGCTGGTCTTGGTCTTGTTGCAAAGCGGATGCCTTTGCTTGATGCTCTCACTGCGCTTGCTCCTTTGCACCAAAGAGGAAAGGAGGACCTTTGCCTTGTTGGCGCCATTGCCCGGCGCCCTTAGTGCGTTATGGCTTGCGTCATGGGCACCTCGCGAGTACCATGCCTTGAACTCTCCGCCTCCTCATGAGCCAACTGACGAGGCCGTGCCTTAGGAAGCTCCTTGTAAATGCGCCCAGCAATCTGGCCCCTGCGAGGTCTTGAGCTGCGTTGATGAAGATGTGCCGTCTTTGGGCCTCCTTGAGCCACGCCCGCAGGCAGCGAGCGAGCAAGTCACAGGGACTCCGTTCCCGAGCGCCGACAACCGACCGCGTGCCCTAGCAAGACATCGCTCCTCGCCGGACCCGGCGGAGCTTGGTACTCACCGCCTTGGACTCCCGAACATGTCGGAGAAGAGCCTTGCCAGCCTTGTTGGATGATGGCGGCGCAAAGGCAGCAGCCAGACAGCGGTGCTCGAGGGCTGGTTCCGCCCTTCCGGACCAAGGAAGCACCTTCTATCCGCTCTTCGTGGCGCCATTGCTGCTGATGCGGTGCCTCCCTCTGTTCCCTACGAGGAATCGAAAATTGCGCCCCGTGGGGGCTTTTAAGGTGCCTGTGGTTTTGTTTGTTAATATGATCCTTGTCGTGATGTAGTGCGAGATGCTCATTCCGTCTTAGCTTAGTTCTTCCTTCGAACTTTCACGAGGGCTTGATGCTCTGCGCCGGCAGTCCGGTCCCAAAGGCGAGCTTGATCGTCGCTGGTATGCAAGGTCGCGATGCCATGGTCAAGGCCGGAGGTGGCGGCACAGGGGTCGATAAGAGCCTGATCGCCAATGCTCGGGAGGTCCCTTTAGCGCTCAAGCATCCATCGTTCGGTGAGAAAGGCGCGACATTGCTAACAGGGATTGCATTAGAGTGCGAGGTCGGTGCTCGATAGCTAGTGTTTCGGAGGTGACTTATCTCGGGAGTCGGGAACGCTTCTGGTGCGACGTTAGGTCCACGCATCGGCGGCGGGTTGCTGGCCAGGTCCCCGCGTGCCTCTTCTCTCTCACCTTTGCTCCCATTTCTGCTCTACGTCCTCGGGTCCCGGCCCTCGAGCAGGTCTCATCCGTCGCTGGTATGCCAGGTCGCGATGCCATGGACAAGGCCAGAGGGTGAGGGCTGGAGAGCTAGTAGGAGCCCATGAGTCGCAATACTAAGGTACCCCCCTTTAACGTGCAAGCGGTTTGCGCGGGCGAGAGTGAAGAAGACGCCGTGAGGGCCTCGCCTGGCGCTGCGCCTTGGAGAGATCCTGCAGGCTCACCACAAGAAGAACAAGAGACCACCATGACAAGCGACGGTCAGCCGTTGGTTGCTTTGGAGGGGTGATGAGGCACTAAAGGCCTGACGAGGTGGCGCTGTGCGGGGCTGCCACGGCCAGAGCTCAGCCATTCAGATTTGTCGGCGTGGCAGGGACGGACCCATGCGCCAGCGCCGTGCCGTTGGAGAGCAGCTCCATCAGTTGGTGTCAATTGAGCGGGTAACTAGGTCAAGCACGTTAATCACGAAGGAGAAAGTTCATTTAGATAGGTGTAGGGAAAGCAGACGTCGCTGGGTGCGGCCCGGCGACTTGGGGATGATGCAGCCAGGCGCCCCAACAAAGTAAGCTAGGAACATGAAGTAAAGGGATACGCGCGAGGAGCGGACCCACCGGCACAGGAATGATGCAGCCACAGGGCGCTCCGGCTAAATGAAACTTGAAGGATGTTACTTGATAGCGTTGAAGGCGAAGGATGCTGAAATAGCGAGCGTCGTGGCTCTTGAAGCCGATCTTCCACGAGCCCCAGGCCCGAAGCCTCGGGAGGCTCGAGGCGCTAGTGGCTCCTCGCGGACCATCTCCATCTCCGCCGGGACTCTGAGCTTTGGCCTCTTGAGCCTCGGGATGCTCCCCATTAGGCGCTGGCGTGTGGCGGCAGCGTTCGGCCGCCGTGGGGCATCTGACGTGGCTGTGGGGTGGACCTTCGCGGCGCCCAGCGTGAGGGCGAGCGCTCTGAGGCGGCTCGGTTGAGCCTGGTATGTCGATGAAGGCGCAGCCCACCATCCTCGCTGGATGGGGAGCTCTGGCGGAGTGGCGGCTGTCACTCATGACTCGACTCCTGCAGCTCTGAATGATCTGGTGATGAACTCCGAGGTTTGGCCCTCCTTGCCTCGCTCCTTCTGAGGGAAGCGTGCTGAAACACGCCTCCAAGTGGTGCCCAGCGCCTCCCTCGACCTTAGCAAGGTCGGTGGCCCTCGGGAGAGCCCCGAGCCTTGCTTGAGGAGCCAGGCGCGCCTTCCTATCTGACGAAGGAGGTGCCCCTTGAGCAGGCATGGACCACGAGGGGTCTGCCTCCCGAGGTCGGGCTGGCGATGTCTTCTTCTTCTTGGGAGCAGTCTCGGGGGCCTCCGCTCCTCGATCCGGGTCTTCAAGTGGCCTTGGCTTGAAAAGCTCGCTCCGGGGAGCACATTGCATCTCTCTCTTCACAAGGCACCATGATGACTCCACCGCTTCTGGCATCTTGAGGGCGTTGTGGCCGTGATGAGTCACAGCCATGAACTTGGCGAGCTGGGTACCGTGGATGGCATTGTATGGCGGCGAATGTGGGCGACATCAAAGTCGATGAGCTCGGTCTTGATGGTTGCCTTGCCCGAAGGTGACGAGGGGCGGACCTGCCCAATCGGGCTGTGGAGCCATCGGTGACTCGGAGAAAAGGCTTAGTTTGCTTTGAAGCTGATTGTAAGGCACTTAGATATTGTTGAATGTCTCTACGGACATGACATTGAGCCCTGCTCCGCCATCGATGAGGGTCCTAGTGACTTGCATGTTGCTGATGATTGGGGAACAAAGCATTGGGAGGACTCCGGCTGTGGCCACGAACTTGAACTGATCCGTTGAGCTGAACATTATGGCGCCTGACCACACGAGAGGCGCGTGGCTTGAGCTTAGGGAGGACTGCATTCACTTCAGGCGAACTTCTTGAAGATCGTTGAGAGGCTGGGGCTTGAGCTCCGCCCGGGATGCAAGCGATCGCGGCGGGGCTCTGAAGCCCCAGCCCCTCGTCTGATGATGGTCCTCATTTCTCCTCTGCTGCAGCGGCAGAGGAGGGAGGCCTGCGTTTCCTTGCAGGCGATCCTCATGAGGCTGATCCCTCCGGCCTCCCTCGCGAGGCTGATCTTGCAGCGATCGTCGCGGGTCAGTCCGCCACCCTTGGCGAGGCCACGGTCTTCCAGCGTCCTGCGTTTCTTCCTCCTCCTCGGCCGTAGCCTCGTCGTTGTGGTCGGGGCGTCGACCGATTCTCCCTTCTCGCACAGCTCGGAGCTCTTGACATTCTTTGGTGTTGTGGGTGTGGAGGTCGTGGTACACACAGTACCAGATGCACTTGGGAGACTCAGGCTGATCTACGCCTCGCTTGGTATCTGGTTACGCGCGCACGGCAGCCCCTGCGCTTCCGTCCTTGGCCTTGGGCTTCTTCTCTTGGGGTGCGGATGGCAGCCGAGGAGGAAGGCATCCTTCCTCAGCCTGGCGCGCCAGTGCGCCAAGTTGAACAACTCAGGAGGTGCACAGATCTTCATGCATCGCCGGCTCCTGCTTCATCTTGGCGTCACGCCGCGCCATCGGAGAAGGCTGCAATGATGGCCTCCTCGGTCACCTTAGGAATCTTGAGGCGTGCGTTGTTGAAGCGCTGGATGTACTTCTGCGGGGTCTCCCTGTCGCTGCTTGATCACGGCACATGTAAGCTCCGCAGTGGAGGCGGTCCACGAGTACCTTTGAAGTTGGCGATGAAGTGGGTGCGCATCTCGTCGAGAGGAGATCGTGCGAGGCGAGTTGAGGCAGTGCGGGCCCGTCCTTGAGTTCCATGGGAAACCAGTTCGCCATGACCTTCTCGTCCCCATTGGCGGCCTCGATGCCCAGCTCGTAGAGAGGAGGCAGGTCTGGCTTGAACTTGTCGGACCCGCGACACTGCGCCTTCGGTGGTGAAAGCGGCAACTTCTTTGTAGCCCTGAGGGCCTTTGGTGACGAAGAGCCTGGTCTTGCGGGTCCCCATGCCTGCCGCTGGGAGCAGCGGGGTCTTAGCGTCTTTGGAGCGAGGCCTTGATGCGTGGCAGGCCGGCGAGGAGCACTCGGGCAGCTTCTTGGGGCGAGGGACCTCTTGATAGCTCTGCTCTTCTCTTGCTGGTGCAGACGGAGTGGGTTCCGCCCGGGGCCCACGCTCCTTGGGGCAGGCGCCTTCTTGAGGGGCGGCTGGCGCCCTGGAGCTTCATCGCCAGCGAGGCGCGGAGCCGCAGTGCAGCGAGAAGGGCGGCGTGGGGAGCCCCTGCGGCGTGAGCGAGGCTCGGCGGCGGTCGAGCCACTCTTCGTGAAGCGTCGTCGGCAGGCGTGCTGGGGAGCTCGTTTGCGCGATGAGTGCGGCCCGAGCCTCCATGGGCGCGGAGGGCGCGTGAGGGCAAACCAGTGGGCGAGTGAAGGAATGCGATGCGGCTGTCTCGCCTTCACAGACGGATGTTGGGGCGATGCTTGCTGCTCGTTCCCCACCGGGCGATGGCGGCGTGCCAGCGGCGGCAGGGAAAAGCGAAGCGACGCCCGGCGAGGGCCGTCTGGGCTATGCGGGTAGCGAGGCTGCCCGGCGCTCGGCAGCGGCCCGGCAGCGTCGACATGAATCTGACGGTGGCGAAGAACAGAGGCGGTGGAAGATGGATTCGGTGCACCCTACAGCGCGCCAAATGTCGGTTCGGGTTCCGCGGAGACCCTCTAGGTTCGAACTACAGGGGTGCCGCGGAGATCTTACCCCCTACCTACCTGCACCCGTCGCCTTGCTAGGATCTAAACTACCAAAGGAACAACACAAGAGACACAAGGTTTATCTTGGTTCGGGCCACCATTGTGGTGTAACACCCTACTCGGTGTGTGGTGTGGTGGATTGCCTCTTGGGCTGATGATGAACAATACAAGGAAGAACAGCCTCACGAGGGTGAGGTGTTCTTGTGGCTAGGCTCTCGATCGGGTTGGATCAAGCTAGGATGAGATGTCTGGATCTCTCTCTTCTTTGGATCAAGCTCCGCCCCTCCTCTACTATGGTGGCTAGCTCTACTTATAGGCAGAGGCCCTGGGCCTCTTCCCAAATATTGAGCGGGAAGGGCGCGAACAATTGGCCATTTTGAAGGTGAACATCTAGTACACTTATCCCGACTAAAGTTGGTCCTCGCCTGTCAAAGGCTCTGGTGGTGATGCCGGCTTGGGCTCCACGATGACCTCCTTCCTGCCGTTGCGACGGTCTTGGTCTTGTTGCACCGAAACGGGTGCCTTTGCTTGATACTCTTGCCTGCGCTTGCCCCCTTTGCACCAAAGAGGAAATGAGGACCTTGCGGGCTGGCGCCCGCTGGCGCCCTTAGTGCGTCATGGCTTGCGTCATGGGCACCTCGTGAGTACCCGCCTTGATCTCTCCGCCTCCTCGTGAGCCAGCTGTGAGGCCGTGCTGAGAAGCTTCACGTCGTCCGCCCAGCAATCTCAGCCCCTCGCGAGGTCTTGAGTTTGTGCTGATGAAGATGGGCCGTACTGAGCCATCCCTTGAGCCACGCCGCAGGCAGCAGGCAGGCAAGTCTTGGTACCCCCGTTCCCAGAACGCTGGCAGAACGGACATTATGCCAGACAGTGCCCCAAGAACAACAAGGCAAATGCCCTAATCAGGCCACAAGTCAACTTTATGGAGTCATGGCCAATCGAGCAAAACATCACTGGTCATGTGCATCATATCTCCGCCGATGTAGCCCAAGAGAAGTCAGAAGTCGTCATTGGTATGTTTTCTGTTAATGACATACCTACCGTAATTTTATTTGACTCTGGGGCTTCCCATTCTTTTATTTCTTGGAGTTTTGCTGCCCAAAACAACTTTCCTTGCATGCTTTTGGGCAAAAATATGCTGGTACAAACCCCGGGATCTATAATCAAGAGCAATCTGGTCTGCCATGATCTAGAAATCAATATCAACGGAGTCTACTTTCCAACCTCTCTGATAATCATTGACTCTGAAAAGCTGGATCTTATATTGGGTATGAATTGGTTGACCAAATATCAAGTTTGCATAAACTGCGCAACCCGAGAAGTCACTTTGACCAGTCTGAATGGGCAGACTATCAAATTCTACGCTTGCAAGAATATACCCAAGCAAGAATTTGTTTGCACCACTGTGGCTGAACTGGAATTTATTCCTGTGGTCAGCGAGTACCCTAATGTATTTCCAGAAGAACTGCCAGGCATGCCACCAGATCGGGAAATGGAATTTGTAATAGATCTTGTGCCCGGAACTACACCGTTATACAATAAGTATTACCGGATGCCCTTATCAGAATTAGTGGAGCTAAAGAAACAGCTTGATGAATTGCTCCAGAAAGGATATATTCGTCCCAGCTCTTCACCATGTGGATCACCTGCTATTTTCGTGGACAAAAAGGATGGCAGTCTCCGTATGTGCGTAGATTACCGCCAGCTGAATGAGGTCACTATCAAAAATAAATATCGCTGCCAAGGATTGATGATCTGTTTGATCAGCTCAGTGGGGCTAAAGTATTCTCTAAGATCGATTTACGAACCGGATATTATCAGCTCAAGATTAAAAAGGAGGATATTCCTAAGACCGCATTAACTACTCGGTACGGTCTTTACGAATATACCGTGATGTCCTTTGGTCTCACCAATGCCCTGCTTTCTTCATGCATATGATGAACAAAGTATTCATGGACTTCCTGGACAAATTCGTGGTAGTATTCATCGATGACATCCTCATTTACTCCAAGGGTGAGGAAGAGCACAAGGATCACCTCCGAGCAGTGCTACAACGACTCTGCGACCATCAGCTATACGCCAAATTCAGTAAATGCGAATTTTGGCTCAAGAAAGTTGGGTTTCTCAAACATGTACTATCCACCGAAGGTATAGCCGTGGACCCGAGCAAAGTAAAGGATGTGCTCGATTGGGTGCTGCCACAGTATGTGCCTTGAATCCGTAGTTTTCTGGATTGGCTGGATATTACCGTTGTTTTATTGAAGGGTTTTCCAAGATTGCTAAACCCATGACGGAGCTGCTCAAAAAGGATAAGAAGTTTGAATGGACGGAGGACTGTGAGTAAGGTTTTAATGAGTTAAAGATACGTCTGACAACCGCACCTGTATTGACTCTTCCAGACATTTATCGTAGTTTTGATGTGTATTGTGACACCTCCAGGCAAGGTATTGGTTGCGTACTTATGCAAGACAACAAGGTAGTAGCATATGCATCGCGACAGCTACGACCTCATGAGGGAAATTATCCTACTCATGATTTGGAATTGGCTGCGGTGGTTCATGGATTAAAAATTTGGAGACACTACCTCATTGGAAAACGGTGCCAAAATTTACCGACCACAAGAGTCTCAAATACATCTTCACTCAGTTAGATTTAAACCTCCGTCAGCGAAGATGGCTAGAGTTGGTCAAGGATTATGACCTTGGAATAAATTACCACCCGGGCAAGGCCAACGTAGTTGCCGATGCACTCAGTCGAAAGCCCGTCAGCTTAAATATCATATTGAGGTCCCTGCCGCCCGAACTCCAAGAGGAGATCGCTCGGCTCAACTTGGTCAGCGGATGTTCGTCCGAATATTCGTTTTTACAAACGGTTTTCAATGATTAGCCGCAGACAGCGAACGTTCGTTCTTTAGCCTGTTCGTCAGTTTTTCTTATTCTCGGATTTTTCCGTGATTATTTTCGATCGCGATTTCTGATCCGATTTTCGTTTTAGTATAACTTTCATTCATTTATCGGAATCAGGAGATTCAAGTGCCTAGAGTTTCGTCTCGAAACCCTCTTTCCGTTTAACCAACTTAAACAAGTTTTTACTACTGTAAAATTTGACTTTAGTCCAGAATAGTAAATGAAGCTTGTTTCTTTCGCCGTTTGAGTTTTGTTGCTTCGTTTGATTTGATTCTTTTTGCAAACCGGAGGTCTTAAGTTGAACTTTCTGGTTAGATCTCTTATTTTAGTTTTACCCATGCCCTTGCTTGATTGCTTATTGTATGCTTGTTTGTTTGCGATAGAGTACCCGAAGTGCGAAGCCTGCTACTACGAGTCTTTTGGTTTCGCGGATCATCAGCAAGGCAAGTAACACTTTGATCATGCCTCTTACTACCCAGTTTTATTGCATTATATCAATCCTCAAACAATTGGATGGTTAGGTTCTACATTAAATTGTGGGTTTGGGAAGTAGTTGAGGTAGTACCTATTCACCTGTTTATTATCAAACCCTGGAAGTTACTTCTACGTTATGCTTATATTGCTATGCTATGCTCATAGACATGGATTGGGTTTGAGTGTGTTCCATGACAGATGTGAGATTGTTAATTAATGGTTCAACTTAAGGTGGCAACTTAAATACACATCTGGGTGGATTGAGGCATCTGGGTTTTCAAGTGATTGCCTGTATTTTTGGAAATCCCGGGGTACCGTGTGATTCTCCTATGGACCGCCACCCAGGCTCAAAGGGTTCATTTGATTATTCATACTAGAAACTTCCGTGTGCAGCCGCAAGCTATTATGGGCTATAGCATAGTTGATTAAGTCATGTGAACTCTTACAGTGGTAGACTAGCAAATGTAGGGGATGTAGGTGGTACAGTCTACCCATCGTAAGGTGCTAACGCTTCTGAAAGACTATGTCTCGGTCATCTGTTTCTCAAACATCGTGTAGTGCGATAAATCAAATGGAGGAGATCGAGTCTTGTGGGGAAAAGTGCACAAACCTGTGCAGAGTGTACAAACTAATCATGGTTAGCCGTGTCCCCGGTTATGGACATCTTGAGTATCTGGTTCTTGGATTATCATGTGGATCTCATCACGTTACTAAATTCAATTTGATGGGTTATTGTTAATTATTTTTATTGGGATTATGAGGAGGTTTACCTTCTCAATGTTTATCAACCACCATGATAGTTAAATAAAACATATTCCTTTGCAGTAGGGAAAAATTGGCTTTTCGCAAAAACATATTAACCATACAGCCTCCACCAGCCATATATGCATGTAGTGATAGCATTATTCTATTCATTACTCTCTTGTGTTACATTGCCAGCATATTCCATGTGTTGACCCGTTTTCGTGCTGCAACGTATCATGTTGCAGACTTTTCAGACGACGAGTAAGGAGCCTTAGGTCATGGTCTTTCACTCAGTGATGCCGTTGGAGTTGATGGACTCACTTTATCTTCCAAGCCTTCCGCTGTTATCGTATTAGATGGCCTTAAGCCATATTTATTGTAATAAGTTCTCTTTTGAGACATTCGATGTAATAAGTGTGTGATTGCTACTCTGTTATAAATCCTTGATCTTGTGTGTCGGCATTACCGATCCAGGGGATGACACTTATGCACGAAGATCGAGACTGTTTGAGGTCTGGTCGCTACAAAGATAGTATCGAGCACATCTTGTTGTAGGACCACGACCACTAAGCTAAAGCCCTAGATCACTACTCTCTTCTCATTTCTAACTCCTCTCCATTTTCTACTCTTTAGGATGGCGGATGCAAGGATAATGTTCATGCAACCGGACGAAGACCCCTTTTGGACGCCACTTGAAGGAAGTTACTAGGTACCTGAATATTGGAATACCAAGTTTCACCGGGACCTACAATGCCACTTACCAGAAGAGGAGCGCTGGATGATTCAAGTTCAAGTTCCAGGAAGGACATTCACGCCAGTCACTGAGCCCATAGAGTTTACTTTCGATGCACCCACCTAGAGTCTAGGAAAGAGTATGGCAGCTCACATCACTATGGGACGCATTGGAGAAGTCTACCACAATGATCTCAAGGACACTATCCACCAAATTTGTGGGCGCCGAGACGAGCAATGGGAGTTGATCAGCACCAGGAAGGATAGATCGATTGCCTCTTTCATCCAGGAGTTAAACCAGCACATTCATCGCCAGGAGAACCAGATGTGCGCAGGCATGATAGATTTGAAGAAAGCAAGGATGAGGATTTCGGAATTGGAGGAAGAACTCAAGGCTACACGTGTCGGTGTACTAGAGTAGGGGTACCCTAGTATCCCGAACTTCGTGCAGGCGATCGTAAGCACCCAGCGGCAAGGCTTGCCTAGTGACCGCCAAGATCCTCAGCGGTTCCTTTGGAGCCATTCAAGAACAAAGTATTCAAGTCAAGGAGACAAGGCCCGGCAAGAGGAGCTTGTCGGAAGACCACTCAAGGCACGCGAAGACAAGACCCGGCAAGAGGAGCTTGCGGGAAGGCTCGATGGCGACAAGCTACCGCGCGACAAATAATCAACCCGCGCAAGGTGCTTGCCGCGGCGAACAACTCTCTTCATCTCCGCTCGGCTCATCCACCAGCGATGTAGCCATGGGGCCATTCGGTGTGCGTGTCAAGAGGCTGTGCAGCCAGCGGAGAGCAGCGATAAGCGGCCGGCGAAGTGCCATAGTGGCGAGCAGTGGCGCCCTGACGGTCCTTCTGCCTGTTTAGGCGACATGGGCGGGCATTTGATGCTTTTGTCCCTTGCCGTCGAGTTAGGTAGAATACAACTTGTACAAAGTAGATGTACCAACCGCAACTCATTTTCCCATTTTGCCCTTGTTTACGTTGCCACCTGTGGTGACCCCTTGAGCCTATAAAAGGAGGCCCATGCGCAACGTAGAAGAGGTTCGGCTGGTTCAACTCATTCGAGACTAGAGACACAAAAGCTAGGTTTTGTAGCTCTCATTGCTCCCTAGCAAGAACACAAGATAATCAGACAAGCAGCAGTAGGAGTATTATCTCTCTGGAGAGCTCCGAAGCTGGGTAAACTGCTCGTGTGCATCGCCTCGATCTGCTCTTCGTGCAATCTCCGCCCCCACCGAACCAAAAGGGACTCGGTCCGCCAGGTCCCATAGGTGTTAAGTGGGTCACGATCAACTTCCCGACATCTTTGGTGCGCGGTAGGGGCGTCGAGGCTGTGTGAACCTGATCCGGCGTTCACACGAGCAACAATCTTCATCAACATGCCACCGAAGAAGAAGGCTTCAGCGGCAGCCGAGCCGTCGCGTCAAACCCACCACCAGGTACGAGGTGGCGAGTGGTGGGGAAGACAGCGGAGGAACGAGGCGTCGAGGAGGCCACGGCGCTGCCAAGTCCAAGGACAAAGCGGCGCAGACCTCGGCGTCCGGATCGTGCAGCGTCCATCTCGGGGCCTTGAGACCGACAGCGTCATGGTGCTCGCAGCGCCATGCGTTCGTTGGGCCAAGATCGAGCTGGTGGATCGAGGGGCGCTCAAGAACAGCTCATGGCGCCAGCAGGCTGGTGCGGCGAGGCACTGTCGCTGGGCGTGATCTGCTCCTTCTAACATATTTAGAAGTCCAAGCATATCCCGTTCCTCGCACCGTTCGCCATTGCCGCCCACCACTCAAGTAGAAGCTTTGGCGCGAGATCAACTGCTCCTTGATTACCCTCGGCGGTGACAAGGTCAGCGAATGGAGGCCACCATTCAGAGTCTCATCGGCTTTGCCAGCGGCGGCGTTCCACGGCAACCAAGCACATCACGCGGGCGAGGCGACAAAGGCACGAGCGGTGGCGGCGAGACCTGTGGGGTGCAACCACCATGCACTCTCCATCGAAGGCCAAGATCGCCGACTCGTCGAGATCCACCTCGGCAGCGACTCCACTGCTTCGCCGGATCCACGAGTACACGTGATCAGCGCCAAGTTCTTCAAGACGGCAACAAGAAAGCCTTCGAACTCGCATCGAGCGCCGAAGAGAAGAGCGGCGTCAATCGGACCAGCGCGTTGGGCCCTCTGTTGACGTGCATGCGCCAGGGGAACCAGGTGACTTGCCGTACGCGGTAGGTTACCCTGCGTTCACTCGTGAGCTGCGGCAGGTCCAGTGGCCCGAGAAGAAAAATTTCAAGCCAGATGTGCCAGAGAAGTATGATGGCAGGACGCATCCATCGGAGTTCCTCAGACTCTACACCATCACGGTGCAAGCTGCGGGGGGACGAGACGGCAAGATCCTCGCCAACTACTTCCCGCTGGTGCTCAAGCCCAATGTCAGATCTTGGCTCATGCACTTGCCGGACAGCTCCATATCCTCTTGGGCAGATTTATGCCATCGGTTTGTCGGCGCCTTCACGGTGACCACAAGCCTCATGGCCAAGAAGCGACCTTCATCTGCTCGCCCGGAAGGAAGGAGAGTCCTGCGCAAGTTCATCGAGAGATTCAGCCGTGTGCACTACAACATCCCGGATGTCCACCCCGCCACGGTGATCAGCGCGTTTCATCAAAAGCGTCGCGGAACCGCGAGATGAGGAGGAAATGGCGATGTGCAAAGTCAAGGCGTCGATGAGCTGTATGCTCTGGCCGACAAGTGTGCCTGCTACGAGGAAGGAGGAGACTCCAGAGAGAATCTGAAGCAGGATCGGCGGTGAGGAGACCGCCCGGCAAAGAAGAGTCGGCGGCGGAACAACCGAAGGAAGAAGAGCAAGAGGTACTAGTTGTCGAGCAGTCCGGCAGCGGTGGTGCCGCCAAGAAATCAAAGTTGGTGGTTCCGGCAAGGAGGTTGCGGCGGCACCGGCCGCAAGCTGTGGCGACGCCGACAAGCAGGACAGCTCAACAAACGATCTTGCAAGATTCACGCACCAAGGGCCATGACCTCCAGAGCTGCAAGAAGGTCGAGCAACTTGTTGAACAGCGAAGGCTGAGTACGGCGGTGCGACAAGGAGAAGGCCCAGGAAGGTGCTTTGGGGAGCTAGCAAGCGACCGGCGGGGAGGAGCTGCAGCAAGGCCAAGCAGCGGCAGAGACAGACCTCCAGCGGCGCGACAAGGATGAAGACGACGATGACGATGAAGATATGGAAGACGATGAAGCTGATGAGCAGGAGTTTCAGAAAGCCACGGAGGTCCTCTGCTTCGACGGTGGTGCTTCTCTGCATACCTCACACCGCCAGCTCAAGCAATGGATGCGGGAGGTTAATGCAGCAGAACCATCCGTAGAGTCACGCAAGCCTTTGAAATGGTCCAGCACGCCTATCATCTTTGATATTGAGGACCACCCTGATCGCATAACAGCGGTCGGGTGCTTGCCGATGTTGGTCTCACCAACTATCCGCAACCTCAAGGTCACCAAGATGCTAGTTGACGGCGGGGCCGGCTTAAACCTGATCTCCTCCGCAGTGCTCCAGAAGCTTCAAATCCCTGACAGTGAGCTCGAAGAGACTGGCACATTCCAAGGAATCAACCCAGGAAGGAGCAAGCCGAAAGGGAAGATCACGTTGCCGGTAACATTTGGCAGCGAGCTAAACTTCAGGACTGAGAGGGTCATGTTCGACGTCGCTGATTTTCCATTACCTTACAATGGGATACTCGGCCGTCCAGCACTCGCCAAGTTCATGGCAGCCTCTCATTATGCATACAACTTGCTCAAGATGCCAGGCCCGATAAGTGTCATTTCTGTTCATGGCGACAAGAAAGATGCTCTTATCTGCGCCGACAAGATTTATCGGGAGGCAGCAGCTGCGACAGATAGCAAATCACTTGCCACTGAAGCTCCCGGGGGGGAGAAGAAGACCACTTTGTCCGGCAAGAGCTCTGATGCCCACTCCGGCAAGCGCACCTCTTCGGAGTGCTGCGCTACCGTCGAGGACGCACCATCGAGCTCCACCGGCAAGTGCAAGAAGATGATGGCAGCTCCACCGAAGACCAAGAAGGTGCCCGCCAAGGAAGACGGCACTGGTGGTACCTTCACCATCAGTGCCACTCTCGATCCTAAATAGGAAGGCGCGCTCGTTGCTTTCCTGCGGGCGAATGTCGATGTGTTTGCATGGCAACCGTCTGACATCCCCGGTGTTCCCAGGAAAGTAATTGAGCACCACTTAGCTGTCTGTCCTCATGCGCGACCCATCAAGCAAAAAGTCAGAAAACAGGCAGTGGAGCGCCAAGAATTCATTGCAGAAGAAATCAAGAAGTTGGAAGCAGCGGGCCTTGTCAGAGGAGTGCTCCATCCCACGTGGTTGGCCAATCCTGTAGTTGTTCGTAAGGCAAATGGAAAATGGAGACTGTGTATCGACTTCACAGATGTTAATAAAGCTTGTCCCAAAGACCCATTTCCCTTGCCGCGCATCGACCAGATTGTTGACTCCACGGCTGGATGTGATTTGCTTTCATTTCTTGATGCATATTCAGGATATCATCAGATCTTCATGGCAGAAGAGGATGAAGAGAAAACCGCATTCTTCACCCCATGTGGCACCTACTGTTTTGTATGGATACCTTTTGGGCTAAAGAATGCTGGTTCAACGTTTGCAAGAGTAGTCCATGACGCTTTTGAGCCCCAAATGCACAGAAATGTAGAAGCCTACATGGATGACATAGTGGTCAAAAGCAAGGACAGGGCAACTCTGGTTCAAGATTTAGATGAGACCTTTGCAAATCTGCGCAAGATCAACCTCAAGCTCAACCCCGAGAAGTGCGTGTTTGGAGTCCCTTCCGGCAAGCTTCTCGGGTTCTTCGTGTCTCAGCGAAATTGAAGCCAATCCCGACAAGATCAAGGCCATTGAGCAGATTGAAGCACCAAAGCGCGTCAAGGATGTACGAAGACTTGCGGTTGCATGGCTGCTCTCGGCAGGTTTATCTCTAGATGCTGTTGGCGGCATACTGCCATTTTCAAGATTTTGAAAAAGGCAGGTCAATGAAATGGACTCCCGAGCGGAGGCTGCGCTGCAGACTTAAAGAGGTACCTGTCCTCTACTCCAATACTTGTCGCACCTAGGCCACAAGAGAAGTTGCTGCTATATATAGCGGCAACCAATCAAGTGGTTAGTGCTGCGTTAGTAGCGGAGAGGAGAGCAGATGAGGAGCGACAACCGGGCAGATGCATCCAGCGACAAGCGAGGGGCTTCACCGACAAGCTCTGGTCCCGACAAGGGCGGATCTGCGTAGGATTGCGAGAAGATTCAGAAAAGGATGGTGCAGCGCCCAGTGTACTTTGTCAGTTCCCTTCTACAGGGGGCTATGTCAAGGTACTCTGGTGTGCAAAAATTGCTTTTCGACCTCCTCATGGCCTCGAGAAAGCTGCGCCATTAATTCCAAGCACATGAGATAACAGTCGTCACTCGTTTTCCCCTGAAGAGAATATTGCAAAATCCGAGGCAGGGCAGGATTGTAGAGTGGGCCTTTGGAACTGTCAAGCTTTGGCCTCAAGTTTGAAAGCACTTCAACTATCCAGAGCAGAGCATTGGCAGAGTTTATAGCAGAGTGGACGGCGACGCAAGATGAAGAAATTCCAGAGACGAGCATCCCCATCAAGGAGGCAAGTAAAGAGTGGCTGATGTACTTTGATGGTGCCTTTTCGCTGCAAGGCGCCGGTGCCGGCGTGCTGCTTATCGCACCCACCGGAGAGCACCTCAAGTACATAGTCCAAATGCACTTTCCCAAGGAGCAAGCAACAAATAATACTGCAGAGTATGAAGGTTTGCTTGCCGGTCTCAGAATTGCAGTAGACCTTGGGATCAAGAAGCTCATTGTCAGGGGTCACTCACAGCTTGTCGTCCGCCAAGTAAACAAAGATTATTAGAGTCCGTTGATGGAAGCCTACGTTGATGAAGTGAGAAAGCTAGAAGAGCACTTTGACGGCCTACAAATGGAACATGTTCCAAGAGCTCAGAATGATATTGCTGATGGCCTGTCAAAGTCGCTGCCTCAAGTTACACAATGGAACCAGGGATTTTTGTGCTCAAGCTGACTCAACCATTATGCGCCATCAACCGGACAGAACAAGAAGAGGAAGTTGATTTCTGGCGACTATTTTCCGGCGAGCTACCGAAGCCGCCCCTTGAGGTCCCAGGATCAACACCAAGAGTCTTGAGGAGCGATCTGCTCCGACAAGCCCTGTGTTTGTCTCGTTGAAGCGAGCGCCCCGACAAGTTTTGCTCCGGCAAGCTTGCGGGGAACATCAAGCTCGGCTGAGCCGCGAGGTTCTTCCGTGAAGCGGATGTTCCGCAGCAGCGATGTGCCTTTAGTCCTTGTTGTCGAGCCGCAAGCTCCGGCATGGGCACAGCAGATTGTCCATTTCCTTGAGACAGGAGAACTTCCGAAGAGCAAGAAGAAGCGGAGAGTAGCCCGGCAGTCAAGTATGTATCAGTTTATCGACAACACGTTATGCAGAAGAAGACTCAGCGGCGTGAAATTGAAGTGTATTCACGGGAAGATGGACGAAGCTGTTGGCGAGAGATACATGGAGGCATATGTGGTCACCACATTGGCGCAAGAAGAACTTGCCGGCAAAGCTTTCCGGCAAGGTTTCTTTGGCCGACAGCCCTCCGGATGCAACTGCACAAGTAACCAAGTGTGAAGCGTGCGGTTCCATTCCAGCGAGATACACCAGCCAGCTCAAGCTCTCCAGGCGATCCCTTTATCCTGGCCATTTTCGATGCAGGGGCTCGACATCTCGGCCCCTTTCCCGAGCTGTCGGGGCTTTGAGTACTTATGCGTCGCAATCGACAAGTTCACAAAGTGGCGAAAGTGGAAGGAGTGAGGAAGGTGACAACACGATCAACAGTCAAGTTCTTGGTCAATTGTTTGCCGTTTGGGATTCCTAACAGGATCATCACCGACAACGGCACACAGTTCACGAAACGCACCTTCATGCGATCGTCCAAGATCTTGGCGCCAAGGTCTGCTTTGCTTCATTGCTCACCCAAGGAGCAGCGGTCAGCGAGAGCAAAGCGCTGAAGTGTTGCGAGGACTCAAGACCAGAACTTTCGACGGGCTGCACAAGTGCGGAAGAAACTGGATTGAGGAGCTGCGGTGGTTCTTTGGTCGATCGAGCGGCGCCAAATCGAGCCAGCGGCGGACACCTTCGCTCTAGTCTATGGAGCAGAGGCAGTTCTCCCCATGGAACTCGTATACGGATCACCTCGAGTACTCGCTTATGATGAGCTTGAGCAAGAGCAGCTGCGACAAGATGACGCGCTGCTCCTTGAGGAGGATCGTCTTCAGGCCGCTGTACGAGCTGCTCATTACCAGCAAGCTTTGCACCGCTACCATAGCCGCAAAGTTAGTGCTAGAAGTTTCGAGGAAGGTGACCTTGTTCTTCGGCGCGTTCAATCCGCCAAGAATTCCAACAAGTTGACGCCGAAGTGGGAAGGCCCTTATCGGGTGAAATGAGTCACTAGGCCTGGCGCTGTCCGCCTTGAGACCGAAGATGGCATTCCGGTGAGCAACTCTTGGAACATTGAGCTTCTTCGTAAGTTTTACCCATAGAGGCGGATTGCGGAACCTGTTCCGGCAACCACCTTTTAACAAGTCTTGCCGATGTTGCATGTAATCCTTTGTACAAAGCGAGCGCAGACCCGATGCATCGATAAAGCTCATGTGTTGCGCACAACTTGTCAAATACATGCTTTCATAATCCTTTTTGCATGTGTTATCTAACATTTTGTGCAGCATCCACACCCGATAAGCAATAACGAGCCACAAGGCTCCATAACTTTATTTTCTCTTCTTTCTTTTCTCAAAAAAGGAAGGTTCATCAACCACAAGTTAGCGGGGAAGGAGAAGATAATGGTGTGGGCCACCAAGCGTCGCTTCGAGGAAGTTTCGCCTTACCGGAAGCAAACAACGAGAAAAGCTAAGTTGCCAAAGTTTGAGCAATCAGTTTTTAAATTTTTAAGTTATCTTCCTCGAGCGATAGTACTTTGTATAGCAAACCTGCGCTGAAGGAACCAACTCGTAGCTAGTTTGCGCCCTTACTTTGTTTGAGTCTGCTCAACAACTTAAGTGAGCTGCAACTAGTTGCGACAAGGTTGCTTGTCGGAGGCGGCACCGCCAAGAAGGCTCTTGACGTTCCGCACTCAGCGCTTCATGACAAAGGTGCCAGCGCCGACAAGTTCCCTAAAAGCGTAGGGCACAAACATACAAAGGAAGGAATCAAGTAAAGGAAATAACGTTGCAATCGTTGCCTAAGATAGAGTTATATTACAAAAGTAGCTTTGATTGTTCTCCTAAACATGATCAGCAGCGACAAGGGAAAGATAAAACAGGCGGCCTAGTCTACATGGTCGCCATCGACCCTCTTGACCCCGCTCACCCTGTCCACAATGGGTGCGACAAGGGCCTTGAGCGCTTCAACGTCAGCAGTCGGCGGCAAGGACTTGAGGACATTGGCGAAGCTAACGCCTGGATTGCGGAAGGCCACCTTCATCAGCACCTTCTGAAGAGCCCCTGCACAGATTTGGCGCCACTCGTCGGCTAGCTGCTTTGGGATCTCTTCCCGGAGCCGCTGGAGAGCCGCCACCACGCCCTTGAAGAACAGGCTGAGCTTGGCGCTGGGTTGGAGATGCTCGTTGGTGGAGTACCCGAGATCCACCATTCCCAGCTCCATCAGCTCCTTGTCAATGGCGGCGGCTGTATTTACAAGACCCTCGGTCCAGTGCATCACGTTCTCTCTGAAGGTGTTATGGGCGGTCGTGACATTCGCCAGCAGCTCCTCATTGGCCTTGATCTTCTCCAACAGACCCGCTTCCCGCTCCTTGGCGCCGTCCAGCGTCTCCATCAAGGTGGTCAGCTTCAGCTCAAGATCTGCCTTGGAGTCCTTGGCAGCGTCGAGCTCTTTGATCCTCTCGGCGAGGCGGCCTGCAACTTCGCCAAGAGTGTAGGCGTCCTTCTCGCTTCGTGCTTCAGCGCAGCGACTCCTCGCCGCTCTTTTGAAGGTTGGCCTCCAATTGCGTCACCTTCGTCTCCAACTCCTTCTTGGCGGCCTCGGCAGCTGCGGCGGCGTCCTTTGCTTCCTTGAGAGCTCCGCCAAGTGATTTCTCGCTGCAAGCTCTTCCTCATAGCTGTCAAGGTTGATCTTCCGCTCGCCACTTCGCCTTCTTCGCAGAATAGCTTCTCGCCGGCAAGCCGTTGCTGCTCCTCAACCTCAGCCTTCTCAAGGATGAAGGCTATGCGCTCTTCAATGAGTCGCCCCGCTCTTACGCCACGTCCGGAGGGCTTTGGTTGGCGCACGGAGCTCTTACATGCGCTTCTCCATGTCTGCTCCGCCCTCGCGACAAGTGCTTCCGAGACTCAGCTTGGCTTGCCGAGCGCGCGGTAGAGGGACAACAGCTTCTTGGCCAGCTGCTCCTCCTCGAACTTCGCCCTTTGCTGCTGCTTGGCGCGTCAACCAGCGACAGTCCAGCGGAGGCGAGCAGCTCTTCATCGAAGGTCTCTCCCTCGACCGGCGCCACAGGCTCGGCGCCCATGGGAGCTTGATGAAGACACCGTCGCCCGGCCTTGAGATAGACGCGGGCTGGGGCTCTTGAACTGGCGCTGCATCGGTGGCAAAGGATCGATGGTCGGCGTGGCGCTGGCGCTCCTGCGGCCTCGAGGTCGTCGATCGATCGCCGGACCCTCGCCCGCCTTTGCGGCGGCAGCCTGGCGGCCTCCTCGCCCGGCCGGACCCGTCGGCGCCAGCCTCTTCCTCCATGGCGGCGGCGTCGTCAGTATCGCCGCGCGCGTCCTCCTCGCCGGCGACCTCAGTCTCCATCGGCTCTCCGGCAGATGGATCGGCGATCGAAAAAGAAAAAACGAGTCAAGCAAATGTTGAAAAGAAGAACGAAGAAAAAAGAACCCAAGGGAAATTGTCACGCAAAAGGGTTACTGCGATGGGATCTGTGGCGCGGTCTCCACCACGGAGGATCGTCGGCGCTGCCCCTGTCGGAGAAACTTCCCTTATCGGAGAAGCCTCCCTTGCGGAGGCGCTCCTTTGCGGAGAATTCTCCCTTGGCGGCGTAGTTGAAGAACACGGAATTTGGGGCGACTTCCGGCCCCTCGATGAGGCTGCTCTGCTCCTACACAAATCAACAAGTCGATATCGGTAAAGAAGGAGCACCCATGCACACCTAACCGTAAGAAATAAACCAAATACTTACGTTGGGGGCTGTCTTTGAGGGCTGCTCGAGGAAGGGTTCTTGGTCCGGCAAGGGGTCTCAGACGCACCTCCTGTCCCCACAGAGGATCGTCTTCGATGACAACCACGGGGTCTTGGCTCTCTTCGGCGCTCTCTGAGCCAGCGTCTGAAAAGGAAAGAGTTCAAAATGAAGCAAATCAGATACAAGACAAAGCAGCAAATTGAAGAATTACAAATAATGACAAGATCTTACTCTTCTTCTTCCTCGGAGCTGGCGGAGAAGTCAATTCAGTCCGCCTCGGTGCGACAGAGCTGGAAGAGTAGGCTCCCTCGGACGCTTGGCGGGTGCAGGGCCGTGGTCCCGGAGGGCCCGCTCCGTTGCCGTGGCGGCGTGAGGCGCTCCAGCGGCAGATGCTTGCAGCGGTGGAAGCGCGTCGCGGCGCGCGGCTGTTGGCCCGTCTGCCGCCCCGCCACTTCCCCGGTCTTGCGGAGGCGCCTTCTTGGTGGAGCTGCGGGCTCCTCCCGTGGCAAGCTACCTGAAGGTGGGGGGGAGGCGCCCCCGGCAGGCTCGTTCGGCTCAACTTCAGGCTCGGCCTGCTCCTCCGCGCCGGCAAACTCCTCTCGGTCGGCAAGGCTTGCCGCCTCTGCTGCCTCCGCGTCCTCCATGGTGAATCCGAATTCGCTAGCGGCAGCAGCTTCTGCCGCCTCCTCCAGCCTGGTGGCGATGCGTTGCAGCTCGGCGTCGGTGGTGTCGCGGGTGAGCCACTTCTGCTCGTCGGGGCGGATCGGCACTTCTTCCAGGCTGTCGAAGAACTACTGATCGGCGGGCTCTTGCCAAGTTGGAACGATCCCATGGGAATCACACAACAGCATCATTCCATGGATGCGGTCGAGCGAAGAGTTGTTGCACAAAGGAACGACCCCCCTTGGCAACATGAACCACTCGGGGTGATCTGGGTCGTGCTTGAATAGCTCAACGACATCGCATCCAGCTCCAAGGCGGTGAAATTCCAGTTGAGGCCAGGCGCAGCCTCATGATGTCTGCCGCATTTTGGAACTCCCAAGCAGGCCTCCTCCTCTCCTGCAAAGGAAGCGTCGGCGGCGAAGGAAATCTGCGCCAACGGCGCCTGATGAAGTCCGGCATGCACGAGGCGCAAGATCCGGGTCACAGCAATCTTCAACCTAGCATCCTCCGGCGCCAAGTTGCTCCAATCGTTGCCGCGCACTATGGGAGTTTGGTATTGGGCGATGAAGACTGCGAGTTCTCCTCGATGATCCAACACCAATTGGCTCTCCACTCTCCCACTTGCTGCGAGTTCTCCTTCCAGATATGCTTCTTTCTTGCCGATCCTGGAGATCCAAGCAATCCCTTGACAAGTGGCTCTCCTCTCTCAGCGCGGGCATGAATAAGTGGCGGAAGAGGCGGCGTTTGGGTGGACTCGATAAAGTTTTCGCAAAGGTGTGTGAAAACCGCCATGGTCGAGGACAGCATTGGGGTGAAATCAAGGAGGCGAAGCCCGTATGTATTCATGATATCGCAAAAGAATTCAGAAAAGGCGGGCGAGCCCACAATAGAAAGAGAGCGCGAAGAAGGGGTACCCGGCGAAACCAACTCGATGCGGCGGCGAAGATTACCCTACGTCTTGGCGGATCATCGCGTCTCCGTCGACGAGAAGAGTAATAGCCCTCCCTCGGCTCCTTTGCGTCGAGCTGGGGTCGAAGTTGGCCCGCTCCTTCGCGGCGCCCGAGCAGCTGCGCCTCGGCCGACTTCCGCCCTTCCCTTATCGGCTTTGGAGCCATGGTGGAGGTGGTGGAGGAAGCCGCGGCGTTGATGGCGCTGAGTGGCGATGGGGGCGGGCGTCGCTCTCTTCGGACTCGAGAAGGAGGAGGAGGGCGGCGGTGCTTTCGAGATGTGACAGCAATGGCGAGGTGGGCGACCTGCCCTGTTTCCCCTGTTTATAAGGAGGAGAGAGCGGGCGTTCCTCTTTCAATTAAAGAAAGGCCCCACGATCTCTCCACGACGCCACGTTCGCGCGTGCTGTTAAATGGGGGCGTGGTGGGTCGGGCGAGTAACGGCGTGATCTGAGCAGCGTGCCAGCGCCTGTTTTGGGCTGGCCCAGAGCTCGGCGCCGTGTGTGGCCCGAGCCGAGGGCTCTGTCGGTGTACTAGAGTAGGGGTACCCTAGTATCCTGAACTTCGTGCGCAGGCGATCGCAGACACCAGCGGCAAGGCTTGCCTAGTGACCGCCAAGATCCTCCACGGTTCCTTTGGAGCCATTCAAGAACAAAGTATTCAAGTCAAGGAGACAAGGCCCGGCAAGAGGAGCTTGTCGGGAAGACCACTCTAGGCACGCGAAGACAAGACCCGGCAAGAGGAGCTTGCGGGAAGGCTCGATGGCGACAAGCTCCGGCGCGACAAATTCAGCAGCGGCAAGGTGCTTGCCGTGGCGGAAACTCTCTCTTCATCTCCGCTCCAGCTCATCCACCAGCGTGTCGCCATGGGGCCATTCGGCGTGCGTGTCAAGAAGGCTGTGCAGCCAGCCGAGAGCAGCGATAGCGGTCTTGGCAGGGTGCCATCGTGGCGAGCAGTGGCGCCCACAATGATCCCTACTGCCTTGTTTAGGCGACATGGGCGGGCATTTAATGCTTTTGTCCCTTGCCGTCGAGTTAGGTAGAATACACTGTCTGAAGTAGCTGTACCAACCGCAACTCATTTTCCCATTTTCCCTTGTTTACGTTGCCACTGTGGTGACCCTTGAGCCTATAAAAGGAGGCCCATGCTTAGCGTAGAAGAGGTTCGGCTGGTTCGACTCATTGAGACTAGAGACACTCAAGCTAGGTTTTGTAGCTCTCATTGCTCCCTAGCAAGAACACAAGATAATCAGACAAGCAGCGGTAGGAGTATTATCTCTCGGAGAGCTCGAAGCTGGGTAAACTGCTTTCGTGTGCATCGCCTCGATCTGCTCTTCGTGCAATCTCCGCCCCCACCGAACCAAAAGGGACTCGGTCCGCCAGGTCCCATAGGTGTTCGTGGTTCACGATCAGCTTCCCCGAAAACACGCGAAGATTCTGAGGAAGAAAGCATCGTACTAGTGGAGAAGAATGACGACCTGACCAGAAAGCTAGGAGTCTTCATGGGAGACCCTGCGCCAGGAGGAGAAGATGACAGTTCCACTTGCCCGGAGAACTACATCATCATCGACGACACCGACTCGGACTCTAACGATAGCGATGATGATTTTGTTGATGAAGTTGGAGCGGCTATCATGGAGTCTTCGACCGAGCAATTTTTCTAGTAGACCACCAAATCAGTAGTACTATTCCACCATGTATATAGCATAGTCCAAGCACTTTTGTAACGATAGTTCTAGACCGATTGTATGCTTTGTTTGATTGATTGAGTGATATGTTTGTGTTTGTCTCATGTGCATATGGGTAGTGTTTTTCCCTCTAGACCTCATTCTATTCTATCATATCATCTTTTCTAAACCAGCGAGATGCCTCAGGGCAGCGACAATGGATTTGCTTTCCCACCGGAGCTCACTCAGTTGATCCAGTAGCAGAATGCATTGATGCAGATACTAGTCCAGAATCAGAACCAGGGGAACAACAACAAAAGCAACCGACCGCCACCACCTCCAGTTGACCACTTAGCCCGTTTTCTTATGCTGAATCCGCCGGTGTTCTCCAGTAGCACCGATCCGATTGTTGCAGATGATTGGCTTCGCAAGATTGAGAGGAAGTTGACTCTGCGGGATGCACGGATCACGGAGAGAGTGCATTTGCCACACATCAACTTGATGGAGCCGCATCATCTTGGTGGGAGAATTTCATAGTCACTTACCCTATTGACCTTTGTGACATGGGACCCGTTTGAGGGCTTTCACACTGCCCATGTTTGGCGGGAGCTATAGCCATGAAGAAGTGTGAGTTTAGCAACTTCGCCAAGGAGGCGCCTTTGTTGGCCAATATGTGGATGAATTTAGTAAGTTAGCACGTTATGCCGCAGATGACGTTGTATAGATGCTGCTAAGAAGGAGAAGTTTTTGGAAGGACTGCATGATGAGCTGAGCATGCAGCTGATGGTGGCAAGTTTCAATAACTACCAGGAGTTGGTAGATAGAGCTCTCAGGCTTGAAGGGAAGCAGCAGCAGATTGACAACCTCAAGAGGAAGTATGGACAGGGGAAGTATAATTCTGGATCCTAGAAGAGACCCCGCTATACCCCGAACTCGGGAGGACTTGTTCATAACCATGCAGGCCACACTCATAATGGAGGAAGTTCGCACAACCATAGTGGCCCCAAGAATGGAAATGGTAATGGAGGAAGCAGTGGACAGAACTGTTCCAACCCGGCAACACCCTCTAAGAAGGATCTAACCCACGTTACTTGCTACAAGTGCCAGAAGACCGGACACTACGCCGATGAATATCCTGAAGCTAAGAATGGAAATGGCAATGGAAGCTCTGGGAAGAAGCCCAACCCTTTTAACAGGGGACAAGTGAACCACGTTAACGTGGAGGAGGTTGAAGCACAGCCATATGCAGTAATAGGTAAGTTTTGGGTTATGTCATTTACTGCAATCGTTCTTTTTGATACTGGTGCATCGCATTCATACATATCAAGGGGATTTGTGGATAAGTTTAAACTACCAACCCAAGCGCTTAGGTGGTTTTATCTTTTTCGGTTTAGTTATTTAGCGGACGTTCGTCCGTACATTCGTTTTCACGAACGGTTTTCACCGTTTAGCCGAGACAATGACGTTAGATTCGTTAGCCTATTCGTCAGTTTTCTTTTCTCGGATTTTCCGCGATTATTTTCGATCGCGATTTCTGATCCGATTTTCGTTTTAGTATAACTTTTCGCTCGTTTATCGGAATCAGGCGATTCAAGCGCCTAGAGTTTCATCTCGAAACTCTCTTTCTGTTTAACCAACTTAAAAAAGTTTTTACTATTGTAAAATTTTACTTTAGTACAGAATAGTAAACGAAGCTTGTTTCTTTCGCCGTTTGAGTTTTGTTGCTTCGTTTGATTTGATTTTTTTACAAACCGGAGTTCTTAAGTTGAACTTTCTGGTTAGATGTCTTATTTGAGTTTTACCCATGCCCTTGCTTGATTTATTTTTGTATGCTTGTTTGTTTGCGATAGAGTACCCAGAGTGCGAAGCGTGCTACTACTAGTCTCCAGGTTTCACGGATCATCAGCAAGGCAAGTAAAACTTTGGCTATCCCCCTTGTTGATGATCCGCGAAACCTAGAGACTCGTAGTAGCACGCTTCGCACTCCGGGTACTCTATCGCAAACAAACAAGCCTATAATAAGAAATCAAGCAAGGGCATGGGTAAAACTCAAATAAGAGATCTAACCAGAAAGTTCAACTTAAGAACTCCGGTTTGCAAAAAGAATCAAATCAAACGAAGCAACAAAACTCAAACGGCGAAAGAAACAAGCTTCGTTTACTATTCTGGACTAAAGTCAAATTTTACAGTAGTAAAAACTTGTCTAAGTTGGTTAAATGGAAAGAGGGTTTCGAGACGAAACTATAGGCTCTTGAATCGCCTGATTCCGATAAACGAGCGAAAAGTTATACTAAAACGAAAATCGGATCAGAAATCGCGATCTAAAATAATCGCGGAAAAATCCGAGAAAAAGAAAAACTGATGAACAGGCTAACGAACGAACGTTCACTGTCTGCGGCTAATCGGTGAAAACTGTTCATAAAAACAAATGTACGGACGAACGTCCGCTAAATAACTAAACCGAAAAAAATAAAACCACCTAAGGGCTTGGGTTGGTAGTTTAAACTTATCCACAAATCCCCTTGATATGTATGAATGCGATGCACCAGTATCAAAAAGAACGATTGTAGTAAATGACATAACCAAAAACTTACCTATTACTACATCTGGCTGTGCTTCAACCTCCTCCACATTAACGTGGTTCACTTGTCCCGAGTTAAAAGGGTTGGGCTTCTTCCCAGAGCTTCCATTGCCATTTCCATTCTTAGCTTCAGGACATTCATTGGCATAGTGTCCGGTCTTCTGGCACTTGTAGCAAGTAACGTGGCTTAGATCCTTCTTAGCGGGTGTTGCCGCGTTGGAACGGTTCTGTCCGCTGCTTCCTCCATTACCATTTCCATTCTTGGGGACACTATGGTTGTGCGAACTTCCTCCATTATGAGTGTGGCCTCCATGGTTATGAACAAGTCCTCCCGAGTTCGGGGTATAACGGGGTCTCTGTTGGGCTCCAGAATTATACTTCCCCTGTCCATACTTCCTCTTGCGGTTGTCAATCTGCTGCTGCTTCCCTTCAAGCATGAGAGCTCTATCTACCAACATCTGGTAGTTATTGAAATTTGCCACCATCAGCTGCATGCTCAGCTCATCATTCAGTCCTTCCAAAAACTTCAACTTCTTAGCAGCATCTGTAGCAATGTCATCTGCGGCATAACGTGCTAACATACTAAATTCATCCACATATTGGCCAACAGTGCGCCCTCCTTGGCGTAAGTTGCGAAACTCACGCTTCTTCATGGCCATAGCTCCTGCCGAAACATGGGCAGTGCGAAAAGCCTGCTGAAACCGGTCCCATGTTACAGTATCAATAGGGTAAGTGACTATGAAATTCTCCCACCAAGATGCTGCGGGTCCATCAACTTTATGTGCGGCAAAACGCACTCTCTCCGCATTTGTGCATCCTGAAGTAGTCAACTCCCTCTCAATCTTGCGAAGCCAATCATCTCCAACAATCGGCTCGGTGCTACTGGAGAACACCGGCGGATTCAGCCTAAGAAAACGGGCTAAGTAGTCAACTAGTGGTGGTGGCAGTGGGTTGTTGTTGTTGTTGTTCCCATGGTTCTGATTCTGGACTAGTATCTGCATCAATGCATTCTGTTGCTGGATCAACTGAGTGAGCTCCGGTGGGAAAGCAAATCCATTGTCGCGTCTCGGAGGCATCTTCTGGGTTTAGAAATGATGAGATGACAGAATAGAATGAGATCTAGAGGGAAAAACACTACCCATATGCACATGAGTCAAACACCAACATTTCACTCAATCAATCAAACAAAGCATACAATCGGTCTAGAACTATCGTTACAAAAGTGCTTGGACTATGCTATATACATGGTGGAATATTACTACTTATTTGGTGGTCTACTAGAAAAATTGCTCGGTCGAAGACTCCATGATATCTGCTCCAGCTTCATCAACAAAATCATCATCGCTATCGTCAGGGTCCAAGTCGGTGTCGTCGATGATGATGTAGTTCTCCGGGCAAGTGGAACTGTCATCTTCTCCTCCTGGTGCAGGGTCTCCCATGAAGACTCCTAGCTTCCTGGTCAGGTCGTCATTCTTCTCCACTAGTACGATGATTTCTTCCTCATAATCTTCGTGTGTAGCCTTGAATTCTTCCTCTAGTTCCGAAATCCTCGTCATTGCTTTCTTCAAATCCATCATACCTGCGCACATCTGGTTCTCCTGGCGACGAATGTGATGGTTTAACTACTGGATGAAAGAGGCAATCGATCTATCCTTCTTGGTGCTGATCAACTCCCATTTCTCATCTCGGCGCCCACAAATCTGGTAGATAGTGTCCTTGAGATCATTGTGGTAGACTTCTCCAATGCGTCCCATAGTGATGTGAGCTACCATACTCTTTCCTAGACTCCAGGTGGGTGCATCGAAAGTAAACTCTATGGGCTCAGTGACTGGCGTGAATGTCCTTCCTGGAACTTGAACTTGAATCATCCAGCGCTCCTCTTCTGGTAAAGTGGCATTGTAGTTCCCGGTGAAACTTGCTATTCCAATATTCAGGTACCTAGTAACTTCCTTCAAGTGGCGTCCAAAAGGGGTGTCTTCATCCGGTTGCATGAACTTGATCCTTGCATCCGCCATCCTAAAGAGTAGAAAATGGAGAGAAGTTAGAAATGAGAAGAGAGTAGTGATCTAGGGCTTTAGCTTAGTGGTCGTGTCCTACAGTCAGCGTGTGCTCTGATACCATCTTTGTAGCGACCATACCTCAAACAGTCTGATCTCTGTGCATAAGTTTCATCCCTGGATCGGTAATGCTGACACACATAGTACTCGAAGGATTTATAACAGAGTAGCAATCAGACACTTATTACATCGAATGTCTCAAAAGAGAACTTATTACAATAAATATGGCTTAAGGCCATCTAATACGATAACAGCGGAAGGCTTGGAAGATAAAGTGAGTCCATCAACTCCAACATCATCACTGAGTGAAAGACCATGGCCTAAGGCTCCTTACTCGTCGTCTGAAAAGTCTGCAACATGATATGTTGCAGCCCGAAAATGGGTCATCACATGGAATATGCTAGCAATGTAACACAAGAGAGTAATGAGCAGAAGAATGCTATCACTACATGCATATATGGCTGGTGGAGGCTGTATGGTTAATATGTTTTAGCGAAAAGCCAATTTTTCCCTACTGCAAAGGAATATGTTTTATTTAACTATCATGGTGGTTGATAAACATTGAGAAGGTAAACCCCCTCTCAATCCAAATTAAAAGTAATTAATAATAACCCATCAAATTGAATTAAATAACGTGATGAGATCCACATGATAATCCAAGAACCAGATACTCAAGATGTCCATAACCGGGGACACGACTAACCATGATTAGTTTGTACACTCTGCAGAGGTTTGTGCACTTTTCCCCACAAGACTCGATCTCCTCAGTTTGATTTCTCGCACTACATTATGTTTGAGAAACGGATGACTAAGACATAGTCTTTCAGAAGCGTTAGCACCTTACGATGGGTAGACCGTACCACCTACATCCCCTACATCTGCTAGTCTGCCACTGTAAGAGTTCACACGACTTAATCAACTATGCTAGAGCCCATAATAGCTTGTGGCTGCACACGGAAGTTTCTAGTATGAATAATCTCATGATCCCTTTGAGCCTGGGTGGCGGTCCATAGGAGAATCACACGGTACCCCGGGATTTCCAAAAATACAGGCAATCACTGGAAAACCCAGGTGCCTCAATCCACCCAGATGTGTATTTAAGTTGCCACCTTTAGTTGAACCATTAATTAACAATCTCACATCTGTCATGGAACACACTCAAACCCAATCCACATCTACGAGCATAGCATAGCAATATAAGCATAACGTAGAAGTAACTCCCAGGGTTTGATAATAAACAGGTGAATAGGTACTACCTCAACTACTTCCCAACCCCACAAATTAATTCAGATCCTAACCATGCAATTGTTTGAGGATTGTTCTAATGCAATAAAACTGGGTAGTAAGAGGTATCATCAAAGTGTTACTTGCCTAGCTGATGATCCGCGAAACCTAGACACTCGTAGTAGCACGCTTCGCACTCCGGGTACTCTATCGCAAACAACCATACAATAAGCAATCAAGCAAGGGAATGGGAAAAAATCAAATAAGATATCTAACCAGAAAGTTCAACTTAAGAACTCCAGTTTGCAAAAAGAATCAAATCAAACGAAGCAACAAAACTCAAACGGCGAAAGAAACAAGCTTTGTTTACTATTCTGGACTAAAGTCAAATTTTACAGAAGTAAAAACTTGTCTAAGTTGGTTAATCAGAAAGAGGGTTTTGAGACGAAACTCTAGGCACTTGAATTGCCTGATTCCGATAAACGAGCAACAAGTTATACTAAAACGAAAATCGGATCAGAAATCACGATTGAAAATAATCGCGGAAAATCCGAGAAAAAGAAAAACTGACGAACAGGCTAACGAACGAGCGTTCGATGTTTGCGGCTATTCGGTGAAAACCGTTCGTAAAAACGAACGTACGGACGAACGTCCGCTAAATAACTAAAACGAAAAAAATAAAACCAAACTACTAAAAAAATAAAATCGCGGGTTCTAAGGAAAAACCGATCGGTTTTTCCGTAGAAAAACCGACGGCAGCAATGAACGGCGGCAGCGGCGGCTTGGCGGGTCGGGCGGCGAGGCGACAATGGGTGGCTCGGCGAGCGGCAAGGAAAAGGCGGCGGCGGCGCGTTCTGGGGCGGCTTTCGGCGGCTAGGGTTTCGGGGTGGGCTGAGGGGCGGATCCCCTGGCTTATAAGGCCGGCCGGGCCGAGAGTCCTAGACGGACATGGCCCGGTTAGGTCGGTTCGCGTTTTTTTTTAACAATTCGGACGTGCAGAAAAAGAAAGAAAAGAAATACTAAACGGACTTCAAAAATCCTGAAATAAATTTTCCCCGTCCTCTAAAAATAAGTCGGAGAAGATGAACATTAATTTGGGCCTAAAATGCAATTTTGAAAAGTGCACATTTTTCCTAATTCAAATAAAATAGCGATAAAACTCCGAATAAAAATCTTATTTGATTTTAATATTAAATCTTTGTTATTTATTTATTTTGAGGAAGTCATTTTATCCTCTCTCTTTTATTTTAAGTAAAAGAAATATTTCAAAGAAATAAAATTAAAAATCAAACGATCCTCTTTTCATAATTCGAGAAAAACTCAAATATGAAAATAACGAAATCCCCAACTCTCTCCGGGGGTCCTTGAGTTGCTTAGAATTTCTAGGATCAACCAAAATACGATAAAAAATATGATATGCAATGATGATCTAATGCATAACATTCCAAATTGAAAATTTGGGATGTTACATAGTGGATGCTGGCCTCGCTAATATTTTGGAAGTTACACCCACACTTGATATAGAGATCCGCAAGGCCCAGCCAGCTGACACCGAGCTGCAAAGACGTGCCCAGGGCCAGATGGCAAAACAGACCCCAGATTTCTTCAAGCACAAATTCGGTACCCTCCGATTCCGTGGACGGATTTGTGTACCCAATCAACCGGATTTAAGGAAGAAAATTCTGTCAGAAGCACACGAATCCTCATATTCCATTCACTCGGGAGGTACGAAAATGTATGAGGACCTTAGACAAATATTCTGGTGGGATGGAATGAAGAAAGACATTGCCTATTTTGTAGCCTGTTGCGACATATGCAACAAGGTGAAGGCAGAGCATCAGAAGCCAGCCGGACTCCTCCAACCGCTGTCGGTTTCACAATGGAAATGGGATGACGTTTGTATGGATTTCATTACGTGATTGCCTAAGACTCAGCGAGGCAATGATGCAATCTGGGTTATAGTGGAAACCCTAACCAAGGTCGCTCACTTCATTCCAATCAGCACCAGATACAGGGCAGATCAACTTGCACAGCTGTATGTATCCAGAATAGTTAGTCTGCATGGAGTACCCCGAACTATCACTTCCGACCGAGGTTCCCTGTTTACCTCCGCTTTTTGGTCACGCCTCCATCAAGCTTTGGGGACAACACTGAAATATAGAAATGCTTATCATCCTCAAACGGATGGACAGACAGAAAGGGTAAATCAAATACTCGAAGATATGTTGCGAGCCTGTGCTTTAGCCCAAGGACCCAAATGGGAAGACTGTTTGCCATATGCTGAGTTTTTGTAGGATCTTGAGAAGAGGTGTCTAGAGGGGGGGGGGGTGATTAGACCAAGTACCAAAGTTGCAGTTTTTAACCTTTTTAGGTTTAAGTGGAGTTTAGGCACAAGTTTAACATTCTCAATACATAACAAGCAAGAATGCAAAGAGTATATGAGCAGCGGAAAGTAAAGCATGCAACTTGCAAGAATGAAAAAGGGAAGGGTTTGGAGAATTCAAATGCAATTGGAGACACGGATGTTTTTGTCGTGGTTCCGATAGGTGGTTCTATCGTACATCCACGTTGATGGAGACTTCAACCCACGAAGGGTAACGGTTGCGCGAGTCCACGGAGGGCTCCACCCACGAAGGGTCCACGAAGAAGCAACCTTGTCTATCCCACCATGGCCGTCGCCCACGAAGGACTTGCCTCACTAGCGGTAGATCTTCATGAAGTAGGCGATCTCCTTGCCCTTACAAACTCCTTGGTTCAACTCCACAATCTTGTCGGAGGCTCCCAAATGACACCTAGCCAATCTAGGAGACACCACTCTCCAAGAAGTAACAAATGGTGTGTTGATGATGAACTCCTTGCTCTTGTGCTTCAAATGATAGTCTCCCCAACACTCAACTCTCTCTCATAGGATTTGGATTTGGTCGAAAGAAGATTTGAGTGGAAAGCAACTTGGGAAAGGCTAGAGATCAAGATTCATATGGTTGGAATGGAATATCTTGGCCTCAACACATGAGTAGGTAGTTCTCTCTCAGAAATAGGATGCTGGAAGTGTAGGCTTGTTCTGATGTCTCTCTCCACAAATGAAGAGGAGGTGGAGGGGTATATATAGCCTCCACACAAAATCTAACCGTTACACACAATTTACCAAACTCGGTGGGACCAAATCATCAAACTCGGTCGCACCGATTTAGTAAACCTAGTGACCGTTAGGGTTTTCGGTGGGACTGACATGCAACTCGGTAGGACCGATATGGTTAGGGTTAGGGCATAACTTAATCTCGGTGAGACCGATTACACAAACTCGACGAGACCGATTTTGGTAATTAGCTAACCAGAGAGTTGGTCAAGCAAACTCGGTGGGACCGATTACTCAAACTCGGTGGGACCGATTTTGGTAATAAGTTAACCAGAGAGTTTTCATTGTAATCTCGGTAGTACCGATTACACAAACTCGGTGAGACCGATTTTGGTAATGGACATACATAGAGAGATTACAATCCCATCTCGGTGAGACCGATATCCCTATCGGTGAAACCGATTTGCCTAGGGTTTGTGGCAGTGGTTATGACATTTGAACTCGATGGCACCGAATAGAAAGAATCGGTAGGGCCGAGTTTGACTTTAGGTTTAGGTCATATTTGTGGAAGTGGGAAAGTAGTTGAGGGTTTTGGAGCATATCACTAAGCACATGAAGCAAGAGGCTCATTAAGCAACACCTCATCCCTCCTTGATAGTATTGGCTTTTCCTATAGACTCAATGTTATCTTGGATCACTTAAATATAAAATGAAGAGTCTTGAGCTTGAAGATTGAGCCAATCCTTTGTCCTTAGCATCTTGAAGGAGTTCCCACATCCTTTAGTCCATGCCACTCCATTGTTGAACTTATCTGAAACATACTAGATAAAAGTGTTAGTCCAACAAGAGATATGTTGACATTAATTACCAAAACCACCTAGGGAGCACTTGTGCTTTCAATCTCTCCGTTTTTGGTAATTGATGGCAACATACATCAAAGCTTTAGATAAAGATATAAAGAATAGCAAGTAAAGCTTCAGAAAGACATGTAACAAGCATAGGCTCCCCCTATATGTATGCAATCATGTGAATATGGAATATAGAAACATGTGAGAGCATAACCATGATAGAGTAGGCAATGTGTTACATGTATCTTGGCCATATGCATCAGAGCAAAGAATATTAAAGAAAATACCTCCATGCTTATGAGTCCTTCTTGCAAACAGTATGTACATCAGCAAGAATTCCTCATACACATGAGCGTGATGCATATACTTACCTTGTAGTCTTGAGTTGGCTTAGGGTGGAATGAACCTGCACGAACAAGGTTAGATAACACAGGTACATCTACTAGCCAGAGCAAACAGAAGAAACCACAAGAATACCAAGACTGGGATGACATGTTGAGAGTGAGTACTAAGTACCACATTGGATTAGACATGTCCCCAAGAGTAAAGATATGCAATGAATTTAAATGATTTATTTCCCTTAGATGTCTTGCTCCCTCTGAATCTAGCATGGGATACTGGGAGAAGATAGGGAACAGAGCTTAAAGCAAATAAGCACATATGAACATGTCTTTCCCCCAAAAAGACATGTGGAATCTCTCCTCTTGAACACCAAGCATCTGGGATCCTTGAGAAACACTTTCTACTTGAGTATTCTCTCCCCCTGGAGATCTCTTTCTCCCCATAATATTCTCTCCCTTTTGGAAGTGATAAGCTTTGATGTGATCTCTCTCTCCCCCTTTAACATCAATTTCCAAGAAGGGTCTTCTGGAATTTGTTGTGAATGGGTTTGGTCCTTGAGTCACAACACAAAGCACTGGATAAAATTGTGATGCTTGTAGAGGACAAGATTCGTTGAGTGGAGCTAGATCAGAAGAAACACAGAATAAGTGGCAAATTGTTTTTCCTGTTGTGAAATCGGTGGCACCGAGTGGTATGCTTCGGTTGTACCGAAAGGATTCGGTTAGACCGAAAACAACAAATCGGTGAAACCGAGTTCATCGTAGAGAAAACACTTGTCACCTCAGCTCACTAGACTAGTAAGATCTCACAAAGATTTGCAAGGAATTTACTGAATGATGTGCAATGAATTTGATGCAGGAAATGCAGAGCCACTGAAAAGAAAAGAAAGAAATCTAGATGAAGTGTTTTTTTGAAAGGGGAAACAAATATGCATGAGACAAATGCAAAAACATAGAAAAGAACACGAGAGAACTTCATCTAGAGATGGTCGGCGACAAAGTCACCTATGTTAGAGTATATTGACTTAGGAGTCAAGTGAGATCACTTGATCATAGGTCATACTCATCGTTTAAGCTCAAAATGGGGTTACCTTTTTTCGTTTAAGCATTTTGATGTATTCACATCTTGTCGAGTTGCTTTAGATCATGACTCGGAGTAAAGCTTCTCTAAGATGGAATAACATACCTTGGTGGTGTTGATCATGTAGTTGAACTTGCGTGGGTTGCTCAAGGTTGATGTAGCTCATCAAGAGTTGGGAGCACCACTTGGAATTTGAGTCCATCTACCTACATGGGTTAGTTCTTGCAAGGAAGAGCACTTGTGTATCCAAAATGACAATCATGAAGCTCGACATAGAGTTTGTCAAAGGATATGTTTGAAAGATTCCGTGCTTCCTTGTATTCAGCCACCATAGTGTAGAGACTTGGTGATGTAGAGATTGCTCAAGATGTGAGTAGTCTACAATCTCATGGAATTTGTTTCAACCAAGTACCTACATGGGTTAGATAACATGCAAGATGCAAATAGATCCAAGATATAATATTTTCATCATAAGAGAAATATCTAGGATTAGTCATAAGCTCATGTCTTGCATGTATCCAATGGAGTTTCTACTCCAAGTTTGAAGCATCAATGATGTTCAATTCTCCTCTCAACCTGTAAAACACTTTCTCATCAAGGGGTTTAGAAAAATATCTGCTAATTTCTTTTTGGTGCGAACATGCTTAAGTTTAATGTCACCCTTAGCAACATGATCTTGAATGAAGTGATGACGAACTTCTATATGCTTAGATCGAGAATGTTGTACGGGATTATGACCAATTTTGATAGCACTTTCATTGCCACAAAGCAATGGAACATGTTTTACATATATCCCATAATCTTTAAGAGTTTGGGTCATCCAAAGTAATTGAGCACAACATGAACCATCGGCAATGTACTCCGCTTCGGCTGTAGATAAGGATACCGAGTTTTGTTTCTTGGAGGACCAAGACAGAAGAGATCTACCAAGAAATTGACAAGTACCCGAAGTGGACTTTCTATCAACCTTGTTTCTGGCATAGTCCGAGTCGGAGTAGCCAACAAAATCAAAAGAGGCCCTCTTAGGATACCAAATGCCAAAATTTGGTGTATGAATTAAGTATCTCACTATCCTTTTTATGGCCTTGAGATGACATTCTTTAGGAGCAGCTTGATATCTTGCACACATGCACACACTTAGCATAATATCGGGACGTGAAGAACATAGGTATAACAATGATCCAATCATAGAGCGATAAACCTTTTGATCAACCGGTTTACCATCTTTGGTCAAATCAAGATGTCCACTAGTAGGCATGGGTGTAGACATACCTTTGCACTCTTGCATATTGAACTTCTTGAATAAGTCCTTTGTGTACTTCGTTTGAGAGACAAAAGTACCTTCCTTAGTTTGCTTGATTTGCAACCCAAGAAAGAATTTGAGTTCACTCATCATTGACATCTCAAACTTTTCCGACATTAGCTTTCCAAACCTCTCACTAAAATGAGGGTTAGTTGATCCAAATATGATATCATCAACATAAATTTGGCATACAAATAATTCTCCATTAACCCTTTTAGTAAAAAGTGTGGAATCAATTTTCCCAATTTCAAAGCCTTTTTCAAGAAGAAACTTGGTCAAGCATTTATACCAAGCTCTAGGAGCTTGTTTAAGACCATAAAGGGCTTTGTGAAGTTTGTAATCATGATTGGGTTTCTTAGGATTGACAAAGCCGGGAGGTTGTTTGACATAAACTTCCTCCTCCATTTCACCATTTAGAAAAGCACTTTTAATGTCCATTTGGTACAAGGTGATATCATGGTGATTAGCATAGGCAAGTAAGATGGGAATGGACTCAAGTCCAGCAACGGGAGCATAAGTCTCACCATAGTCCATACCTTCGACTTGTGTGTAGCCTTGGGTGACGAGACATGCTTTGTTGCGAACTACTTGTCCATCTTCATCTTGCTTGTTGCGAAACACCCATTTGGTACCGATGATGTTGTGGTTGTTGTCGGGCTTCTCAACCAATGTCCAAACTTGGTTTCTCTCAAAGTTGTGTAGCTCTTCATGCATAGCATTTATCCAATCCGGATCTTCCAATGCTTCTTCGACCTTCATAGGTTCAATGCTAGAGATGAAAGAATAGTTTTCACAAAAGTTAGCTAAACGAGTTTTAGAGCGAGTGATTCTCCCGGTTTGAATATCATTGTAGATTTGCTCGACGGGATGGTCTTTAGCAATTCTTGCTCGAACTCGTGAAAGCTTTTGCTTGGGTCTCGGTTGAACATCTTCTTCATCTTGTTCTTCTTCTTCTTCTTCTTGATCTTCTTCATTGTTGGCGTTGGCGTTTTCTTGTCGTGGTGGAGAAGGAGGTTCTTGACGTTCGTGATGTTCTTCCTCGTTATCTTCATCTTGGTGTGTTCCACTTGTGGATGCTTCCGTATCAACTCTTGGTTCACCTTGTCGTGAAGTATAAGCTTCCACTTGGACAGACGAGGTACTCTCCTTCACCTCCGTTGGACGGACCTTGCCAATAGACAAGTCTTGTATTACTTCCGAAGGATCTTTGTCTCCTACATCAATTGGCAATTGCTCTACTTGCGAGCCATTAGATTCATCAAACTTCACATCTACCGTCTCTTCAACCTTTCGTGTGAAACTGTTGTAGACACGGTAGGCGTGAGAGTTTGAGCCATAACCTAGTAGGAAACCTTCATGAGACTTAGGAGCAAATTTTGAATGACGATGCTTATCAAGAATGTAGCACTTTGAACCGAATACTCGAAAGTATCCAACTTGGGGTTTGTTACCGATGAGGAGCTCGTATGCCGTCTTGCCGAGTAGCTTGTGAAGATACAAGCGATTTGTTGCATGACAAGCTGTCTCAACCGCTTCTGCCCAAAAGTGCTTCAGCGTCTTGTACTCATCAAGCATCGTTCTTGCCATTTCGATGAGCGTCCGGTTCTTCCTCTCAACAACTCCATTTTGTTGAGGTGTGTACGTAGCTGAGAACTCGTGTGAAATCCCTTCTACTTCAAGAAAGGTGTCCACATTTGCATTCTTGAACTCCGTTCCATTGTCGCTGCGAACCTTCTTGATCTTCACTTCAAACTGATTTTGGGCCTTCCTAGCGAAGTTTTTGAAGATCTTTTGGACCTGCGATCTATCATCGAGAAAGAACACCCACGTAAATCTTGAAAAATCATCAACTATAACTAGACCAAAAGAATTTCCACCGAGGCTTTTGTAAGCGTTGGGACCAAAAAGGTCCATATGAAGTAGCTTGAGTGGCCTCCTTGTGGTCATGATGTTCTTCACGGGATGCCTTCCTCCAACCTGTTTACCTGCCTGACAAGCACTGCAAAGTCTATCCTTATCAAATATGACATCGTTAACTCCAAGGATATGATTTCCTTTAATAAGCTTGTCAAGATTTCTCATGCCAATGTGACCTAGTCGTCTATGCCATAACCAACCTTTTGAGGATTTAGCAATGAAGCAAGTTTTAGGTTGTGCCTTTTTAGAGAAATCAACAATGTAAAGATCACCTCTACGTATATTGGTAAAGACCATTTTATGATTGTCTTGACGAAACACTTGGCAATCTACTTCAGTGAATAGGACATTGAAACCGAAATCAGCAAGTCTAGATACTGAAAGTAAGTTGTAGCCAAGAGATTCAACGAGCATGACATTATGAATGGAGCTATCATGTGAGATGGCCACCTTACCGAGGCCAACCACCTTACCCTTTGAGTTGTCACCGAAAGTGACATACTTTCGAGGACTACCATTTTCAGCAAGCTCACGAAACATGTCTTTATCTTCGGTCATGTGATCGGTACATCCACTGTAAAGAACCCATTCCTTTCCTCCTGACACATATCCCCGAAGATTTGCCATAAGACCAAAGTGTCTCATTGCATCATCAAGATCGAAGTCACTATCATCATCCTCATCATAGTATCCATGTTCAACATCGTCATGTGGTGGATCAAGTCGTAGAGAGGGTAATTCGTTAGAGTGAGTTTGACAATGATCTTGCTTATGAATTCTTATAGCTTCGGAAATAATATCACCAATAATTCCAACATCTCCTTTGGCACGCATAAGGTCGGTATGTTCAAATAGACGATCACCAAACATAGGATCACCAGTATTCATCTTACTCAAGGCAATAGACTTATAGAGATTCATCTAGATTTTTCAATGAATAATTTGGAAAGTGTTCCTCAAGAAATTTCCATATAGTGTAGGCACACTCAAGAGTAGGCAAGATTCTAATTAAGTTTCTAGGCAAGCCTCTAGTGGTAAGATTAACAGTTCTAAGATTTCTAGTCATGTCAATAGATTCATCAAGGGCAGGATGCATAGGATCAACATGAGGTGCACAAGGGCTAGCAACGTACTTGTTCAAATGATATTGATTGAAAATTACAAGCATCTCATTTTTCCACTCATGAAATTACTCTCCATCAAGGATAGGCACTCTATGTCTAAGACTCCCCAAAGTAGACTCGTCCATCTTCCTCCAATGGTGATTAAACCAAGGCAATGGAGACCAATGCTCCGATACCACTTGTAGGATCTTGAGAAGAGGTGTCTAGAGGGGGGGGTGATTAGACCAAGTACCAAAGTTGCAGTTTTTAACTTTTTTAGGTTTAAGTGGAGTTTAGGCACAAGTTTAACATTCTCAATACATAACAAGCAAGCATGCAAAGAGTATATGAGCAGCGGAAAGTAAAGAATGCAACTTGCAAGAATGTAAAGGGAAGGGTTTGGAGAATTCAAACGCAATTGGAGACACAAATGTTTTTGTCGTGGTTCCAATAGGTGGAGCTATCGTACATCCACGTTGATGGAGACTTCAACCCATGAAGGGTAATGGTTGCGCGAGTCCACGGAGGGCTCCACCCACGAAGGGTCCAGGAAGAAGCAACCTTTTCTATCCCACCATGGTCGTCGCCCACGAAGGACTTGCCTCACTAGCGGTAGATCTTCACGAAGTAGGCGATCTCCTTGCCCTTACAAACTCCTTGGTTCAACTCCACAATCTTGTCGGAGGCTCCCAAGTGACACCTAGCCAATCTAGGAGACACCACTCTCCAAGAAGTAACAAATGGTGTGTTGATGATGAACTCCTTGCTCTTGTGCTTCAAATGATAGTCTCCCCAACACTCAACTCTCTCTCATAGGATTTGGATTTTGTGGAAAGAAGATTTGAGTGGAAAGCAACCTGGGAAAGGCTAGAGATCAATATTCATATGGTTGGAACGGAATATCTTGGCCTCAACACATGAGTAGGTAGTTCTCTCTCAGAAATAGGTTGCTGGAGGTGTAGGCTTGTTCTGATGTCTCTCTCCACGAATGAAGAGGAGGTGGAGGTGTATATATAGGCTCCACACAAAATCTAACCGTTACACACAATTTACCAAACTCGGTGGGACCGAATCATCAAACTCGGTCGGACCGATTTAGTAAACCTAGTGACCGTTAGGGTTTTCGGTGGGACTGACATGCAACTCGGTAGGACCGATATGGTTAGGGTTAGGGCATAACGTAATCTCGGTGAGACCGATTACACAAACTCGGTGAGACGGATTTTGGTAATTAGCTAACGAGAGAGTTGGTCAGGCAAACTCGGTGGGACCAATTACTCAAACTCGGTGGGACCGATTTTGGTAATAAGTTAACCAGAGAGTTTGCATTGTAATCTCGGTAGTACCAATTACAAAAACTCGGTGAGACCGATTTTGGTAATGGACATACACAGAGAGATTACAATCCCATCTCGGTGAGACCGAGGTCCCTATCGGTGAAACTGATTTGCCTAGGGTTTGTGGCAGTGGCTATGACATCTGAACTCGGTGGCGCCGGATAGAAAGAATCGGTAGGGCCGAGTTTGACTTTAGGTTTAGGTCATATGTGTGGAAGTGGGAAAGTAGTTGAGGGTTTTGGAGCATATCACTAAGCACATGAAGCAAGAGGCTCATTAAGCAACACCTCATCCCTCCTTGATAGTATTGGCTTTTCCTATAGACTCAATGTGATCTTGGATCACTAAAATACAAAATGAAGAGTCTTGAGCTTGAAGCTTGAGCCAATCCTTTGTCCTTAGAATCTTGAAGGAGTTCCCACATCCTTTAGTCCATGCCACTCCATTGTTGAACTTATCTGAAACATACTAGATAAAAGTGTTAGTCCAACAAGAGATATGTTGACATTAATTACCAAAACCACCTAGGGAGCACTTGTGCTTTCAGTTTTCCTATGACGACAGCTTCCAGACCAGTCTGAAAATGTCACCATATGAAGCTTTGTATGGCCGTAAGTGCTGCACTCCTTTAAATTGGTCTCAAACTGGAGATAGCCGTATCTTCGGAACAGATCTCATGATGGAAGCTGAGAAACAAGTTAAGGAAATCAGAGACAGATTGCAATTGGCCAAATCTCGACAGAAAAGTTATTATGATGCAAAGCACCGACAGATAAGTTTTGAACCCGGAGAGCACGTATACCTCCGAGTTACTCATATGATAGGAGTCAAGAGATTTCAGACTCATGGAAAGTTGGCCCCTAGATTTATTGGTCCATTCCCAGTTATGTCTCGAGTAGGTACTGTTGCGTATCAATTAGAACTACCCGCTGAGTTGGCAGACGTGCACAACGTGTTCCATGTTTCACAATTGAGACGATGCATATCCCCGCATGAGAAAAAGACTGCTATGGCTGAGGTAGAGTTGGCAAATGATTTAACTTATGAAGAGAGACCGTTCAGAATTTTGGATCAGATGGAAAGGGTCACTCGCAGTAAAGTAAGGAAAGTTTACAAAGTTTAGTGGGAGCATCACACAGAGTCAGAATCAACCTGGGAGCGGGAAGATTTTCTACAGTCACATTATCCAGAGTGGTTTTCCCAAGCAACCGAATCTCGAGGACGAGATTCATTCTAAGTGGGGGAGGTTTTTGACAGCCTGGTTTTTGCCCACTCTCATTTGCTTGATTTTTATTTGGATTAAATTTGAAACTTGGAGTTATTGAATCTTTTCATATGGACTTAAACACTTGGGTACTCTTGGCTTTCACCCAAGTGCTCCATTTCCCTCTCTGATCATCATCCCCCTTCTGATCCATCCCAAAATAATCTTTGGAATATTTTTCTTAAATGAAAATATTCATTTTCTCTCAAAAACCCTAGCCCGGAAAATATTTTTCTCATTTTCTCTCAAAAGCATCTCTCAAAATGCTCCAAAGCAACCCTAATTTTTATGCCCAGAAAAATATGAGATAATTCACAAATATTCTTTGAACCCTATGGCACCTTCCTGAGCAAAAATATTTCATCACTTTTTGGAATATTTTTGCTACAGAAAATATTTTTTGTTCTGGACAGAAATGGTGGTTTCTACAGCAACTACCATTTTACTTCTCCATTGTGCCTGGGTTTTCTTGTGCTTTTTCACCTTAGTAACTCTTGCCTAACCTCCAAAGCACAGCCTCTAACTCCCAGCCATTTGACCTTAGTAACCTCTCAAAGTTACTGACCAGAAACTTACCTGGCGTGTAAAAACTTCTCTACTGCACCTGGATACAAACCAAAGCGTGGTAACATCCCAAACTACCACGAACAACACACAGACATGAAGTTTAGGCTTAGCTCGGCCTGATGTCATAGTCCACGCGGTGACCGCGTTCGTCTAGGGGTGCTGGCATGTGTGTCGACGTGCTTTGAGTGCCGGTGAGCGCTCTGTTTCGCGCGTGCTCGCTTCCCCGACTGCAGTAGCGCGCCAAACTTCGCCACCGTCTTCGTCTCAACTCCCTTAACTCCCCTCTGGCGCTCACTGACGCCGGAGCTCGCCGCAGCGAGCATGGGCACGGTCTGGCCAACCCAACAGTGCGGTGCACACTGTGCTCGTCGCCTTCCCTTGTTCCTGTGCTCGTCTCCATCCGCCAACAGTTGCCGCGTGAGGTGCGTCGCCTTCTTCCCCTCTCACTGACGCTGCTCGTCGCCGGGCACCATGGACAGGTGTCCACCGGCAGAGCCCGAAACCCCCTCGTTGCTCGCCTATAAATGGAGCCGCCCCCAGCGTCCTCGAGCATCATCCAGCACTCCCACACACCCCACAAGCGAGTACGAAGCCGTAGCCCGGCCGGGCAGGCCTCGGGTCGCCGTCCCTGAGCTCGATCTCGCCAGCGATCCCCTCTGGTCGCCGTGGTAGCTCCAGCCCCTCCCAGGCCAGGGCGACCCTTCCAGGGCCTCCGCCCCTCTCCGGTGAAGCCGTTCCGCCCCTCTGGAGCCCCTGGAGTTGCCTCTGCTCGCCGTCTTCTTCATCTCCGGCGACCACCGTGTTCTGCCTCCGCTTGCGAGGTTGATTCCGATACCGTCCGACCGCCCCTAGCTACGCTACGGGTACGGGCAGGTGCGCCTCAACCCCCTCTTGCCATCCCTCCATCTCGTTTTGGCCAAGGAGTCCTTGTCGCCGGCGAGAGCTCCGGCGGAGCTGCGACTCCCTCTGTTTCCTTCTCCCCCTCCTCCTAACCTGACTAGCGGGGCCCGCTAGTCAGCCACTCAGACTGCTGTGCGCCACGAGTGGTGGCGCCCCTGGACTTTACGCCTTCGACGTCACCCCCCAGCCTGTTTATTTTTATTCAAATTCATTTGAATTTACAGAACACTTCAAACTGCCATAACTCCTCAACCATAAGTCCAAATGAATTGATTCTTTTTGCATCTTGTTCTTTGCAAAGAAATCCAGCAGCTCACCAAAGTTGAGATTTTTCTGAGCTGTTTAGAATTTCTGGTGATTTTCAGAAGTGTTCTTGATATTTTTTTTTGTGTTTGAAATTGTTTTCAGAGGGTGAGGCTTGTCTTGAGGATCACCAGAAGGCTTGTGAACCTCAGCTGCACTAAGGCAAGCCACAGCAACATTTTCATGGTGTCATTTCAATATTTATGATTTTCTTACTTGAATGAAATGATTAATCCATGCATTTAAATAACTGTTGGGTTATTTATATTTTGTTAAGTGTTTGTTAGTTAATATGCTTGATTTACAGAATGTGGAAACTAGCTTAGTTGGTGAAGTAAAGCTAGGATCTATTTGTGGTGATGATAGAAATAATTTTTGTTATGCATGTTATTAATTAGTTAAAGTTATGTTCTTTCAAAATAAAATGATAAAAATTTGCTAGAAAATATTCTATTAAGTACTTGTTTAGTCATTTTACTTGACTTACAGAATGTTTGAACCTCACTTGGTTGGTAACGGTATTAGGATTTGTTTGTGGTAAAATCTTTGTTATTCATATGAGAAATTAATCGGAGTTACGTTCTTGCATGAGAACACAATAAAACTTGCTGCAAAATATTTTGGTTAATATGTGAGTTATCTTGATCAGCAAAGTAATATGAATTGTTGATGTTTATGCTTAGTGTGAATATGGATGATATCGGCCATTTTCGTTATTAAGTGATGCATGTGTAGTTTTGCATTTCATGACATGCTATGACACCGGTCATTTTCATTTTAAGTTGAACCTGAATATAACTCAACTTGAATATACCATTGACTGGGTCATGGTGCCGCTGAATCGAGTTTTTCCCAGTGCAACCACATTTGCCTTTGTGGGAAGCCTTGATTCGGTCCACTGACATTGCCTCTGGTCGGTGCCTCCAACTAGGGAAGGCTACGTCATGCATACCCTGTCCCGGTAAGCAGGCATAACCTTGTGTGCCCGTTGTTGAGATTATGGTACCGGGTCCCCGAGTGGGATCGTTTTGGCCACGACGGTGGTCGGTGTGTCTTTGGTAGACACGGGGCCACCCAGGACTAGCCAGTTGGGGATTGGGTCGGAGTGGCCGGGAGAGTGTCATGGCAATGGAAGAGTTTCATCGGAATGTCGTTGGTCCACCCGAATGGGAGTGCGAGGCCATGGGTTCCGTGGTGTGGGTACAGTGTGCTACCTCTGCAGAGTGTATATTCTATCGATAGCCGAGTCCACGGTCACGGACACCTTGTAGTAGGTCCCACCATGAGTCAACGTTTAATAAAATTTGCACACTAAGCTATGAATCTTTGTATTGTTGAGGATGGCAGAAAGGCCACCGAGATATTCGGGACCAGATATTGGTTCTGGTTGTGATCGCCGTAAGGATCACGAGTTACTCTTGTAAGACCACGTTGGTGGCTTGTTTGTGATCCGAGAATGATCACGGTTGGTAAGTTGTCCCGAGGGACGTTCGAGCATGATCACAACATGTTTGACATATAGTGTTGCATTATTAATAATTGGTTAAGTATCATGATATTGTTTGCCATTATGATTATGCCTGTTGTGAGCTTGCAAGTGCATTCAATGTACTGACCTGGCGTGTCATGCCAGATTTCAGGAAAATCTCGAGGAGCACTGCTCGAGTCTAGATCGTGTCCACATCGGTGTCCCTGTGATATGGAGCTTCCGCTACGACGTTATTCCGCTGCCACGTAGTTGTTCTGATCGAGGCCCCCTTATGTTCACTAAATAATGTACATATTGTTCAGCCGCACCGGGTGTGCCGCTTGGCCTCGACTGCTGTTGTAATATAAACTCTGTTCTGCTAGCATAAATAAAGCAGTTGTTTTATGTACCAAGATGTTGTGTGTTGCTAGAATACATGGTCTCTGGGCTGGCAATGCATGGTAAACCGGTCGCTCTGAGCCGGGGTGCCACACCCTATGATATTATTGTTACATGATGAACCACGTCCGGCATAATTTTCCATCACCGATCCAATGCCTATGAGCTTTTCCTATATTTTTCTTCGCTTATTTACTTTTCCGTTGCTACTGTTACAATCACTACAAAACACCAAAAATATTACTTTTTCTACCGTTAATTTTTGCTACCATTACCACTACTATCATATTACTTTGCTACTAAATACTTGGCTGCAGATATTAAGTTATATAGGTGTGGCTGAATTGACAACTCAGTTGCTAATACTTGAGAATATTCCTTGGCTCCTCTTGTGTCGAATCAATAGATTTGGGTTGAATACTCTACCCTCGAAAACTGTTGCGATCCCCTATACTTGTGGGTTATCAAGACTATTTTCTGCTGCCGTTGTAGGGGAGCATAGCTCTATTCTTTGAGTCACTTGGGGTTTATATCTGCTAGTCACTATGAAGAACTTGAAAGACGCTAAGACAACAATTTATCCCTGAACTATGAGGGGAGGTAAGGAACTGCCATCTAGCTCTGCACTTGATTCACCTTCTGTTTTGAGTAAGCTTGCGACACCTAAACCTGCTTCTGCTATTCGCTTACGATATGTCGCATATTCTTGATGATGCCACTTCGCTATGCATGATAATTATGATGAAACTACTTCTATGCTTGATACTACTGTGCCCCTTGGTGAATTTCTTGATGAACAAATTGCTAGGGCTAGAGAGAAAGAAATTATTGAAACTGATTTTATTGATTAAAGTGATGATGAAAACTTGCCTGTTTTTCCTGAGGGTTATGTTTTTGATAAAGAATCTTATTTAGCTATTTTAGCTTGCAAAGATAGATATGAGCTCAAGAGATTATTAGCTAAATGGAATCAGCAATCTCTTAATGATAGAATGAGACCTCACCCAGCTTTTGCAACTTCACCTATCTGTGTTACCGATAAGGATTATGAATTCTCTGTTGATCCTGATATAATTACTTTGGTTGAATCTGATCCTTTTCATGGCTATGAATCTGAAACTGTTGTGGCACATCTTACTAAATTAAATGATATAGCCACCCTGTTCACTAATGATGAGAGATCTCGTTACTTTATATCCTTAAAATATTTCCGTTCTCATTAAAGCGTGATGCTAAGATATGGTTTAATTCTCTTGATCCTGGTTGTGTGCATAGTCCCCAGGATATGATTTATTACTTCTCTGCTAAATATTTCCCTGCTCATAAGAAACAAGCTGCTTTAAGGGATATATATATAATTTTGTGCAAATTGAAAAAGAGAGTCTCCCACAAGCTTGGGGGAGGCTTCTCAAGTTACTTAATGCTTTGCCTGATCATCCTCTCAAGAAAAATGAAATACTTGATATCTTTTATAATGGACTAACCGATGCTTCCAGAGATTATCTGGATAGTTGTGCTAGTTCTGTTTTCAGGGAAAGAACACCGGATGAAGCTGAAATTCTATTGAATAATGTGTTGACAAATGAAAATAATTGGACACTTCCTGAGCCAGCTCCAGAGCCAATTCTGAGCCTATTCCTAAACCAACTCCGAAGAGAGGTGTTCTATTTCTCAGTCCTGAAGATATGCAAGAGGCAAAGAAATCTATGAAAGAAAAAGGTATTAAAGCTGAAGATGTTAAGAATTTACCTCCTATTGAAGAAATACATGGTCTTAATCTACCGCCTGTTGAAGAAACATATGATTCTAATCCATTACCTATTGAAGAAACTCATGGTCTCGATAACCCGACACAGGTAGTAAAGGTAAATTCTCTCTATAGATTTGATGAAGGTGATATTCCTAACTATACGTTTGCTAGACAATGCTTAGAAGAGTTTGATAATTTTATTGTCAAACAAGAAAATTTTAATGCTTATTTTGGTAGACAACTGAAATACAATTCTGATATGCTTGAACACTTGGGTAATTACATGGCTGATGTTAGAGGTGAACTTAAACTCATTAGTAAACATGCTTCTATGGTTACCACTCAAGTAGAACAAGTACTTAAGGCTCAAAATGATTTGCTCAATGAAATGAATAGTAAGAAAAATGATTATGCTGTTAGAGTGGCTACTAGAACTGGTAGAATGACTCAGGAACCTTTCTATCCTGAAGGCCACCCTAAGAGAGTTGAACAAGATTCTCAGAGAAATAATATTGATGCACCTAGTTCTTCTAAAAAGAAGATAAAGAAAAATGATAGGACTTTGCATGCTTCTAGTGAACCTATTGCTGAACTACCTGAGAATCCAAATGATATATCTATTTCTGATGCTGAAAGACAATCTGGTAATGAACATGAACCTAGTGAAAATGTTAAGAATGATGTTCATGATGATGCTCAACCTAGTAATGATAATGATGTAGAAATTGAACCTGCTGTTGATCTTGATAACCCACAATCAAGGAATCAATGTTATGATAAGAGAGACTTGGTTGCTAGGAAACATGGTAAAGAAAGGGAACCTTGGGTTTAGAAACCCATGCCTTTTCCTCCCAAACCATCCAAGAAAAAGGATGATGAGGATTTTGAGCGCTTTGCTGAAATGATTAGACCTATCTTTTTGCGTATGCGATTAACTGATATGCTCAAAATGAATCCTTATGCTAAGTATATGAAAGATATTGTCACTAATAAAAGAAAGATACCAGAAGCTGGGATTCCACCATGCTTGCTAATTATACTTTTAAGGGTGGAATACCAAAGAAACTTGGAGATCCAGGAGTACCCACTATACCATGCTCCATTAAAAGAAACTATGTTAAAACTGCTTTATGTGATCTTGGAGCCGGTGTTAGTGTTATGCCTCTCTCTTTATATCGTAGGCTTGACTTGAATAAGTTGACACCTACTGAAATATCTTTGCAAATGGCTAATAAATCAACTGCTATACCTGTCGGTATTTGTGAGGATGTGCCTGTTGTGGTTGCAAACATTACTATTTTAACAGACTTTGTTATTCTTGATATTCCCGAGGACGATAGTATGTCTATTATTCTTGGAAGACCTTTTTTGAATACTGCAGGGGCTGCTATTGATTGCAACAAAGGCAATGTCACTTTTCATGTTAATGGCAATGAGCATACGGTACACTTTCCGAGGAAACAACCTCAAGTTCATAGTATCAATTCTATTGGAAAAATTCCATCGATTATATTTTGAGGTTTTGAATTTCCTCTTCCTATTGTATTATTTGACTTTTTTTGAGTTGGTTTTCTCTCTGTGTTTTCAAGTGCTCTTAAAAGTCAACATATTTTCACCTTCTATACTTCCTTTCCTTGATCCAAAACTTCTGCCCAATGATCATACCATGTGTATAGTACAACATAGTATTTTCTTACAAAAATAATTTGGCCAAATAGTATTTTCAAAATTTAGTTTTCCAAAAACCCGTGAATTGAGGTTTGCACTGCAAGTACTTGACTTGGGGGGTCAAAAATCATTCAAAAGGTATATTTGAATCCTATTAGATGTAGGACTCCCATAAACCACAAAAATATAATGTTAAAAGTTATTTTCCTATTTTATTTAAAAGCTTTTTCTTAAGGACAGAAATGGTCTTTAATAGGGAAAAATTATTTTATTGTTTTAAAAATGTTTGACAAAAATCAGGGAAACTCAGTGGACATATATTGTCCATATATAGGAGTTTCAACACATGGTCATGTTCAAAATATTGGTCAAATCCCTCAAAAACCCTTTCTGGATATTTCAAGCTTTTGAAATATTTACAAAGGAAATATTCTCCAAAAATTCCAAGAAAATTATATCATGTCAAATATGACATGTTGGATGATCTTGATAAGTATCATGTCATGGAGAATAGTATAACCCCATGAAATCCCCTCAAAACCATTTCTGTCCATTTTGAAGTTTGAGCTACTTTACATTGCCGAACATGCCCAAATGCTCTCAAATCTTGTGAATATGCTCAAGTGGTCTAATCATTCATATATACCAAATGGCACAAGTTGGAGAAAATGTTATATTGATCAAAGTGCCCCAAAACCCTCTCTGGCCAGAATCTAATTTGAACAACTTTGTACTACCAACTTCCTCTCCTTGACCCCAACTTTGGTGAGCATATTAACATGACCAAATGAGGCCACTAAACCAAGTGGTGCATCAAGGAGAAGTGATTTGCTCAACTAGATCTACACAAGTTCATTTCTGCTAATTTCTAGGGTTTACAAAAGTTGCATTGGCAACTTTGCCCAAATGGACTCAGCCTTGGTGGAAACTCAGTGGACATATATTGTCCATATATAGGAGTTTCAACACATGGTCATGTTCAAAATATTGGTCAAATCCCTCAAAAACCCTTTCTGGATATTTCAAGATTTTGAAATATTTACAAAGGAAATATTCTCCAAAAATTCCAAGAAAATTATATCATGTCAAATATGACATGTTGGATGATTTTGATAAGTATCATGTCATGGAGAATAGTATAACCCCATGAAATCCCCTCAAAACCATTTCTGTCCATTTTGAAGTTTGAGCAACTTTACATTGCCGGAAATGCCCAAATGCTCTCAAATCTTGTGAGCATGCTCAAGTGGTCTAATCATTAATCTAGACCAAATGGCACAAGTTGGATAAAATGTTATATTGACCAAAGTGCCCCAAAACCCTCCCTGGCTAGAATCTAATTTGAACAACTTTGTACTACCAACTTCCTCTCCTTGACCCCAACTTTGGTGAGCATATTCACATGACAAAATGAGGCCACTACACCAAGTGGTGCATCAAGGAGAAGTGATTTGCTCAACTAGATCTACACAAGTTCATTTCTGCTAATTTCTAGGGTTTACAAAAGTTGCATTGGCAACTTTTCCCAAATGGACTCAGCCTTGGTGGAACCTATTATTATCTCATTCCATTTGACCCTGTCAATCCTCATGACAAGAGGAGTTCATCTTCTTGCCCAAAACCATATCAAACACCTTTTGTATGTTAACTAAAAACCCTGTTTGGGGCTATTCCACTAATCTCCATGAGCTCCACTTTTTTCCACAGCCCCTCCTAGTCCCCTTTCACCTCCAGCAACAATGGCAAATCCACAGCTCAATTATTGGATGGGTAAAACCCCAGTTTCTCTCTCTGGACAGCCCATTTCCCCCTCTCTCTCTCAACCCCACTCCTCTCCTACTGGCCATCCATGGCATCAATGCCACTCCTACATTGTTTACTCACCCCCAAAACCCCCAGACACAAAAGGACATGCTCATAGCGCATAAACAATGCCAGTGCCTGCAGAGCTCGCGCTCTGGAGCATGCTACAGTGCTCTCTCGCACTGTAGCTCACCCATGCCAAGGGCATACGACAGCCTTGGGCGTCGGGGTGATGTCTCCCGAGGTGGCCTCGGCGTCCGGGACACAGCACGCTGCCGGCCCCCTCCAGAACCTCTCTCCCCTCCCCTCTGCGAGCTCACCCGAGCGCGTCCGTGCATGCTGCCCACGGTGCACCGCGGCCACGCCCATATAAGCTGCTCCTGGCCTCTTCTCTGGCCTCTCCTAGACCTCCCTCTATCCCTCGCACCTCCCAGACAACATCCTTCTCCCTCCCATGCTCTCTTTCCCTCTCCACGGCCGCCATGGTGGCCGTCTGCCTCCGCCCGGCTCTGGCGAACCAGAGCCTCCCCTCCTCTCCTTCGACCACCAGGAGAAGCGCTGCAGGCCAGCGGAGCCCTCCCGATCCTTATCCCCCCTGCCCTTGTGCCCACGGCGTCGCGCCCATCCACTCCCGACGCCGCCCGCCGGCTCCAAGGCCGCCGTCGCCCCAGATCCTCCCAGCCCGCGTGAAGCCCCAGGATGGACGCGTCTCGTCGTCCCGAGTACGTCGGTGTATCGGACGCCACCGGGGATGGCCGGAGTCGTCGGGGATAAGCGCCGGCGCGCGCTCGGCCTCGCCTCCCCTGACACTCCTCTGCCTCAGGCGCGAGGTAGGGGACGACCACCTCACCAGCTGGCAGGGGGCCCGCCCATCAGCGGCAGAGGTGACCGAGCCGGCCCACCAGTCGGGTTTAGTGGAAACGGCTTCTAGCCGGTCCGCTTGCCCCGCTGGGTGGCGCTCTCGTGTAGTGCGCCTTCAGCGTCACCTCTTCCCTCACGCAGCTGAGCCACTGGGCCGAGCCCAGTAGGCGCTGTTTAGCTGGGCTTCGCCCAGTGCGCTTTATAAGGTTGGCATCTTTTCTTCATTTTTCTCTTTTTATAAATATTGTAAAATCTCTACAGAATTCAGATGGACTCCAAATTTGATGATTCAAATTTCTAGTGGCTCTATAAATCATGATCTACCTGTTGGTGCAACATGCACATTTTTCCAGATACTTTTTCTTCACAAACATTTATCAAATCTTGTTTTTCCATTTCTGTAATGAACTTTAGAAAAATCACAGAGAGCCCATTTTTTATCCAAATTCCATGATTCAAAATCCTAGATGTCTATAAGTTCAAAACTTAGTTTTTGAACATTTTTACTAATACTTTCTGTATCACCTCAAATAATGGTCTATTTCTTCATGTATAGCCAACTTTGCAAATTCATAGGAAAATCATTTGAACTCCAAATCCAGTGAAACCAACCCTGGATGCTTCTAGAATCATGGTTTGTTAAATGGGTGCCTTTGCTCATTTTTCAAAAAAAAAATATCTGTACACTTCTTGCAAATCCAGAAATCCCTTGATTCCATCATATCGAAATGTTTAGAAATATCCATTGATCCACTTCCAATGAAATCACCTTGGTCATTCCTCATATGATCATAGGTATCCTAGAAAAGTCCAACTCACATTTTTTAGAGCACTTTTATTTTCTGCCTTGTTGTGTTGCTTATTATGGTTGCTTTCAACGATAGCTGACGAAGTAGACGAAATACATGGAGCTGGACCAGAGATATTTGAAGACCTCGAAGACCTTGTTAAAACAGGCAAGCAGCCCTTTGACCATGTCTATGAAACCCTTTTTTGCATGTCATATAGCACCATATTGTTGTTGCAACGGGATCATGACGAGGTGGTAACAACTTTGATGGTTTGCCACCATACTCCCTCGTTGATACTTGCATTGTGCATGACCCTACCTTCTTATGAGGGTTATGCCGGTGGGAGTAGATAGGATGCTAAGTAGTGCTACACAAAAAGGGACGGGGATATGCATGGTGATGGAGACAAAGTATTTTCAAATGACTTCTCGAAAACCCCGTTGGGTGCCACTTATGCCCGAGGGAGATAATGAGATGGGTAACCACTTGATGACGAAGTGGTGTACCGAGGCAATTGTGTGTGTTGTTTTCGAAAATGGATTAGATTTAAGATTTGTCAACTGTCCCAACCATACATGCGCAACCACTCTACCCTTGTATGGTAAAGGGCATTATTGATTACCTAGCCCGATACTAGCTTGGAGCCCGCATTACTAGTGACGGGGGAGAGTTGGTGCTCTCTCTCGGGACGGGGTCGTGCCAGGTAGGGCGGCCATGACTGTTTTCACAGGGCACCGGACACACCGTTGGTCCCTTCGTGTATGCGTAATAATGTGTAAAGGGCAGAGTCCCACGATCTTTTGCTTATACACGAGGGCCGTGCATCAACGAGTGGACTCCTTGTTAGTGTCGTCTAGGGGAAGATAGTGATCGGGTGCTTACCTCGGATACTTGAGGTACCGCGGGTCGTGGATGACACGGAAGTTCCCCGGATCTTGTGGGTAAAGTGTGCAACCTCTGCAGAGTGTAAAACTATTCGAATAACCGTGTCCACGGTCAAGGACAGTTCGGTGGTGCTGCTTAAACTACGTCCAGAGCTTCACAAACCAGTGTGTGTGTTTGGATAATTGGGGAGAACTACTTGGGTCAAATCAAGGGACTTGACATGATTGAGTTGGGTTGATACCCACTCTATTTATGTTGATATTTGTAACCTGTCCTCATGGTTACTTGAATTCTCCTGATGCATGTCTTACAAGTTGTTAAACATGTCATTGCACTCAAAACTAGCTTTCTGCAAAAATTTACCTAAGTCATGTATTGTTACATCTTGGACCAAAACATGGGTTGCTTGCGAGTACATTCAAAGTACTCATTGGCTTGCCACTGGTTATTTTATTGGCTAGGCATGAAAGGACAGGACATGATGAAGAATACCTCGGTGACGAACATATGAGCTAGGACGCTTCCCAGTCAGAATGCCTATAGGGTTAAGGCAGATGGCATGGGTTCTACTTATCGACGAAGATTTCCGCTGCTTGTGTTTCATTTGATGTTCAGCCCTTAAGGCTTTATCAATGTAAGACTTGACCACAATGGTCATAATTTGTGTAAGACGGTATATATGGATGTAAGACTCTTGTTATTCAGCTTCTATGTGTTCAGTGAGCATTGATCTCTGGGATGACTGTACACGTGCATTCGGTGATCTCGACTTATGAGTTGGGTTCCCCACAGAGCTGGTATCAGAGCCATCCTGACTGTAGGAAGCCTTAGTTAGCATGGTCGTTAGTTAGGGTAAAACTATTTCCAAAACAACTACTAGTTTTCAAAACTATCTATACTTCTCTTCCCCTTCTGAGTTTTTCGAAAACTAAGATATACTTTCCTCTTCCCCTTCAAAATTTAATGGTCGCTAGAATCCTTATGCCCCTGACCACGAGATTCCTTGTAATCCTCGTGGATAATCTAGAAGGAAGACACCTTGCCAAACACTCACCCACCTCTTCTGAACCCAAGATTGGCGACACCACAACAAGACAATGCCAACAGAAGACACGCCTTTGAAGAATGAGGACATGAAGACCGAGAGGATGGTGACACCTTTGAATTTTCCCCAGGATGATGCAACCTTGTCCTATGACAATCAGGGTGTAAGATATGCAATACCATGATAGACATCACTAATAGAGCAATCATGTCCTTACCGTTGTTGTATCGGTAACCACCGATGGATGAGAACCTCGCCATTTGGCCCGCCTCACTATAGTGAGCAGGAAAACGATTCTCTTCATACCCTGCTCTTGGTGTCGATGTTGTCATCAACGTAACCGACATGTTGGACCTCTACTATGCCTTGTTAATGTCCTTGCATAAAGGATCACAAACCTGGTACCATCGACGCCTTAGAACGCAAAAGCGATCATCATGATTAACAAGACAAGAGAAGACCAAGTCAAAGACAGCCACGAGGAGCCACCATCACCCCATCACCTCATCAGGCGAGAAGTTGTCAAAGATTCTTCAGGCTCAACCCAGATCGTTTCATCAAACAAGAGATGTAGCAACACCTGAGGAAAACTCAGGAGACTGCACGAGGCACAAGGGACGACTACTGAGTCCGAGAACCCCTAGGGTAGGATGAGTCATGTACCCCCTATGCGCAGTCGAGTCCGTATGATAGTTCGAATAAAACCATGATTGTGTGTTGCTTGTTTTTATTTGTTTGTGTTTTGATATAGATCGCACTTTTGCCCTAGGCGACAAGTATGCGACTATATCACCTTTCTTACATTGTTTCTTTTGTTTGGCCCTTTTTGCACCAGTTTTTTTGCACTTGCACTATAGAACCCCCTTTTTTGGCATTCCCCTCCTCTATGCTACCTCTCCATCTTTCTCCTCAACTGAAGGCTAGCAAGACAAGATACACCAAGGATTCTACTTTGGCAACCAACCAGCACTGAAGACTTTTGCTACAACCTCCTCGACCAAGTGCAGCCCCTTAGAGTTATGGTTGCCCCTCAAGATTAGAGACCCATTCCTAGACCCTTGGAGACTCCATGAGATACACCAGCTCAAATCCTTAACCATGTGCTTAACCCACAGAATTGCAAAAGCATCAGTTAAGCCTCTGTAACCTTGCACAACCATGGGTCCATCATGGGACTAGTGGACATAGTGAACTAGCACATTATCATCCTGAGATAGCACCAAACTGACGATGCCATAGGGAAGACCAGTTTGAGGATATAGGAATAGATGGCTAATGACTTGATGAGTTTGTGTCAGTGACCTTGAGGAATTATCTGATACTTTTGGTGGATTATGAGGCTTTCATGTTGGTAGATGAACTTGGTGGGAACATGATTATAGAGTAGCATAGCTTTCATTACCCCTCAGTAAATTGGATTTATAGGACAATTATGATCGCAAGCTGGAATTCTTGGAAGTATTTGGATTTGTCTTAGGCAGGGGATATTGATAGGTGATAGTTGATATTACGATAATGACTTGAGGGAAAAGTGTAGAAATTCTCGTTGGACATGAGATTTGGATTAAATAGGTGACCCTAATGGAGTCTAGATGCTGAGTAAGTCTACATGGTTCAGATTAAATTGGATTTATACTAATGATCTCAATTATGATACCATGTTTCTCGGTGGACGATAAACTAGGAGATTGGATTAATTGTCGGAGTTGATTTAGGGTTCTATATAAGCTTGACCTTGGAGTTTACTTGACCATGATAATGGAAATTGGTGGACTGACTATAGTAAGGTAGCCTTCCCAGTATTTGTGGATTATAGGATATTAGAAGATCGTGTGGAACACCATAGAGATTGGATTTGAAGAACTACTTGATCATGTAATGATTGGTGTAGTTAATGGGTTGTTGGAGTTGATTCATAGGAAGGAAACAAGATTTTGGAGTGGCATACGACGAGTTTCCTTAGGATAGAGGTGCTTTATCTTAGACCTTGGAAGAACAGGTTGAGCACTTGGATTGTCACGTTCAAGCTTAGCAGCTTATATGTTCTACCCATAGATTTTTAGGGGTAGACATACATATGAGTTTGGGTATTGTAGACATATATGATTTTGTTAGACATCCTCTCGGGAGCCATGAGGATATGAATCACATGAGTGATGATTGGAGTTGACCTATACAAAATGATGTCATCGGTGATATGATGTGATTTGTTTAAAGGACTAGAAAGACTATTGGCATCTCAGAAATCGTGCTTAAAGACAAGATGATAAATGTTCACTCGCACACTAGAATCCTTGAAACCCTTAAGCCCTACCAAGCTACAACATGGTCGGATCAAGAGCTTAGGGCCTTGACACTAGATCTAGAACCACCTTGGCCCACACTCAACAAGACCACCACTAATTCCCCAGCCTACTTTATGTAACCCGTGAACAAAGTCTTCATGGAGTGCTTAGACAAGATAGTTGCCATCATCATTTGGTGACCTACTTGTCCACCCGAAGACGAAAGAAGAGCCGTTCAGCTAGTCCAGGAGCATTTGAAGACCGCCATGCCAAGGAGGAAGAACAACCACCATCTTCAAGAAGTATACTTCCACGTCAAAGACCATGTGTATCTGCAAGCCACTCCTCTCTAAGGAACCAAGCATTTCCATGACAAGGAGACCCACACCAAGATTCATCGGCCCCCTTTGAGATCACTCCAAGATTTAACAACCCCCTCTGAGATCACTACGAGACGAAGAGAAGATAGTTACCAGCTGGAGTTGCCACCTGAATTACCTGATGTGCACAATACTTTCCATGCATCACAACCCCGGAAGTGTTTCCAACTTCCTAACTTGCCCGATCTCTACGAGGGCATTAACCACCGAGCCATCAACCCCTAGCCCAACCTAATCTACCGCGAGCTACCCATTAGCAACCTGGATCAAGATGAGCGTCATACACGAAGCCACACCATCAAGTACTTCAAGCTCAATGGAGCACTACACGGAATCAAAAGCAACATGAGGACTTGAAGACTACCCCAGATACAAGTTTCTGTATTCCTTTCCACGCGTAGTTTGGGAATCTCGGGGACGAGATTCTTGTAAGGGGGGTAGGTCTGTCACACCCTGATTTTCATGCACAACACTTAAGATGATAAATCATGATAAAATGTGGTTTGACAAAAACTTTTGCATTATTTGACTTTTTTTGAGTTGGTTTTCTCTCTGTGTTTTCAAGTGCTCTTAAAAGTCAACATAGCTTCACCTTCTATACTTCCTTTCCATGATCCAAAACTTCTTCCCAATGATCATACCATGTGTATAGTACAACATAGTATTTTCTTACAAAAATAATTTGGCCAAATAGTATTTTCAAAATTTAGTTTTTCAAAACCCCCTGAGTTGAGGTTTGCACTACAAGTACTTGACTTGGGGTGTGAAAAAACATTCAAAAGGTATATTTGAATCCTATTAGATGTAGGGCTCCCATAAACCACAAAAATATAATTTTAAAAGTTATTTTCCTTTTTTATTTAAAAGCTTTTTCTTAAGGCCAGATATGGTCTTTAATAGGGAAGAATTATTTTATTGTTTTAAAAATATTTGACAAAAAACAGGGAAACTCAGTGGACATATATTGTCCATATATAGGAGTTTCAACACATGGTCATGTTCAAAATATTGGTCAAATCCCTCAAAAACCCTTTTTGGATATTTCAAGATTTTGAAATATTTACAAAGGAAATATTCTCCAAAAATTCCAAGAAAATTATATCATGTCAAATATGACATGTTGGATGATTTTGATAAGTATCATGTCATGGAGAATAGTATAACCCCATGAAATCCCCTCAAAACCATTTCTGCCCATTTTGAAGTTTGAGCAACTTTACATTGCCGGAAATGCCCAAATGCTCTCAAATCTTGTGAGCATGCTCAAGTGGTCTAATCATTCATCTAGACCAAATGGAACAAGTTGGATAAAATGTTATATTGATCAAAGTGCCCCAAAACCCTCTCTGGCCAGAATCTAATTTGAACAACTTTGTACTACCAACTTCCTCTCCTTGACCCCAACTTTGGTGAGCATATTCACATGACCAAATGAGGCCACTACACCAAGTGGTGCATCAAGGAGAAGTGATTTGCTCAACTAGATCTACACAAGTTCATTTCTGCTAATTTCTAGGGTTTACAAAAGTTGCATTGGCAACTTTGCCCAAATGGACTCAACCTTGGTGGAACCTATTATTATCTCATTGCATTTGACCCTGTCAATCCTCATGACAAGAGGAGTTCATATTCTTGCCCAAAACCATATCAAACACCTTCTGTATGTTAACTAAAAACCCTGTTTGGGGCTCTTCCACTAATCTCCATGAGCTCCACTTTTTACCACAGCCCCTCCTAGTCCCCTTTCACCTCCAGTAACAATGGCAAATCCACAGCTCAATTTTTGGATGGGTAAAACCCCAATTTCTCTCTCTGGATAGCCCATTTCCCCCTCTCTCTCAACCCCACTCCTCTCCTACTGGCCATCCATGGCATCCAATGCCATTCCTACATTGTTTACTCACCCCCAAAACCCCCAGATACAAAAGGACATGCTCATGGCGCATAAACAATGCCAGTGCCTGCAGAGATCGCTCTCTGGAGCATGCTACAGTGCTCTCTCGCACTGTAGATCACCCATGCCAAGGGCATACGACAGCCTTGGGTGTCGGGGTGATGTCTCCCGAGGTGGCCTCGGCGTCCGGGACACGGCACGCTGTCGGCCCCCTCCAGAACCTCTCTCCCCTCCCCTCTGCGAGCTCACCCGAGCGCATCCGTGCACGCTGCCCATGGTGCACCGCGGCCACGCCCATATAAGATACTCCTGGCCTCTTCTTTGGCCTCTCCTAGACCTCCCTCTATCCCTCGCACCTCCCAGACAACATCCTTCTCCCTCCCATGCTCTCTTTCCCTCTCCACGGCCTCCATGGTCGCCGTCTGCCTCCGCCTGGCTCTGGCGAACCAGAGCCTCCCCTCCTCTCCTTCGACCACCAGGAGAAGCGCTGCAGGCCAGCGGAGCCCTCCCGATCCTTATCCCCCCTGCCCTTGTGCCCACGGCGTTGCGCCCATCCACTCCCGACGCCGCCCGCCGGCTCCAAGGCCGCCGTCGTCCCAGATCCTCCCATCCCGCATGAAGCCCCTGGATGGACGTGTCTCGGCGTCCCGAGTACGTCGGTGCATCGAACGCCACCGGGGATGGCTGGAGTCGCCGGGGATAAGCGCCGGCGCACGCTCGGCCTCGCCTCCCCTGACGCTCCTCTACCTCAGGCGCGAGGTAGGGGACGACCACCCCGCCAGCTGGCAGGGGGCCCGCCCGTCAGCGGCAGAGGTGACCGAGCCGGCCCACCAGTCGGGTTAAGTGGAAACGTCTTCTAGCCGATCCGCTTGCCCACTGGTGGCGCTCTCTGTAGTCTTGGCGTCCACCTCTTCCTCGCAGGTGAGCCATCGGGCGAGCCCAGTGGCGTTGTTTAGCTGGGCTTCGCCCGATCACGGTTTATAAGGTTGACATCTTTTCTTCATTTTTCTTTTTATAAATATTGTAAAATCTCTACAGAATTCAGATGGACTCGAATTTGATGATTCAAATTTCTAGTGGCTCTATAAATCATGATCAACCTGTTGGTGCAACATGCACATTTTCGAGACTTTTCTTCACAAACATTTATCAAATCTTGTTTTCCATTTCGTAATGAACTTTAGAAAAATCACAGAGAGCCCATTGTTATCCAAATTCCATGATTCAAAATCCTAGATGTCTATAAGTTCAAAACTTAGTTTTTGAACATTTTTACTAATACTTTCTGTATCACCTCAAATAATGGTCTATTTCTTCATGTATAGCCAACTTTGCAAATTCATAGGAAAATCATTTGAACTCCAAATCCAGTGAAACCAACTCCTGGATGCTTCTAAAATCATGGTTTGTTAAATGGGTGCCTTTTCTCATTTTTCAAAAATATATACCTGTACACTTCTTGCAAATCCACAAATCCCTTGATTCCATCATATCGAAATGTTTAGAAATATCCATTGATCCACTTCCAATGAAATCACCTTGGTCATTCCTCATATGACCATAGGTATCCTACAAAAGTCCAACTTACATTTTTTAGAGCACTTTTATTTTCTGCCTTGTTGTGTTGCTTATTATGGTTGCTTTCAAGGATAGCTGACGAAGTAGACGAAATACTTGGAGCTGGACCAGAGATATTTGAAGACCTCGAAGACCTTGTTAAAACAGGCAAGCAGCCCTTTGACCATGTCTATGAAACCCTTTTTATGCATGTCATATAGCACCATATTGTTGTTTCAACGGAATCATGATGAGGTGGTAACAACTTTGATGGCTTGCCACCATACTCCCTCGTTGATACTTGCATTGTGCATGACCCTACCTTCTTATGAGGGTTATGCGGTGGGGAATAGATAGGATGCTAAGTAGTGCTACATAAAAAGGACGGGATATGCATGGTGATGCAGACAAAGTATTTTCAAAAGACTTTTCGAAAACCCCGTCGGGTGCCACTTATGCCCGAGGGAGATAATGAGATGGGTAACCACTTGATGACGAAGTGGTGTACCGAGGCAACTGTGTGTGTTGTTTTCAAAAACGGATTAGATTTAAGATTTGTCAACTGTCCCAACCTTACATGCGCAACCACTCTACCCTTGTATGGTAAATGGCATTATTGATTACCTAGGCCGATACTAGCTTGGAGCCCGCATTACTAGTGACGAGGGAGAGTTGGTGCTCTCTCTCGGGACGAGGTCGTGCCAGGTAGGGCGGCCATGACTATTTTCACAGGGCACCGGACACACCGTTGGTCCCTTCGTGCATGCGTAATAATGTGAAAAGGGCAGAGTCCCATGATATTTTGCTTATACACGAGGGTCGTGCATCAACGAGTGGACTCCTTGTTAGTGTCGTCTAGGGAAAGATAGTGATCGGGTGCTTACCTTGGGTACTTGAGGTACCGCGGGTCGTGGATGACACGGAAGTTCCCCGGATCTTGTGGGTAAAGTGTGCAACCTCTCCAGAGTGTAAAACTATTCGAATAGCCGTGTCACGGTCAAGGACAGTTGGGCGGTGCTGCTTAAACTACGTCCAGAGCTTCACAAACCAGTGTGTGTGTTTGGATAATTGGGGAGAACTACTTGGGTCAAGTCAAGGGACTTGACATGATTGAGTTGGGTTGATGCCCACTCTATTTATGTTGATATCTTTAACATGTCCTCATGGTTACTTTAATTCTCCAGATGCATGTCTTACAAGTTGTTGAACATGTCATTGCACTCAAAACTAGCTTTCTGCAAAAATTTACCTATGGCATGTATTGTTACATCTTGGACCAAAACATGGGTTGCTTGCGAGTACATTCAAAGTACTCACTGGCTTGCCAATGGTTATTTTGTTGGCCAGGCATGAAAGGACAAGACATGATGAAGAATACCTCGGTGACGAACATGCGAGCTAGGACGCTTCCCAGTCAGAATGCCTGTAGGGTTAAGGCAGATGGCATGGGTTCTACTTATCGACGAAGATTTCCGCTGCTTGTGTTTCATTTGATGTTCGGCCCTTAAGGCTTTATCAATGTAAGAATTGACCACAATGGTCATAATTTGTGTAAGACAGTATGTATGGATGTAAGACTCTTGTTATTCAGCTTCTGTGTGTTCAGTGAGCATTGATCTCTGGGATCACTGTACACGTGCATTCGGTGATCTCGACTTATGAGTCGGGGTCCCCACATGTGCATATCCCCGTTGAGGTAACATAGTGTTATTCAAAATTTCTCCGGTTCCATGTTACTCGGAATGAGTTTGTTAACAAGACCTGATCAACCTTGTTAGTAGATTCGTTTTGATGAGCATCAGATGGGTGAAACTATAAGGCACAACTTTCTGTACCCTCTTTCTACCTTCTGTTATTTAGTTGAAATAAAGTAAAAAAGTATTTTTCTGTCTGTTTTCTGATTTATCTATGCAATATAAAAGTACCCCGAAAATAAAAGTTCTCCAAATGCCCTGAATATGGAATATGATTTTTTCTGTAATATTTGAGGATTTCTGGAACTGAGAACACAGCAGGGGGATCAACCACCTGGCCACGAGGGTGGAGGGCGCGCCCTACTCCCCAGGGCACGCCCCCTGCCTCATGGGCCCACGGTGGCCCTCCTCCACTTATTCCTGCACCCATACGCTCCTTCCTCCCACAAACACCAATATCCAGCTCAAGCACGAGTTCTAGCTCATTTTGCTGTGATTTTCGATCTCCTTGCTCAAAGCTCCTCTCACAAAACTGCTTGGGGAGATTGTTCCTTGGTATGTGACTCCTCCATTGGTCCAATTAGTTTTTGCTCTAGTGCTTTATTCATTGCAAATTTGTGCTGCCTGGGTGACCATGTTCTTGAGCTTGCATGTCAAATTTATATGGTTCCAAGTAGTTCTAATGCATGATATAGTCTCTAGGCATTTGTAGGAGTAGTTGCTATCAATTTTATTGAGGTTGGTTCACTTTTGTTTGAAGTTACTAAAAATTTCAGAATTTTTCAGAAAATAATGAAGAGATTTTTGAGGGGCTCATCGAGCCGAAGCTCGAAGGAAAAGCAAAATGAAGAAGCACAGAGGCCCAAATATAATTTGCCTCACACCGCAGAGGTCCGGCCGTGTGAATGGCCTTCCGATGATTTCTTGAGAAAAACCGGGATTTATGATGAGTTCTATTCATTGGCTGAGACTGCTGGCCTCACCGACTTCCTCCGCAACCAACGTCATCAGTATCTCTTACTCACTAATACTTTTGTGCAAAACTTCTACTATTTTCCTAAGGAATCACCTTCTTCAGCAGAGTTTCATTTATACGATGTTGTTAAGAAGATGCCATTAGCTGAATTTTGCAAGGTTTGCAAAATACCCTTCGAGGGTACCTTAGATGAACCACATCGTAAAGATGTGGACGGATTTATTGACACCATTACTGTGGGGGAAACCAGGAAGGTTTCCGATGCAAGAATCACTAGCATACATTTTCCTGTTTTAAGCTACTTTGCCATATTTGCTAGTCGTTGCTTGATTGGTCGCAGAAACTGTGGAAACCTTAGTGTTCCTGATATTATCATCTTGTTCCATGGTTTATTCTGCGATAACACTGTTAGTATGGGCGGAATTATTGCTAAACGGTTAAGTTTGAACCGTATAAAGGGCCCCATCTTTGGAGGTATTTATGCTTCACGCCTTGCTGCACATTTTAATATACCTATTAGGCTCTATGAGAAAGAAGAAAAATTGCTACCCAATGCTTATTTAGATTATAAGAGTATGCTAGCGCATGACTTTATTATTAAGAATAGGGAAGGGGAGCTTAAATACAAATTTTTCTTTGATAAACATCACCCCGAGACTATTACCTTTCCTGCTCCTTCCTTGTTTAATTTATCTGAAGGTCTGTATCTCGTTCCGTGGGCTGCCACTCAAGACTACCGGAACCCTACACCAGCCCCCTAGCTGGAACTACAATTTGAGCCTCCACGACAGTCTGATTACTTTTGGGATCCGGAGATGACTGCCACCGGTGGCGATCGAGTCCTCTTCATCTCGATCGACCCGGCTACACCTACGGGTATCCGCCAGGCCATCCGTGGCAATGAACCAACTTAGGCCAAAAGCCTAATCTTGGGGGAGTACGTATTTCCCACCGACATTACGTTTATGTTCACACACACTCATTGCTAGATGTCGGTGCTCATACTCTTTCACTATAATATCCATGCTAGTTTATTTTCTTTTTCCTGCTTTCTTCTTGTGTGTTTGATAAACCTTAAGAAAAACCAAAAAATTAGAGTATTTTTTAGTTAATTTACTTTTCTTGCTGTAGTAGTAATAATTAAAAAGAAAACCCAAAAAGATTTCCCGTTCTTCTATTGCTTGTTGGGAGCTTTCCCACGTAAATAATTTTATTTCTTTTCTTTTCCTTGGGGGTCGTTAGGAGAAGACCACGATTAAATTGTTGAAATGGCTCATATATGCATTGTTGTTGATTTAACCAAGAGCCCATATTACCTTGTCTTCTCCTGTTTATTGAATGCTCGCAAATTCCAGCTTAGTCCAATGCACGTGCACTCTTATTATTATTCACATTGTTCGGTCGTGCAAGTGAGAGGCAATTATGACGATATACGATGGACTGACTGAGATGAGAAAAGTTGGTATGAACTCGACCTCTCTTGTTTTTGTAAATATGATTAGTTCATCGTTCCTGATTCAGCCTATTATGAATAAACATGTTTGCAATGAAAATTAGAGATCATAGTTGCTCGTGCCATGCTTGATTAGCTATGAGTTATAATGGTTTACCTTGCATGCCAACATGCTATTAAAATGGTTGTGATGTGGTATGATGGGGTTGTATCCTCCTTTGAATGATTTAAGTGACTTGACTTGGCACATGTTCACACATGTAGTTGAAACAAATCAACATAGCCTTCACGATATTTATGTTCATGGTGGATTATATCCTACTCATGCTTGCATCCAATGTTTATTAATTTTAATGCATGTTCATGACTGTTGTCGCTCTCTGGTTGGTCGCTTCCCGGTCTTTTGCTAGCCATCACTTGTACTAAGCGGGAATACTGCTTGTGCATCCAATCCCTTAAACCCCAAAGTTATTCCATATGAGTCCACTATACCTTCCTATATGTGGTATCTACCTGCCGTTCCAAGTAAATTTGTACGTGCCAAACTCCAAACCTTCAAATAAACATTCTGTTTTGTATGCTCGAATAGCTCATGTATCAGCTAGGGATTCCCTTATCTTCCATGTTAGGCGGGTATTCTCAAGAGGAGTCGACTCCGCTCCTCACTCACGAGAAAATGGTTGGTCACCGGGATGCCCAGTCCCATGCTTTATGCAAACTAAATCGAAATAATTGCAAACAAAACTCCCCCTGGGACTGTTGCTAGTTGGAGACACTCGTTGTTTCGAGCAAGTCATGGTTTGATGCTTGTTGGTGGAAGGGGAGTATAAACTTTACCATTCTGTTTGGGAACCGCCTATAATGTGTGTAGCATGGAAGATATCGCCATCTCTTGGTTGTTATGTTGACAATGAAAGTATACCGCTCAAAATATTATTTATCTCTTTTCAAAACGGAGCTCTGGCACCTCTACAAGTCCCTGCTTCCCTCTGCGAAGGGCCTATCCATTTACTTTTTATGTTGAGTCATCACCCTCTTATTAAAAAGCACTAGCTGGAGAGCACAGCTGTCATTTGCATCCATTACTATTAATTTATATTGGGTATGACTGGATCTCTTTTACCATGAATTACAATGTCTAGTCAGTCCTTGATCTTTAAAGGTGCTCTGCATTTATGTTTTGCGGTCTCAGAAAGGGCTAGCGAGATACCATTTTGTTATATCATATCATGATTGTTTTGAGAAAGTGTTGTCATCTGAGATTTATTATTATTGCTCGCTAGTTGATTATGCTATTGATATGAGTAAACATGAGACCTGAGAGTTATAGCAAATGTGGTTAGTCATAATCTTTACTGAAAACTTGAATGCTGACTTTACATATTTACAACAACAAGAGCACAGAGAGTTTTTAAAAGTTTTTCTTTATCACTTTCAGTTTATCAACTGAATTGCTTGAGGACAAGCAAAGGTTTAAGCTTGGGGGAGTTGATACGTCTCTGTCGTATCTACTTTTCCAAACACTTTTGCCCTTGTTTTGGACTCTAACTTGCATGATTTGAATGGAACTAACCCGGACTGACGTTGTTTTCAGCAAACTTTCCATGGTGTTATTTATGTGCAGAAACAAAAGTTCTTGGAATGACCTGAAACTCCATGGAACGTCTATTTGGAAATAATAAAAAATCCTTGAAAAAGATGAAGACCAGGGGGCCCACACCCTGTCCACGAGGTTGGGGGGCACGCCCTCCCCCCTAGGGCGCGCCCCCTACCTCGTGGCCCCCCTGGAGCTCCTCCGACCCCAACTCCAACTCTATATATTTGCTTTCGGGGAGAAAAAAATCAAGGAGAAGAATTCATTGCGTTTTACGATACAGAGCCGCCGCCAAGCCCTAAAACCTCTCGGGAGGGCTGATCTGGAATCCGTTCGGGGCTCCGGAGAGGGGGATTCATCGCCATCGTCATCATCAACCATCCTCCATCACCAATTTCATGATGCTCACCACCATGCGTGAGTAACTCCATCATAGGCTTGCTGGACGGTGATGGGTTGGATGAGATCTATCATGTAATCGAGTTAGTTTTGTTAGGGTTTGATCCCTAGTATCCACTATGTTCTGAGATTGATGTTGCTATGACTTTGCTATGCTTAATGCTTGTAACTAGGGCCCGAGTGCCATGATTTCAGATCTGAACCTATTATGTTTTCATGAATATATGTGTGTTCTTGATCCTATCTTGCAAGTCTATAGTCACCTACTATGTGTTATGATCCGGCAACCCCAAAGTGACAATAATCGGGACCACTCCCGATGATGACCATAGTTTGAGGAGTTCATGTATTCACTATGTGCTAATGCTTTGTTCCGGTACTCTATTAAAAGGAGACCTTAATATCCCTTAGTTTCCATTAGGACCCTGCTGCCACGGGAGGGTAGGACAAAAGATGTCATGCAAGTTCTTTTCCATAAGCACGTATGACTATATTCGGAATACATGCCTACATTATATTGATGAATTGGAGCTAGTTATGTGTCACCCTATGATATGATTGTTACATGGTTAACCACATCCGCCATAATTCTCTATCACTGATCCAATGCCTACGAGCTTTTCCTATATTGTTCTTCGCTTATTTACTTTACCGTTGCTGCTGTTACAATCACTACAAAACAGCAAAAATATTACTTTTGCTACCGTTACTTTTTGCTACCATTACCACTACTATCATATTACTTTGCTACTAAATACTTTGCTGCAGATATTAAGTTATCCAGGTGTGGCTGAATTGACAACTCAGTTGCTAATACTTGAGAATATTCTTTGGCTCCCCTTGTGTCGAATCAATAAATTTGGGTTGAATACTCTACCCTCGAAAACTATTGTGATCCCCTATACTTGTGGGTTATCAATCCCACACATACCAAGCATTTCATTAACATACACACAATATGCTCGATATGTGCAAAGACAACATGGCATCACAACAAAACTCTAAGACTCAAAGTATTTATTCATTAGGCTCCGAGGAGCCAGATATTACAAACATGGGTCTGATGACCCAGCGTTCAAGTCATACAAGCAATAAGCACATGTGGAAGCTTGACTTGTCTGAGTATAGACAACTACAAATGAAAAAGGCTGAGAAGCCTGACTATCTACAAGACCCTGCCGAGGGCACAAGATCGTAGCTGAGCTAACAAGCTAAACGTCGAAGTCCACGCGGAACTACTAGTGAGACTGAGGTCTCTCTGCAAAAACATAAATTAAGAAAATGTGAGTAAAAATGTACCCAGCAAGACTTACATTAGAACTAGCTACATATGCATCAGTATCAACAAAGAGGGTGGTGGAGTTTAACTGCAGCAAGCTAGCTTTGACTCAGTGGCTATCCTGAACTACGTCTGCAAGTAACTCTTTTGGGGTGGCGCACATGAGTCCACATATTCACCAAATCAATACACTGCTATGGATCCTCTCCCGTCTCCCTACGAGAAGGCCATCCATAGCACTCACACTTATCTTGCACATTTTAGAGAATCCACTTTCACTTGTCTATGAACTGTATACACTGGTGCGCGTCAGTCCTAAACAAACGGTTTTTACCCCTTTCCGCGATGACATTTGGAACCGTCACCAAGTGAGTATGGGCGATAGGGGGGTCCTTCCCACATGACCCAGAAACCGTCTGGGATAGGACCCTTACATTACTCCTACTCGTTTCTGCTTGCATTGCCATCATAGTCGGTATTCTGTGGTGCTACGGTTATGATGCACGGCCCATCACAAACGGTTCACTATTATAGAACGTGTATGATGTGTGGCCCATCACAAACGGTTCACCGTTAAGAAGATTAGCTAATCGTCGTACGAGTATCAGATAGGATTACGAAACGTCGGACCGTCGTAACATTGTCGTACACGACAACTATCGCACACGCTATTCGGTGGTGCAACGTTTACGATGCATACTTCATCACAAACAGTTCATGGTTGCGAATCATGTATGATAAGGCAATTAACACAACCGTTTAGTTTGCCTACACCGTTTGTGATATTGTCTGACATCGCACACGCTTTGCAAATGGCAGCTATGTGCATGCTTGCACACGTTTCCTCTCTATGAACCGTCTCCGATTATGGTGCATATCGCAAACGTTTGTGTTTTACCAACCGTGTGTGCCGTAACAACCTGCAGAGCGTAATTTCACCATAATTTAATTGCTGCTTTTCCAAATTGTACCTGATTTGGATTTGGATTTAAATTTGAATGTATGTTACAGCTTTATTCACTACAAAAAAAGACACATTCGTGACATTTTGGGCCGAACGAATTTTTTTCTGTCATACTTATGACTCTTCTATGACGATAATTGTGACAAAACCCGGTATCATCATAGATGTGGTGGGCTCCTACTTCTATGACAAAAAATCATGACAGAAAATGGGCTTTTCGTCCTGGGCGGGTCGGAGATGCAGCTGCATGACATTCTTTGGGCCGTCCATGACGGAGAAAACCGTGGTAGAAGCGAGGGCAAGGAAAATATCGGTGGAGTTCCCGGTTACGGTGGGTGGTCGGGGGCGGAGTGATGCGCATTTCTCTTGTACATACGCGCGTGTGTGCGAGGCGTTGCGCTCTAACTAAACCAAGCGGTAGCTGGGCTCTAATCGAACCCGGCGATTGCTGCTGCGAGCTATGTGTTACTAAACCCGAGCGATCGATCGATCCCTTGCTGTTAACTGAACCCGAGTGATTCCTTCGCTACTGCTGCTAACTGAAGCCGATCGAACACTGCTGCCTCCTTCCCTTGATGAACAGTGAGCATTGTTGCGGGGTTTGGATGACCAGTTCCCGGTGGGGGTTGGATGAACAGGAACCCATGGTAGTAGAGGTCGTTGCCGCTGGATGAACAGTACCCCGATCGATCGAGCCGGTGGATGAACAGGAACCCGTGGAGGGCTGGATGAACATGACCCCGTGGAGGGCTGGTTGAGCGATGGCGGTGGAGGGCTGGTTGAGCGATGGCGGTGGAGGCTGGATGAACATTAGCCCATGGAGGGGTGGTTGAACAGGACCCCCGTGGAGAGGGTTGGTTGAACAGTAGCCGGTGGAGGAGCGCGCGATGGAGGCTAGATTAACAGGAGCCCGTGGATGAACAGTCGCAGGTGGAGGCTGGAGGAGGTCGACGGTGGATGAACAGTAGCCCGTGGAGGCTAGAGGATGTTAACCGTGGAGATGAACAATATCCTGTGGAGTCCTGTTTTGCGGTATGCCACACCCCTCCTGATGAACAGGACCCCCATTTTGACCGTATCGCTCCAATACAAGTCCGTTTCCTCCGTTTTGCGGTACGCCACACCCCTGCCGATCAACAGGACCCTGTTTCGATCGTAGGAGGTCCGTTTCCTCCGTTTTGCAGTACGCCAGACCCCTCCCAATGAACAGGTTCCAAGGCGGTGTGAGGCTGCCGTAGCCGCAGGGCCTGGCCAGCGGTGGGAGTAGTAGGGGCGGTGAGGCCTCCGCGGCAGCACAGCCGGCCATGGGAGCCAGGAGCAGGCGGCACGACCGCGCTGCTTTGGGCGGCTGGAGCGAGAAGACTAGAGGTTGAAGAAGCACTACGGCCGTTGGATGGACATCGTACGGTCACTTCTAGAATCGTTCTTATTGACTAAGTTGACAAAGCCCTCCGTCCCCGTCAACTTAGTAGGCCCACAAGTCAGCCTCCCACTATGCTGTGTCCCAGCTAGCAAGGGGATTATTCTTTTTTTTGTGCGCAATAAGGAGGCACTTCCTTGCATGCGAAGATATAGCTGGTGGGTCCGAGCTGTCAGCGGGGGGAATGTATTTTTCGCGAAATACAGAGGCCCTTCCGATGGGTCCCAAATGTCAGGTGGAGGAATCATTATTTTGCGCGTAATAAGGAGGCATTTCCTTGTGTGCGGGCATGGACCGAGCTGTCAGCCTCTCCACGTACAGGCCACTTCTGATGGATGTCGTTTGTTGACCACGTTGACCACGCCACCGCCGAGAGCACCAGGGCGGTGGGCGGCGGTGAGGCCTCTCGAAGGGAACGACACGGAGCCGGGAAGACACGGCGGTGGCTGCCCATGCGATGGGGAGTCTGAGGTTGATCGTTCATTCTTTGTCACGGAGAATAACAGCGATTCTTGGTGAGTAGAGGATGGCTAGGCCAGCGATGGGAGTCTGATGGGGCGGTGAGGCCTGCTGCGTGCTAGCACAGCCGCCACGGGAGGAGGAGTAGGCAGTCCCACCGCGCTTGTTTGGCGGCAGGAGCAGGAAGAGCAGAGATTGAAGAAGACGACGGCCGTTGGATGGACATCCAACGATCCTTTGCTGTCGTCAACCTTTTTAGGAAATCCTCAAATCTTTGGGAAACAGCATACAACCCATCTGCCATTATTTCTAATAATTTACAGCCCATTTGCTAATTCTTAAGGTTTTTTTAGCCCATATTCTTTTTGTTAGCATTACAGCCCATATTGTGGCCACGATCAAAATATTATATGAAATTTTGCATATTTCGGTGCGGTCCTAACTGTTTTCAAACCTGAAATTTCGAGTCACATTCAAACTGATTTTAAAACAAATGTATATCAATATAAAATCCAACAAATTGTCCATGCATAAAAATCAATGCAATTTAAAATCTCGAAATGAAAAAAAAGAAATTTGAAACTAATTGTCGGTTTGATGTGTTTTAAAAATGTACATCCCATTTCTCATTACTGATAGGCCATTTTCTCGGCCAGCCAAATGAAGCTCTCCTCGTCTTGAAAGTTTGCAGCCCAACAGGCCTGACAAAGCGACTTACTTGACAAATCACAAAAATCTGGGCTAGCCATTTTCAGAAAGAACAAAAAAACTACTGGGCTGGTCTGTGGTAAACATAAAAGAAAACGTTGTCTAGACAGGCCAGAGTGCCCCGCACAGCCTAGTTGACACCCTGCTTCCGTCTCAAAAACAAATTAGATAAATGCCACTCAAATTATGGCGATTCATAAAAATGCCACTACAATTTTCAAACTTTGGAAAATGCCACTACAATTTTTGCAACTTTGAAAAACGCCACTGCAATTTGCAAACTTTGAAAAACGCCACTCCAGACTTCGAAAAATGCAAATGGAAATGACATGAAATGGCATTTTTCAAAGTTCGGAAATTGAAGTGGCATTTCTCGGAATCACCAGATTTGGAGTGGCATTTATCAAATTAACCCAAAACTAAAATAACTGGGCGAGCTGTTGGGTCCCTGGTGTTAGCCGCTCGTTGTGCAGTTCTCTCATTTATTGACTACGTTGACAATGGCATGGGACCCAGATATCAGAAATCCGTTAGGAGGAGCGATTTTTTTATTGGCTTGAAATAAGGAGGCACTTGCTTGCGTACTGCCATGACCTTGGTGGGTCCCTGCTGTCATCCTCTCCACGTACAATCATCTCCTGATTGTGTACGCATCAACCTGGTAGGCCCACAAGTCAGCCTCTAAACCCGTGGCAGACAAATACAACCCATTTAAAAAAATAACAACCCATTCCATATGTTCAAACGGAAAGTTAAACATTCAGAGCAAAGTAACAGGTATGATCCAGATATAGAGTACTGAACTTCCATGTTGACAACCATCATAGCCAAGTTAACTATCTACTCCCACTAATACTCTAGTAGTGTACAAGTACTAGCTTACCCTTAGCTAACTAGACGATGCCGGCCGCCATCTACGGTACACGCTAAACGCTGGCACCGGCGAACTCCGCCTCACCTCGGACTTGCCATTGGAGCGATAGGGCGCGTTGCTCGCGCGCGTTGGCCCTTTCCATGCCGGCATGGTCCACTGAAGCTTCGGCTTCTAAGCGGGAAACCCACTTGACGAGCTTGTAGTAAAATTCTGCGTCGCGAACGCGTGCGTGCCTGACAGCCTCCAGGGCTATTTTCTGGGCACCGTCCTCCATGTAGTCGGCCTAGTTGTGGGCGCTCTGCTCGCGACTCAGAGCATCAGTGCGCTACTGCTCCATGTCCCGCTGGCGGCGCAAATCGGCAATACGCTACTCCTCCGCCCGGCGGTCGTGCTCCAACAACTCCTCATACTCCGCATTGCCATCTAAAGACCGATAGAATGCCTCCTCCCTCCGTCTGCCTTCCGGTGAAAAACCGAACACTAGTTCCAGCGGTGACTGCCTCCGGCGTCGCCTATCACGGATGGGCGGGGGCATGGCGGACGTGGCGAGAGCGAGGATAAGTGGCGAGCGACGTCGGGCCGGTGGGGGCTTATGAGGATAGGGCGAGTTGGGTAATGGTGCCACCGGAGAAGCCCGGGAAACAGTAATTATAGGCGGAAGGTAGGCAAACTAGCGTGTCGAGGGAAACGCGATGGTTATCGCGGTCATCGGAATTCAATGCATAAGCAGGCATGGCTTAGCACGCCAACTTGCCGTGGAAAACTAGAAAAACTGAAATTATGACTGTGTCGTCCCGTCCCGTCAGTGGTGCGTCCCGTCCGTGCTGGGTCGCACGCCAGCATGACGGTCAAATGAGTGCACTTGAATCATCCCGATGAGGTACTCCCTCCTTGTCAAAAATGATTCCACCACTCATCATCTAGTAGTACCTTGGTTGGTTAGATTTTTGAATTAAGCCCTGCAAACCGGAAAGGAGGTAGTACGTGCGTGATCTGCTATTTATTTGTGTAGGATTGAGTAGGTCATTTTTTGAATTGAGCCCTACAAACCGGAAAGGAGGTAGTACGTGTGTGATATGCTATTTATCCGTGTAGGATCGAGTAGGTCGAATAGTGTACGTGTAGGATCGAGTAGGTCGGATGGTGTACGTGTACGATCACATTAGCCGATGAACGTTCGCTGGGGGAGAAGGCATTTGCGAACAATTTTGCTGGCAGTTTCTTCAGATTCGCATGGCATTTTCTTCATAGCAGCTTGTCAGTTTCTTCAGAGGTAGGCATTTTTATTCAAAAAACTGCCACTTGGGATCTTGCGTCGCAACTAAAACTGCCAGGAGCGCATTAGTAGGCTAGCTAGTGATCGATCAGTAACTTGTAAACACTGAGAGAACAGACATAAGGAAATGTTAGTAACTTGTAAACACTGAGAACACAAAAATAAGGATCATGTTGTGCACAGCATTAAGAGCCGATCCGTTCGAAATGTTCACACGAGACTCACAGGCCTGGCATTGTAATATGTTCACATTAGTAGCCCTAATTCAAAACAAACTAGTACGATTCCCATACATAAGATCAATACGTGAATGCATCTCAATGATTCACAGATCATATACAAATATGTAGCTCCACAAGCAAAGATCTAGAAAAAACATATGTTCTTCCTGCTAACATGGATGCTTCTCTTGGCCAACATTCAGTATAGAGTGAAAGACAAATTTGTTTGTGAAGTCTACAATTCCTCTTGCAAACATAAGTGGTTTCACCAACAGCTGGAACCATGAGAATGAACCAAACATGACGGAGGAACATCCACTGCAATATGATTTGGTCTTCTCTCGATCACAAGGCGAGACTATTTTCGGAATACAAACTTTAACTTACGCAAAATGATGCCCATTGGATAATCAGACCAATGCAATGAAGCACCTAGTGTTGGCCAATAAATAGTACAGTACTACTTTTCTGCAGTCCATGAAGTGACTATCCAATCTTTTTGTTTCTATTTTCAAATGGCACTGCATGCAGTGACTATACTATTCTCTTGTGCAGTTCAACCAAAGTTGCGGTCATTTTGTTTGTTTGCCAAATAGAAAAGGGCAGACATCTCTATCTGCACAAATATCAAGCAGCTATTAAACATATACCCAACCTTGTATTTTCGGTTTAAACATGTCTCTTCCGCTTAGCGTCTGTCATGTTTTGCACTGGACAATTTGATACAGTCATGTTTTGCCTTGGACAATTTCATACTGTAACATCCCAAATTTTGGAATGTTAATATAATTAATTGAATTGTTTGTTTGTTTGCTTGAGTGAATTAAACTTGAGTGAAATTTGAACCTTTTCAAAAACTTTTGAATGAGAGGGAATAAAATGACTTTCCCCTTCTCCGGTAAATTCAAATTCATCCTATTAAAATCAATGAGAGAAGATGACATGACTTCTTCAACTATAAAGAATTTGAACGGAGTTTTGCAATTTAATTCTTTCAAATATTTGCACTTGCTTCTCTATTTTTCTTCCCCGAGAAATACCCCGAAAAATAAATTCTTGCAAGCAAGAAAGAGCGGAGGAAAATGACCCTCCAAAATCAGGGGCATTTTTGAAAATATTTGAGCCAAGAAAAACCAAAGTTTTATTTAAAAATTATTTGCAAAAAGAAATAAAGCCTTTAGGGATTTTCTGAAAAACATTTTTTTTAAGTTTTTATTTTGGCCGTGGAATAATGCTCAACATCTACATTTTATTTTTCTGATAATTTTAGTATATAAAAACTCTTTATTCCGAATTGATTTGATTTCCCTTTTTATTGTTTTAGTTTCCTAATTTTAAAAATAGGAATGGAATCGTTTTATTAGGAAAAACCTGGCCCATTAAGCACTTTCCTATTCTAGCCCAACAAGAGATCATCTCCTTCCTCTGTTTCCTCTCACGTTACAGAAGCTTTCCATATCCATGGAGACAGGAATCTCCACCTTCCCGATCTCCCTCGTCTTTCCATCCCAGCGCCTCCCGAGACCGCCTATAAAACCCCCTCCCTCTCCTCGTTCCATTTTTCCCATCACCACGCCCCCTCCCTGCCCGTAGCCTTCTCGCCACCGTCCTCCTTTTCCTGCCTAGAACGCTCACCAGGAGCTCTCCTGAACCTCCCATCGCCCAGCGCCACCTCCCCAAGCGCCGACCCCTCCTCCGCCACCCCACCTCGCCGGCGACCTCGCCCCCTCGCGAGCAGCCCTCCACATCGCCGTCTCCTTCCTGCCATCTCTGCCTCACGTCAGGTAACTCCGTTTTCGTTTTCAGATTTATTCCCGTAACAGATTTAGTTCCGTTCTTGTTTAGCTTATAACTTTTGATCTAGAAGTCCAATGATGCTGATTCTTTTTGCGTTAGATCACAATTTTCTTGTAGTTTCAAAAATATATAATTTGTCTATGTTTGGATTTATAAAAATTGAGTTAGATCAGATTTGAATTAAAGCTTGTTTTGCTTATTCGGGAGTTTAAAATAGATTTTATTTGATTCTTTTTCTACTGATCACTAGTGATCATATTTACCAGTGGTAAAAACTTCAAAATTTTTGAGTATTTTAGCTTATTGTTTCATGTAAAACAAATTCTGTTTTAGTTCTATTGAATTATAGCTACTTCTTTTCTATAGTTGTTTTAAATTATTTTATTTTATATTTCAGAAAGTTTATGTTTGGTTTCTATTAGTTAAACAGTAGGTGTTCAACAAGTTTTTATATTTATTTTATTTTGTTATCGTGAAATCAATTCAAGTTCGCTAATAACTTGCAATGGATTTCTCTACTGTTTTAACTCCCAATTGAAAATACTTTCAAAATAGCTTTATGAAAAAATACTTTATTTTTTTTTTGTCTTAACTAAATTTATATTTTATTCTCTGTTGTTTTAGTGTTTTATTTTCTGTTAGACAAAACTATTTTTGTGAATGTTGTAGAAGAAGACTCCCTAGTTTTATTTGAAGTTCCTTGGATTCTTATTAAGCTCTCTCTTTTGTTTTGATTGTTAGTGTGAGTGCTTATATGAATGATATGTTTGTTATATAGATTTCATCGAGAGTGACGAGTAGTCTATCAAGTTATTTCTTGAGAACGATAATTCTTCTTCGTCAACATCACCGAGCAAGTTCACTTTGATCATTGCTTTCATACCTATGTTTTATTGCATTTAGTGGCATCCTTGCAACCACCCCTCAGTAGTGTTATTGAATCCTTGTAGTTGAGTAGTATGCATGAGGTAGGAACCCATCACCCTGTTACCAAGCCCGGGACCTTAATTATTGCTACGCTATAGTAGACGGGGTTTGGTATGAGTGCTCAGGAGTGGTGTGAGAATGAAGGATTTCGTCAATGACGACAACTCCATGATGGCACCTGCAAGGACTGCATCTTCAAGGCCTCAAGACTTCAAGACTCGAGACAAGAATTCAATACACACTCTTTGGGTGAAGGATGGTTGACGGGCACCCTGGAGAAACCAGTGGTTGGCCGGGATGCATGGAGAAGCGCCATGACATCTTGCGGAAAGCTTCACCCAGACTCAAAGAGACGGAAGAATACTTCACGCCCGGAAGCTTACCTGTGCAACCGCAAGTCATTATGGGCTCTGGCTTGGTTGACCTTAGTTGTGACTCTGGCTGGGGCGGTACTAGCAGATGTAGAACTACGGTAGGATGGGTTGAGTACGGACGGTGGTCAAAGGAACTCTTTGGAAGACCATGTTTGGTCATCTTGTTCTCAAACACTCTGAAGTGCGAGAACGTAAAGAGAGGGATCGAATCTTGCGGGTAAAGTGTACAAACCTCTGCAGAGGGTTTAAACCTAATCGATTAGCCGTGTCCCGATTCACGGACAATTTGAGCCTCTGGACTTGGATCTATCTCGGAACTCTCAACACGGATTGATAACTTAATTGTGGGCAACTTATGATGATTTTGGGCTATGAGACATCGGTTGGCGGAACCATGTCATGATAGAAAACTCCATAGTACAGACTTCATTTATTCCTTTGATGTAGGTAAAATAAAACCAGCTTTTACGCAAACAAAATTCAGATACAGAGCCATAAAGCCATATTGCATATAGTATAGTTTTATCATCTGTTTTCTCATATTGTGATCTTGCCGGTACATTCAATGTATCGACCTACACGGCTGCAACGTATCATGTTGCAGATATTTCTCGACAGTAAGTGTTACGATCTGAGGTTACGGTCTACACTCAACCTGCCGATGGAGTTGATGGGACTCCACACCCGTTTGATTGTTTCCCCTGATTATTATGAGGTATATATCATTTAACGTTATTTATACATGCGATTGCACTTTGATATATACATTGATGTACTGTGTGTGCCAGCATACTGATCCAGGGATGGCACAGTAACACAGAGGCTTGACCGTCTGAGGTCGGGTCGCTACAGAAATGGTATCAGAGCACATGTTGGCTGTAGAACGTGACCCTAGAAAATGACTTAGTAATATGAAGACCTCAATAGGAATGACCTTTGTTTTGTACTACTCTCGTAACACCTGATTCCTCTTACTGAACCCTCCTTATTTCAATCTATAGATGGAGAGCTACATTCTGAACAAAAGAGAACACTACGAGAAGGTTCTTGGAGGCCCCTTCCTTGTGGAGCTAGTCAGGCTGCTGAAGTTACCGATACCTGAGATCAAGGCAACTAAGAGAACGTCCAGATCGTGGGGAGTCAAGACCCAAGTTTTTGGTCGTAAGGAAGACCCCAAGACTGCAGACATCAGCTTCGGAACTATAAATGGTGATCGTGATATGGGCATCAACACTGCCGTCCATGATGCTATTGCACGTTTATGCTATCGTCATCGTGCTGCACTAAACCCACACTTCTTTGGAAGGATGGGATGGCAGAAGTCTGATGGAGCAACTATTGCCTTGACGGAAGCGCAAAAGATGAAGTTCTCTCCACTTTTAGTGTACAATCAGGATCTGGAACAATCGTCAAGAATCTTCGATGGACCTCCTGGAAGCCCTGTTCGACAATGAAGCACTACGAGAAGAGGTCAAGACTCGTAGACTGAAGGTAAACAACCTGGAGGAGGAGAACCTCGAGATCTCGAGAATCGTCGAGGCGAAGAACAGCGGGACCATGTCTCATGCCAAGGACGTTGAAATCCGAAGCTCAAGGAACAACTTCGGGACATACAGGGGCGTCACAAGAAACTCCGAATCGATGGGGAAAATCTAGCGGAAGAACCGGAGGAGATCAAGTCCACACGAAGAAGCCCGGTGGGGACAATGACCAAGTTCCTAATAAATTAGCTTAGTAGTATCCCACCATGAGAGAAATAAAGATGAGCGCTTTCTCGATTTAAGTATCGACCATGCCAATTCATGTGGGTGGCGATCTTGTAGAATTGATTGAATAAATGAATGCTTGGTTGCTATTATTTTGTGTGTTTATTGAATGGTTGGATAAATGCGATATTCGTGAGGCTCGTATTTATTTCAACCATGAGAGACGTAAGTTCTGGAAGAATGGTAGAAGGCCTTCATATGGGAACAACATCGAGAATTGGAAACTCCGAGCATTGAAGACACGAAGAAATGAGGACTTAGAAACGAAACCATAGTAGAACGGCCCATTACAAGCGATAATTTTGTTGATGAGTGGGTAATTGCTTTCTCTTTCTATCTCCACCAAACCCGGAATCTTGAACCCATGGACAACTGAACACCAAACTTTTACGGAGACAATTGCAATTTCCCCATGGAGATACATTCCTTGTTACGAGCACCCTCCTATCCTACACATGCAGATGACAACCCTTTATGAGTCTTTCCTTAAGGGCCTGAAACGATCATGACCACGACAAGTGATCATGATTACCCAAGATCTTGAAGGACATGATGAAGCATATTCACCTTGAAGGAGATGTAGTCTACAAAGGCTACCCTTCATGCAAAAGGAGTGGAACTTTGGTATGTGGAGGTACACCTCCACCGTTTGAAAGGAATTTGCCCAAAGAGGATGGGGCAATACTTTTCATCTCACGTGTGCCACAAGCAACTTTCTTCGACGCTGTTCGTGAAGCAGCCATGGAAGCCATCGCGGATCGAGAAATACTTGAAGCAAGACTCCGTTATACTCAGGAATACCTAAGCGAAGTGCATGCAGAGATGATGAAGGTGAAGCTCAAGACCACCATGATGAAACAGAAGATTGAAGATTTCAAGGCTCATGTCGCACAATTCCAGTGGGACTGAAGAACCCTCGAGGAGGATAAATAAATAAAGTTGGAAGTAATGTCTGACCATACCAAACCATGTGGGTGGCAGCATTTGTAACAGAGTACTTTTTGGAATTTGGATTTACGAAAATGGTTAAGGATGTAATGAAAGATTGATATGAAAATAATGAGATTTATGGATAAACTAGTGCATTTTCATTGATGTCGTTGTACTCCGTAAAGCCACAGGATCAATGAAGAAAGAAATGTGTTATTCATGACGGTCCATAGAAGGAAGCTGGACAAAATAAGTTGGAGTTGGTGTGATCGTCACCACAAGGGTATGAAGGAAGAAGTACTATTGGATTTACAGGAGATGTAACGTTGGAATATGGAATCCTAGGAAGGATGAATTAAGCTTGTACAAGAGCTGAAGTGGGCCATAACCCACAGGCCCAGGATTTTGAAAAGGAACAGATGTAACCTTGATGAAGGAAGAAATTTGGAAGAATCAGTGATCCACTCAGCATACGTTTAGTAAGAGGTTACGCAAAAACCTAAGAGTGGTGAGGTAACGATAGATGTTTTGTTTGGCTTGCAGAAACCATGGAATTACTCGAACCCCGTTCGAGAACAAGAGAAATTCTGCAATGCTTGTGAGTATGCCCAAGTGTTAGAATACGTGATTCGATATTTACGTATGTGGTAATGATTCAAATGCGGGATGGATTGGCCCCATACGAAGACTTCTATCATGAACTATCATATGTTGATGGAAAATCGAGAGAATTGAAAAACTTAGAAGAGTGTCGACGCGATAAGCCATAAAACCATAAAATGGTAGGACGATGGAACCCCATTACGAACAACCGTTGCCAAGCGTAGGTTATCGGTGAGGTTCAACCAGACCCGTTTTCTGCAGGAGAAAACCATAAATTGTAGACCACCATGAGTGTTTCGATAGTTGTTTAGAATGGACACAGACCCATCAGCTAAGAAGATCCGGTCTCGGACGAACTTCAACTTTGACGAACCGACCCAAGCTTTTGAGGAAAACTCTATGCTTCCGACGGAAGAGCTTTAATGAAGGAGCTATTGTAAGATATGTGAAGAGACATACATTGTCAGCCCTCGGAGGAAATATCTGAGTTTATTGGAACCATGACCTTGTTTTTAAGTGTGGTAGCACCCCGACCTTCGACCAAGACATTTGCTAGAAGACCCCAACCCCTAACCTTTTCTTGCTAGCCTCTTGAATCTCGAGGCGAGATTCATTTTAAGTGTGGTAGGTTTGTAACATCCCAAATTTTGGAATGTTAATATAATTAATTGAATTGTTTGTTTGTTTGCTTGAGTGAATTAAACTTGAGTGAAATTTGAACCTTTTCAAAAACTTTTGAATGAGAGGAATAAAATGACTTTCCCTTCTCCGGTAAATTCAAATTCATCCTATTAAAATCAATGAGAGAAGATGACATGACTTCTTCAACTATAAAGAATTGAATGGAGTTTTGCAATTTAATTCTTTCAAATATTTGCACTTGCTTCTCTATTTTTCTTCCCGAGAAATACCCGAAAAATAAATTCTTGCAAGCAAGAAAGAGCGGAGGAAAATGACCCTCCAAAATCAGGGGCATTTTTGAAAATATTGAGCCAAGAAAAACCAAAGTTTTTATTTAAAATTATTTGCAAAAGAAATAAAGCCTTTAGGGATTTTCTGAAAACATTTTTTTAGTTTTTATTTTGGCCGTGGAATAATGCTCAACATCTACATTTTATTTTTCTGATAATTTTAGTATATAAAAACTCTTTATTCGAATTGATTTGATTTCCTTTTATTGTTTTAGTTTCCTAATTTTAAAAATAGGAATGGAATCGTTTTATTAGGAAAAACCTGGCCCATTAAGCACTTTCCTATTCTAGCCCAACAAGAGATCATCTCCTTCCTCTGTTTCCTCTCACGTTCTGAAGCTTTCCATATCCATGGAGACAGGAATCTCCACCTTCCCGATCTCCCTCGTCTTTCCATCCCAGCGCCTCCCGAGACCGCCTATAAAACCCCTCCCTCTCCTCGTTCCATTTTTCCCATCACCACCCCTCCCTGCCCGTAGCCTTCTAGCCACCGTCCTCCTTTTCCTGCCTAGAACGCTCACCAGGAGCTCTCCTGAACCTCCCCATCGCCCAGCGCCACCTCCCAAGCGCCGACCCCTCCTCCGCCACCCCCACCTCGCCGGCGACCTCGCCCCCTCGCCGAGAGCAGCCCTCCACATCGCCGTCTCCTTCCTGCCATCTCTGCCTCACGTCAGGTAACTCCGTTTTCGTTTCAGATTTATTCCTGTAACAGATTTAGTTCCGTTCTTGTTTAGCTTATAACTTTTGATCTAGAAGTCCAATGATGCTGATTCTTTTTGCGTTAGATCACAATTTTCTTGTAGTTTCCAAAATATATAATTTGTCTATGTTTGGATTTATAAATTGAGTTAGATCAGATTTGAATTAAAGCTTGTTTTGCTTATTCGGGAGTTTAAAATAGATTTTTATTTGATTCTTTTTCTACTGATCACTAGTGATCATATTTACCAGTGGTAAAAACTTCAAAATTGTTTGAGTATTTAGCTTATTGTTTGATGTAAAACAAATTCTGTTTTAGTTCTATTGAATTATAGCTACTTCTTTTCTATAGTTGTTTTAAATTATTTTATTTTATATTTCAGAAAGTTTATGTTTGGTTTCTATTAGTTAAACAGTAGGTGTTCAACAAGTTTTATATTTATTTTTATTTTGTTATCGTGAAATCAATTCAAGTTAGCTAATAACTTGCAATGGATTTCTCTACTGTTTTAACTCCCAATTGAAAATACTTTCAAAATAGCTTTATGAAAAAATACTTTATTTTTTTTTGTCTTAACTAAATTTATATTTTATTCTCTGTTATTTTAGTGTTTTATTTTCCGTTAGACAAAACTATTTTTGTGAATGTTGTAGAAGAAGACTCCTAGTTTTATTTGAAGTTCCTTGGTTCTTATTCACTCTCTCTTTTGTTTTGATTGTTAGTGTGAGTGCTTATATGAATGATATGTTTGTTATATAGATTTCATCGAGAGTGACGAGTAGTCTATCAAGTTATTTCTTGAGAACGATAATTCTTCTTCGTCAACATCACCGAGCAAGTTCACTTTGATCATTGCTTTCATACCTATGTTTTTATTGCATTTAGTGGCATCCTTGCAACCACCCCTCGAGTAGTGTTATTGAATCCTTGTAGTTGAGTAGTATGCATGAGGTAGGAACCCATCACCCTGTTACCAAGCCGGGGCGTTATTTATTGCTACGCTATAGTAGGCGGGGTTTGGTATGAGTGCTCGGAGTGGTGTGAGAATGAAGGATTTCTTCAATGACGACAACTCCATGATGGCACCTGCAAGGACTGCATCTTCAAGGCCTCAAGACTTCAAGACTCGAGACAAGAATTCAATACACACTCTTGGGTGAAGGATGGTTGTGGGCCCCCGGAGAAACCAGTGGTTGGCGGGATGCATGGAGAAGCGCCATGACATCTTGCGGAAAGCTTCACCCAGACTCAAAGAGACGGAAGAATACTTCACGCCGGAAGCTTACATGCAACCGCAAGTCATTATGGGCTCTGGCTTGGTTGACCTTAGTTGTGACTCTGGCTGGGGCGGTACTAGCAGATGTAGAACTACGGTAGGATGGGTTGAGTACCGGACGGTGGTCAAAGGAACTCTTTGGAAGACCATGTTTGGTCATCTTGTTCTCAAACACTCAAAGTGCGAGAACGTAAAGAGAGGATCGAATCTTGCGGGTAAAGTGTACAAACCTCTGCGGAGGTTTAAACCTAATCGATTAGCCGTGTCCCGATTACGGACAATTTGAGCCTCGGACTTGGATCTATCTGGAACTCTCAACACGGATGATAACTTAATTGTGGGCAACTTATGATGATTTTGGGCTATGAGACATCGGTTGGCGGAACCATGTCATGATAGAAAACTCCATAGTACAGACTTCATTTATTCCTTTGATGTAGGTAAAATAAAACCAGCTTTTACGCAAACAAAATTCAGATCTGAGCCATAAAGCCATATTGCATATAGTATAGTTTTATCATCTGTTTTCTCATATTGTGATCTTGCCGGTACATTCAATGTACTGACCTACACGGCTGCAACGTATCATGTTGCAGATATTTCCTCGACGAGTAAGTGTTACGATACAAGGTTACGGTCTACACTCAACCTGCCGATGGCGTTGATGGGACTCCACACCTGTTTGATTGTTTCCGCTGATTATTATGAGGTATATATCATTTTACGTTATTTATACATGCGATTGCACTTTGATATATACATTGATGTCTTGTGTGTGCCGACATCTTGATCCGAGGATGGCACGAGAACACGAGGCTTGACCGTCTGAGGTCGGGTCGCTACACATACTGAATTGATTTGCTCGTTCAGAGCAGAAATATAGCGCCGATTCTTCATTAGACCAAGGATATCCATGTTCGCAGTGATGGAAGAGGTGAAACCGATACAATCGAAATTGAGCATCCAACCATTGAATCCTACCCTGCACCTCCAATGTAGGTCCGCCCTGCCAATAAATTCACATGCAAACCACTAGTATTACTATCTAATGACATTACAAAAAGAGTAGCAAGATAGTAGCAAACCATGTACCTTAGTAATGAACAGCTCCTAGTGCCACCAATTGGATATAAACGTTTGGAACAAAACATGCTCCTAATGTTGAACCATTTGGACATTTTGTGCAGTTCCACTAAAATCGAGCATCCCTGTTTGCATAGATATTGAAAGTGTGATTACTATAGAAGTGGCACTAGTTGAAGCATAGACTCACAAATATAAGCATTCCAATTTCTTAATGGGAAAAGGTAGCAAGACTGTTTCTAACCACCTGTTTGAAGGAATAAATAAGGCAACAGCGGCTGATGTCAGGAAGGCATACATAGTTTTTTATGAAAAATTGAGCCATTGCTGACATTTCCTCTTCTTTTAAGCATATTTTGTTCAGTTCAACTAAAATAAAATGCCATCACCGTCTTAACAATTCAGTGACACTGTACAAAAGGAAATGACTTAACATTACATCATGATGTCAGGTATGTAGTCGACGGGCATTAGAGACAAACATACAGACCTCCTCCGATAACATAATGAACATTAATTTTAACAAAGGTGTGACTAGCTTTACCAGGATAATTTGAGTGAACTCTACACCCTCTGTTCCTTAATATAAGACGTTTTCACAGTTCAATTTAAAGTACACAAACGTCTAGTATTTAGAAAAACAGGTAGTAGTTTTTTGAGCACATATCGGGAAAGCTTGCCAGACTTTATATATGTCCATACACTAATGCAACACCATTCGAATAGTACAAATGTAGACTAATCCAGTGGCTAGTGCAACAATACAGTAGTTATTTTATTACAGGGTACAATACAATGGTTTTACTGAACAGATTTCCATAAGCTCTAGCACTGGAAGATTTCTATAAGAATTAACAATACAAAATGTAATGGTAACAAGTTTCAGCATTGGTATAGTAGCTATGCAAGAGCATTAAACCAAATACAAAAGTCTGAAGGTAACTAGCATTATTAACTAATGATAGTATAAAAAATTGCAAACCATGTACCTTCAAGGTAAATATTATTAACTAACTCAAGGTATGTAATCTATAAGCATTAATAGTGCAAAAATCTAAAGGTAGTAACAAGATTCATCGTTGGTATACTGGCTGTGCAACATCATTAGAATGCCTTAGCTGAAAAATCTTTAATACATCCACAATCAACAGCTAACCCTGAAATAATCCACTTATATTAAATGGCACTTCTTAAATTTATCGGTGGCATTAGACTGAGTGCGGCATTAGTTAAATGTGGCATCACTTTAGCAGTAGCATTGCTTGACTTGACCGCTGGCGTTATACTAACAACAAAAAAGTGGCAATAAGAGCACGGAAGGCCCATTCGGACAGTGGGCACACCAGTACGATGTACCTCCACAGACGCATAGAGTGGTGAGGGAGGTATGGTTGCCCAGAGCAACAAATATCCATGCAGCATATGTGGATTACGTCCCATTTTTGTTCTCTTTAGCTACTTATTTTCCCCTTTTCAACCTAGATGTGGGTTTGATGCCTAGTCTCTTGGACAGTACAGTCTCCCTTCCTTTCCTTATTCAACCCAGACATGGATTAGTCTGCATGAAGTAGGGTTTCCATTAATAGTGCAAGTTAAGGTTTTTGTCTGCATGACCAGCAGAGCAGAGGATAGCAAATTGGGAAGATGGTGGAGTGGAAAAAGATCCACATGCAGCGACGTGATAGATGGGGCAATAGAACAAGGGTATGGTTCGAAAAGAGGTAGCATACCTGAGGGTCGGCGTTAAGTGGCTTCGCTCGTGGTTGTCGTCCTCCACACACACTACGGCAGCGAGCTTGGGGAAGGAGGCCATCCCGTGCGGGCGCTAGGTCTGAGAGGACGGCCTTGTCGTCAGTGCGTGACCTAGCTCGTCGACGATGAGTGCATCAATGTTGCACGTCCTTTTCTTCCCCGGTGGATCTGTGACCACCGGTGAGGACGGAGAGAGAGGCCGTCTTTTTTAGATCTGGATAGAGGGTGATAGTGTGAGAAGCAAGTGGGTAGCCCTTAGCAAGAAAGCGCTGAATCCCCATCCTATATATATTTTTTATACTACTAGTACTAGAGGTGGAGTAGTGGTAGAGTAGTTTATATTTTCTCTGCATACAGTACCAGTTAGTCGTGCTTCAAAACTGAACGGTACACCATTAAAAAAATAAAAGGTCGATAACTAATGCGGCACCTCGGGCCAACGCGGCCAGATCGCATTTTGCACGAGAAATACACACCATGTTTCGTTGACATGTGGTCCTGTTCCCACATGTCAGTGAGACAACGTGAGTCTTTTTGTACAATTTCCAAACGGATGTCTATGTAGGCCGGGGCGCCTCTTCGTGTACCGTGGCAACCGTCCACCGACTCTTCGCCTTCCCCTCTTGATTTGGAACTGCTGTCGCACGCTCTTCCTCCCTCCTCCATTTGCCTTCACCCTTCCTTCTGCCATTGTTCGATCGTCTTCTCCATGGAGGGAACCGGTCGGAAATGACCCCGTTATTCTTGCCCCGATCTGAAAGATGACGTGGTGGAGGAACTCATTGATCAGAGCGATGTCATCACCTCGACTAGCATGGCAGGTTTGTTCAAGACCATTCTCGACTCAACTAATAACATCATTAAAAGGAACCCAATGGTCCAGGAGTGGTTTGATCTCCCCTATCTTCTTCACCGTGAACCTGGTCACTGGTGTGCGGACAATGCAGGTCTCGCCTTGTGCAAGTTGATGCCCCTTGATAATGATAGGTGTCATGTTAAGATGCCATCGCTTGAGGGTAAGGCTTGGGCAGGCGCAAATGGAGATTGGATTGTTTATATTGGGTCCAACTATGAGTGGGAACTTGTGAATGTGTACACTCGTCATAGGGTTCCACTTCCAAAAATCTCAGACTGCCCAGAGGTTGAGCACAGCGGTATTCTACGTACATTCAACTACGATCATGGTGACTGTCGTCTAGAGAAGATAGCAATTTGTCAAGTTCCCGACCGCTCTTGGGGTTATAGGAATGCTTGTGTTGTCGCTATCTTCGACAAGCTTGTTGCCATCCTTCATGGTTCGACTCAATGGGTATTGCTCAAAAATTAGTTTCTATACACGGATGTTCACTACTGTGATGCAATTCAATACGAGGGTCTTGTGTTTGCTACCACCACTCGTGGCACTGTTTTTGCATGGAATCCTTATGCTTTCGGTACGTTTGTCTTCCAATTATAATTGTTTCATCCACATGCATGCGGGTTAGCTAGTTTCCCTTTACTAATTAACCTTCTTGTCTTTCCAAGGTCCTGTGAACATTCCACCACCTATACTTGAAAAAATTTATAACCAAGGGGGAGATGACGATGATGATGATCACGAGCATGAGGACCCATATACTCAGTGGCGCCTGGCAACTTATTTCGACGGATCACCTCTTCTTGTCTGTATATAGGGCACCGCTGATGTGACTAAGGAAGCAGGTGTTGTCTCCCGTGGTCGCACTCTCCGGACCTATTCCAACATCCATTGCAGGGTATTCGGGATGGATACTATTGTGCTAGTGCCAACACCTTCTCCCTGGTTTGGTATTGATACTCTTGGAGGAAACTTGCTCTTCCTTGTACAAAACTATCCAACCATGGTGAAAGGCGATCCAGCTGCTGTTGACACAACGTTACTACCATTTATGAGAAGCAATTGTATCTATACCTTGGACGTTGCTATGGTTCCCTACCATGGCTATCACAATATTCGTCCTGACATAGGCTGCTTCATCCTGGATGATCAGTCCTGTGTTGGTCTCGAGATTGATAGTAGTTGTCCCTTTCCAGAGAATCACTTCTGGTTCAAAGCAAGTGTTTCTAACGCCGAGGATTGGTTGAGCTGAAGTTCATTTCATTGCTTGTTATTTGTTGTGTGATGAAAACTTTAGTATTTACTAGGATGTATCGTCGTTGTCGTTGTGGGTTCATGACCTGTTGTATGTAATAAAATGATATGCTTGTGATAAAATTAATAATTTATGAATGGCCTTCGAGTCGCTTCTCTGAGTGGGTGCTGCGACGAGGCAAAAAAATATTTTCCGAATACATAATTGTATGGGCATTGCAACAGGTTATCGGATGAGTCCAATCAACAATAGTACTACTAACACTACAAAAAATACACTTCCGTGATGATACGTGTTTGTCACAGTAGGTCACGTTTTCTGTCATGCATGTACATCCATGACAAATTTATGACAGAATCAAGATAGTCATACATGTGTTGTCGTAGAAGTGTTCCATGACATTACCAAAATTATCATCATGGAAGTTTCCACTTCCATGACGATAAATCGCGCGTCACAGAAGTTCTTTCGTCAAGGGTGACCGACACGTGGCATCCACCATAACGGAACGCCGTTAAGCTATCGGGTCCGGTTTTGGATCCGATAACCCGTTAACAGCCCCGACCAATGGGGATTTTCCACGTGTAAAATCATCATTGGCTGGAGGAAACATGTGTCGGCTCACCATTGGGACAGATGTCATCCACTCATTGGACTCAAAGCGCCTATGATACGTCGACACGTGGCACAGCCCAACAGAGGCCCATTCCTGTGAAAAGGCCGGCCCGTTTGACTTGGTCAAAAGGTGGCGGGCTGGTCCACGACAAGCCTGTTAATGGTTTGTTCGCATATAGCCCATTTACAGCCCGCTAACCCAGGGCCCATTTACGGCCTATCTGAATTAGGCCCAGTAGCGTCATCTGGGCCGTCCAATATAATTCCAGCCTGTTTTAACTTCTGGCCCATGTATGGCCCATGACGTATTTCAGCCCATATGAGGCCCTTATTACACTCGGCCCATTAACGTCCCGTGGTAAAACTGGCCCATAATGAACAGTGTATCACTTTATACCCATTAACGGCACGTGGTGAAACTGGCCCGTAATGAACAGTGTATCACTTTATACCCATTAACGACCCATTATTCCGTTGGGCCGTTTCCAGCCCATGTTATCATTCGGCCTTCTCGGGGCGCATTTATTCTTGGGCTCGTTTCCACATTCGTTTACTTATGGCCCGTTACTGTCATTTTCTGCTTGTCGGCCAAATTCAGCCCGTGGTTACAGTCAGCCCGTTTGTGGCCCGTTAATACGTTGGGCCGTTTACATAGTGTCATCAAAATACGGTTGATTAACGACGTCCCGTTATGGTCAGCCCATGAACGGGCAATTTCAACTCTAGCCCATTTGCAGCCATAATGTGGTCTGTTATTGGCCCATGTTTGGCCAACCGATCATAAGCCCGTAGAAGGCCCATTGATGATACGGCCCATAGAAGGCCCATTGTGTCTACGACCCGTATAAGGCCCATTATTTCTATGCCACGTAGAAGGCCCATTGTTTCTACGGCCCTTAGAAGGCCCATTGTTCCTACAGCCCATAGGAGGCCCATGTTAACTACAGCCGGTGGGCATTAAAGTTCGCCACCAATGCAAATATAGGGAACACCCTACACTATACAAAAATGGCATGTCGTTTTCTTCAGCCGGTGGCTGCACGTTAAGAAAAATTTTTGTATCGCACTAAAACAAATTATAACTATAAAACAAAAGGAAGGTTGGCATAAAAGTTAACAGTCTAGCAGATAAACCACCAGAAGTTCAGAAGCCCAGTTCATTTGACCTGACTGTTACGTTTTCATGCTGTATTGTCCGATGGAGCACCATAACCTTCACCTTCAGTTCTCCTAGGCTCCTGAACAACATAGCAAATGTCTGATAGTCTGGTTTCAAAACCATGCATATCTTGACAACATCGAACAATGTCTCTCCTTGTTTCACAAAGGGTCTCTGTTAGGGAATAGACTTGTGTCTGGAGCGCAGATACTACATTATTTTGACCTTGCATATCTTGATCATGAGGCAGTTTGGACGAGATTGCCTTAACAACCAAGCTAGTATTACGCAAGAACATGCTTTTGGCACTGTTTGTGGACAGGTACTGACCAACTGCAGCAAGAGCTGACATTGCGATTATAGTTGCCTCGCCACCTTCAGAAGGTGGCGGTTCCACCATTTTTTCCATAGCTCACTGAAAAGTTATGGTTTTACATTAGTAGTACCAGAACAGAAGATATTAAGGAGGCAGCAAAACCAAACAAAATAGCTTTGGTCTATATACAGAACTTATTCTGGTGAACCCATGTAAAATAATAGTTGTATTTTCTTGTAAAGTACATAATAAAACCAGGTTCCAAACATATGACCATGTACCACCGCTAATGTATTGTCTATTTCTTCACATTGTATTGAGGGCTAAGGATAAAGAGACGAAGTTTATAATACGGTAAGCATAGTATGACATCATTCATATCACAAAACAACTGAGAACAGACAAACAGGCAATTGTAACATTGTGTGGGCAAGTCCAGCACGGAACTAGATTACAGGTCAAGATCAAAGGAACATCACTCCTCTCTTTTAAACCTTGTAAGGTGCAATGATACACTAAGACAATTGTGTATAAAATTGAAAAGAGTAATAGACATTGGTTGCAAACCATGCAGTTCAAGGCACAAATCAGAGTAAGTAGTAGTTAAAAGGCATGAGGATTAAGGACTTACAACAGCGGCTTTGACTGGTGTAGTCATGCCCTTCTTCTTGTTGGTGTGACAGTCCTTGAAGATTTCCACAACGTTTGGTTCAGGTACTTTTTGGTCCTTGCGGTCTTTCCTCTGCATTTGGAACAAGTCAATATAGATATGATAGTATGGTACAGCGAAAAGAGTGAAACAGCAGCTAATTACAAGAGCCTCGCAGTGTGCAATATAGCTATGAGATCCTGTCGTCTGTTGGAATTTCACTTTTGTACGGTTGGCCTTGTTCTTTGAACAGCTCACCTACAAGAAGATAGATTTGTGTGGCACATGCGTAAATAGGACTTCAACAGGTGATCTGATGACATTTATATAATGTACCTGATACTTTGGATTGGACCAGTGTTTAACGAGGCCTCTCCAGTCTTCATCAGATACATTTTCCACTGGAGATCTTTGGGCAAGTTCACTGTTAGCCTTGCCTTCAAAGTGAGTTTTCCTCAAGTTATACCGATATTGTCGCAGAGCAGACTTGAAAACATGGGTGCAAGCTTGTCTGGTTGCATCATCTTGGCTATTTAACTTGAACCTCATCTGCTGAAAATTATGGGAGTCTCATTATCAGCAACCTAGAAAGTATTGGACAGAGCAAGACGGTATTACTAGTTTCCATACATAACCATACTTACAGATAAATGGTCAAGGAAGGTGTTGAACTGGGCTTCATTTTTGTCATTCCTGTACTGAATCCATGTTGGGAGGATACATACATGACACCTAACAGCAACCGCTGCCTCTGATACTAACTTGGCTGACTCTGTAGAATCACGTGGCCTTTTTAAACCTACCTCAAAACGGATCTCCATTCTTCCTCCTCTAGATTTAGTTAACATATCGAGCATTATCCTTGATGCTTGTTTCCTCTTGCTCCTAGGTGCTAGTCCAACAACAAACATAGGAAGTGTTAGTGTACATCAAACTGTGAGACTACATATAAAGAAGAATGCAACTGTAATTTGACTCCAGCAACTATCTTCTCGCTATTGAAGCTCACAAAGTTCATCTGATCTTGCCAACTCATCTTGTGTCAAGAGTGCTTAAGAAGTAGTGTCAGGTGGCAAGGGAGCTTGGGAACGTGCTGCTAGCTGAGTTGACCAACGAGTAAATCATGCAGCTGGTGGTACTGTGGAAGGTGGTGCGACAACTAGGGTTGTCTCTGGTTGTTTGGTGGCAGCTATTTGTTTCTGTTTGGCTTGTTCTGTAGCTCATGTAGCACGGGATACCCTGTCGGTACAATTTTCCACTGGACTTTGACCTTCGATTGCACCATCAGTACCAGCAGAATCTGCAGGATTGTTCCGCTTCCCTTTCCCTGTCGTTCTGTCTTGCTTCCTCTTTCTCTGTGACATGTTAAGTCAAGCCGACAAGAAAAACGAATAACAATTTAGTTCTTCAGAACCAATGTACTTTGATGTAAGAACATGGTGTGATAGACAGATATTGTATGTTCTAGAAACAGGACACGTGTCTTAGTCACAAGTATAATGTGTAAAGTAAGAAGATGAAATTCAAAAAAATTAGAAGCAATACAAGCTAGACATCATACATAACATGCAACCACATATAACAGTGCCAAGTTACAGGGAGCACTTGTGATGGTGCACTAGGGGAGACGTGCTCATCAGCAACACAACTACGTTGAGTGTCTATGCATGTGTTGTCTTGGAAATCATCTTAGGGGGATGGAGGAGTAGAATCTATAGAGGCCCTCCATTTGGAAGGAGCACCTTCATCCGCTGCCTTGCTAACTTCCTTCCGCTTTATTGATTTTGAATTGTCAAGTAAAACCGACAAGAAAAAGCAATAAAATTCACTCTTCAGAACTCATTTGTGCATGATACTGACAATCACTACTTTTATGTAAGGCAAACACATGATTCCAGGATGGAATAATACGAAAAACAGGACGCCATGGCATATTCACAACTGTTTGTGTAAACTAAGCAGAAACCATTTCACCAAATAAGAAGCAATGCATGCTAGACACCACGTGAAAGATGCAACCAATATGACTCTGCCAAGTTAAAAGTGTCCCATCATAAATGGCATTTCAACAAATTAGAAGCAGCGCATGCTATAAATCATATCAAAGATGCAACTAATATCACACTGCATATACTGAAGGTGTCTCGTCATATTGATTTATGCGGGATAAAAAAAACAACAGTTTTATGTGAGGACAAGCTTAATAGACAGATGTACTATGTACTAAATACTGGAAGGCATGTCACATTAACATGTATAATGTATAAGCTAAGTAGAATAGCACATGCAGTTTAACCAGATTGGAAGAATTACAATCTAGACACCATATGCAACATGCAACCACCAATCACGCTGCCAAGTTAGAGCAAGCACCTGCGATGCTAGTGTTGGAGAAATACGGTAATCAACTACAGAGCTACATTCACTATCTTCATCTAGCCTTGTTGTTTCTTGAGAATCATGTCGGGAGGCTGATGCTGCATTCTTTAAATGAGGAGTAATCCACTTGCCTGACTGCCTTATCATAAGTGATTGATGAGGGATACACAAGAACATTAGTTTGATGTAAGAACATGGTTAATACACAGATGTACTAGTATGTACCAAAAATAGAAAGGCATGTCATATTCAAAGTTATAATGTGTAAGCTAAGCAGATGCAATTTAACCAAATTGGAAGCAATACAAGCTAGACATCTGGCTGGAGTGGTGAGCATGACCATCTAGGACCTGAGAGCCTGTTGGGAGGCGGGCTGCTTCGCCACAATCGCGGCTTTTTAGTTGGCTTCCAGGTGATTCCTCTCTTTGTTGGGCTTGTCACTGGCTCGGCCAGTGCCCTGAATAGCTATTTGTCTTCTAGTGCTCACAGGATGGTGGTTCATGTAAAAAATATCTTTCCTTATCTTAATAAAGACCGACTTCGGCCTTTCGAATACAAGCTAGACACCATATGGAACATGCAACCACATATGACACCGCGAAGTTAAAGCAAGCACCTGGGATGGTGGTTCATTGCGAGCGAGGTCATCAACTCCAGAGCTACGTTTACCGTCTCCATCTGCTGACACTGCACCTATTATAAGGCTGAAACGTGTCTGGCCTATCCGCGTACGACGCTGGAGCAACTTCTCTCTTTTCTTTTTTTGCTTCTCTCATAGCATTAGAGTCTGAAATACCCTTGCATAAAAACACAATAGTGAGAGTATGGGTGAAGTGTGTGCAGAACTAGTGCACTGTAAAAGTAGCAGATACCAGGTGGCTGAAAAATAAATGACAGGAGACATATGATAGCTCTACAACATTGCATGGCAAACAAAATTAGATTCTACTCCGTATGATTTTGTAATATATGAGCACAGCAAATGCAGGCACTCCTCCAGCACACCACCACATGTGGTCATATCAAGATAACAGTTGACTGAAAATAAATAGGTCAGTCGATTTTTTAATGAACCATCCGATCTATAAGGAACGGGCAGATGGCCTTCGTCTACCTCCCGCCAGTCACTGTTGACGATCTTTCACGAACCGCCGCGACCAGCGGCCTGACCCTCCTCCGCCGCCCTCCTCCTCGACCTCACACCACCGCCGTGCTTGGCAGCGCCCCCAGGCCATCCCTTTAATCCCGGCCGACCTCCAGATCGGGCGCCAGTAGCTCTAGGCCCCACATGCCACTAAGATAAACACCGAGGCGCTGCTTCCCAAGCGTAATAGCCGTACTAGCGCCTGTTACACCGGGGAATGCTTCCATTAATTGGGAATCAACTGACCAGGAATTAAAATCTAGGGGGGCGACGGACCTCTAGCTAAGGTGAAATAGTATATGAGGAGAAACCTTGTGCATAGCGAGTTACTAGGAACATCTAGTATCAAGAAGAAGCGGTTAACTAGTGTCTTCTGTGGGATGAATACCGTGCAAGCAGACACGTAAGATTTGCATGAATAAGGGAAGAGGAGTACCATTTTCGATTGCCGGTGTGGTCGCCTCCACATGTCACGCCAATCTTCTTCTTTTTGTCGGGGAAACCGATGTTCTGGAGGGTGCAGGCTTGGACGAACCCATGGACAAATTGTTGACTGTGTTGTCATGGCCGTATGTCGGCGGAGGGGAAGCAGATCCGAGGCGGTGAAGGACGGCGTAGCAGGAACAGCTCCGGCGCGGTGGAGGGTGGCGAAGTTGGAGCGGTAGCGGTGAGGCGCAGGACGGCGTGGTTGAACTAGCTCGGGTACGGATGGCTCGGCCTCGGCTTCAAATACTAGCCGTGGAGGGTGTTGCGGTTGAGGTTGCGGTGGACGACGACGTCGGGGTATCGGCTCCGGCGTGATGGAAGAGGGCGGCGATTGATGGGTGGAATGGGGTGGCGGACGGGGAAGAGGACGCCGGGGTTTCGCGGCTGGTGGAGAGGTAGTTTTTTCACCCACAGAGTATGAATGGGGAATCGGGCGGGTGGGGGGGAGGAGAACCATGTTTGATGCAGGACGCGCTTGTTTTTGGCTTTTTTGAACAGAAGATGGGACGCGCTTGTTTGAAATTTAGGGAAAGTACAAACTTTGCCCCCCTCTTAAATTTCGGACCTACTGCGGGTTGGGGGTAGGGTGGTAATCCCAGGTGTCCCAAATAGTGGGCGGGAGCGATTTCGGCCGCGCGCATGTGTACTTAGGCGGCCATTGTGTATGAATGTTTTTCGGAGGCGGTTGCGTGGCATCTAGATGAAGCTACAAACCTACCCCAGTTTAGACCTTTGGGCGTCGGGCCGGTAGGTTTCACGGGTCGAAGTTATTAGAGAAGTAATTTCCTTGTACTACCAAACATCGGTCTCACGCGGTTTCGGGCGAGTAGAGGCTCTTTTGGCGCTTCGTTCAAAATTTTGAAACACAAGCATTCACGTTTAGAGTACTCTTGAACTTTGAGGATTGACCTAAATAGACAACGTTAAATTTGACCTTGTATGTTTGAAAACCTAATTAAATTTTCCGCTTATTTTTGAAATTTTGACACTTGAAAATCCTATAACTACGATTATTTTGGAATGGAGGAGCTAAATTAGAATCTATTTCGTACACGACTACATATGCTATTATGTACAAAATCAGAGCAAATATTTGTGCCCCCATAATTTAGGTATGATTTACAAATGCCATGATATCAAATTCAAATAATTGAATGGACTTCATGTTGAATACGATTTTTTAAAACCACCTTAAGTTGAATTCAAATGTATGCTAGTTCATAGGTAGCTATTTATAATGTTCATTGTGTAACTTTCGTATGTATAATGTGCTTTACACACAAAACATAAACTATACTCACGTTTATATTCGATTGCTAAAGCGATGCATTGTCTGGAGTTCAAACTACTAACTATGTGGATCAATTGTGTCGAATAATAACATAGACATGCTCAAATTCGATAGAATCTAGATGTCTGATGGATCAGTGACCGTTCCTTACGCGAATTGCAAATATCATGATCCCATCCTAATATTTAGATACAATTTATATCTTTAATCAATGTGTACAGCAGTCTTGTACGTGTAGTTTCACTCTCCATGGGTGATCTCTCACACATGCTCACAGACTCTCCTGAGATGTCTTTCTCGCACACATGCTCTCGATATAACCCTCCCTCCCTCTCATAACCATTTACGACTGTTTTCACTAACCTTTATCACAAGAACTCTTCCTCTTGCAAGAATACACACGCACAATCCCCATCGACCCTTTATATATACATAGACCTGCCTATGTGTCTCATGTACGCACATTATCTTTAGGCCTGTCTCTCACGCATTGTCTCACACCTCTCTTCCTAATCGACGAGTATGATTCTAGCAGAGCATTCTGTAGGATGCCCCTTAAAGTTAGGTTGGATGAATAGTAATATCAGAGATAAAGGGGTTACCTTAGTCCGAGAACCTAGGGTTACAAATCCTAGCCGTCTTTGTCAGTGGACATAGAGTCCTTCACATTTATGCTATCTTTGTCTTGTACGACTAGTCATCCATGGGTCTCCCTAAATGCGTCACGGGCCGACCAATATGGCGCAGGACGGAATCGAACAAAGGGCCCCACTTCGACCCACCGGACCTCACGCGGTGACACACCCTCTGCCCCCATGTCTCGTTATCTTCTCACACCCACACATACCAACACAGACACCACACACAAAAAAATATTCTCCTGGTGCCTCTATCCACTCCCCCCTTGCATATAGACACTCAAGGGAATCTCTCACCGTGACGTCATATTCGTCTCTCTGTCTAGACCACTCTCATTTCTCGTGCTATCTCTCCCACGCCCCCCCCCCTGTCGGCCCCTCTATCCATGACTCTCTCGAATACGTAATACACACACATACCTCTCTAGGCCCTGCCAAATGCATCAACTACACATTCACACATGTTACATCATGTACCCCATTGATCTAAAAAGCCCTCTCTTCACGTTTATTTCGCATACAACATTACTTTTGAATAAAGTGTGGCCAAAAAATAATTTTAGAATTTCTACATATAAACAACATTACAAAGTTATATGGAGGAGTATGAACGCTTGCATTGCATGGTGCCCACAATGATATTTATTCCGCACTGTGAATTTGTATATTTTTATACTATATATAAAGTTAGTCATAATAAAGAGAAACAAAGAGCATCTCTCTCTCCATCGCATACCCTCCCTCGACGCCCCTTTCACGTACGCACACAAACTATCTCCAGGTCCTCTAAAAGTAAGCCCCTAGCACATTCACGCATGTTTCATCTTTCTCTCGCGACATATACAGTGATGATCATTGCATTTGAAGAGAAAGCATGATACGTACATTGGACTTCAGAATCCACTCGTTATGGTCACCATTTACGTTTTGTGGTTATTATACAGTCACGGGCTCACCGTACAACTCTGTATTTGCTCAAGACACGACTAGTTGACCAGTTAAACGCTCCACGTGGCACCTCTAGTGTTGCATCACATTATCTCACTACCATCGGGCCCTCCTGCTGGCTTGTATCTACTCTACATCTACACTCTTATAAAATACTAGCAAGATGCCCATGCGTTGCATGGAACATCAAGATGCATTTGTATGAGTAGTTTATCTTGTGGGAGAAAAGGATGAACAAGGGAAGGCCTTATTTGCAAGTGTGGAGAGGGGTGTGGGTATCTTTTTGCAAAATTGCCATAGTTTCCTTCCTATACGTCAGATATAGATCGGACGGCCTATATTGCAGGATGGCAGGCACACGATCATCACCGGCTATGCTTTTCATAAGAGTAGGGATAAAATACACTCTTATAAAAAACAGAGTTGGTGATGATGGTGTGCCTGCCATCCTGCAATATAGGTCGTCCGATTTATATCTGACGGTTAAGAAAGAAACTATGACAATTTTGCAAAAAGATACCCACACACCTCTCCACATTTGCAAATAAGGCCTTCCCTCATTCATCCTTTTCTCTCACAAGATAAACTAGTCATACAAATGCATCTTGATGTTACGTGCAACGCACGGGCATCTTGCTAGTAAGAATGAAAACAAACGACAAGAAAATATTGGACGGTGGTTTGAAGTCATGACCGCGGGCACAGCGGACAAGGTGGCGTTGTATTGGTATGTTGAGCCGTCTGTTTTAACACACAGGAGCTGGTGTCGTGATTATACACACACGCACACATGCACACGAACTGCATGCATGCAACACTCACACGAACACATGCACCCACGCACGCGCGCAACACTCACACATACACACGCAGCCACGCATGCACGCAGCACTCACACACACACACGCACGCATGCATGCACACACCAGTACACCACACGACCAACACACACTCTCACGCTCGAGTGCTCAACCTACACGTGCATGCGCACAAATCAGGCCCTGACAGACACATACACAACCAGGTGATTCCCGCGCACAGGGTGGAGTCTTGTCGCGCCTGCGTAAAGTGTTTATCTAACATTTTCCCTATGCAAACTGACAGGTGGGACCCACAAGGAACATGGTCAATTTAACTAGTCAACATGGTGCCACGCAGACTATTTGGCCGGTCAACAGAGTTCAATCCGATCCTGAACCATGAGCAAGTGACCGTATAATCACCGCAAAACGTATATAGTGACCGTAATCAGCTTATTCTGAAGTTCGGTGAATGTATTATGCTTTTCTCTCTGTAGGCCCTCCAAAACTACATCTCTACACGTTCTCGCATGTTACATCTAACAACTATGCAATACAGCACTACTACTACACTCTAACACAATAAATCATATGTGTTTTTAGTTTTACTAGATATCATATTGTTACTTAATTATTCAGTTTGCATACATTAAAATTTCCTTTGAAATGTATGGCCAGTATCATATACCGCGCGAGAAAAATCCCGCCCTTTCCTGTTTAATCGGGTTTGTATCGATGGATCGTGCGAAACAGCAAAACTGTAGTACTATATACAGTACAAGTGACAGTTCACTGGGCCGTCGTGTCGTGTACTCCTCCGTCGTAAGAGTGGAGCGCTCGCTTTCATAAATCTTCTAGTCCCTTTCACCGACATGTGGGGTATCAAGCTACTGGGTCCACGTACCATACCAAAATACAGTGCAGAGCAACCGGGGTGAAGCACCCGGTCATGGCGCCGGCGTAGTAATGAGCAATGAGGCATCAAATCACAAAGCTGCACCTTTCCGCAGTTAAGTTGGAGGGACGAAGTAATAATGCTAAAAAAGAAGTTGGAGGGACGAAGCAACCATCATTTCTACTAATCTTGATTCTATAATTTTTTAGATCAATATAATTGAGATTTGTATAGATAGCACACAGGAGCAAAACCAAGTGGTAGGTTAAGGGCATCCACAATGTGTAGCCAAATGTGAAAATAGCGTTTTGCATCATGGGAACCATTGTGGACGGTGTTGCCAAAGCCAAAAGGATGGAACCGAAGCTCCCTGATTGATTGATTGAAGGAATAGAAAAATGCAACGTCTCTCCTCTTTCTCCCGTGCTTGGACGCATGTACAGTATAGAGGACAGAGTCTACTCCCCTGTCCCTTCTATCACAAATCACAAAAGCAGTGAGGCGTCAAATCAAAACGCACGGACGAAGCAACCATCATTTCACCCTTCGCTGACTCTGTTTCTCCATCGTCTTCTCGAGAAACCATCTCAGCGCACTAAGCTGGAAGGACGACGCTATTGTGTACGAGTAGTACTAGTACATTTACGCGTCCTTTGGTTCAACGGACTTCCTGAATGCAAATAAGGGAGTTGTCTCGGCTTTCAGGCGGCACTTGCGAATGACTTACCGTGGTCTCCCTCAATGGTGTTCTCCGTCGAACGTGCTTCACCAAACAACAACGTTCGAGATATCGTCGACGTCACCACAATGGGGAAGGAAGTCAAATATAGTTACTACCTCTATTTTTTTGTACACAAGGCCAGTATATCAAAATTACAATTTGCAAAAGGCCACTAACACTAATCGAGGAAAAATTGATGGGTTTTGCCTCGTACTAGCAACCAAGGACATTAATATCCCCTACATGCATGCGGAAGTGAGAAGGTTGGTTTGCATGGCGCTGCATTAATCAAGCGATGAGGAGTGAGATGGTTAGCTCTTTGGGCTTTGGAGAAAAAATATGCATTAATTGACACATGAAACGAGGATTTGTATCGATTAATCCCACGAAGGAAAACCCCGCCTTTCTTTTTTAACACTAGTACTCCTAGTACGTAGTACTACGTACTTATCCTGTTTGGGTCTAGGCCTTGCATTGCCATACTTCGCCACACATTTTTGCCAAGCTTGCCTAAAGTTTTCAAAATGAAAAGGAGGTACACTTGCGCACGGCTTTCGCGGTCGCACCGCACCCTCACATGGTCGCTCCTGCACGCTGCGGTCGCACCGCACCCTCACATGCACAGTCGCTCCTGCATGCCGCAAACCCAACCAAGGGAACGCACCCTCACTGACACGTGTTGTCGCATGTGAACAAACCAAACTCAGCCATCCTACCGCTGACACATAATTTTCTTTCATAGAGTATGTTTATCCAACCGCATGTTGGGGAGTATCTGTATGGCCCGTGCGGTGGTCTGTTGGGGAAGAAGAAGAGGTGACGAAGAAGGGTTAGGAGACGTAGGATATTCATCCAACCGCCTGAAATGGTAGACTGACCCAAGTCAGGCGACTAGCATAACAATATATGATTTTACACAGCAAAAGATCCATAAAAACAACAACATAAAGAAAAATTGTCACTGCTCGCGGAACGAGACGGCCTCGTCGTCTTTGGCTACCGGCGCAAACCAGCCGTAGCTGCCGACGTGTGTCTCCGCACCGTGGTTGTCCTCGGGCTCCAGCTACTCATTCACGCGGAGCGTGCGGGCGCCCGGTTCAAGTCGAGGACGTCCGGTTCCGCCTGCATGAGGGCCTCGATGGCAGCATCATCCACACGCTCTGCGTCGAGTCGAGCCTCCGCCGCCTGGTTCAAGTCCAGGACGTCCGATTCCGCCTGCAGGAGGGCCTCGATGAGAGCGGCATCCGCACGCTCCGCGTCGAGTTGAGCCTCTGCTGCCCGGTTCAAGTCCAGGATGTCCGGTTCCGCCTGCAGGAGGGCCTCGATGGCAGCGGCATACGCGCGGTCCGCCTCAAGTTGAGCCTCCACCGCCCGGTTCACATCCACGACATCCGGTTCCGCCTGCAAGAGGGCCTCGATGGCAGTGGCATGAGCGTGCTCCACGTCGAGTTAAGCCTCTGCCTCCTGGTCCTCCTTTAGTATCGCTAGGTTGAACAGCTGGTCCGCCTCAACCATGGGGGACTCAGACGCCGGCACAAAGTCGACGTCCATCATATCATACCCATCGGGGGCCTTCTGCGCCACGACCTCCGCCACGAACATTGGATCGTCTTCCTCCTCCTCGTAGCTTGGCTCCAGAGAACTCGGGGATTGGCCCGCCGCAAAGCGAGCTTGGGAACAGAGGTCTCTGGCGCCGACCACCGCCGCGATTTCATGCGGCGCTCGCCGTCGAAGATCTTGTAGTACGTGATCTTGCGGCGCACCATGGCTTTCCGGTGAACTAGGGGACGCTTGATGCGGGCTAGGGGATCGAAAGGTGGGGGAAGGGGCTGGAGATTAGGTGTGGGTTTAGGTCAGTGGCTGGCGTAGGCCGAGCAGCGAAGGTTCTGGTGTGAATAGTGGTTCCGATGACGACTGGTCAATCGGTTTTGACTGTACATCGCTCTTGTCGTGTTCGCGTTGTAGCCCGGCACGCTGGACCCTCCACGTCGCTCACCGAATGGAACGTGCTTCGTCTTGCGTTTTCGCTCGCTTGTGGGACCGCAGTTGAGAGCAAATCGATGTCCCTCCCCTCCCCCGCCCGCGTCATTTTATGCGGAGTAAATAAAAACAGAGGGAGTATACTACGGATGAGGATCCCCTGACGTGGCCGAACCCATTGAGTAACTGACATGCGGGGCCTAGCAAGCATGGGGTCCGCCAGTAAGTAACCGAAAGGGAGGGTAAGGCAGGGATACGTATGTGAAAGGAGCTCCTTTTCAATGATATAATTTTGTCAATAGTCAAATGTGGTTCCAATGTAAACTAGAAAGGATAGGAGGGAGTATATTGTACGTTAAAAAACGAAACGAACATTGAATACCCTTTATATATGATTTGCGGATGCTATGATCACCGGTTCAAAATTTTGAATCTGCCTTAGGTATCACACATGCCCCCACTCGTTCTCTCTCGATTTCATCTAGGGGTCCACAGATCGACTGAAAGAGGACTAGGGTGGGTACAATATGTTTGTTTCGCTTATGAACGTACAATATACTCCCTCTGATCCCCACAGACCCCCCCCTCCTGCGGGTCATTTCTATCATAGAAACAGACCAAACCTTTATCTCCTTGCATGACACGCAATTGATCTCTGAACATCAATCGATCTCGTCAACATGTGTCGGGACATGAACCGAATGGGATGTGAAAACTAAGACGCGAAGCGACACGTAGTGGAGGCAAAGTGAAACTTCAAACAAACCGTTTGTTTTTATGCATGTCGGACAAATTACAAATAAACATTGGGTCTAGGCCCACATGCGAATGATACTCGACGGAATGTTCAAATGAGGCATCCGGGAGGATGGAATCGACCGGACGGCGACATGATCGATGGAGAAGAGGGTGGGAGAGGAATGAGAAATAAGCAAACGCCACATGATTATACTTGAATGGCTCAAATAAACAATAAGTTGTCTCGCTTGGCCTAGATAGTGAAAGGCCTAATGCGCAACGTGGAGCACTGACGCTCGAATATGGCCGGGAAAATAGGGAAACCGGCATGTGGGGCACACCTGTCGGGACAAAGTAGCACAAACTAGTCCAATGGAGGAGCTGGCCCACGACCTCCTTGCCACCGGCAACCGTTCATGTGGGTCATGGGGTCCAACAACGTGGCGCAGCTCCAGCACCGCCTCTGGACACGGCGACCGAGGTGAGCGACACGCTCATCGTCGCTAGACACTGTCGGTTTCAGTCTGCCGAGGGTGGCGTTAGTGCTGTGGCACGACCAACAGTATGTTTGCTTTGTGCCCAAGGTTGCCCCATCAAAGCATTGGGTAGCCAAAATTTTGGTTGCCCATGATTTGGCCGACATCGGCAAGAAAAATGAACTAGAGTTGCCTAGAGTTCATTGGCATGCCAAAACAATGGCAACCATCCAAACAAAGACCAATATTTGGGTCATGACCAATATTTTGGTAAGGTGCACTTTGGCCACAATCCAAACACACCCCAACATCCAGCTCGTAGAGGATGCACGGGGCGCCGGGACGTGTCCGCGGAGTGGTGTAGCGCGGCCAACTGCATCCTCGGGACCTGAGACCATGCTGGGTCGTCTTGCTTCTTCAATGACATGCGTAGACCGCATGTGAGCAAAGGGCATCTCCAACGTTGCCATGACCGCAGATGACTACCCTGGCACACCAAAAACCATCGTCCCTCGCGCCGTCGCGCGGTGCGTTCCCAGCCGGCGCCAGCTGCCCGCATTCATGCCGTCCGTCCGTATACCGTCGCTAAGAGGCTCGGTGCCTGAGGAACCAACTTCGACGACTTAATGACGCACCAGGATGCTTGGCCTCACCGGAATGCGCTACTTAAAGTGGCAACGCATAGCTAACCTCCACACCATAGCGCATCGTCCTCCTACCTGGCACCACATCCGCCATGACCGCAAGCGTGAACGCTCTGCGGGAGAGCTTGTCTTCGGGGATGGAGCTCGAGGTCGCCGCCCTCGCTCAAGTCGCCGCACAAGCGGTGGCTATGCTGGCGGCCGACGACGGGAGCACCGTCAGCCACGCGTCCTACTTTCCGCCGTCCAACGTCCGGCACCGCCGAGGTCGGGGACTCCTCCGAGGATGAGTAGGGCATGGGAGGCGGTAGGGCATGGTGTGCCAACTGGCCGGTCTGTCTCCCGTGTCCTACTTTTCCTCGACGGAGACCGCTCCTTCACTTCACGGGTCTTGAACCCCGCCCCCGTACATGGAGATCGCAGATGGAGGAGGTCGGTCGCCACCGTAGAATAGGTTTAGTGTCGGGTTTGTTTTATTTTTCTGTCCTATAAAAGTTCAAAATGTAATGAAAATCTGCCGTGTTTGCATTAATCTTGGATGGTGTATATGAACTTTCACAATAATATAGTATATTGTAGGAGTACTAGCAAGAGGCCCATGCGTTGCACGGAAGATCGAGATCTTGTGGGAGAAAAGGATGAACGAGGGAAGGCCTTATCTGCAAATGCACATTCATGCATTTCACATTTTTCTACATCTACGGGAACCTACGAAAGGGTTAACGTAAATTGCCTCTTTCTCTCCTCCCCTAATTTTCATGGTGGTGGGCCTCTCCCTCCCCCCAATCTATAATCAGCAGCTCACACGTTTCACATTATGTTAATTACGTAACTGGGACTACGTAGGTGTAGCATTACTCGTCCAACCCAACTAAGCCGATCTCCCAGCATATCGCGCGGGAAAAGACCCGGCCACGCCGTTTTAGTCGGGATTACCGGATTACTAGTAGTATCGATGGATCGCGCGAAGCAACAAGTTTTTTTGTTTTTGAGGGGGCGAAGCACCTAGTTTAAAAGGAAAAAAGGCGGTACACTCACAGCACCCATGTCGCGGTTGCATTGCACCCCACACACGTTCGGTCCTGCACACGGCTCACGCAAACGGAACGCGCTTCGGCTTGCCTCTTCACTGACATGTAGGACTGCACTTGGAGAAACTGACCATGCGCCAAACTCCCCCCGCCCACCGCGCGAAAATCCTCGCCCCCCCACCCCACCCAAAAATTCCACCCAAATCCTAGATACAACCGCCCTTCGGCCAACTAGCCATTAATATTCCCCAAACCCCCCTCCCCCCCGTCCCCTCCACTCCATTCGCTCCGCCAAAGCCTCCCTCCCCGCCACGCTGATACGTCGGCGCCGCGGTTCATTGAGGGGACACACGGTGATCCTCTCGCTCACACCGTACACTCTCGTAGACTGTCGTCCTCTAGCTGCGCCGCCACCGCTGGCGACGTTCTTGTGGAGGCGCACGGCGGTTAGCGCAGCCACCGCTGGCGACATTCGTGTGGAGACACACGGCGGTCAGCTTCTCCCATAGTACGCGCATTCTAGACTGAGGCCCCGTGCATGTCGGTGTAGCGCTGAATGTTAGCTGATAGACGCTGTTAATCTCATTGTTTGCCGAAGTAGTTTACAGTCAATATGCTCTGCTTAAGAAGCTTCCTTGCCCTGTTCTGCACTCAATCTGCTTAGCTGAGATGGCATGCCAAGGCCGATTAGTTGTTAAAATATCCTGCCATATATTTATTGTGACATAGATTGCGATGGTCTAGTAGCCAATCTGTTAGGTGAAATAGCTCTACACCATTTTATACTCGATCTTTGTTGCTGCGATGGCCTTCGATAGTTTGATGGCTGTGTGCTCGGCCTCATTGACTGCTGAAACAGCCTACCATAATTTAGCACTCAAATTTGTTTGCTGAATTAGCTTTACATATATTTCGTTACTTAGATCTACTCGTCCAAATATCTTGCCATAGCTTTAGACATCGACCTAGGTATTTTCTTCTGGACTTCATAAAAAAGCATATATGTTTTTCCTGTAATATCTAGTAGAAGAACTAATTTGTATGTCTAACAGATGGACAGGACTTCGATAACTTCTGCTCGAAGATTCTCGACTGCATATATCGAGGGGGTTGAAAACTTCATGAACTTTATCAGAGCTGACTGAGTACGGTGGTCCGAAATCAGATGTGCTCTGCCCGTGTAGCAGTTGTATGAATTCAGTTACAAGACCCCAGTCAACTGGGCAAAATCATCTACACTTGTATGGGATGTCGATCACATATACTAGGTGGGTTCATCATGGTGAAGCTGTGAACGTCAATGTTATTGACTACGTGGAAGCAGCAGATCACCATCTTGATCTGCCTGATGCTCAGGTGGAAGAGGAGGAGGAGGTGGTGGCGGAGCCAGTGAGATTGACCAACATTGAAACAATGCTACAAAATGCTAGTGCATTCTGTGAAATTTCACCTGCAGAAGAAAAATGGTCGGCCCGCATGTTGGAACAATGCAACATGGCTGTCACCCCAGGAAATAAGCTGTCAGTATTCTCAGCTATGGTCACCTTTCTTTAGGTGAAGACATCTAAGCGGATGACCAACAAATCATTCGATGCGATGTTGGCTGCTTTCCACAAAGCTTTCCCAGATGCGTCTGAGTTGCCACACACACCTACAGCAAAATGAAGAATTTCCTTCATGCAGTTGGAATTGGATATGATATGATCCATGTTTGTAAGAATAATTGTGTTCTGTTCCGGAAGGATTATGCCAACTTAAGTGAATGCCCGAAATGCAAATCATCAAGATGGAAAGATGGCGATGCTGTGAAGAGGATTCCTCATAATGTTCTGAGACATTTTCCAATTACACCAAGATTGCAGAGGTTTTTTCATGATGATAAACAAGAGAGGATCTACTGTGGCATTCTAGCAACCAGGAGTATAGAGATCAGAATGTAATGAGCCATCCATCACATGGTGGTGAGTGGAAAAGCTTCAATCAGAAGCACGAAAAGTTTGCTGCTGACCAGAGAAACATTAGACTTGGCTTAGCTTCAGATGGATTTAACCCATTTGGCCACCCGAGTGCCACATATAGCATGTGGCTAGTGCTTGTTATCCCTTACAACATGCCTCCAAATGTCTACACCAAAGAATCAAACTACATGATGGCCTTGCTCATCTCAGGTCCAAAAAGTCTTGGAAAGGATTTTGATTTGTTCATGGAGCCTCTTGTGGAGGAACTTCAACAGCTATGGAGGGGTGTTCTCACTCGAGACCTTTATAGCAGCCCACCAGCTGATTTGTTTCTGCGTGCTGTTATAATTTGGTGCATCCATGATTATCCAGCTTTGGGCACTATGTCAGGGCGAACGACACATGGTTACAATGCATGTGTTTGCTGTGACAGGAATCTGCTATCATACGCAATACTTAGCAAGATCTATTACATTGGACAATGTCGTTTCCTTGCCAAGGATAAGCCACATCCTAGAAAATACCGAAGACATGTGTTCAATGCAAAGCACGAAAACCGTGATGCGTCAAAGAGGCTCACCGCCGATGAGTTGCAAGTGGAATTAGAGAAGGTCGGGCATATTACACCAGGAAACCATCCTAATAATGGTAGCGGGAAAAGGAAGCGTGGCGGTCCAGAAGAGAGATTATTGTTTACCCGCAGGTCCACTTTTTGGGACTGGGAGTATTGGAAAGATTTGGATCTGCGGCATAATCTTGGTGTGATGCACATCGAGAAAAATATATGTGACAGCATTATCGGCACACTTCTTAATATTGAAGGCAAGACGAAAGATACCTTAAAATATAGGATTGATTTGACACACCTTGGTATCAGACAGGATTTGCAGGGTGCAAGATGAAGGTAAACCACGGAATATGGCACCAGCTGTGTACGTCTTGGACAAGGTAAAAAGAAAAGAATTCTGCAAGGTCCTTTCACATGTGAGATTCCCACATGGATTTGCTTCCAACCCTGAAAGGAGAGTCAGTGCAGATGGAAACAAGGTACAAGGGTTGACAACTCATGACTGCCATGTCCTACTTCAAAGGGTTTTACATGTTATCCTTAGAGGATTGGGCCGCCCTGACTTATACAGAGCAGTTGCAGAGTTGGGACAATTCTTCATGGAACTCTGCAGTAGAAATATCAGGATAGATGCTTTGGAGTGTCTTAGAGACAAGATACCAACTATCCTATGCGACCTTGAGAAGATATATCCTCCAGCCTTCTTTGATGTAATGGTGCATTTGGCTGTTCATCAACCTGATGAGGCACTACTTAGAGGTCCCGTACAGTATGGCTGGATGTACCCTATTGAAAGGCGGCTAGGCACTTTGAAGGGCTATGTTAGGAACAGAGCTAGACCCGAGGGTTCCATTGCAGAGGCCTACATTGCTACAGAAGCGTTGGCATTCTGCTCAAAATACATTGAAACAGCTGATCAGCTTAGCAAAGACGTGGATGAAAACAATCCCGAGCTCAATGTTTTCGATTATTCTGTTCGAGTTACAGGGAAGAGTCGACAAGAGGACAAAGCTAAAGATTTGGACAAAATGGTTTGGTATGTGTTGAATAACTGTCCTGAGATACTACCTTATATCAAGTAAGTGCTAAGTACTGCAGCTTATACATCGTAATCTACTAAACTTGCAGCACATTCTTATATATTTAGATGTTTGACACGATCACTATGTTGTGCAGCATCTACAAAAAGGAGTTACTGCCGCAAAATCCAAGAAACATTGACAAACTGGTTATGGCAGGATTTGCGAAATGGTTCAAGAGCCATGTAAGCTTTTGAATTGCACTGTTAGTTTTTTTAATATATTGAGTACATAAGATGATCAGCTTGTCTATTTTCTAACCATAGGTTAAGAAGATGCGGGAGGATGGGCAGGCAGTTGATGATGCCCTTTACTCACTAGCAATGGGTGCTGATACTCGGGTAAGACATTATGAATCTTGCGTTGTTGGAGATGTGCGCTACAATACCCTTGCACGAGACGAAGGCAGGAAGACACAAAACAGTGCCATCATGAGCACGGATACGTATGACAAAGAGATCACTGAAATGTATGCTAACATAACAGACATTGTTCGATTGCGATATATCTCCGCTTCGGGATCATCGGTGTGTGGTTACATTGTCTTTGTCGTTGGTATAACCTGTTTTCCAGGATCACAAAACCCAGAGCTGATGATTATTTCAAATCCATCAATGTCAAGGCGGCGTACTAGACCAATGAGCCTTTTATTTTGGCAAATCAAGCAACACAGATATTTTTCTTGGAAGACACATTTGCATGTAGCGATGACCGGAGAGTAGTGCAAAGGTTTGAGCAGAGGAATTCGTTTAATGAAGTTGCACAACAAGAAGATGCTTACACTGCCCCTGACGTACAAGATAACACAGATTTTCCTAATATCTTTGAGAACCATCACGTCAATGACACCGGCGAAAAGATTGACTCTCATGCTGTGGACATACAAGAGTTGATCAAGAAGAAGCCAATGTTCGAGGACGTTGATGACGGAGAAGAAGATGACACCGTGGGGAATTACAATTCATACTGATACACATGGCAAAGATGTTGACACTGCTGCTGCGGATGATGATTACATTGCTTTTGTCGTATTTGCCTGTTAGAAGACGTTTTTTTATCTACTATGTGAAATTGTGTTTTCTATGACAACTAAAACCTGATGAACATGTTGTTTAGTATTTTCCTATGAGAACATCACTTGTTATGTATGCTGATTTGTGTTTGGTGATTGTATGACGACTAAAACATAATGACATTGGTGTTTAGTTGTACTCATATTTGGCTGTGAAACTTGAATTTGATGACATAGTTTGTTGTTTGACTACAATTTGCTCGACGTCTTCGAATGAGAACAAAGGTGAGCCGACAGGTCCTCTGCTAATTTATTTATTTATTACCAAAAGGGGCCTCTACTATTTATTTATTTATGAGCAAAAGAGGATACCCCCTGATTTCCGTTAATAGAAATCATTAGATGTTCACAACACTACGCCCAGCCTGCTACACAGGTTTCATTCATTACTAGTTTCAGCAAGTGCTCATGTCATAGCCACTAAATACATCACGAGTGCTACATACACTTCAAATAAAGAGACAATCATCGTACAGAGCACATCGATTTTGACCATTATCTTCACAAGCTCTTTCATCTCCTTATTGCTATCAATGCCGTTCAACACCTGTTTCTTGGCGATGATTAGAGGAACTGCATCTTTAACCTTCTGCTCTGCATCTTCCTCTTATGTCGTTCCTTCAGTTACTTGTCCAACACCCCAACCTGCTGGTATTGGGAGTCCTGGGCTAACCAAATAATCAGTGTAGTTGCACTCCCCCACATCAGCAACTTCCCAGAAATACAAATCACAAGAATCTTCCCTTTTTTGCACGAATCAAATTGGAAGATCATCAACCAAACTATTAAAAAAATCAGCAACTGAATGCAGCAGAACAACACTTAAACATATTATTACCCCATGATTCGGGCATTTTAGAAGACTCGGCCAGGGTTGAGGATTGTGGTTGAGACGCGACGGATGACTCTGCGTGATTTGCAGCAGTGGCACCACACCAACGGCAGCGGGTTGCAATGAGCAACCGGCTGCGGTCTTGCGTCTTGGCGGGGTGTGATGAGACCCATAGGCGATGGTACGGGTGGCGACTTGGCGCATATTTGGTTGTTGCCTGCTGAAGAGCAAGTGGACCAGCAGCCAGCAGACATGGTTGCTGTAGCCAGAGCTTCTGATGCTAGGCAGAGTAAGTAGAGAAGAGGAGAAGCGAACGTTGGATATGTCAGTTTCATTACTTGTAGAGTAACATAGCACCACATATAGTCATAGTCCAGGTTTGGATTCGAACCAGCTACAGGAGCACGTCTATCTTTTTTCTAAAACTCAGCAACGTCTCTTTCTTGGTACACTAGCTTGTTCATCGCCTTCCCAAGTCTTTGATTCCTCCACGACATCTGGGACCCACCGGAAGGGCCTCTCAGATTTCAGCGAAAAATGTGCCCCGGCGACAGGTCGGACCCACCAGCTATCTTCGCACGCAAGGAAGTGCCTCCTTATTACGCACAAAAATGAATACTCCCCACCACTGGAACCCAGCATCGTGGGAGGCTGACTTGTGGGCCTACCAAGTTGCGGGGACGGAGGGCTTTTCAACTTAGTCAATATGAACGATTCTAGCTCCAGTTACTGTACGATGTTCATCCAACGGCAGTAGTGCTTCTTCAACTTCTGGTCTTCTTTCTCCAGCCGCCCAAACCAGCGCCGGTCGGGCCGCGTGCTCCTGCCTCCCGTGGCCGGCTGTGATGCCGTGGAGGCGTCACCACCCCCTACTACTCCCACCGCTGGCCAGGGCATCCCTCTACTCACCCACACCCCCTGTTATTCTGCGGCGACGACAGCCTCACACCGCAGCCGAACCAGTGAACCCTCGTACTCCTCTCCGCGTGGGCATCCACTGCCGCATCTTCCCCAGCTCCACGTCGTCCCCTTCCAAGGCCTCGCCGTCGTCCACCGCCTTGGTGCTCTCGGCGCGGCGTGGTCAATGTGGTCAATGACCGACTTCCATCGGAGGAGTACTGTACGTGGAGAGGCTGACAGCTGGGTCCACGGCCGTAGTTGGGTCCATGGCCACAGCCCAGTTTTTTTGTGATTTGCCAAGCAAGTCGCTTTGTCAGGCCTGTTGGGCTGCAAATCTTTCAAGACGAGGAGAGATTCATTCGGCTAGCCGAGAAAATGGCCTATCAGTAATGAGAAATGGGTTGTACATTTTTAAAACACATCAAACAGGTAATTAGTTTCAAATTTCTTTTTTTCATTTCGAGATTTTAAATTGCATTGATTTTTATGCGTGGACAATTTGTTGGATTTTAAATTGATATACATTTATTTTTTAAATCAGTTTGAATGTGACTCGAAATTTCAGGATTAAAAACAGTTCGGACCGCACTGAAATATGCAAAATTTCATATAATTTTTTAACTGTGGCCACAATATGGGCTGTAATGCTAACACAGAGAATATGGGCTCCAAAAAACCCTTAAGAATTAGCAAATGGGCTATAAATTATTAGAAATAATGGTAGATGGGTTGTATGATGTTTTCCACAGATTTGAGGCTTTCCTAACAAAAGGTTGACGCACAAGCAGTGACTGTTGGATGTACATCCAATGGCCGTCGTGCTTCTTCAATCTCTGCTCTTCCTGCTCCAGCCGCTCAAACAAGCGCCGGCGGGACAGCCTGCTCTCTCCTCCCCGCGGCCGGCTGTGCTGCCGCACGGGCCTCACCGCCCCACCGTACTCCCATCGCTGGCTGATACGTCCATTTAGCATCATGCATTTATATCGATATTTATTGCATTATGGGATGTTATTACACGTTATGTCACAATACGTATGCCTATTCTCTCTTATATTACAAGGTTTACATAAGGAGGGAGAAGGCCGGCAGCTGGAAAAGGAGCAAATATTAGAGACCTATTCTGCACAACTCCAAAAGTCCTGAAACTCCACGAAAGTTATTTTTGGAAATAATAAAAAATACTGAGCGGAAGAAATATGTCAGGGGGGCACCACCTGTCCACGAGGGTGGGGGGGCGCGCCCTACCCCCCAGGGCGCGCCCCCTTGCCTCGTGGGCCCCTTGTTGGCTCTCTGGTGGCCATCTTCTGCTATATGAAGTCTTTCGTCCAGGGAATAATCATAAGTAACCTTTCAGGATGAGACTATGCCACCACGAGGCGGAACCTTGGCGGAACCAATCTAGGGCTCCGGCAGAGCTGTTCTGCCGGGGATACTTCCCTCCGGGAGGGGGAAATCATCACCATCGTCATCACCAACGCTCCTCTCATCGGGAGAGGGCAATCTCCATCAACATCTTCACCAGCACCATCTCCTTTCAAAACCCTAGTTCATCTCTTTATCCAATTCTTGTCTCCAAGTCCGGGATTGGTACTAGTAGGTTGCTAGTAGTGTTCATTACTCCTTGTAGTTGATGCTAGTTGGTTTATTTGGTGGAAGATCATATGTTCAGATCCTTTATGCATATTAATACCCCTCTGATTATGAACATGAATATGCTTTGTGAGTAGTTACGTTTGTTCCTGAGGACTTGGGAGAAGTCTTGCTATTAGTAGTCATGTGAATTTGGTATTTGTTCAATATTTTGATGAGATGTATGTTGTCTATCCTTTAGTGGTGTTATGTGAACGTCGACTACATAACACTTCACCATTATTTGGGCCTAGAGGAAGGCATTGGGAAGTAATAAGTAGATGATGGGTTGCTAGAGTGACAGAAGCTTAAACCCTAGTTTATACGTTGCTTCGTAAGGGGCTGATTTGGATCCATATGTTTCATGCTATGGTTAGGTTTACCTTAATACTTGTGTTGTAGTTGCGGATGCTTGCAATAGAGGTTAATCATAAGTGGGATGCTTGTTCAAGTAAGAATAGCACCCAAGCACCGGTCCACCCACATATCAAATTATCAAAGTACCGAACGCGAATCATATGAACGTGATGAAAACTAGCTTGACGATAATTCCCATGTGTCCTCAGGAGCGCTTTTTCTCTATATAAGAGTTTGTCCAGGCTTGTCCTTTGCTACAAAAAGGATTGGGCAACCTTGCTGCACTTTATTTACTTTTGTTACTTGTTGCTCGTTACAAATTATCTTATCACAAAACTATCTGTTACCACTTATTTCAGTACTTGCAGAAAATACCTTGCTGAAAACCGCTTATCATTTCCTTCTGCTCCTCGTTGGGCTCGAAACTCTTACTTACCGAAAGGACTACGATAGATCCCCTATACTTGTGGGTCATCAAGACTCTTTTCTGGCGCCGTTGCCGGGGAGTGAAGCGCCTTTGGTAGGTGGAATTTGGTAAGGAAAAATTTATATAGTGTGCTGAAATTTACTATCACTTGTTGCTATGGAAATTAATCCTCTGAGGGTCTTGTTCGGGGTATCTTCACCCCGACCAGTAGAGCAAAGAGTTGCTCCTCAACCTACTGAACCTACTGAAAATGAAAATGTTCCCTTTGAAGTTCCTTCGGGTATGTTAGAAAAACTGCTAGTTAATCCTTTTGCAGGAGATGGAACAAAGCATCCTGATGAGCACCTAATCTATGTGGATGAAGTATGTGGATTATTTAAGCTTGCAGGTATACCCGGTGATGTTATGAAGAAGAAGGTCTTCCATTTATCTTTGAAGGGAGATGCATCGACATGGTATAGGCTATGTGATGATACGGGGTCATGGAACTACAAACGATTGAAATTAGAATTTCATCAGAAATTTTATCCTATGCATCTTGTTCATCGTGATCGCAATTATATATATAATTTTTGGCCTCGCGAAGGAGAAAGCATCGCTCAAGCTTGGGGAGGCTTAAATCAATGTTATATTCATGCCCCAATCATGAGCTCTCAAGAGAAATAATTATTCAAAGTTTTTATGCTCGGCTTTCTGTTAACAATCGCACCATGCTCGATACTTCTTGTGCTGGCTCTTTTATGATGAAAACTATTGAATTCAAATGGAGTTTATTGGATATAATTAAATGCAACTCTGAAGATTGGGATCTCGGCGAAGGTAAAGAGTCAGGTATGACACCTAAGTTTGATGGTGTTAAATATTTTATGGATACCGATGTTTTCCGTAAGTTTAGCACTAAATATGGACTTGATTCTGAGATAGTATCTTCTTTCTGTGAATCTTTTGCTACTTATGTTGATCTCCCCAAGGAGAAGTGGTTTAAATATCATCCTCCCATAGAAGTAAAGGTAACTGCACCTACTAAAGTTTAAGAAAACACTATCACTTATAATGATCCTGTTGTTCCTACTTCTTATGTTGAGAAACCACCTTTCCCTGTTAGGATAAAGGATCATGCTAAAGCTTCAACTATGGTTCGTAAAAGCAATATTAGAACTTATACACCTCCTGAGAAAATTAAAGTTGAACCTAATATTGCTATTGTTAAAGATCTCTTGGCTGATAATATTGATGGGCATGTTATTTATTTCTGCGGTGAAACTGCTAGAATTGCCAAACCTTGTGCTAAAGATAAACATAGACCTGTGGTAGGCATGCCTGTTATTTCTATTAAAATAGGAGATCATTATTATCATGGCTCATGTGATATGGGTGCTAGTGCTAGTGCAATACCTTTTGACTTATACAAAGAAATTATGCTTGATATTACACCTGCTGAGTTAGAAGATATTGATGTTACAATTAAACTTGCCAATAGAGATACTATTTCACCAATGGGAATTGTTAGAGATGTTGAAGTCTTGTGTGGGAAAACTAAATATCTTGCTGATTTTCTTGTTCTTGGTTCCCCACAAGATAGCTTTTGTCCCATTATATTTGGTAGACCCTTCTTGAACACCGTTAATGCCAGGATAGATTGCGAAAAGGATGTTGTTACTATTGGTTTGGGTGATATGTCTCGTGAGTTTAATTTCTCTAAATTTAGTAGACAACACCGTGAAGAGGAATTACCTAGTAAGGATGAAATTATTGGTCTTGCTTCTATTGCCGTACCTCCTAATGATCCTTTAGAACAATATTTGCTAGACCATGAGAATGATATGTTTATGAATGAAAGAAGGGAAATAGATAAAGTATTCTTTAAACAGGAAACCATTCTGAAACACAATTTGCCTGTTGAAGTCCTAGGGGATCCTCCTCCACCCAAGGGTGATCCCGTGTTTGAGCTCTAACCGTTACCTGATACTCTTAAATATGCTAATCTTGATGAGAAAAAGATATATCCTGTTATTATTAGTGCTAACCTTTCAGAGCATGAAGAAGAAAGATTATTGAAAACTCTGAAGAAGCACCATGCTGCTATTGGATATACTCTTGATGATCTTAAGGGCATTAGTCCCACTCTATGTCAACATAAAATAAATTTGGAAGAAGATGCCAAACCAGTTCATGATCATCAACGAAGGTTGAATCCTAAGATGAAAGAAGTGGTAAGAAAAGAAATACTAAAGCTCCTTGAGGCAGGTATAATTTATCCCGTTGCTAATAGTCAGTGGGTAAGTCTTGTCCATTGTGTTCCTAAGAAGGGAGGTATTACCGTCGTTCCTAATGATAAAGATGAATTGATTCTGCAAAGAATTATTACAGATTATAGGATGGTGATTGATTTCTGCAAATTAAATAAGGCTACTAAAAAAGATCATTACCCCTTACCTTTTATCGATCAAATGCTAGAAAGATTATCCAAACATACACATTTTTGCTTTTCTAGATGGTTATTCTGGTTCCTCTCAAATACCTGTGTCAGCCAATGATCAATCAAAGACTACTTTTACTTGCCCTTTTGGTACTTTTGCTTATAGACATATGCCTTTTGGTTTATGTAATGCACCTGCTACCTTTAAAAGATGCATGATGGCTATATTCTCGGACTTTTGTGAAAAGATTTGTGAGGTTTTCATGGACGATTTCTCCTTTTGTGGATCCTCTTTTAATGATTGCTTGAGCAACCTTGATCGAGTTTTGCAGAGATGTGAAGAAACTAATCTTGTCTTGAATTGGGAAAAGTGCCACTTTATGGTTAATGAAGGCATTGTCTTGGGGCATAAAGTTTCTGAAAGAGGTATTGAAGTTGATAAAGGCAAGGTTGATGCTATTGATAAAGGCAAGGTATAAGAAGTTTCCTTGGTCACGCCGGTTTTTATAGGAGGTTCATTAAGGACTTCTCCAAAATTTCTCGGCCTCTGACTAATTTATTACAAAAAGATATACTATTTGTTTTTTTATGATGATTGTGTAGAAGCATTTGAAATACTTAAGCATTGATCTCTACACCTATTGTTCAGCCACCTGATTGAAATTTACCCTTTGAAATTATGTGTGATGCTAGTGATTATTCTGTAGGTGTTGTTCTAGGGCAAAGAGTTGATAAGAAATTAAATGTTATTCAATATGCTAGTAAGACTCTAGAAAATGCTCAAAGAAATTATGCTACTACTGAAAAAGAATTCTTAGCAGTTGTATTTGCTTGTGATAAGTTCAAACCTCACATTGTTGATTCTAAAGTAACTATTCACATGGATAATGCTACTATTAAATATCTTATGGAAAAGAAAGATGCTAAACCTAGACTTATTAGATGGATTCTCTTGCTACAAGAATTTTATTTGCATATTGTTGATAGAAAGGGAGCTGAGAACCCCGTTGCAGACAACTTGTCTAGGTTAGAAAATGTTCTTGATGACCCACTACCTATTGATGATAGATTTCCTGATGAGCAACTAAATGTCATAAATGCTTCTCGCACTGCTCCATGGTATGCTGATTATGCTAATTACATCGTTGCTAAATTTATACCACCTAGTTTCACATACCAGCAAAAGAAGAAGTTTTTCTATGATTTGAGACATTACTTTTGGGATGACCCACATCTTTATAAAGAAGGAGTAGATGGTGTTATTAGACGTTGTGTACCTGAGCATGAACAGGAACAGATCCTACGCAAGTGTCATTCCGAAGCTTATGGAGGACACCACGCTAGAGATAGAACTGCACATAAGGTATTGCAATCTGGTTTTTATTGGCCTACTCTCTTCAAGGATGCCCGTAAGTTTGTCTTGTCTTGTGATGAATGTCAAAGAATTGGTAATATTAGTAGATGTCAAGAAATGCCTATGAACTATTCACTTGTTATTGAACCATTTGATGTTTGGGGCTTTGATTATATGGGACCTTTTCCTGCCTCTAATGGATATACACATATTTTAGTTGCTGTTGATTACGTTACTAAGTGGGTAGAAGCTATTCCAACTAGTAGTGCTGATCATAACACTTCTATTGAAATGCTTAAAGAAGTCATTTTTCCGAGGTTTGGAGTCCCTAGATATTTAATGACTGATGGTGGTTCACATTTATTCATGGTGCTTTCCGTAAAATGCTTGCTAAGTATGATGTTAATCATAGAATTGCATCTCCTTATCACCCGCAGTCTAGTGGTCAAGTAGAATTGAGTAATATAGAACTCATATTAATTTTGCAAAAGATTGTTAATAGATCTAGAAAGAATTGGTCCAAGAAACTTGATGATGCATTATGGGCCTACAAAACTGCATATAAAAATCCTATGGGTATGTCTCCGTATAAAATGGTTTATGAAAAAGCATGTCACTTACCTCTCGAACTAGAACATAAGGCATATTGGGATATTAGAGAGCTCAATTATGATTTCAAACTTGCTGGTGAGAAGTGGTTATTTGATATTAGCTCACTTGATGAATGAAGAACCTAAGCTTATGAGAATGCCAAGTTGTTTAAAGAAAAAGTTAAAAGATGGCATGACAAAAGAATACAAAAGCGTGAGTTTAATGTAGGTGATTATGTATTAATGTACAACTCCCGTTTAAGATTTTTTGCAGGAAAACTTCTCTCTAAATGGGAAGGCCCTTACGTTATCGAGGAGGTCTATCGTTCGGGTGCCATAAAAATCAACAACTTCGAAGGCACAAATCCGAAGGTGGTGAACGGTCAAAGAATCAAACATTATATCTCAGCTAATCCCATAAATGTTGAAACCAACGTTATTGAAACCGTAACCCCGAAGAATACATAAGGGACACTTACCGGAACATTCAGACTCCAAAAGAGAATAGGTATGTGGCACGGTAAGTAAACCGACTCCAAAACAATTTTTATGGCAATATTTCTCCGTTTTGGAATATTTAGAAAAATAGAAAGATAAGAAGCAGTCCGGGAAGGACACGAGGTCTCCACGAGGGTGGAGGGCGCGCCCTACCCTACTGGGCGCGACCCCCTACCTCGTGGGCACCTCGTGTGCTCTCCGGACTCCGTTTTCTTGCACGATACATATTTTCGTCGGTAAAAATTCATTATATAATCTCCCGAAGGTTTTGACTCCTTTATCACGCAATTATCCTCTGTTCTTGTTTCGAGCTGTTTTCTGTCAGGGTTGTCAAGGCCGAGCATCATGTCGTTCCCCTCCCCCAACAACGGTGATAACGATGCATGGCTAATGAAGATAGAGCTGAAGAGGGAAGAACCCATGGAGATCAACAAGGATGAAGGGATCAAGAAGGCCACGGAGGATCAAGCTCCGGCAACCGAAGACACCCTTCAACTTGATCACAATCTTCTTACCCCAACTGAGATCGAAGCTTTCAATATGATTGAGTTAGCTCATATACAGAACAAGTATCTCACACGTGAAAATATTTTGTTGAAGGAGCATATCGTTGCACTCAAGGGCATTATCCGTAAGTTGGAGGACTTCTTGCGCTCGATGTGCGACTATCCATCATCAACTCCACCTTCCTCACCAACAAAGGAGACATAATCACATGGGTATGGGCACCCCCCCTTGGCAACTGCCAAGCTTGGGGGAGATGCCCCGGTATCGTATCACAACCACATCTCCTATCTTTACCGTTTTTTCTTAGTTTGATCCTATTAGTAGTATCTTGATCTAGTAGAATGAAGTTTTGGCATGATCTAGTTTTGAGTTTTGCTTTATGATCCCTTTATGTAATCGAGTCCATGAGCTATATAATAAAGATTATTGTTGAGTCAAGGGCTTGATTATTTTGCCATGATCTTGAGTGAATAAAAGAAAAGAGAAAAGAATAAAAAGGAAACAAAGAGATCATATTGATCTTATTGAGAGTAATGACTTCACATAGAAAGAGTATGATGATTAAAAGTTGTTGGGAGTTAGCAAACATAGCTTTGGTCATCGTTGTAATTAATAGCAAGTAATAAAGAAAGAGAGGTTTCACATATAAATATACTATCATAGACATCTTTTATGATTGGGAGCACTCATTAAAATATGGCATGCTAAAGAGTTGATGTTGGACAAGGAAGACAACGTAATGGGTTATGTTTTCTTATATCTGAGATAAAGTATATTGTCATGGATCATCCAACATGTTGAGCTTGCCTTTCCCCCTCATGCTAGCCAAATTCTTAGCACCAAGTAGAGATACTACTTGTGCTTCCAAAAACTCTTAAACCAGTTTTGCCATGAGAGTCCATCATATCTACCTATGGATTGAGTAAGATCCTTGAAGTAAGTTTTCATCGGTGCAAGCAATAAAAATTGCTCTCTAAATATGTATGATTGATTGGTGTGGAGGAAATAAGCTTTATACGATCTTGTGATGTGGAAGAAATAAAAGCGACGGACTGCATAATAAAGGTTCATATCACAAGTGGAAATATAAAGTGACGTTCTTTCACATTAAGATTTTGTGCATCCAACCCTGAAAGCGCATGGCAACCTCTGCTTCCCTCTGCGAATGGCCCATCTTTTATCATTATCTTCTACCTTATGCAAGAGTCATGGTGATTTTCACCTTTCCTTTTTATTTTATCCTTTGGCAAGCACAGGGTGTTGGAAAGATCCTGACAGATATATCTAATTGGATGTAAGTCAGCATGAGTTATTATTGTTGACATTACCCTTGAGGTAAAAGGTTGGGAGGCAAAACTATAAGCCCCTATCTTTCTCTGTGTCCGGTTAAAACTCCATAACCACAAGTATTGCGTGAGTGTTAGCAATTATGAAAGACTAAATGATAGTTGAGTATGTGGACTTGCGAGAAAGCTCTGACATAGACTCTTTCTGATGTTATGATAAATTGCAATTGCTTCACTGACTGAGATTGTAGTTTGTTAGTTCTCAATAAAGTTTCTGATTCATACTTTGCATTGTGAATAGATTATTACTTGAGCATAAGAAATCATATGACAATATCCATATATGTTGCTATTATGAGAACAATCATGATGCCCTCCTGTCCGTATTTTATTTTATTGACACCTCTACCTCTAAACATGTGGACATATTTATTGTTATCAGCTTTCGCTTGAGGACAAGCAAGGTCTAAGCTTTGGGGAGTTGATACGTCCATTTTGCATCATGCTTTTATATCGATATTTATTGCATTATGGGTTGTTATTACACGTTATTTCACAGTACTTATGCATATTCTCTCTTATTTTACAAGGTTTACATAAGGAGGGAGAATGCCGGCAGCTGGAATTCTGGGCTGGAAAAGGAGCAAATATTAGAGACCTATTCTGCATAACTCCAAAAGTCCTGAAACTCCATGAAAGTTATTTTTGGAAATTATAAAAAATACTAAGCGGAAGAAATATGTCAGGGGGGCCACCACCTGTCCACGAGGGTGGGGGGCGCGCCCTACCCCCCAGGGCGCGCCCCCCTGCCTCGTGGGCCCCTTGTTGGCTCTCCGGTGGCCATCTTCTTCTATATGAAGTCTTTCGTCCAGGGAAAAATCATAAGCAACCTTTCGGGACGAGACTCAGCCGCCACGAGGCGAAACCTTGGCGGAACCAATCTAGGGCTCCGGTAGAGCTGTTCTGCCGGGGACATTTCCCTCCGGGAGGGGGAAATCATCGCCATCGTCATCACCAACGCTCCTCTCATCGGGAGAGGGCAATCTCCATCAACATCTTTACTAGCACCATCTCCTCTCAAAACCCTAGTTCATCTCTTCTATCCAATTCTTGTCTCCAAGTCCGGGATTGGTACTAGTAGGTTGCTAGTAGTGCTGATTACTCCTTGTAGTTGATGCTAGTTGGTTTATTTGGTGGAAGATCATATGTTCAGATCCTTTATGCATATTAATACCCCTCTGATTATGAACATGAATATGCTTTGTGAGTGGTTATGTTTGTTCCTGAGGACATGGGAGAAGTCTTGCTATTAGTAGTCATATGAATTTGGTATTCGTTCGATAGATGTATGTTGTCTATCCTCTAGTGGTGTTATGTGAACGTCGACTACATAACACTTCACCATTATTTGGGCCTAGAGGAAAGCATTGGGAAGTATTAAGTAGATGATGGGTTGTTAGAGTGACAGAAGCTTAAACCCTAGTTTATGTGTTGCTTTGTAAGGGGCTGATTTGGATCCATATGTTTCATGCTATGGTTAGGTTTACCTTAATACTTTTGTTGTAGTTGCGGATGCTTGCAATAGAGGTTAATCATAAGTGGGATGCTTGTTCAAATAAGAACAGCACCCAAGCACCGGTCCACCCACATATCAAATTATCAAAGTACCGAACGTGAATCATATGAACGTGATGAAAACTGGCTTGACGATAATTCCCATGTGTCCTCGGGAGCGCTTTTTATCTATATAAGAGTTTGTCTAGGCTTGTCCTTTGCTACAATAAGGATTGGGACACCTTGCTGCACTTTATTTACTTTTTTTACTTGTTGCTCGTTACAAATTATCTTATCACAAAACTATCTGTTACCACTTATTTCAGTACTTGCAGAAAATACCTTGCTGAAAACCGCTTATCATTTCCTTCTGCTCCTCGTTGGGTTCGACACTCTTACTTATCGAAAGGACTATGATAGATCCCCTATACTTGTGGGTAATCACTGGCCTAGCCATCCCTCTACTCACCCACACCTGCTGTTATTCTCCGGCGACGGCAGACGAACCAGTAAACCCTCGTACAATCGTACTCCCCTCCGCGTGGGAAACAACTGCCGAGTCTTCCCTGCCTCCATGTCGTTCCCTTCCTAGACCTCGCCGTCGTCCACCACCCTGGTGCTCTCGGCGCGGCCTGGTCAATGTGGTCAACGACCGACATGCATCTGAAGTGGACTGTACGTGGAGAGCCTGACAGCTGGGTCCACGGCCGCACGCAAGGAAATGCCTCCTTATTACGCGCAAAATAATGATTCCTCCACCTGACATCTCGGACCCACCAAAAGGGCTGTCGGTGTCAAAACTGGCCGGTCTCGGTAGGGGGTCCCGAACTGTGCATCTAAGGCGGATGGTAACAGGAAGCGGGGGACACATTGTTTACCCAGGTTCGGGCCCTCTTGATGGAGGTAATACCCTACTTCCTGCTTGATTGATCTTGATGATATGAATATTACAAGAGTTGATCTACCATGAGATCATAGAGGCTAAACCCTAAAAGCTAGCCTATGATTATGATTATTCTTGTCCTACGGACTAAACCCTCTGGTTTATATAGACACCGGAGGGGGCTAGGGTTACACAGAGTCGGTTACAAGGGAGGAGATCTACATATCCGAATTGCCAAGCTTGCCTTCCATGCCAAGGAGAGTCCCACCTGGACACGGGACGAAGTCTCTGGTATCTTCATAGTCCAACAGTCCGGCTGTCCGAGGACCCCCTAATCCAGGACTCCCTCAGTAGCCCCTGAACCAGGCTTCAATGACGATGAGTTTGGCACGCAGATCGTCTTCGGCATTGCAAGGCGGGTTCCTTCTCCAAATACTCCATAGAAGATTTCAAACACAAGGATCGTGTTCGGCTCTTCAAAACAAACTCCACATACCACCGTAGAGAGTATAATATTTCAACAAATCTAATCCGCCTCCTGGTATTTTAAAGCAACTGGAGAGAATCCAGAGGCAGTGCCTTTGGAGAAAGTATGGACAGGAGTCTAGACAGTCTTTGGCTGCTTGGAGCTTGGTCTGCAGACCAAAAAATAAAGGTGGGCTGGGTATTTTGAATTTGGGGCTGCAGAATGAAGCCCTCCTTCTCAAACATGTTATTAAGTTCTATAATAAAGTTGATGTTCCCTGGGTGCATTTGATTTGGAATACTTACTATCATGGTAGAGTCCCCCATGCTACAACCATTTGTGGTTCCTTCTGGTGGAGGGATATTTGCAAGTTAATGGATAAATTCAGGATGGTCATGTTTGTGCATGTTCATAGGGGTGACACAGTTCTATTTTGGTCTCGATTCTTGGTCTTTGGGAGATTCCATGTACCACTTGATCAAAGATTTGCAAGACTATTCTCCTTTGTCATTGACCCTCTTATTTCTGCTGCTGAGGTTTTTGACATGTCTGAGCTATCTCCTTTATTTCATTTACCACTCTCTGAGAGAGCTTTTGGTGAGCTGCAGTCATTGCAATCCTTGCTTGGAAATTCACATGTTAATCACCAGTTGAATGATGTTTGGGTTTGGAAAGAGGATGGAAAGGATTACTCTGCCAAGAAATATTATACCTTCTTGCATAAGCACATTGTGTCAAACCCAATATTGTCCTGGATTTGGGCTAGTTGTTGCACCTTGAGGATTAAGTTCTTTGCTTAGATGTTGATCATGGATCGGTTGAACACACAAGATATGCTGGAGAGAAGGCACTGGAATGTCTCTGACTCAAATTTGTGTGTGTTGTGTCCCACGCACACCAAGGAGGATAGGGATCATCTATTCTTCCAGTGTAACTTTAGTTGCAGGGTCTGGAACTACCTTCAAATCAGCTGGCCTGCTGGAGATGAAATGACTGCCATTGCTTTCCATGCTAGAAGGGCTTTTGCAAGGCCTTTCTTCTCTGAAGTTGTTTTTCTAGCTTGCTGGAATATCTGGAATGTTAGGAATGACAGGGTTTTCAGGAATATCAAACCATCTTTTCGTAGGTGGAGAGCTTCTTTTATTTTGGACGTTTCTCTTTTAGTTCATAGGATTAAACCTAAATTCAAAGATGATCTGATTAGATGGATCTCTTTTTTGCCTCCTTGAGGTTAGCTTTTTCATCTTGCCTTTTCTCTTTTAGGGTCTCCCTGGCCTTGTAAATTACTGCACATATGTATTTTTGTTTGGAGTAATAAAATTGCTGTGGGGCCAAAGCCCTACAGTTTTAGGTCAAAAAAAACTTTTCATAACGTGACATCACGCCATGGCCCGTTCATTATTCAAACCATTTTTCTCAACCAGCTACTACACATATTGCGAGGCAGTTTCCTTGGCACGTCTTGTCGAGGTAGAGATTGTGTCACATTATGTATTTTTGTTTGGAGTAATAAAATTGCTGTGGGGCCAAAGCCCTATAGTTTCAGGTCAAAAAAAACTTTTCATAACGTGACATCACGCCATGGCCCGTTCATTATTCGAACCATTTTTCTCAACCAGCTACTACACATATTGCGAGGCGGTTTCCTTGGCACGTCTTGTCGAGGTAGAGATTGTGTCCCCTTATCACGGGATTCTCATTAATACGGGTGTGGGTAACCCAACCGCGCCATCAATCACGGCGCTTAGGGAATAAGCGAGTTTACCAGGCAAGTGGGGAGGCGCAAAATCCATCCTGCCTTTATAAGGGGATAAGGACTCCCTTTCACACCCACGCTTTCTTCTTCCCGATGCATTCCCCTTCGCTCGAGCTCCAGCGCCCGAGCGTTCATCTTCTCCACCCACAAAGGCCCTTCGTAATTGTCCGGATTCGGAGCAGAAGGCAAGTGGATGGGTTCTACCATACGGGAGAAGGATATCAAAAAGCTTCGAGAGGCCGGGTATCTGGCCAAGAAAATCGGCCACCGTCTCCCGACGGCGGGACAGATTGTTCCTAATCCGGAACCCTACGAGAGGGTTGTATTCCTCTCTCATTTTATCCATGGGCTAGGGTTTCCCCTCCATCCGTTCGTTCGCGGCATCATGTATTATTACGGGATCGATTTTCATGATCTATCCCCTAATTCCTTCCTCAACATCTCAACATTCATCATCGTGTGCCAGGCCTTTCTCCGCATCTCGCCACACTTCAGCTTATGGCTGAAGATCTTTAATGTGAAGCCCAAGGTGGTGAGCGGCGAGCACGCCGAGTGCGGGGGCGCTATGGTGATCAAGATGCCCAATGTCACATGGCCAACAGGTACTTTTAATGATTCTGTCAAAGAGTGGCAATAGCAGTGGTTTTACATTGCTTAGCCGTGCGAAACGGAATGGGCCGCTGCTCCAGAGTTCCGATCCGGAGCCCCTCTGCGGCTTACGTCCTGGCCCAAGAAGGACCTGAACTGGTCTTCGTCCCATGAACTGTCGGTGCTCCAGGCGCGCGTTAAAGATATGGAAGACAAGAACATCGAACTTGTCAATGTAGTCCAGGTGATGTTAGTTCGCGGATCCGTCGATGTCAACACGGATTTGCGCCTATGGGAATTGATCCGCCAAGCACTGACCTGCGAGAGCTCTTTGGCTCCTCGCACATAGACATCTAGAAGGTGCTTTTCAAGTCCGACAAATCATGGCCGGACTCGACCGAGGACCGCGGGTACCAACTGTCCCGCCCTGCAAGCTCGGTAAGTTATTATATGTTTTATCCGCATAACCCAAGGGAAATGCTTAATGTGTTTTCCTCAACTCCCCTAGGGCTGGACGAAGAAGGCAGGATGAATCCATTGTCTGGCCCCGCTGCCCGAAGAGCCGGCCAGCCCACTTCTGACGAAGATGCTCGTCCCGTCGCCGTACAAGGCGCCGAAGAAGAAGGCCGAGAAGGAGGCCAAAAAGACCCGGGGTGGCCTTCGCCGCCGCGGCACTTCGGACACAATATCCGAAGGTTCCAACGTCCGTTCTACCTCCGAAGAGGACGAGGAGGAGGAGGAAGACGAATCTCCAACAGGGGGAAGAAAGAAGAGGGCGGCCTCCATACATTTGGAGGCCGAATCGCCTAAAAGCAGAAAAGCTCCTCTTCCGGAAGAGTCCACTGCTGCCGCTGACAGCAGCCCGGCGTGGGATCCCAGGGCCCAGCCCCTGGTGAACTCGTGAGTATAAAATCCGAACACATTTATGCATCCAGACTCATCATGGCATAATATTTTAACCTGAGCCATATTTTTTGTAGTCCGGCAAGGTCCCGCACCGAATGATCCTTGTCAGAGGATTTGCTGAGCTCGGATGCTATGGAGAGTGGGACGCCCCCGAAGGCCCCTTCCCCCAAATACGTGAATAACACCGAGGCTTCGTCCCAGAAGGACCCCGGCCAAGGAGGGGGGGAAGAGATCGTGAAAGCGGTGCCCGGTGGTCAAACTTCAGGGGATAGAGACATTGGGGGAAGATTCCCATGGGAGTCGACGGCGGGAGCCATCTTGAATTCGGCTCCCAGCCGGACGCAATTCCGGAGACCGATACAGCTCCAGAATCAAGCAAGCAGCCTCCCTCAGCTGGAGGGGGCGTGCCTATTCCAACGGCAATCTCTGTCCAACCAGAGGGGCTGAATGTTTTGTTGGCGGCGCTGAAGAGCGCCTCCATCGTCGATGAACACCGTGCCCTGATGGGTGCGGTGATTAAGGAGATTCAGTCTGCTGAGAGTGGACTAAATGAAGGCTGTATCAGCCTTATAAGAGGCTTTGAGGTATGTTTTATGAGGTTTCGAAGAGTGTCATAGTATGGATAGTAGCCCCTGATACACTGTTCGGTGCAAGAAAGAACCGGACAGGGGATCAATTTTATGTTTGCAGGAAGGCTTACTCGATGCCATCTGTCTCTCTTCTTTTATAAGCAGGCGTCTGCAGCGGCTGCTGCCTCTCATACTGTGGAGGTCTCCGGACTGAATCAAGGTCTGGAGCGGGCCAAAGAAGAACTTGGCTAGTTGAAAAGGAAGTTGGAAGATAAACAAGGTATGCGCAAGCCTTGTTCGCGTTCAGTGCGAACAAATTTCCAGTATGATAAAATATGTTTCATTATTTGCGCCAGGGGCGATGACCAAAGTCGAGGCTCTGAAGAAGGCTGTGGCCGAGGCCGAGAAAAAGGCAGCCGCAGGGCAGGCTCTTCGTGATAAGTACGAGGCCAGGGCTATTGAAGCTGAGCAGAAGCTTCAAGAGGCCGTTAAGAAATGCGAGACCTTGGAGCAGAGTTTAACGGAGAAAGAATCCGAACTCACCAGGGCTCATCAGGCCGCGTGTGATGCGCAGGGGGAAACCCAAGGCGCCCTGCAGGAGATCCAAGAGGCGAGAAATATTGCGGCGGGTCAGGTTATTTTCCATGTAAATCAAGTATTTGAGGAGAAAATCAGGTTTCTAATTATATTTCGGATTTCTCCAGGGGTGTTTGCGGAACTGCCCCGCAGCATATCGGATGCCACCCAATTCTATCGAGTCAAAGAAAGGAACACTGCAGATAAGCTCTTCTGGTCGCACTATCTGCCACCGAATTATCCGGTGCCTTTTGCCGATCAACGGAAATAGTTGATTGAACTGCATAAGGCGGCAGAACTAGCCATGAAGGATTTTATTATCCGACTATGGCCTGCCGAGCCGATTTCAGACAGCTACTTTGGGCTCGTGAAGCGGCTTGTAAGTGACTGCCCTCGACTTGACGTCATCAATTGGCCGGTCTGTATAGAAGGTGCGCGAAGGGCCTTTGCCCGCGCAAAGGTGCACTCGGGGAAGATGGATGCTGAAAAGCTGATGACCGAAGGACCGCCAGAGGGGAAGGAGCACCGCAAGCCCGAATTATATTATGAAAGTGTCCTGAAAGGATCCTGCCTTGCGGCGGAGCGATGCACCAAGGACATTATATTTCAATGAATACAATCATGTTGTCCTTTGTAATATTTAACAAGGTCATTTCTATTATTTATTGCCTGTTATATAAAAGTTTATCCTCCTGCACGGCCATTTTATATATTAATCCTGAGAGTTGGCCAGTCGTCGGCTTCTGCCCCCATGTAGGAAGTACGGGGGTGTTCGGGATAAACATGATCACTCTTTATCCCAGTTTTGGGTCCTTCGAAGGAGGTGTTCAGCACAACAAACCAGGCAATCGGACTCTAGTGCTTTATCACTCTCACTTAGCCATAGGAGCTTTAGAAAAGGAAGGTAGGCACAGCCCCTGGTGTTCGGACGACCACACGAGGGGCTCTATAAGCACCTGATCGAAAGAAAAACCGATCCATCGCATGCTGCATTGGTTATGGCATTATGCGGCAACCTCTCGAACAGCTGACCAGCTCTCGCCCGTATCATGACAGTCAGTTTTCGGCTTTCTCTACTGAGGTGCTCGTCCGGAAGAACCGGGACACAATCGCAGTAGTTCTCCCTGTGCCGCCTTAGCCGATATAGCGGAACGTAAGGCAGCAACACATGGGATCCGGGAAAACCCAATATTTGACCCAAGACATGATTTGGAGCTGATGCATATATTGTTATAAGTTCGGGGTGCCGAACTTCCATGAAGGTGTTCGGACTTTATTGCCGTGTTATGGGTAAAACGAAGCCCCTGGCATATTTAAGGCATATCGCGGTACACGGGTGCCACTTGACAAAAGAATTTTAATAAGAAATAACAGCAGATAAGCGTTATATAAATCCACATGTTGTATTTTGAATAGTACGTCGATGCACATGAGTACAGGTAATGTGATAGAAAAGAAATATGAATGTGGAACCTGCTGAGGCCAGGGGAAGAAGCTGTGTGCGGATCCGTAGTATAGTCGGATGGTCATCGCGGGGAATATCTAAGGATTCCCTTGCGCGTTCGAGCTGCTTCCATATCATCAGTCCTGGTCTGCGCAAAGTTGAACCTGCAAACAAAATGTAACAAATGTTTGTGTGCTGCAGAGTGGTTGAGCCGCGGTATGTGGCCTGTCCTGGTCTTTGCCGGAGTGTTTAATTGAGCTCTGGACGAGCCGGGCTATCCTGCCACAAAGTAGTTCGGAGTCCTTTGGCGGTGTCCGGGAGCCTGGCTGTCGACTCGAGGTTCGATAGAAAGGTGCCACTCGTTGCTTCAGCTGTTAAAGCAGCGGTATACTCTTTGGTACCGAGGGAAAGTTCGGCCTTGCCATTAACCGTGATGGCGCCGCGCGGACTGGGCATCTTGAGTTACGGTAGGCATAATGTGGTACCGCGTTGAATCGAGCAAACGCGGTTCATCCGAGCAGTGCCTGATAATCACTGCGAAAGGGGACGATGTTGAAGATTAACTCTTCGGCACGGTAATTGTCTGGTGATCCGAAGACTACCTCAAGGGCGATGGAGCCTGTACAGCTGGCCTCCACACCTGGTATAATACCTCTGAAGGTGGTTTTAGTGGGCTCGATCACCGAATGATCGATGCCCATCTTGCGCATTGTGTCCTGGTAAAGCAGGTTTAGATTGTTGCCTCCGTCCATAAGGACTTGTGTGAGGTGGAACCCGCCAATTATTGGGTCGAGGACTAGTGCGGCTGGATTGCCCTGATTGGTGTTAACCGAACGATCCATGCGGTTGAAGGTAATCGGCCCTGGTTTATATTGTGGGACGACTGGTTCCGTTAAGTCGACATCCCTAAGGGTGCGATCCGGTCCGGGTTGTAGGTGCCGTTTACCACGTTAACCGTTTAGATTTGCGGGGGAAATTTATTTTGCCCTCCTGTACTTGGTGATGTGGGCTCCTCGTCGCCATCATCGCTTTGAGACCCCTTATCTTTGTTTTTGGCGCCTGACCTGCCAGCTTGTTTGAAGACCCAGCATTCTCTGTTGGTATGATTGGCTGGTGTTCCTGGTGTGCCATGAATTTGGCATGGGCGGTCGAGTATGCGGTCAGACTGGACGGACCCGAATTGTCATTAAATTGAGTGGCCCATTCCGCTGACTGGACTTAGAGCCCCTAAATCCGGCATTGACAGCTGTATCTTCAGCGTTTTCACCATTTTTGCGGCGCTTGTGTTTGTTGCATCGGGGTTTGCCATTGCTATCTCTGGCTTCTGATGTGCCAGGGTTGCTTGTTGTGTTGTTGCTACGGGCCAACCAGCTATCTTCGCCCGCGCAAAAGCGGGTCATGAGTTTCGTGAGGACTGCCATCGATTTTGGCTTCTCTTGGCCGAGATGTTGGGCGAGCCACTCGTCACGGATGTTATGTTTAAAGGCCGCTAGGGCTTCGGCATCCGGACAGTCGACAATTTGGTTCTTTTTAGTTAGGAAACGAGTCCAGAATTTCCTGGCTGACTCTCCGGGCTGTTGTGTTATGTTACTTAAATCGTCAGCATCCGTTGGCCGCACATAAGTGCCCTCGAAGTTGTCCAGGAATGCATCTGCCAGGTTCTCCCAACTTCCAATGGAGTTTGCCGGCAAGCTATTCAGCCAATGCCGAGCTGGCCCTTTGAGTTTTAGCGGGAGATACTTGATGGCGTGTAGATCATCCCCGCGGGCCATGTGAATGTGGAGGAAGAAAGCATGTATCCATACCGCGGGGTCCGTAGTGTCGTCATATGATTTAATGTTCACGGGTTTAAACCCTTCTGGGAATTCATGATCCATTACTTCATAAGTGAAGCATAGGGGGTGTGCGGCGCCTCTGTGTCGGGCTATATCACGACGCAGTTCATATGAGTCTTGTCTGCTATGTTCGGCCCGGCCGGATTTGCTTTTAGTATATCCGGCGTGATGGTTGTCGTCACGCGTTGGGGCGCGCGCCCGTGATCCGTAGACTGATCTTTTATGTCCTGATTTGTTTTCCAATACGTCTCGCAGGTCCTGCGTGTTACCCCGGGCCTTGATATTTTTGTTTAACTGGCGACGGGGTGCGGGCCGGACTTCGGCCTGATATGCCACTTTGTCTCGGCCACGAGGTGGGCGGTCAGCCGCATCATATGCTGGAGGCGTAGGTTTTAATGTTTCCTCCTCTAGTTGGGGCAGCAACCTGTGCTTTGGGTAACTTTTGATTGGGCGCTTGAGTTCATATTCCTCGGCCGTCAGGACCTCAGTCCATCTATCCGCTAGCAGATCTTGTTCAGCTTGACGCTGTTGTTGCTTTTTCTTCAGGCTTTTTGCTGTGGCTATAAGCCGGTGCTTGAAGCGCTCCTGCTCGACAGGATCCTCAGGCACGGTAAATTCTTCGTCGCCGAGGCTCACCTCGTCTTCAGAGAGAGGCATGTAATTGTCATCCTCTGATTCTCCGTCTGCTTCCTGTTCCTTAGGGCTAGCTTGCCCATACTTCCGCTCGAAGCCTGGCTGGAGGGGATTGTCTTCGTCTTCGCCACTATCCGCAGCGTTATTGTCTCTTGTGCCGGTATCGCTTCTTTTGCTATGTCGGGGCTTAGAGCGACGCCGATGACGCTGCTGCTTGGATTGCTTCTCGAGGGAATTATCCTACATTACCTTATTGCCATCGCTTTCTTTGGCGGTGTCCACCATGTATATATCATATGATGAGGTGGCAATCCAGCGCCCTATGGGTGGTGGTTCCTGTTCTTCTCCTGCATCGCCGTCTATACCGTTGATGTCTTCGGAGCCGAATTCGAGCATGCAGTTAAGTCGTCGACAGTGGCTATTAAGTGGGTGGTGGGTGGGGAATGAATTTCTTCGTCGCCCGCTTCCCACTCGAGCCGGACATAGTTCGGCCAAGGGCCTCCTGTAAAGGAGAGAGACCTTAATGAATTCAGCACATCGCCTAGGGCGAGTGCTGAAAGATATCCGCGGAGGAAAACTCCGTGATCAGCGCCCAATCAGATTCGATAGGCATGGACGCAGGTGGTTTGGAGCCCTTAGCCGGGGACGAATCCAAGGGTCCGGCAACACGGGCCTCATAGGAGGTAAGGTCAGTATTCGGCTCTATCACCGCTGAGTGTGCGGCCTCCGTGGCGGGGTCCATCCACCCGTCCTCAGACAACGCAATCTGCTCCGGATTGAGGGCCAGAGTAACCACAGGTGTGATCTCCAGAACACCGTCCGACGGCAGAGCTAAGTCATGCTCGTTGTGACTGTGCGGCGCACCTGACATGGGCTCGAATCCGTCGAAGACCAAGTCTCTGCGGATGTCGGCGGTATAGTTTAAGTTTCCGAACCTGACCTGACGGCCAGGGGCGTAGCTCTCGATCTGCTCCAGATGGCCAAGTGAGTTGGCCCACAGTGCGAAGCCGCCGAATACGAAGATCTATCTGGGAGAAAAACCTCACCCTGGATCGCATCGTTGCCAATGATCGAAGGATCCATCAAGCCTTATGGTGACGGCACAGTGGAACTCTCAATGAAAGCACCAATGTCGGTGTCAAAACCGGCAGATCTCGGGTAGGGGGTCCCGAACTGTGCGTCTAAGGCGGATGGTAACAGGAAGCGGGGGGCACAATCTTTACCTAGGTTCGGGCCCTCTCGATGGAGGTAATACCCTACTTCCTGCTTGATTGATCTTGATGATATGAGTATTACAAGAGTTGATCTACCACGAGATTGTAGAGGCTAAACCCTAAAAGCTAGCCTATGATTATGATTATTCTTGTCCTACAGACTAAACCCTCCGGTTTATATAGACACCGGAGGGGGCTAGGGTTACACAAAGTCGGTTACAAGGGAGGAGATCTACAGATCCGAATTGCCAAGCTTGCCTTCCATGCCAAGGAGAGTCCCACCTGGACATGGGACGAAGTCTTCAATCTTGTATCTTCATAGTCCAATAGTCCGGCCAAAGGATATAGTCCGGCTATCCGAGGACCCCCTAATCCAGGACTCCCTCAAGGGCCTCTGTATTTCATGAAAAAAACGTTACCGCCGCTGACACCTTGGACCCACCAGCTATATCTTCGCACGCAAGGAAGTGCCTCCTTATTACGCAAAAAGAATGAATACTCCCCCTGCTAGTTGGGACACAGTATAGTGGCAGCCTGACTTGTGGGCCTACTAAGTTGACGGGGACGGAGGGCTTTGTCAACTTAGTCAATATGCACGATTCTAGCTCCAGTGACCGTACGATGTCCATCCAACGGCCGTAGTACTTTTTCAACCTCTGGTCTTCTTGCTCCAGCCGCCCAAACCAGCGCCGGTCGTGCCTCGTGCTCCTGCCTCCCGTGGCCGGCTGCGATGCGGTGGAGGCCTCACCGCCCCCTATTACTCGCACCGCTGGCTAGGCCATCCCTCTACTCACCCACACCCCTGTTATTCTGCGGCAACGGCAGCCTCACACCGCAGCGAACCAGTGAACCCCCATACTCCTCTATGCGTGGGCATCCACTGTCGCGTCTTCCCCGGCTCCGCGTCGTCCCCTTCCTAGGCCTTGTCGTCGTCCACCGCCCTGGTGCTCTCGGCACGGCGTGGTCAACATGGTCAAGGAACGACTTCCATCGGAAGACTACTGTATGTGGAGAGGCTGACAACTGGGTCCACAGCAGCCGCAAGGAAGTGCCTCGTTATTACGCGGAAAATAATTATTCCTCCACCTGACAGCAAGGACCCACCAAACGGGCCACCGTATTTGGTGAAAAAACATTTCCCCCTTGCTTCTGGGACCCACAAGATGGGCCACCGTATTTCGTGAAAAAACGTTCCCCCCGCTATCTGCTCGGACCCACCGGAAGTGCCTCCTTATTACGCACAAAAAATGAATACTCCCCTTGCTAGTTGGGACCCACCTTGGTGGGTGGCTGACTTGTGGGCCTACTAAGTTGACAGGGACGGAGTGCTTTGTCAACTTAGTCAATATGAACGATTCTAGCTCCAGTGACCGTACGATGTCCATCCAATGGCCGTAGTGCTTCTTCAACCTCTGGTCTTCTTGCTCCAGCCACCCAATGCAGCGCCGGTCGTGCCGCATGCTCCTGCCTCCCGTGGCCGGCTGTGCTGCCGTGGAGGCCTCACCGCCCCCTACTATTCCCACCGCTGGTCAGACCCTGCAGCGACGGTAGCCTCAAACCGCAGTTGAACCAGTGAACCCTCGTACTCCTCTCCGCCGGGCTTCCACTACCGCGTCTTCCCCGGCTCCGCGTCGTCCCGTTCCTAGGCCTCGCCGTCGTCCACCGACCTGGTGCTCTCGGCGCGGCGTGGTCAACGTGGTCAAGGAACGACTTCCATCGAAAGAGTACTGTATTTGGAGAGGCTAACAGCTGGGTCCACGGCCGTAGCAAGGAAGTGCCTCCTTATTACGCTCAAAATAATTATTCCTCCACCTGACAGCGGGGACCCACCGGATGGGCCATTGTATTTCATGAAAAAAATGTTTCCCCCTGACTGTTGGGACCCACCAGCTACATCTTCGCACGCAAGGAAGTGCGTCCGGGCAAAAAAAACGATTCGCCCCCGGACTGTTGGGACCCACCAGCTACATCTTCGCAGGCAAGGAAGTGCCTGACAGTCGGAACCCACCTGGTCGAAGCGTACGTAGCATTGTCATTCTGGTCGCGAACGTGTACGTACATACTGGTCGATATAGAGCCGCGCACGTGTCGTAGTAGAGGCGTGCACGTAGCATGTACACGTACGTACAGCGGCAAGTGTGCAAGAAAGAAAATACGGCCAGGTACGTACATACGGGCAGGGTCTCGAACGCCTACTCGCGCATACGTACGGCCAGGGCACGTGTACATGGCTGGGTCGGAACGGAGAAACCGCGTCGTCGTCGTGTTCATGGGGAGCCAACCGGCTGGGTCGAAACGGAATGCATCGTCATGTTCATCGGGAGGGCTTGGACGGAACAGCCGATGGAAACGAGGCCTGGCATACCGCAGAACGGAGGAAACGGCCTTGTGTTCGACCGGCCACGGTCGAAATGGGATCCTGTTCATCGGGAGGGATCTGGCGTACTGCAAAACGGAGGAAACGGACCTCCTACTGTCAAAACGGGGGTCTTGTTGATCGGGAGGGGTGTGGCGTACCGCAAAACAGAGGAGACGGACTTGTGTTGGAGCGCTACTGTCGAAACGGGGGTCCTGTTCATCGGGAGGGGTGTGGCGTACCGCAAAACGGGACTCCACAGGATACGGTTCATCTCCACCGTTGACCCCCTCCAGCCTCCACGGGCTACTGTTCATCCACCGTCGACCTCCTCCAGCCTCCACCTGCGACTATTCATCCACGGGCTCCTGTTCATCCAGCCACCATTGCGCGATACTCCATCGGCTACTGTTCAACCACCCCTCTCCACGGGCTCCTGTTCAACCACCCCTCCATGGGCTATTGTTCATCCAGCCCTCCACCATCTACTGTTGATCCTGCCCTCCACGGGGTGGTCTTGTTCATCCAGCCCTCCATGGGGTCCTGTTCATCCAGCCCCAACCGGCTCGATCGATCGGGGCCATGTTCATCCAGAGGCAACACCACGGGGTCCTGTTCATCCACCCCCACTGGGAACTGTTCATCCAAACCCCCTAGTAATGCTCACTGTTCATCTAGAGGCGGCATCGATCGGCTTCAGTTAGCAGCAGTAGCGAAGGAATCGCTCGATCGGGTTTAGTTAACAGCCATCGATTGATCGCCGGGTTCGATGAACGCGTAGCTGCGCAGGCAATCGCCGAGTTCGATTAGAGCCCAATGCCTCGCTTCGGGTTCGATTAGAGCTCAACGCCGCACTCCACGCACGCGTCGTACGAGAGAAATGCGCATCGCTCGGCCCCGACCACCCACCGTAACCGGGAACACCCCAATATTTTCCTCGCCCTCGCTTCTACCATGGTTTTTTCTGTCATGGACGGCCCAAAGAATGTCATGCAGCTGCGTCTCCGCCCACCGTGATGAAAAGCCCATTTTCATCATGATTTTTGTCATAGAAGTAGGACCCGCCACATCTATGATGATACCGGGTTTTGTCACAATTATCGTCATAGAAGTGTCATAAGTATGACAGGAAAAAAATTCGTTCGGCCCAAAATGTCACGGATGTGTCTTTTTTTGTAGTTTACTATTTGTACTAGCTTCACATGCTTCGCACGTCGGGCGGGTGTTTTTACTGTAGCACTGAATCCCATCATCCTGGGTCCTCGGATGAGTCTAGTAGAAATTGCATTCTGATGTTTGGGTTCAAACTTTCAAAACAGCTGCACTATCTCTACATCTACGTATACGTAATACAACAAGTTTTAAAACTGGAGACTAGCCACCCACCCTCACAAAGAACACTTTTTAACCTAGCACAGACTCCAGGAAATTTGGCCACAGTGTGAGGTGGGCCATATGTTAATGTGTTCGATGTACGTAGCGGCACCTCAAATCCTCGATATATAGTAGGGTGAGATGGGCCAGATCAAGCATTCATGTCCAGGAGTACGGCACACGCCACCAGCACAACTTCCATTTGACACCATATTTCTTGGAGTCCGTGCTACAGCTATCTATTCAACCTCATCGTTTCTCTAAACCAGCCATCGCGCGGTGGGCGAGGTGGGGGCCTTGCCGATACTAGTCGGTTTCCTCAACTACGGTCCCACTTGTAAGGACAAGTCCAACGCACGACCCCTTACGGACCTCATTTTGCTCGGATTCTATCTGTTTGAGTAGGGCAATGGGGTCGTGTCCGGGCCATTTCTCGGATGCGGTGGTCGTGCGCCCAACACGCGGACGCATCCCGGCCGCGTACATTTTTCTTTGCAAACACATATCTTTTTTTCATCATCAATTTTTGGTACATGGAAATACATCCCCAAAATTTGACTAGAAAAGCAAGACCAAAGAAAACAAGAACCACAAGCATACATTTTAGAAGATATCCAACTTCCATAAATGCTACTGTAAGTTGGATTGGTGCCTTCTCAATGTATTCATTGTTGATCTATGGAGGCTCGATCTTGCGTGCTTCTTTCTTCTTCGAGTGTATAGAAGTAGACGTTGCTTCCTCGCATCTAGTCTCATGTCTAGCCTCTATTCTATCAACAAGTGCACTAGTCTCATCTCTAGCCTCTATGCTAGCTAAAAGTGCTACAACATCTACTAAATTGCGCTCTATCAATATATCGATGTACTCTTCTTCTTAATACCAAAACTTGCATCCATTCTACACAATAAAATTTTAAGTTAGCATTACAAGTCTAGTCCGAGAGCACAACCGAAGCTAAAGTAGCACATACCCCATCGGTTGAGCACTTGATGAACACCAATCCATGATGTTCCGGCATTGTAGACACGCGGCGCAAGACCTTCTTTGGGTAGTCGTCGCACGTAATGAGTGGCAACGGTGCGCCAACGAGCTTTTGGGCCAACACCGAGCCCGGTCGATCGCCATTCATGTATCTGCCGGTGGACAGCCGACGGTGTAGATCCGAGCGGCCAGAGGAGGAGTCAGTACCTGCATGCGGCCTTGCGGCCTTGCCGGGGCCTTCCAGCCTGGTGCTTGGCCAGTCCATGGAGCGGCGTGGCCTTCCACAACCAGGTAAGCTCAAGCCCGACCAGATCCGCTCCAAATCCGGCCGCCGGGTGCGCAAAACACGTAGCCGTGGTTGGGTAACTCTGGGTCGTCGAGGGAAAGGGGGATGAGCGAGCGCACGTCCGAGCTCCACATGCTGGAGTTGGCCTTAACATGCTTCTTTCTTTCCTTCACTATGCCCTTTTACCGGATACCCTTGCCGAAGAAGGGCTAAGCGGCGTGGCTGACCAACCGTGTGGGGGTGCCAAGTGGCTTCGCTCGTGTGGGGGACGGAAGCTCATTTCATTGCTTGTTATTTGTTGTGTGATGAAAACTTTAGTATTTACTAGAATGTTTTGTTGGAACTAATCTATAATCCAACATGTATCCTCGTTGTCGTTGTGTGTTGATGACTTGTTGTATGTAATGAATGGTACATTTGCATATGCATGTCATAAACTCAATTTATAAATGGTTTTCAACTCACTTCTTGGAGTGTTAGTGCCGTAGTAGTATAGCCAGCATCCATAGTAGTATGAAGTTGCCACATCACATAGAGCCAACCAATAGTTAGGTGTCGCATGGAGGCCAAAAATATGGTGATAGTGTGACTGCGTGAGGTGGGCTTGTATGTAGTATGATGTACGCATAGGGCTTGCCGTGTTTCCTACTCCTCCGGTCTGCCTCCTTTTGCCGAGACGTGGGACATCCAGCATCTAGGTCGTGTCATGCAAGAATATGGAGTGCTAGTTAAAGCCACGTCATGTGCATCTTCGGTTAAACTGTAAATAGAATCTTACTACTCTTGAGTAACTCCAAAAGCGGCCACCGAAGATCTGTATTGGATTTTTTTCATCACCAGCACGTCGAGGTGAAAGATATGCAGGTTCAGTGGGTCCTCTTGCATTTTCACTGACATGTGGGACCGCATGTGAGCAAACAGACGATGGGCTCCGCGTGTTTGCTGGCTGGCTGAGAAGAGAGATAGAGGAGGGTTGAGCATAGATTCCAGGAAATTTGTTCTATATAACCAGCACCTCGGTATAGGCTCGATATAGTGGGGTGGCATGGGCCATACCTAGCATTCATGTCGAGTAGTACAACACACGCCACCCACACGAGTCCCATCCGACACCAATTTTCTTGGAGTCCGTGCTACAACCATCTCTTCTCCCTCCTGTTTTCTCAACCATCGCGTGTTGGGCGGGGTGGGGATTTGCCGATAGTCGATTTGCTCAACTGCGGTCCCACTTGTAATAAGTGAAAATGCAACACAGCACGCATTCCCCCTTGAGTGGCGTGCCGGACCAACCGTGTGGGGGTGCGACGCAAACACGGCAAGCTTTTCCTTTTGAACTTGTAACTTGTAAAATTTTGTTCTACTCCATGGCGCGACCGATAGATAGAAATAACGATTTTCCCTAGAGTAATGAGAAGTTTGGTTCTAGCGCGGTTCATGCATGGAGTACGTACAAAAATTATGAAGTTGATGCGAAAGGTAAGATACTTACTAGTAGTACCATATACTACTACATGGATTTGTCAGAAAGATAAAGATACATATGGATCCATCAATGACATCCTCATGCCCTAGTGTGCCGGGTCACCAACCAACGTGTGAGGAGCAGCGGCGTTGGCGGCGAGCTCAACGTGCTTCTGAACAATGCCGTCAGAGGTCGCCCTACAGGTCAAGAAGGCCAGTGACCTATCGTCCTCCTATGGCATGTAGTAGTCCTTGTGGACGATTTGCGCGTAGACATGGGTGATTATGTCGATGGTGTCTTGCTACGCCAGGCGCCGCACGGCGAGCGCGACCTCGAGGTGGACATTCTCCGGCGCGACGGCGGGTAGTCGCAGGGCCACCAGTGTGTCGAAGAGGTTGTCACCATAAAGGCCGTTGAGGGTGGCGGGCATCACAGAGCCTGGGCGCGTGGGCTGGAGGCGTACGTCAAGGTCGTCCGCGAACTTCTTGACGACGGTGAACTTGTCGAGGAAGCCCACGAGGACCTTGTCGAACAAGGAGACGAAGCTGTCGTCCAAGCGGCCTCTCACCCTGGCGGCCTCAAGCACGACCTGGAGACATTCCTCGGTGTCGGGCCACAGGCCGGCATCATGGACCATCTGGCATAGCCGACTGATGCTCGCGCTCATCGCCTCCATGGGTCTAGCTTCTAGCCAACTGATCTTGTGATTGGAGTGATCACTCTTTCCCTTGGTTAGGGTGTGTAGGTGCATAGGATTTCTTAGATTGGATCAAGGGACGCCTGGGAGCCTTTATATGAGAAGTGCAGACTGCGTTGCATTCACGTGTGTCTTGGCCATCTACTCCTCGGCCCTCTACTGCACCTGCCTTTGGCTCTATGACAGGTGGGCCAGCCACCTGTTGTGCCCACGTGTCATTCAACCAAACGCAGGTGTAGTAAGTCAATGAAGTTGTGTCTCCCTCTGTTCCAGTGCAGTATAGTCATCTCACCGGACCTCTAGTTGGGGCCAAACGAGAGAACTTTGATGTTTACTGGTTTATTTGTCCCCTTTGCATTTTGCGCCAAGTTTTGACCTTTGATTTAACTAATAAAATGTTAATGCATGTAACCAAAAATGTTGGCACGGTACATTAACTCCCTCCTCATTTCTTATTTCGTGACATATCAACCAATGAGAGATGTGGGTCGTGCATGCTTTCAATGACTTGAGACGACCAAACATGACATGCAGTGGTTAGTTCATTGCATGTAATCCTACTAATTAGCAAAAAGACATTAAGTTCTCTCGCTTTCCCCTTCGTATTGGTCACGGTGCACAACCTAAGAGCATGGTTAATAGTATAGCTAGCTGCTGACTACTCCCTCCGTCTAGGTGTATAAGTCATCTTAGGTTGTGCACGGCGACCAAGGAAGACGGGAAAACGAGAGAACTTAATGGTTTTGCTAATTAATAGCAATGCATGCAATGAACTAACCACTACATGTCATGTTTGGTAGTCTCAAGTAATTGAAAGCATGCACAACCCACATCTCTTATTGGTTGATGTGTCACGAAACAAGAAACGACAAGGGAGTTAATGTACCGTGCCTAAGTGTTTTGGGATTATTTGGTTTTCGTAAGGTGACTTACACACCTAGACGGAGGGAGTATATGATGTTGCCATGTCATATAATATAGAGCCATCACTTGTAGCCACTCATACAATAAGGTTAGCTATAAGGCTGGCTATAAGAGTACTACTCCCTCCGTCTAGGTGTGTAAGTCACCTTACAAAAACGAAATAATCCCAAAACACTTAGGCATGGTGCATTAACTCCATCTTGGTTTCCTGTTTCATGACGCATCAACCAATAAGAGATGTGGGCCGTGCATCCTTTTAATGACTTGAGACTAACAAACATGACATGTAGTGGTTAGTTCACTACATGCAATGCTATTAATTAGCAAAAAACATTAAGTTCTCTCGTTTTCCCCTCCTCCTTGGTCACGGTGCACAACCTAAGATGACTAGTAACATACACATATTGCCACAACGGAGAGTAACATACACTAGTAAGATGCACATATCCCTAGACTATGTTACTACCTTCATAGTGGGTAGTAACATAAGTGTAGTGTCATGCAAAACTTCATTTATTAGGTTATAGACTCATATTGCATTGGGACATGTGATGTTACAGTAACTAGCTAAGTTACTGAAACTATCTCTCTCCTCATTAACTTATTGCCACATAAGCAAGTTTACTATGTTGGAGTCGATGTTACTGCTGAAGTTACTCCCACTGTGGCTAGTCTTACACACATTCTCATCTTCTCTCTCTCTTTCTTCATATTTATTGTATATCGGCCTAGGAATCTGCATATAGCTAGGCTCTTGCATGAGAGCCCACTCCTCTTTTTCACTTACTCTAAGATGACTTATACACCTAGACGGAGGGAGTAGTCTCAAGTCATTGGATGCATACGCACCCCACGTCTCGTATTGGGTGATTTCTTTTTTAATGGCAAAAAACAGGGAACGAGGTGGGTAGTTAATGCACCGCGCCTCAAAATTTTGGGATTACTATTTGGTTTTCGAAACGTGACTAATGCACCAGTATGGAGGGAGTACAATAGTAGTCTCTGACTACAATTTTTTTGGTAGCTTACAAAGTTGAGCGCTCGGTGAGTACAATAGTAGTCTGATTGATGAGACTTCAGATTTGAGCCATCTACCGGAAGGAATAAAACAATACACCATGTATTTATTTATAGAGGGAGTAGTACATTTTTTGTGACATGCATTACTAGATATTGCTAGTCAAATACTAAATCCAAATGGACGTGGTAGTACTACTAAATCCAGACGGTGGTGCTAGTACTAGTAGTAGTACTACCAATGTAGTAGTACTCTACTACCCGATGGTCAAATTATTACGTGTTGCTCCTCACAGTGAAGTGACAAGACCCTGTATCGGAGATGACACCTAAGTATAGGCGCCGTGTTCGGCATAGCATCATCAGCCTCACCGTCTGCAGTCACTATCATCATGGTTGTAGAGCTAGCCAGCTTACAACTAGCCGTGTTCTACATAATTTCCCGTGCGTAGATGCCCGTGCATTGCACGGAACACCAAGATTGGGGGTGGACGGCACCGGCAGCGACCATAGCGCCAGACTTTTCCATGGCCTTCAAGATGTGGTGGGGAGGAGATAAGGTTGATTGTGAGAGACAAGGAGTTGTTTGTAAATAGGGAACAAGTGCGGGCATCTTTTTGCAAAATTGGAGAAGTTTGGTTTGTATGCGTCAGATCTAGATCCGACGGCTATTGGTGAAAGATGGCAGGCACAACATCATCACCAACTCTGGACCTCTTTGATTTGCAGGATTTTAAAAACGCAGGAATAGGACACTGCAACATTACAAGTTTCAAACTGATATTACAAATGTTAGGAGTAATGCTGCACCTACGAAGAGGGAATTACTAGGAAGTTTACGTAAGAACTTTTGCTACTTTAGGTGGATGCAGCATTATCATACAAACTAAAATCCACCGCCCTGACAAGTCACTAATGGGCAAATAAATTTTCGAGTCTCCGCCACTTGATGTTTCAAAACAAATTCAGCTTCATGGAGACTTTGTCATTTAGGCTTAGACGCTTGCGGTGATCAGCAGGCCATTCATTGTTGCGCTAGAGAATGCCAAACCTCATTACCTTGAGCACACTTGCCTCCAGAACAAAGAACCTGGCCAACTTAATCTCAGATGTGCTGCCTCGGTAGTCAATCAAATCAATTTCTATAAGATGGAGATCAAGGCATTCGATGAGACTGTTATAGTGCAGCACATTTTTCATTTTGGGGTAATTTTTTATCTGTAAAAGAAGAGAACATATTAGAGCAGCTGGCTGTATAAGATTGCCATGTCATCAAGAGGTACTAATATCATTCGCTCATATGATAGGGTTGGCTGGCTAGTGATATTTTTTCACTCTCTCTCTCTCTCTCTCTCTCTCTCTCTCTCTCTCTCTCTTTCCTCTCATTTACCTAGGAGCACGTGAAGAGCTTGGGTATTTGCTACCTTTCACTATGTGGCTGATGCCATATTTCTCAAAAGTATGCCACATAATACACATCGATGTCAAAGCAAAAAATTCTGGCACCGCTCTCGCGATGTAAGAGAGTTGGCACCGCTGTGCACACATAACCACATGTATAAACAAATCAATCAAACCAACTACACCAGCCTCTCACTCTCCCAAACAAGTGTTTTTTATTGCCTCAGTCCTCTCTCTCTCTCCCACGCAAGTGTTTTTTCATTGTGTGAGTTAATTTCGCACCGGAGCAAAGTAGGTGATCCAGATTAGGGCGCCAGGTGAGCAATGGAGGGGCATCGATGCCAAATGCATCACAAGTGAATTCGGCACGTGTTTTGCCTACATAGTGGAGGGCCATTATAGCCCACTTTTGTACTACCTCGTATTTAGTGTAAAATTTTGACCATAAATTTACGTAAGAAAATGCCAATGCATGTCACCAAAAATTATACCATTTGAAATTATGTTCAAATACAAATCTAGCGATATAATTTTTAGTGGCATGCATTAACATTTTTTCAGTTAAATCTATGGTCAAATTTTGATACTACAAAATAGGAAGAGTAAACCAGGACGGAGGTAGTACTTGCTCTTAGGGTAACCATAGAGTTGCTAGTCTAAGTTACTTTCCACTATGACTAGCCTAGGCTACTATAGTAGTACAACAAAAAAACAATGCAACTGATCACGTGAGAAAAAATACTAAAAACATTTCTTTCGGTGTAGTGCGTAGATGCAATTTTGAGCAATACACTTGTCATCGTAATTTGGGAAAATTACAAAAAATTGGAGCTACGTTGTGATTACCGTTTACTAATAGGAAAGAAGTTTCACCTCGATGAGTAGCTTCTCCGTGCACGGAAAGCATGTAAGGAATCCAACAACTTGATCCAGATTGGGGTCGATAGATTTTATTGCCAAGATCTTCACCGTAAGATAGACCGGTCAAGCTTGTGGGAATCATTTTCGAAGAAGGTCGAATACATCAAGAAGAAATTTAAAATGTGAATTTCAAGAAGACGGAGAAGAAGATGAGTGCTGTACCGAACGACACGGATCCAAAAAGAGTTCGAGAATTTGGCGATTTAGTACACCAACGCTGTCAATTTTGGCGCGTCAATGACCCTGATTTTTGTTGGACCTTCTAGATCAGATACAAGCAATCTCTCAAGGTGCATTCTCAATGACCATAACATGGAACAGCTGGAGTGATCTCTTCCCAATTGATGTCTTGTTGCGGGGCCAGCAAGACACATAAATCATCGGAGATTCGTCGAGGCGATGTGGAGGATAATGAACCCATGGATCTGCTCAAGACGAAGGTACTCGAGTGCAGTATAGCTGCGGAGCAGGTGCTCCATAGCTTGCTTTGAGATGCCAACGTCGAAGAGGTCGAGCTGCTTGAGTTGAGGGAGAAGAAGGGCGGGCTTGGCATTAATCTGGGGAAGATAGCAGGAGCTGAAGCTGGCACGGCGCAGCATTGGCATGAGGCAGAGTGCGGACGGCGGCAAAGAGCGACATCGTCCAGCTTCAAAGCTGAGCTCCTCGAGCTGATCTAGGGCGGGGGATAAGAACCACTCGTCGAACTTGGCTTGGACCTTGCAGTTGGTACTGAACATGCGGATGTCAAGGCATTTGGCTGGCCCAGGGTGCGATGAAAGGATCTTGGAGACTGCGGCCATGCATTTGCAATCCCCGTCGCAGTGGGAGCTGTTGACGGTGAGTTTGAGGGGGACGCGGTGCCAGATGGGGCGCCACCGCCGGGAGAGCAGGGCGGTCCGCACGAGAGATTTTGTGGGGAGGAGGCTGATAATGACGAGCAGCATGTCGTCGGGGAGGCTGCTGATGAAGTCCAGGCTCGCCGGATGCGGTTTTGGCTCGAGCCGCCTCCGCTTGTTGGCTGCCTCGTCATCCATCTCAACCGGCGGTGACGCCGGTGTACACGTGTGCTGGTCTGTTGTGTGCTGGCCTCTGGGTGTGCGCGAAAAGGCCCTTCGTGCTCGCCGCTCGCAGTGGTGAATTGTGCGCGAGTGCGTCCTTCACGTGGAAGAAGTGTGTCGTTAATGCGCCATCAATTTACTAGCGTGCGGGGTGCTACCCCGAGTGGTTTCAACTCTGTTTACTTCACTACGTGTTAGATGGGCCTCTAGTTTACTTATTTTCACCCACTTCCACATGGGCCAGCACACCAAGATAGAGAACACGAGCTGACAAGGCAGCATGTGGATTGGTTGACCGATCAACTAAACAATGTACGGAGCTATGCGCTGACACGGTGAGCGTATAATCTGTCGGTATAGAGAGTTCGAGTGAGAGGGGAGGCCCGTGAGAGATAGAGCTACTCCCTCCGTTCGATAATGTAGTGCCAACATTTTTTTTAAGTCAAACTTTTGAAACTTTGACCAAATTTATAAAGAAATTACTTATATCTACAATACCAAAGATAAATGATAGTATGAAGTAAGTACATGTTGTGATGAATCTAATGATCGTTCTAGATGTAAACGTTTTTCTCCACATATACCTGGTCAAACTTTTCTGAGGTTTGACATTTCAAAGCATCCATATGCTTATGGACGTGAGAGAGTCCCTAACTAGAGAGAGAGAGAGTGAAATAGAAAGAGTGAGTGAAAAAAGTGTGTGTGCATGTATGAAAAAGACATGGACAACACACGATAAAAGTAGAGAAAAGGAATGTGTGTCTTATGCAAACATATCACACATGCATCTTCGACAACGGAAGCAAGGTGAGGAGATAGTGTGTGGTTGTTTGCAACCGAGAGAGAAAGACCCCTAGCACGTGGCCAACAGGGGTCTGACAAGCAAGGGAGAGAGGTCGAGAGAGACATACGGAAAAAATGCAGACATGGGGAGGAGAGAGTGTATGTTTGTGTTAGAGAGATCCCCTGGAGATCGTGATGAGATTACATAGGTGGGAGATCAAGTGACAAGGTGTGTGCGCGATAGAAGATACCCCGAGAGATATCGAGATAGACGTATGGATGGAAGGAGACAATACGTGTGTTCCTGATGGCTAGTGAGAGATAATCATACTTAGGGGGGAGTGCGTGCGCCTATGATGCAGTGAGGGATTATGGTACTTAGGGGGTGCATGTCACATAGAGAGAGAACAAGGGCGGAGAGTGTTGGATGGTCTATATGTAGCTCGAGCGAGACATGTTTATGTGTGAACCGAGGAGATATAAAGTTTGAGAGAGATAGAGGAGCCCCGAAAAGGCTGAGGGGGAAAGAAATATTCCATCCGCTCGATAATGAAGTGCATGTAAATTTTTTTAAAAGTCAAACTTTGGAAACATTGATCAGGTTTATGCAAATGTTATTTATATCTACAATACCAAAGATACATCATATGAAAATACATCTCATGATGAATCTAATGGTATATGTTTGTCGTTCTAGATGTAAATGTTTTTCTCCACGTACATGGTCAAACTTTGTGATGTTTGACTTTTGAACAAATCTATATGCTATGGACCGAAGAGAGTGCCTTAGTCGAGAGAGATCAAGTGCGTGTGAAGGAGAATGAGTGAGTGTCGGTGGGAATGACACCTACGGGATCACTGGGATCCCTTCTACGGTTGGCGGGCGCGAGGTTGTGCAAAGAGCGGGTCTGACAGGAAGCACGCGGATCGTTTGCCCAGGTTCGGGCCGCGAATATGCGTAATACCCTAGTCCTGCTTTGGTGGATGTATTAGAGTGTCCTTGTGTTCTTGAGCTAGCTACGGGGTGTAACTTGCCCAAAAGATCCGAATCCCTCTCCTGGTTGCCTCGGGTCTCCTTTTATAGGCAAAAGGGGTTGCCAAAGTGGCAGACAGGAGGTGGAAAGGTGTACAGTGGATGAGTCTATCCTCTGGCACCGTCGGAAATATGCATTTAATGCGCTACCGACATGCCCCTTGCTTTATCAGGGACGGCAAGGAAGCACGTCCCAGCTGTCGCCGCCTCGCCTGGCCTCGACATGCGTCCGAGCTGATGAGGCGTCGTGGCGCCACGTCGGCCGGCTGTTGGGCTGGCGCGGTGGTGGAACCTTCACGAAGGCATGCATGCCACCACGCAGGTGCTCGCTGAGTCGGTTGTGGAGGCCGCTCGTCGCCACGCAGGTGCCTGCTTAGCTGGTCGAGCTGGCAGCTGCATGGGGATGGCGGTGGAGTCATGGCAGACCGGGCCCTGCTGCCATCCTATAAGTGTCTCCGGCAAGGGTCTTGCCGCGGCTCCATGGTCTTCCCCGGCAAGCATCTTGTCGGGGGTCTCGTGGATTTCCTCGGCTAGGATCACGCCAAGGATCGCCATCTTCTGGTCCTCATCTGATCTCCTATGTTTATGGTCTTGACGAAGATCTGCATGCCACCACATCGAATGTGGATAGTTGGTGGTGTCGGAACCTGTGGGCTCAAGGGTGGCTCGCTCTGCTCGCGTCTGGTAAGTTGCCGTGGCAAGGCTCTTGCCGGGGCTGCGGAGGCTGCCTTAGCAAGGGTCTTGCCGAGGGAGTCCACCTCGCCCTCTCGCTCTTCTGCGTTCTCTAGTCGCCTTGTGCCTTCGGCTCCCCTCCTCTGCCTCGCTTAGTGTGGCCACGGGCGTGACTCTGACTGCTCGTGCACAAGTAAAGGGGTAAAAAAGGAGTGCCCCTACTTTTGTACACCGACAGGAGCCCCTGGGCCTAGGCCACACATAGGCGCGACACGTTGTTCGGCCAGGCCCAGAACGGTGCGCGGGCAGTCGGGGCGGGATTTTTACTATGGTAACTTCTCGTCCACTGCGTTTCCCCACGACCTGCGTTGAACGCGCGACGTGGAGGGTCGTGCATGACGTGGGGGTCATGGGTGGGGCGGTTCCCGCATGCATGCGTCACATCATGATAAAGAGGCGGCTTGCGCCTTCCCCATAAAAAGAGGGAGGCATAGAGGCGCGGCTCATTTACTGAGGACTCGGGTCGTGGTCTTCAAGGCGCCTGTGTCCCATGATCATGGGGTGGGGAACGGTCGCTTCACCCATCCCCTCGATCCTGCTCGCTCGCCACGCGTCCCCCATGCAGGTGGCAGGCGGTGGAGGCGGGAAACCGGGTTGTCGCTGATTGGGGCAGCGGGTCGGTCCCGATTCCCTGTGCCCCCGATGGTTGGATTGGTTGAGTGGGGCGGCCGAGCCTCGCCCTCGCCCCTTTATAAGGAGGGGGAGGGGGATATCATCCCACATTCTCCCAGCATCCATCCTCTTCCACCTCCGCTCCTTTCTTCCACCCGCCATGGCGAGAGGGGGCGCAGGCCCTTCAACGGTGGTGGCAAGGGTCGCCGCTTGACAGCGCGTTCCTCCTACCCCAAGAGCTCGCGGCGGCGGAGCCGGCCATGAGAGGAAGGGGGAGGGGCAAGGCTGAGGTCACCGTGGCGCTCGGGGAAGAGGGGGACGAGGCGGCGCGATGGTCATGCCTCCGCCAGCGGTGCCTCCCGCGATGGAGGGCCACGTCGGGGACCAGCCCTGCGGGTTCTTCATCAAGCTGCGCCGGCCACCGCGTCATCGTCTTCGTCTCCCTACCCCATTTACTCGGGAGATGGAGCTCGATCCACCCCAGACCCTCAGGTTGCACATGAAGGACTGCGGGAACGGCGGCCCGTGGGTCAAGGTTGACTTCCCCGCTCCTCATGTCATGTATCTCCGTCGCGGATGGAAGACGTTTGCTCGCGTCCACAGCCTGACGCCGGGGATGGTCCTCTACTTCAAGTTAATGGAGGGCGGCCTGCTCTATAACACCCCAGAATTTTGACCTTCATTTATTAATTAAAATTTTTCCAGAAACTTAAAATTTTATTTTCTGGTTTTATCTTTTAATTTCATATCACTCTGTCCCTCTGAATTTTTGAGTTTTTCCTTCTAGGTGGAAGCCTTTCAGAGATATTGTTGGACTTGTATATCTTCCCAAGACCATTTATTTTTTTTATCAGTGGGATTGTTTCTACAAATTATTTTTCCTGAGCTTTATTTCTTTAAAAATGATTTTTCATAAGTTTTAGAGTTCCATTTGCACTACAACCCTTTCAAATACTTCATTAAAATTCCCACCAAAATTAGGGGATGTTAGTAGTAGTGTATAATTCAACTTTATGCAAAAACCCATTGGTGTCTGTTGAAAATTTTGAGCAAATCATCCTCTTTTGCTCTCTGGTCCAGTTTGATATTTTCTACTGCAACCATATTTTATCTTGCCCTATTACCCATGATTTTTCTCCTGCTTATAGACCACTCTACCAAACCCTTAGGTCCAGGAGATTGGACACATTGGAGTATTTTTGGTCCATGCAATAATGCCCTTCATTTTCTGTCCAGAACTGAAAATTTGCAAAGCTTGGACTAACAAGTTTCTGGTTTTGCCCAAATAGCCTTGCCATCATCACTTGCACCTAAAGAGACTCTGATCTGGAGATTTTGGCCACCAGAAAGGATGCCCAGATGCCCATGGCATTCTGTCGAGCACCTTGTGTGTGTGGCCAGATTTGATATAGTTCTTAGTTTGCATTATGAACTTGATCCCCTGACCCAACAACCATGTCCCTTAAGCTCCTAGCTACCTCTAACCTGGCCCTGTTAATTCCCAGCCTCATCCAGGCCCCCTAGCATGCTTTAGCATTTTGCCGAGCACATGGCGTGCGTGCTCTGGGCACGCCCAGAGCGTGCGTTTTGCACGCGTGTGCGTCCGAGACGCCGCGTCTCGCCGCCACCATCCCCGCGCCCGTTCTGATCATTTACCCCTCGCCGCCAACGTGCCCGACCCCTCCCTCGTCGCAGAGTCGTCCTGGCCCCTCCTGGCACCCCACAGCGCCACCACCGCAAGCCGCCACTGTCGTCCCGCCAGCCTCTGCCATGGACGGTGCCGCCCGAGCCACTCCAGCGCGCCAGCTGCCCTCTGGAGCAGCTCGAGCTCATCCACGAGCCCGTCCGCTAGCGCCCGTCGCCGCCACGTCACCCTCGCCAAAGAATGAACGGGCGGTCCACGGCATTCTTATCCACGGTCGCTGAACCAACCTCTCCGAGCTATAAATAGCCCTCCCGATCACGCCTAAGCTCACAAGAGCCTTATTCAAGTGGTAGGAAGCCCCTTCTTCCTGGGCCACAGAGGCCATCATCTCTCCATCTCCCATGAAGTTCGGCCGCCAGGCCCAAGAAATCCAGCCAAGGCCGAGGCCCCTAGCCTCTCCATGCTCCCATCCTTTTCTCCTTGACCTTGTGGAGCCACCCCACCTCTCAAACCCGATCAGAGCCACCGAGACGAGACCCCGATCCACCGTGGTTACCGTCTGCCATGGAGCTGGCCACCAGCGACTTTGTCCCCACGACCTCTCGACCACTGGGAGGACCGCCTGGACTGGCGGATCCATCCTGCCCTCGAATCTCGTGGGAGCCGCTGTCGTCGGCGGCAATCGCTGAGCTCCGCCCGCCGGGTCGAGGAGAAAGAAGGCGCTGAAATTGGTCAACTCTGACCAAGGCTCAAGGACCCATCGTCAAGGACCCAATGACGACTGTGCTGGGCATTAGTGGAACCGTAAAACCTGTAGTATGTTTCTCCTGCTCAAAACGACACTCCCGAACTGCTTTTCTTTTTCTGATTTTTATTAAAAACAGATTTTTTGACTAAACTTTGACTAGCTATAACTTTTTAAATATAAGCCCAATTGATTTGCTTCTTTTTCTGTTGTTTCTAAAATTTTGTCTAGTTTATTTTCATATTTATTTGAGAATTTTCCAAACAACCTTTTTGTACTGTTTTGGAACTATGTGTTAATTCAAATTTCCGTAAAATAGGATTTTGAAGAGGAAGGCAACTTTCAAAAAGAGCACCCCACTTACATACTCTTGAAGGCAAGCATTCTGAACCCCGGCATAATATTTGTTGTGTGTCGTTTGATGGATATACGACACCACCTTGACGCGAAGTATTCGGTATTTTATGTGGTGCTATGATCATATTCATGAGTGCATAATAATGATTCCTTGCTGTTGGAATTTGATATACTTCTGATAGTAATCACCCTCGTATGCCTTTCATGCCTATCGGAAGGAACCCGGGAAAGTCTCTGTCTTGGGTAGACACGAGCTTGTCTCTAGTTCTTTGTCAAGACGGTTCTGTCCGGTAAGGCATGGTGAGGTATGATGAGTGGTGATTCTGTCTGATTGGTGTGAAATATATTTCTTATGCTTATCATGCAGGAAATGCTTTAACCTCCTGAGTCGATCGTAGATCGAGTCTTGTTCCAGTAACCCCCATACTTGTTTCGTACTACCACTTGTCCCTGCCATAGGTAGGGTACGGTTCAGTAAGTTGTCAACCCCTTCCTAGCACACACCATACAGAGAGGCCATGGTGGAAGATACCGGCTGCATCCAGTAGACATGCCACCTGGTCCGGGGGCATGGGAGTTTCCGGTTGGAGCCGAGGGGGTAGCTCCTTAGTTTGCACGCTGCTATAAATTTTGTGATCCCATGCTAGTCGAGGTTGTAGCCTCCCACTTAGAGTTTCGCTTAACAGTGTCGTGGGTGATTCCGCATAACGTAAGTCAGTCTGGTGTGCGGTCGTGTGTTTTCAATTAAAAGATCAGAGACGGAATTAGTCCCGATGGACTAAAGGAACTGTTATTCGTGGGCAAAGAGTACACCTCTACGAGATTATATCTATTCAATAGCCCTGTCCATGGTTAAGGACTACACCGATGGATCAAGTGTCGGTCTTAGTGTCGGTCTTCGGAGGAAAAATTGCTAAACTGTAACATGGATCATGACTTGTGACTCATGATGATTATGATTACTACTATTATGGACTAACCATTTACATTATTTGAATTATTGAGTATCCCCGGGACGGTTCTACCTCCGGATATTCACCGTGATTATTCTCTTATAAGCCCTTTATGTGGTGTCGCCGACGCCTCGATCGTGGCATGCTTGTTATTTAAATTATTTATAAGCCCTTTTTGTGGTGTCGCATGCATTCTCGATCGTGGCATGCTTGTTATTTCTTTTATTTATTAGCCCTTTATGTGGTGTCGCCCAGACGCCCGACTGTGGCATGCTTGTTATTTAAATTATTTATAAGCCCTTTTTGTGGTGTCGCATGCACGCCTCGATCGTGGCATGCTTGTTATTTATTTTATTTATAAGCCCTTTATGTGGCGCCGCCGATAATCTCGATCGAGGCATGCTTTATATTATTATCCATTTGAGGCGCTACTCGCATAATTCGATCGGTGCATTCTATTTCTACTCCTTATTGCATATTCATGTTGTATATGAATAACCTGCTTATGCATCATGGATTTTTATTTCGTGATCGACGCTAGATCATGAAATATTTCAGAGCATGATTATCATTTGTTATATTATACCTGTGTTCATAATGTTTATGTAGTACATTCAAAGTACTCATTGGCTTGTCCTCGCAATTGTCTTGGCCAGATTTTCTTGCATGGAGAGGAGCGCTATGATGATGCACCCAAGACCCACGAATGATGATAGCAGCTTCACAAGATAGGAGTTATCCAGTCACTGTTCCTGTGGGAAATGGAGTCCCATAGACACCGATGAACCACAAACCGCTCCGCCATCAACCGCTAGAAACCATTTGTTGTACTCATGGGCCCGAATGGTCTTGTACTACACATTTTGTATTTTTCTTGGAGTTTTGTATCAAGTTGGTGCCTCATCACCAACAGAAATCCTGGGCTGGTGAGCACAAGGGCCATTTTCCGGGAAACTAATATCCTGAAATCCGTCCCGACAACCTTGGTATCGAGCTGTGCTGACCAATCGGCTAATCCTATCTTAGCCAGTCGATAAACCTAGGTTAACCAACTCACCGCAGACCTTAACCTAACCCCAGCCAAGCTTCTCGTAAGATAGCCACACAAAGGACCTCGACACCTTTTGGCAACAAGGCTCAACCTATCAGCCTAGCTCGTCGATTACGCCCAAGGACCGACACCTAAATTGTCTCATTCACAAGCTGCATGGAAGGAAGACTTCGCCCCTTTTTCTATAAAAGGGCACGCTTAGCCTCAACCCAAAGACAAAGACAGCCTCTACCCCAAACCGAGCTATAATGCCTCGGACCCATTGTTCACAATGAGACCACAAAGAACCAACCTTGAAGTTTTGTGACCGTGCTAGCAAACCTCACCCGTCGTGCCTTTGCATTAGAAGAGCCCCTGAATATGTTGTGTACCAAGGGCCCATGAGCGTGAGAGCCGCCAATTCTGGGCCACTATGCACGCCTCTATGGTAGGGGTCTATCGCCGTAACGCCTTACTGTGTTCACCGAAGGACAACTTTTTTGAGCCACAAGCCATCCAACTAGCTGCTCGAGAGGCTATAGTTCAACTCCGGCACTTGTCGCCCAAAGTTAACTGTCGCTCATTCTACTACTACCCCAGCCGTGACAGGTATGGTAGGCCACCCCAGGTTGCCAACGGAGATCATGAGACGGATCCTGCATTGTTGCATATGGTGCGCTATGTAAGTGCACTAGAGGAACTGTTCGATCAAATCACCCTTGATCTGATCGCAGCTCGTGGAGAACTGGTTCGCCGAGCCCCGGAGGAGAAGATGAGCCCGAAACCGACAACCCAGTCGTGTTGTTCGAACAACCGATCGAATCCTTGAGGTCTGCCCCAGCCATCGATCAAAATGCTTTGGTGTCCCCAGAAGTGCTTCGTCGCCTTTTGGGAACACGCCCCAACGGGATTGTGTCCAACAACCCCCGTGATGGTCATCATCGCTTCCCGGACCCTGCAGCCCCTCAACTCCATCCAGCTAACCCCGATGGTGAAACCCGTGGAGAAGCCTCGATGTCCACAAGGCACGCCCGCTTAGATATTAACGAGGTAGACTAAGTCACTGGAGTAGTATCGAGTCTTAGTATGTCCACTCCCTGTAATTGTGTGATCTTGTGTCGCCATAATTAAATGCGGTCTGCTTGTGTGCCCCTATTTTAAATAATAACCATGCATAAGTATGTTGGCGTACGGTTGCATTTTAATTCCGGGCGTAGCTACCAAAAACCACCCCGACGACGCCCACAGTAATACATCACTTGTGTGAGATATGTGTATCTGTGGCATTGACCCCGACCCCATAGAGCAGATTCGACAAACTAGTTTCCCCACACCGTAATCAATAACCCAGCCCCAATGCTATATAAAAGGCCACCTCGTGACCTTACCAAGTATCCCGCACCTTGTGCACAACCCTCACAGCCATTCCTTGCCATGCCGAGCCCTAGTATTTATCTGAGAACTCCAGATGCAACCCCGGGTGGCTTTGTTAAAATATTGTGGGAATTTACCTGCAGTACCATGAGTTCTACCCATCCACCCCAGTACGAGTTGCTCAAATCGAGGATCACCCATCCACCTCGAAATATTGGGCAGTGGTGCACATCCCTCCCGCAAACCCAAACCAAGACCCAACGAAAGTCTCCTTTGTGGGGAAATCTATGCCGACTCCGCAAATGGCCATAGAAGCTGCTGCGTATGAAGCGCTTGCTCGCCTTCGATTTGCGGTACCCTATGCCAGCGAACGAGCGTATTATTACTTCCCAAGTCGTGCAGCACCCGGGGAAGTAGCATCTTTTCCTGGTGGACGAATTGAGAGAGACCCAGTACTGGCCAACCTTGCCCAGTACGTTATCTCTCAAGAGCGTTTGACCCAGCGGGTAATGGGTTATCTCCAGAGCCTCGCTGATTTAAATCCTCATATCGCTATTGGCAGACCACTGAGGCCCAACCAGGAGAGACGCATTCATCGACTAGTCAATCCGCTTCCTCCGATAGAAGAGGAGTGTGCCCCAGTACTAGAGACATTTTCTCAGGACCCTGTCTATTTACCGTTCTCATTGTAGACGTCACTGCTATGTTTATTGCCCCAACATTTATTTGTGTGTTGTAGCTTATGCGTTGTGTCCTAAATTTGTGCGATTAATTAAATATTTGGTTTCGATTAATGAGAGTGGTTTTTACTACTGTTAATTTTGATTAACTAATTTCACTCTCGGTAAATTCTGAGGTGAGTTTTTTCCCTGAGTTGCTGCAGCATATGTCTCTTCATGACAAAGATTTTTATTCACGCAGCACCACGACAGCAGACTCACAACCCCAACCACTCGACCCCATGCATGAATAGCAAATCCTTGTGCACGTGTTGCACCCAACTGATCACCCCCTAGCACACCACCATCTCTGAAGGAGAGAGTTGTGGGTAATCATTCGAGTGCAAGTTGCCTCCAAAGACACCGGACAGAAGCTAGCACCCGACACGCACTTAATCTCATGATCACCGCCACCGCTGGAGAGCTAACACTGAGCAGCAGCATCACGACGATCATCGAGGATCATCACGCACAAGAGCACGGAGAACCCCAGCAATGCCGCCAACCTCCGCACACCAGGATCATGTACCAGTCCGCATCACCTCCGCCATTAGAGCCTCGCCTCGAGCTCCCGCAAACAGAAATGGAGGAGAAGGAAGGAGAAAGAGAAGCGAGGCCAGGTGTGAGGAAGAAGAAAGGAGCACCTCGGTCATTTTATAGCCCGAGATCGGTGTACGGTGGGCGAAGTCCACCAGCACCGCTCGTCGCTCGATCACCGGTGTTCGGAGGCGAATCCGTGAGTAGTGCCGACAGCGCACTGGCCCGCGAGGTGAGTGCACGCTGCACCGGCAGCTAGCATGTCGCGCACCACCGCAGTATGGCCTAGATGCTCTACGCGCTAGGCGTCGCCGATGGAGAAAGCGCGGGAGAGCGCGCAAGAGAGAGGAAGAAGAGAGAGCTAGAGGTAGAAGAAGAGACTGGCAGTGGGCCCCGGGTCCATCTATCAGCCATAGAGAGCACTCAGTGCTCGGCACGACTCACGATTTTAGAAATTTAGAAATTTATTCTAAATTCACTGTAACCAAAAGTAGAAATTTCGCTTTCCCCAACCATAGATTTTTCCACGCAGCGCCAAGATTCCACAATCGTAGTTTTACGCCACTTAATTGCCCACCACTAGAGCCACATTTTATTGCATGAGTAGGATGGTCATTTTTTTTTACTTTGAGATAGTAGGAGTAATTCTTTTCAAAGCAGCCCTTAGCAAATCTCGAGGACGAGATTTTTCTTAAGGGGGGTAGTGTTGTAACACCCCAGAATTTTGACCTTGATTTATTAATTAAAATTTTGCCAGAAAATTAAAATTTTATTTTCTGGTTTTATCTTTTAATTTCAGATCACTTTGTCCCTCTGAATTTTTGAGTTTTTCCTTCTAGGTGGAAGCCTTTCAGAGATATTGTTGGACTTGTATATATTCCCAAGACCATTTTTTTTATCAATGGGATTGTTTCTACAAATTATTTTTCCTGAGCTTTATTTCTTTAAAAATGATTTTTCATAAGTTTTAGAGTTCCATTTGCACAACAACCCTTTCAAATACTTTATTAAAATTCCCACCAAAATTAGGGGATGTTAGTAGTAGTGTATAATTCAACTTTATGCAAAAACCCATTGGTGTCCTTTGAAAATTTTGGGCAAATCATCCTCTTTTGCTCTCTGGTCCAGTTTGGTATTTTCTACTGAAACCATATTTTATCTTGCCCTATTACCCATGATTTTTCTCCTGCTTATAGACCACTCTAACAAACCCTTAAGTCCAGGAGATTGGACACATTGGAGTATTTTTGGTCCATGCAATAATGCCCTTCATTTTCTGTCCAGAACTGAAAATTTGCAAAGCTTGCACTAACAAGTTTCTGGTTTTGCCCAAATAGCCTTGCCACCATCACTTGCACCTAAAGAGACTCTGATCTAGAGATTTTGGCCACCAGAAAGGATGCCCAGATGCCCATGGCATTCCGACGAGCACCTTGTGTACATGGCCAAATTTGATATAGTTTTTAGTTTGCATTATGAACTTAATCCCCTGACCCAACAACCATGTCCCTTAAGCTCCTAGCTACCTCTAACCTGGCCCTGTTAATTCCCAGCCTCATCCAGGCCCCCTAGCATGCTTTAGCATTTTGCCGAGCACATGGCGTGCGTGCTCTGGGCGCGGCCAGAGCGCGCGTTTTGCACGTGTGTGCGCCCGAGACGCCAAGGCCTTGCCGCCGCCTCCCAGCGCCTGCTCGATTATTTACCCCGCGCCAACGCGCCTCGACCCTCCTCAAGCAGTAGTCGCCTGCCCTCCTGGCACCCCACAGCGCCACCACCGCAAGCCGCCACTGCCGTCCTGCCAGCCTCTGCCATGGACGGTGCCGCCCGAGCCACTCCAGGCGCCACTGCCTCCGAACAGCTCGAGCTCATCCACGAGCCCGTCTGCTAGCGCCTGTCGCCGCCACGCCGCCGCACAAGAATGAACGGCGGTTCGCCGACGTTTTATCCACGGCACAGAACTCGACCTCTCCGAGCTATAAATAGCCCTCCGATCACGCCTAAGCTCACAAGAGCCTTATTCAAGTGGTAGGAAGCCCCTTCTTCCTGGGCCACAGAGGCCATCATCTCTCCATCTCCGGCGAGTTCAGCTGCCGCCGCTCCGGTAAAATCTGCCAAGGCCGAGGCCCCTAGCCTCCCATGCTCCCATCCTTTCTCCTTGACCTTGCGGAGCCACCCCACCTCTCAAACCCGATCGGGAGCCACCGAGCTCGAGACCCCGATCCACCGTGGCCACCATCCGCCATGGAGCTCGCAATCAGCGCACCCTTTGTCCCTACTACCTCTCGACCACGGGAGGACCGCCTGCACCGGGCGGATCCATCCCTGCCCCGAATCTCGTGGGGAGCCGCTGCTTGTCGGCGGCAATCGCTGAGCTCCGCCTCGCCGCCGAGGAGAAAGAATGCTGGCGATCGGTCAAACCTGACCAGGGACCAAGGACCCATCACAAGGATCCAGCGACGACCCGCGCTGGCTTTAGTGGAAGCGTAAAACCCAGAGTATGTTTCCTCCTGTTCGAAAACGTATTACTCCCCAAACCGTTTTCTTTTCTGATTTTTATTAAAAACAGATTTTTGACTAAACTTTGACTAGCTATAACTTTTTAAATATAAGCCCAATTGATTTGATTCTTTTTCTGTTGTTTCTCAAATTTTGTCTAGTTTATTTTCATGTTTATTTGAGAATTTTCCAAACAATCTTTTTGTACTGTTTTGGAAATATGTGTTAATTCAAATTTTCGTAAAATAGGATTTTGAAGAGGAAGGCAACTTTCAAAAAGAGCACCCCACTTACATACTCTTGAAGGCAAGCATTCTGAACCCCGGCATAATATTTGTTGTGTGTCGTTTGATGCATATACGACACCACCTTGACGCGGAGTATTCGGTATTTTATGTGGTGCTATGATCATATTCATGAGTGCATAATAATGATTCCTTGCTGTTGGAATTTGATATGCTTCTGATAGTAATCACTCTCCTATGCCTTTCATGCCTATCGGAAGGAACCCAGGAAAGTCTCTGTCTTGGGTAGACACGAACTTGTCTCTAGTTCTGCGTCAAGAAGGTTATGTCCGGTAAGGCATGGTGAGGTATGATGAGTGGTGATTCTGTCTGATTGGTGTGAAATATATTTCTTATGCTTATCATGCAGGAAATGCTTTAACCTCCTGAGTCGACCGTAGATCGAGTCTTGCTCCAGTAACCCCCATACTTGTTTCGTACTACCACCTGTCCCTGCCATAGGTAGGGTACATTTCAGTAAGTTGTCAACCCCTTCCTAGCACACACCGTATAGAGAGGCCATGGTGGAAGATACCGGCTGCATCCGGTAGACATGCCACCTGGTCCGGGGGCATGGGTGTTTCCGGTTGGAGCCGAGGGGGTAGCTCCCCTAGTTTGTGCGTGTTATAAATTTTGTGATCCCATGCTAGTCGAGGTTGTGGCCTCCCCACTTAGAGTTTCGCTTAACGGGTGTCGTGGGTGATTCCGCATAACGTAAGTTAGGCTGGTGTGTGCGGTCGTGTGTTCTCAATTAAAAGACCGTAGACGGAATTAGTCCCGATGGACTAAAGGAATCCGTTATTCGTGGGCAAAGAGTACACCCTCTACAGAGATTATATATATTCGAATAGCCGTGTCCATGGTTAAGGACTACAGTCTGGGATGGATCAAGTGTCGGTCTTAGTGTCGGTCTTCGGAGGAAAAATTGCTAAACCAGAACATGGATCATGACTTGTGACTCATGATGATTATGATTACTACTATTATGGACTAACCATTTACATTATTTGAATTATTGAGTATCCCTGGGACGGTTCTACCTCCTGGATATTCATTGTGATTATTCTCTTATAAGCCCTTTATGTGGTGTCGCTCAGACGCCCGACTGTGGCATGCTTGTTATTTAAATTATTTATAAGCCCTTTTTGTGGTGTCGCACAGACTCCCGACTGTGGCATGCTTGTTATTTCTTTTATTTATAAGCCCTTTATGTGGCGCCGCCGTACACCGACCGAGGCATGCTTTTTATTATTATCCTTTGAGGCGCCGCCGCATAATCTGATCGGTGCATTCTATTTCTACTCCTTATTGCATATTCATGTTGTATATGAATAACCTGCTTATGCGTGCATCATGGATTTTTATTTCGTGGATCGACGCCAGGATCATGAAATATTTCGTAGCATGATTATCATTTGTTATATTATACTTGTGTTCATAATGTTTATGTACATTCAAAGTACTCTTTGGCTTGTCCCTCGCTATTGTCTTGGCCAGATTTTCTTGCATGAAGAGGAGCTGCTATGATGACAGCCCCGAACCTACGCAATGATGATAGCAACCTCGCAAGATAGGAGTTATCCAGTCAGCCGCCTCGTGGGAAATGGAGTCCCATAGACACCGATGAACCACAAACCGCTCCGCCATCAACCGCTAGAAACCATTTGTTGTACTCATGGGCCAGAATGGTCATGTACTACACATTTTGTATTTTTCTTGGAGTTTCTGTATCAAGTTGGTGCCTCATCAGCTAACAAAAATCCTGGGGCTGGTGAGCACAAGGGCCATTTTCTAGGAAATTAATATCCTGGAAATCCGGTCCTGACATGCTCTCCGTCATGGTCTTTGGAGATCTTGGAACTCGCCTAAAGTTCTGCATGGAGAGCTCCTCCGACGATGAAGATTCCTCCTCAAGAGAGAGCGACGAGGAGGACAGCGACAGCGACGACGAGGGAGTCGAGTGGCGGGGGACACCGACTGACCGTGTTGCCCCTCTCTCGGCCATGTTCCCTGCCAAGGGCCTTCCTTTTCAAGCTCTCCATCGGCACGCTCCCCATCGTCTCCTTGGGCGGCTGGCGTAGGAGGGCCGGAGAAGGCGAAGAAGGCGGGTGGCAGCCGTCAAGTCGGAGTACGCGGGCACCGACGCCTTCGTCGCGTATTGTCGGCCCGCTGCCTCGTCTTCTTGCTCCTCTCCCCGGCATCGGGATGTTCTCTTGGCGCCTTCTGCTCCTCGTACCTCGTCTATGAACTATTTTTGCCCTCCTGCTACCTTGTTCCACCTTCTGTGGGGAGGGGCAAGAAAGGGATTACGGGAACCTTATTTCTTTTTAGTTTGTAAGCGTGCGGGCACCTGTTAGATTTAGAATTTGTAATCCCCTTGCTCATGTTTTTCATCCCGTATGATCCGTACCTGTATGGGACGTTTTTAATGAAAAAGGGTGCTTGTCGGGTTCTTTGTGCATGAGCGAGGCCCATGCCAAGGAGTGAATCCTCGTTTTTTTAAATAAACATCGACGCCCGGCAACAGGCCTTGCCGCCCCCTTACTTTAGCCGACCATTCTCACGCTCTTGGCAGAGGCAGGGCGAAGTAGAGTTACGCCCCTCGTTTATTTCCCCACCACCGCGACTACGACCCGGTTCCGACCCCGGGACCTGGGCACAGGAAAAGAGGGGGAGCACGGTGGTCTAGGTGCAAAACAAGTTTCATACGCCCCAACTTCATACGGAAATGCACAACAGAGGATGATAGACTTATCTGAATCTGCAGCACCCGGCAGCCTTGGCTTGCCGTGGTTGGATTCTTGTATCTACAGCCCCCGGCAACCTTGGCTTGCCGATGCCAGAGAGCCGGCTCGTTCTCCTTCTTCCAAACAGCCCAGCAGGAGAGTCCGTGTACCCTGCGAACCAAAGAGGACGGAAAGGAACAGAGTAATGCAAACTCGACCTGTATGCTAGGGGTTAGTCGCCGCTAAGCACTACCAACCCTAACCGAGGGAGAGACTCAACCTAGCATGCATGCTATAACTTAGGGCACCAGCGCTTCATTTATTTATGCTCAGGGTCTGCGCCTGGCTTTGTACAGAGGATTACATGCCTTGTCGGCAAGGCTTGTACAAAAGGTGGTTTGTCGGGGGGTCGGCAACCGCGCCTTATGGGTAAAACTTGCGAATATGTTCAATGTTCTAGGAGTTGCTCAGTGGAATAGCATCTCGCCTCCAAAGTGGATCGCGCCTCGCCCGGTGACTCAGACACCCGATAAGGGCCTTCCCACTTTGGCGTCAACTTGTTGGAATTTTTGGCCGACTGAACGCGTCGAAGAACAAGGTCACCTTCCTCAAAGCTTCGGGCATGAACCTTGCGGCTATGGTAGCGGCGCAAGGCTTGCTGGTAGCATGCTGCTCTCATAGTCGCCCGAAGACGATCTTCCTCAAGGAGCATTGCGTCATCTTGCCGCAATTGCTCTTGCTCAAGCTCGTTATAAGCGAGCACTCGAGGTGACCCATATGTGAGTTCCATGGGGAGAACTGCTTCTGCCCCATATACTAGGGCAAAGGGTGTCTGACCGTTGTCTTGATTTGGCGTCGTTCTGATCGACCAAAGAACCGCCGGCAACTCATCAATCCAGCACCTTCCACTCTTGTGCAGCTTGTCAAAAGTCATTGTTCTCAGGCCTCGCAGCACTTCAGCATTTGACCTCTCCGCTTGGACGTTGCTCCGCGGGTGTGCCACGGAAGCGAAACAGACCTTGGCGCCGAGGTATTGGATGCATTGTATGAAGATGTGGCTTGTGAAATGCGTGTTGTTGTCGGTGACGACCCTGTTTGGCACACCGAAATGGTAGACTAGCCCTTTGAAGAACTTGACGGCTGATTGTGCAGTAACCTTCCTCACTTCCTCCATCTCCGGCCACTTTGTGACCTTGTCGATCGCAACGTACAAGTACTCAAAGCCCCTGGCAGCGTGAGGGAAAGGGCCCAGTATGTCAAGCCCCCAGACCAAAAACGGCCAGGAGAGAGGGATTGTTTGAAGGGCTTGAGCTGGTTGATGAAGCTTCTTCGAATGGAACTGGCACGCTTCACACCTAGTTACTAGTGTCGTCGCATCCTGGAGGGCAGTGGGACAGAAGAAGCCTTGCCGGAATGCCTTGCCGGCAAGGGCTCTCGACCCTATGTGGGAGCCACATATGCCTCCATGTATCTCTGCCAACAGCTCCAGTCCTTCCTCCCGGGGGGATACACTTCAATTTCACACCGTTCGGTCTTTTTATGTACAGGACGTCGTCGACGAACTGGTACAAGGCAGACCGACGGGCTACTTTTTCCGCTTCTTCCTGCTCCTCGGGAAGTTCCCCTATTTGGAGGAAACGGACGGTATGATGTGCCCATGCCGGAGCCTGGGGCTCGATGGTAAGGACCAAAGGCATTTCTTCTGCCATGGGAGCGGCTGTCTCTACGGCCAGGGCTTAGCGCCCTGCCAGAGTCACCGCCCTCGCGTGCTCAAGACTCACAACATTACCTTTGCCGAAGGCCCAAGCTCGGCGGCAAAGTATTTGCCGGGGCCTGATTTCCTCCGCTTGTTCCGCTCCGTTGATGGTTCAACGGATGGTTGAGTTAGCTGAAGCACAAAAGTACCTGGTTCCACAGGTAGTTTGAAGGCAGCGCGCTTTGACAGGTAATCGGCGATGTCGTTCTCCGCTCGGGGAACGTGCTCTGCTTGTATATCGTCAAAGCTCTCTTCCAGCTTCCTCACCTCATCTACGTAGGCCTCCATCAACGGGCTCTGATAATCCTTGTTGACTTGCCTGACAATAAGATGTTAATCACCCCTGACGATGAGCTTTTTAACCCTGAGGTCTGCTGCGATCCTGAGACCGGCAAGCAACCCCTCGTATTCGGCAGTGTTGTTTGTGGACATCTCCCTAGGAAAGTGCATCTGGATCACATACTTGAGGTGCTCTCCGGTGGGTGTGACGAGCAGCACACCAGCACCGGCGCCTTGCAGCGAGAAAGCCCCGTCAAAGTACATGATCCAGTCGCAACTTGCTTCCTTGTCGGGGAGAGTGGTCTCCTAGATCTCTCCGTCGGGTGTTGAGGTCCATTCCGCAACGAACTCCGCCAGGACTCTGCTCTGGATCGTCGAAGTAATTTCAAACTTCAAACCAAAGCTTGACAGCTCCAAGGCCCACGCCACAATCCTCCCGGTTGCGTCTTGGTTATGCAATATCCGTCGCAACGAGAGGCGGGTGACGACAGTGATCTCGTGGGCTTGGAAGTAATGACGCAGCTTCCTCGAGGCTATAAGGAGGCCGAAGTGCAATTTCTGCACACCGGAGTACCTTGACCTGGCCCCCTGCAAGAGGGAGTTAACAAAGTAAACCGGGTGCTGCATCATCTTCTTCTTCTGCACCACTTCATTTGGCTGCGCAGGCCCTGTCCCGATGGCGTCAAACTCTGCTGGGGCCCTTGCCTTGCCGGCACCAGGCCCTGCCGGGGGAATCTCTGACTCGCCATCCGTCGGTCCTGCCGTTTCCACTGCCTCTTCATCGACCTCCCTCTGTGCCACCAGCGCGGCGCTGACCACTTGATTCGTCGCCGCCAGATACAGTAGCAACGGCTCTTGTGGTTTAGGCGCCACCAGTACTGGTGTAGAGGAGAGGTATTTCTTCAGATCCTGCAGTGCTGCTTCGGCCTCCGGGATCTACTCCATTGGGCCCACCTTTTTCAAAATCTTGAAAAAGGGAAGGGCGGACTCGGCAGACTTGGAGATGAATCGGCCCATGGCGGCAACGCAGCCAGTGAGCCGATGCACATCCTTGATCCGCTTGGGCGCCTCAATCTGCTCGATAGCCTTGATCTTGTCTGGGTTCGCCTCGATCCCACTCAGTGACACAAAGAACCTGAGAAGCTTGCCGGACGGAACTCCGAAGACACACTTCTCAGGGTTCAACTTGAGGTTGATCTTGCGCAAGTTTGCAAACATTTCTTCGAAGTCTTGTACAAGTGTTGCCTTGTCCTTGGTTTTTACCACTATGTCATCCATATATGCTTCCATATTTCTATGTAACTGGGGCTCATAACCAATTTGGACTGATCTTGCAAACGTTGAGCCAGCACTCTTCAACCCGGAAGGCATCCGTAAAAAGCAATACGTACCACACGAGGTGATGAACGCTATCTTTTATTCGTCTTCTCTTGTCATGAAGATCTGGTGGTATCCTGAGTAGGCGTCAAGGAACGATAAGAGATCACACCCGGCCATGGAGTCAACAATCTGGTCGATGCGCGGCAACGGGAAAGGGTCCTTGGGACAAGCCTTATTGATATCCGTGTAGTCAATACACAGCCTCCACTTCCCATTTTCCTTGCGCACCACCACCGGATTGGCCAATCCACGTCGGATGGAGTACTCCCTCACCAAGCCTGCCGCTTCCAACTTCCTGACCTTCTGCTTAACGGGCCGCACATGAGGAAAGATAGCAAGGTGGTGCTCAATCACCTCCCTGTGAACGCCGAGGATGTTGGATGCTTGCCACGCAAACACGTCAACATTCGCTCGCAGGAAGGTGACGAGCGCGCCTTCCTATTTGCTATCGAGGGTGGAGCTTATGGTGAAAGCCCCTCCCGCGTTGTCCTCCTTGACGGACACCTTCTTGGTCTCTGGTGGTGCAGCTCTTGATTTCTTGCTCTTGCCAATGGAGCTCTCTGGCATAACCTCGACGGTAGCGCAACACTTCAAAGAGGTGTGCTTGCCGGAGTGGGTGCGGGAGGTCCTGCCGGTCTTCTTCTTCCATCCCGGGGCTTCAGCGGTAGGAGCAAGTGCCTTGGCGGCAGCTGGTGCAACTGCTTCCCAGTAGATTAGCTCGGAGCATATCAGCGTGTCCTTCTTGTCGCAGGGGACGGTGATGATGGTCATTGGCTGTGGCACCCTGGCTCAGAGAAATCGGAATGCCCTGTATTCCAGCCCAGAGATCGAGGAGAAGTCTTCTGGAATACGGCACTGCTTAGCATAGAACAAATCAGCTCTTTATTGCAATCTATTGGGGTACAAGGGGATTACATCGGCACGGCGATGCGACGCCTGCCATGGTTGCTCTATGCAAGCAGCAGAACAACACGACGCAGCGGAATGACTACTGGCAGCGGAACAGCGATGACGGTGATGAACTCCACTCCGCCGGGACTCTGACTGGAATGCTTATCCTAGCGTGCAAACAAGGGATCCACGGCAAACAAGCAATCATATCCGGCATGACCTACAAACTGGCATGACATGCCAGGTCAGTACATTGAATGTACTTGCAAGCTCACAGCAACCAAAGCAATCAAGACAAACAATAGCATGTCAATTACAGGTTAACAAGGATTAACATGATACTATCAGCTCAATCATAGCATGAACAAGATGATACAGCTAGAACAATACGAGCATGGCATAAACATATGAACATGATGATACTAGCATGCAACATGATGACACTATCATGCACCAACTTACTCTGTTCGGGTTACCTCGTAACCATCACCTGTATCACTTACCATCACGGACATCACACGATCATCTCACAATCCAATCAAGCTTGGTATTAACAATACCGTAGTAATCATACATTACCATAAGGAGCTTGACCTTTACCCTTGACTCTCGCATAACAACCCAAATATCCAACAAGTTGGTATTCCTGATACCATAGTGATCCTCTCACGATCACATACGTATCAACCAACTTCTTTCATCATCGAACCAGGGTTGTTATTAAGCAAATTATTATTACTGTTGACCCATAGTGCGACCGACTACGAACTGGGCCCTTATCCGCGGGCACGGCTATCGATAGATTGAACACACACTCTGCAGAGGTTAGCACACTGTACCCACACCACGAAACCCATGGTCTCGCACTCCCATACGTGCGGACACGGCGTTTCGACAAAACCGATCTACTGCCATGACACTCCCCGTCCACTGTCGGTGTCAAAATTGGCAGATCTCGGGTAGGGGGTCCCGAACTGTGCGTCTAAGGCGGATGGTAACAGGAGGCGGGGGACACAATGTCTACCCAGGTTCGGGCCCTCTGGATGGAGGTAATACCCTACTTCCTGCTTGATTGATCTTGATGATATGAGTATTACAAGAGTTGATCTACCACGAGATCGTAGAGGCTAAACCCTAAAAGCTAGCCTATGATTATGATTATTCTTTTCCTACAGACTAAACCCTCCGGTTTATATAAACACCGGAGTGGTCTAGGGTTACACAGAGTCGGTTACAAGGGAGGAGATCTACAGATCCGAATTGCCAAGCTTGCCTTCCACGCCAAGGAGAGTCCCACCTGGACACGGGACGAAGTCTTCAATCTTGTATCTTCATAGTCCAACAGTCCGGCCAAAGGATATAGTCTGGCTGTTCGAGGACCCCCTAATCCAAGACTCCCTCAGTAGCCCCTGAACCAGGCTTCAACGATGATGAGTCCGGCGCGCAGATTGTCTTCGACATTGCAAGGCGGGTTCCTTCTCCGAATACTCCATTGAAGATTTCGAACACAAGGATTGTGTCCGACTCTGCAAAACAAACTCCACATACCACCATAGAGAGTATAATATTTCCACAAATCTAATCTGCCGACAATTTTTCATAACATGACATCACGCCATGGCCCGGTCATTATTCCAACTGTTTTTCTCAACCAGCTACTGCACATATTGCGAGGCGGTTTCCTTGGCACGTCTTGTCGAGGCAGACATCGCGTCCCCTTATCACGGGATTCTCATTAATACGGGTGTGGGTAACCCAACCGCGTCATCAATCACGACGCTTGGGGAATAAGCGAGTTTACCAGGCAAGTGGGGAGGCGCAGAATCCTTGCTGCCTTTATAAGGGGATAAGGACTCCCTTTCACACCCACGATTTCTTCTTCCCGATCCATTCCCCTTCGCTCGAGCTCCAGCGCCCGAGCGTTCGTCTTCTCCGCCCACAAAGGCCCTCCAAAAATGTACGAATCCGGAGCAGGAGGCAAGTGGATGGCTTCTACCGTCCTGGAGAAGGATATCAAAAAGCTTCAGGAGGCCGGGTATCTGGCCAAGAAAATCGGCCACCGTCTCCCGACGGCGGGACAGATTGTTCCTACTCCGGAACCCCACGAGAGGGTTGTATTCCTCCCTCATTTTTTCCGTGGGCTAGGGTTTCCCCTCCACCCGTTCGTTCTCGGCATCATGTATTATTACGGGATCGATTTTCATGATCTATCCCCCAATTCCTTCCTCAACATCTCGACATTCATCGTCGTGTGCGAGGCCTTTCTCCGCATCTCGCCACACTTCGGCTTATGGCAGAAGATCTTTAATGTGAAGCCCAAGGTGGTGAGCGGCGAGCACGCCGAGTGCGGGGGCGCTATGGTGAGCAAGATTCCCAATGCCACATGGCCAACAGGTACTTTTAATGATTCCGTCAAAGAGTGGCAACAGCAGTGGTTTTACATCGCTGAGCCGCGCGGCACGGAATGGGCCGCTGCTCCAGAGTTCCGATCCGGAGCCCCTCTGCGGCTTACGTCCTGGCCCAAGAAGGGCCTGAACTGGTCTTCGTCCGACGAACTGTCGGTGCTCCAGATGCGCGTTAAAGATATGGAAGACAAGAACATCGAACTTGTCAATGTAGTCCAGGTGATGTTAGTTCGCCGGATCCTGCCGTGTCAACACCGGATTTGCAATCTATGGGAATTCGATCCAGCCAAGCACCAGACCCTGCGAGAGCTCTTTGGCTCCTCGCACAAAGACATCTGGAAGGTGCTTTTCAAGTCCGACAAATCATGGCCGGACTCGGCCGAGGATCGCGGGTGCCAACTATCCCGCCCTGCAAGCTCGGTAAGTTAATATATGTTTTATCCGCATAACCCAAGGGAAATGCTTAATGTGTTTTCCTCAACTCCCCTAGGGCTGGACGAAGAAGGCGGGACGAATCCACTGTCCGGCCCCGCTGCCCGAAGAACCGCCCGGCCCACTTCTGACAAAGATGATGGTCCCGTTGCCGCACAAGGCGCCGAAGAAGAAGGCCGAGATGGAGGCCAAAAAGACCCGGGGCGGCCTTCGCCGCCGCGGCACTTCGGATAGAATATCCGAAGGCTCCAACATCTGTTCTGCCTCCGAAGAGGACGAGGAGGAGGAGAAAGATGAATCCCCAGCGGGGGGAAGAAAGAAGAGGGCAGCCTCCATACATTTGGAGGCCGAATCGCCTAAAAGGGGAAAAGATCCTCTTCCGGAAGAGTCCACTGCCGCCGCCGACAGCAGCCCGGCGTGGGATCCCAGGGCCCAGCCCCTGGTGAACTCATGAGTATAAAATCTAAACACGTTTATGCATCCAGACTCATCATGGCATAATATTTTAACCTGAGCCATATTTTTTGTAGTCCGGCGAGGTCCCGCACCGAACGATCCTTGTCGGAGGATTTGCTGAGCTCGGATGCTATGGAGAGCGGGACGCCCACAAAGTCCCCTTCCCCCAAATACGTGAATAACACCGAGGCTTCGTCCCAGAAGGACCCCGGCCAAGGAGGGGGGGAAGAGTTCGTGAAAGCGGTGCCCGGAGGTCAAACTTCAGGGTCCGGAGACATGGGGGGGGGGGGGAGATTCCCATGGGAGTCGACGGCGGGAGCCATCTTGAATTTGGCTCCCAGCCGGACGCAATTCCGGAGACCGATACGGCTCCAGAATCAAGCAGGCAGCCTCCCTCGGCTGGAGGGGGCGTGCCTGTTCCACCGGCAATCTCTGTCCAACCAGAGGTGTCGAATGTTTTGTTGGCGGCGCTGAAGAGCGCCTCCATCGTCGATGAACACCGTGCCCTGATGGGTGCGGTGATTAAGGAGATTCCATCTGTTGAGAGTGGACTGAATGAAGCCTGTATCAGCCTTATAAGAGGCTTTGAGGTATGTTTTATGAGGTTTTGAAGAGTGTCATAGTATGGATAGTAGCCCCTGATACACTGTTCGGTGCAAGAAAGAACCGGACAGGGGATCAATTTTATGTTCGCAGGAAGGCTTACTCGATGACATCTCTCTCTCTTTTTATAAGCAGGCGTCTGCAGCTACTGCTGCCTCTCATACTGCGGAGGTTTCCGGACTGAATCAAGGTCTGGAGCGGGCCAAAGAAGAACTTGGCCAGTTGAAAAGGCAGTTGGAAGATAAACAAGGTATGTGCAAGCCTTGTTCGAGTTCAGTGCGAACAAATTTCCAGTATGATAAAATATGTTTCATTATTTGCGCCAGGGGCGATGACCGAAGTCGAGGCTCTGAAGAAGGTTGTGGCCGAGGCCGAGAAAAAGGCAGCCGCAGAGCAGGCTCTTCGTGAGAAGTATGAGGCCAGGGCTATTGAAGTTGCGCAGAAGCTTCAAGAGGCCATTAAGAAATGCAAGACCTTGGAGCAGAGTTTAACGGAGAAAGAATCCGAACTCACCAGGGCTCATCAGGCTGCGCGTGATGCCCACGGGGAAACCCAAGGCGCCCTGCAGGAGATCCAAGAGGCGAGGAAGATCACGGCGGGTAAGGCTCTTTTCCATGTAAATCAAGTATTTGAGGAGAAAATCATGTTTCTAATTTTGAGTTCGAATTTCTCCAGGGGTGTTTGTGGAACTGCCCCGCAGCATATCGGATGCCGCCGAATTCTATCAAGCCGAAGAAAGGAACACTGCGGATAAGCTCTTCTAGTCACAGTATCTGGCGCCGAATTATCCGTGCCTTTTGCCGATCAACTGAAACAGCTGATCGAACTGCATAAGGCGGCGGAACTAGCCATGAAGGATTTGATTATCCGGCTATGGCCTGCCGAGCCGATTCCAAGCAGCTACTTCGGGCTCGTGAAGCGGCTTGTAAGTGCCTGCCCTCGACTTGACGTCATCAAGCGGTCGGTCTGTATAGAGGGTGCGCGAATGGCCTTCGCCCGTGCAAAGGTGCACTGGGGGAAGATGGATACTGAAAAGATGTTGACCGAAGGACCGCTAAAGGGGAAGGAGCACCGCAAACCCGAATTATATTATAAAAGTGTCCTGAAAGGATCGTGCCTTGCGACGGAGCGATGCACCAAGGACATTATATTTCCATGAATACAATCATGTTGTACTTTGTAATATTGAACAAGGTCATTTCTATTATTTATTGCCTGTTATATAAAAGTTTATCCTCCTGCGCGGCCGTTTTATATATTAATCCTGAGAGTTGGCCAGTCGTCAGCTTTTGCCCCCACGTAGGAAGTACGGGGGTGTTCGACATTGTAGCGACCCGACCTCAGACGGTCAAGCCTACGTATTCTTGTGCCATCCACGGATCAAGTATGTTTGGCACACACAACATCAATGTATATATCAAAGTGCAATCACATGTATAAATAACGTAAAAATGATATATACCTCATAATACTCAGCGAAAACAATCAAACGGGTGTGGAGTCCCATCAACGCCATCGGCAGGTTGAGTGTAGACCGTAACCCTGTATCGTAACTCTTACACGTCGGAAGAAAGTATCTGCAACATGATACGTTGCAGCCGTGTAGGTCAGTACATTGAATGTACCGCAAGATCACAACATGAGAAAACAGATAATAAAACTATACTATATGCAATATGGCTTTGTGGCTCAGTATCGAGTTTTGTTTTGCATAAAAGCTGATTTTATTTTCCTACATCAAAGAAATAAATGAGTCTGTACTATGGAGTTTTCTATCATGACATGGTTCCGCCAACCGATGTCTCATAGCCCAAATCATCATAAGTTGCCCATAATTAAGTTATCAATCCGGTGTTGAGAGTTCGAGATAGATCCAAGTCCGAGGCTCAAATTGTCCGTAATCGGGACACGGCTAATCGATTAGGTTTAAACCCTCTGCAGAGGTTTGTACACTTTACCCGCAAGATTCGATCCCTCTTTTTACGTTCTCGCACTTCGAGTGTTTGAGAACAAGATGACCAAACATGGTCTTCCAAAGAGTTCCTCGACCACCGTCCGTACCCATCCAATCCTACCGTAGTTCTACATCTGCTAGCACCGTCCCAGCCAGAGTCACAACTAAGGTCAACCAAGCGAGCCCATAATGACTTGCGGTTGCACAGTAAGCTTCCGGCGTGAAGTATTCTTCCGTCTCTTTGAGTCTGGGTGAAGCTTTCCGCAAGATGTCATGGCGCTTCTCCATGCATCCCGCCAACCACTGGTTTCTCCAGGTGCGCGTCAACCGTCCTTCACCCAAAGAGTGTGTATTGAATTCTTGTCTTGAGTCTTGAAGTCTTGAGGCCTTGAAGATGCAGTCCTTGCAGCTTTCCATCATGGAGTTATCGTCATTGACGTAGAGCCTCCATTCTCACACCACTCCGAGCACTCATACCAAACCCGTCTACTATAGCGTAGCATTAAAAGAAATAACGTCCGGGCTTGGTAACAGGGTGATGGGTTCCTACCTCATGCATACTACTCAACTACAAGGATTCAATAACACTCTTGAGGGGTGGTTGCAAAGGTGCCACTAAATGCAATAAAACATAGGTAAGAAAAGCATGGTCAAAGTGAACTTGCCTTGTTGACGATCTTGAAAAACTAGGGTTTCAGAGTAGCAATCTTCGCACTCGGAAATTCTACCGAGGCAAACAATAACTATAATAAGCACATAGCATAACATAACATAACAAAGTAACACACCAAAACCAACAAAGCAAAACCCAAAGGAAAACTTAAAGAAAAAAACAACTCAAAGTTTTCCTACTTCAAATAACAACAAAAATAGTTTTATATAAAAAAATTTCTTAACATCACCTAATCATGGTTTTATGTTAACTAAACAGAAAATATTTCATTAAGGAACTAGGAGCAAAAAGAATTAAATAAAAATCTATTATGAAACTCCCGAATAAGCAAAACAAGCTTTAATTCAAATCTGATCTAACTCAATTTTATAAATCCAAACATAGACAAATTATATATTTTTGGAAACTACAAGAAAATTGTGATCTAACACAAAAGAATCAGCATCATTGGACTTCTAGATCAAAAGTTATAGGCTAAACAACAACGGAACTAAATCTGTTACGGGAATAAATCTGAAAACGAAAACGGAGTTACCTGACGTGAGGTAGAGATGGAAGGAAGGAGGCGGCGATGTGGAGGGCTGCTCGGCGAGGCAAGGTCACCGGCGAGGTGGGGTGGCGGAGGAGGGGTCGGCGCTTGGGAGGTGGCGCTGGGCGATGGGAAGGTTCCAAGAGCTCTGGTGGCGTTTCTAGGCAGGAAAAGGAGGACGGTGGCGAGAAGGCTACGGGCAGGAGAGGCGTGGTGATGGGGAAAATGGAGCGAGGAGAGGAGGGGTTTTATAGGCGGTCTCGGGAGGCGCTGGGATGGAAAGACGAGGGAGATCGGGAAGGTGGAGATTTCTGTCTCCATGGACATGGAAAGCTTCAGAACGTGAGAGGAAACAGAGGAAGGAGATGATCTCTTGTTGGGCTAGAATAGGAAAGTGCTTAATGGGCTAGGTTTTTCCTAATAAAACGATTCCATTCCTATTTTTAAAATTAGGAAACTAAAACAATAAAAAGGAAATCAAATCAATTCGGAATAAAGAGTTTTTATATACTAAAATTATCAGAAAAATAAAATGTAGATGATGAGCATTATTCCACGGCCAAAATAAAAACAAAAAAATGTTTTTCAGAAAATCCCTAAAGGCTTTATTTCTTTTTGCAAATAATTTTTAAATAAAAACTTTGGTTTTTCTTGGCTCAAATATTTTCAAAAATGCCCCTGATTTTGGAGGGTCATTTTCCTCCGCTCTTTCTTGCTTGCAAGAATTTATTTTTCGGGGTATTTCTCGGGGAAGAAAAATAGAGAAGCAAGTGCAAATATTTGAAAGAATTAAATTGCAAAACTCCGTTCAAATTCTTTATAGTTGAAGAAGTCATGTCATCTTCTCTCATTGATTTTAATAGGATGAATTTGAATTTACCGGAGAAGGGGAAAGTCATTTTATTCCTCTCATTCAAAAGTTTTTGAAAAGGTTCAAATTTCACTCAAGTTTAATTCACTCAAGCAAACAAACAAACAATTCAATTAATTATATTAACATTCCAAAATTTGGGATGTTACAAACCTACCACACTTAAAATGAATCTAGTCCTCGAGATTCAAGAGGCAACAAGAAAAGGTTAGGGTTTGGGGTCTTCCAGCAAATCCGTCGATCGAATGGTCTAGTGTGCTACCACACTTAAAAGCAGAGTTATGGTTCCAAAGGAACTCAGGTACTCCATCCTAGGGTGAACACTATCGGTCTTCTCACAACTTCAAGTAACTCCTACACCGGGGCTCTTCCAAAGTAGGGTCAAAACCTTTTCCTAAAATCGTGTCCTTTCATCCTGGTGAGGTTCTTCCGGACTGTGTCTCCTTAGTCGACAGTGTCATGCGCCAATAAACAACTATCGAGATCTCATGGTGGTCGACCATTACAGGTTTCTCCTGCAGGAATAATGGGTTGGGTTGGGTCTCACCGTATGACCTCGTTTGGCAGCGGTTTGCGGTACATGGATCAATCGTCCTACCATTCTAAGGTTTTTGGCTTGTCGTACGACGCTCTTCTAAAGTTTTCAAGTCTCTCGATTTTCCATCAACATATGATAGTTCATGATAGAAGTCTCCGGTATGGGGGCCAATCCATCCCGTACTTGAATCATTACCACATACGTAAATAGTGAATCACGTATTCTAACACTTGGGCATACTCACAAGCATTGCAAAATTTCTCTTGTTCTCGAACTGGGTTCGAGTAAATCCTTTGGTTCAGCAAGCCAAACAAAACATCTATCGTTACTTCACCACTCTCGTGTTTTGCGTAACCTCCTCTGAAACATATCTTGATTGGATCACTGATTCTTCCAAATTTATTCCTTTATCAAGGTTACATCTATTCCTTTTCAAAATCCTGGGCCTGTGGGTTATGGCCCACTTCAACACTAATGCAGCTTTAACTCATCCTTGGAGTAACTCTCTTGTTCCATATTACACCTCCTTTAAATCCAGTAGTACTCTGTTTCTTCATACCATCATATCAAAAGCAAAACTCCAACTTTTTTTCCTTCGAACTACAGTCCGTGGAATATATATTTTCTTATCCATTAGTCTAGTCTTCTTCACAGGGTACTACCACCCTAAAAATGAAATTCACAAATCCATCCATAGACCATATTTCTCATATCCTCGAAAATGGTCAAAATCCGTGTTCATAGAGTAACAACTCATACCATTAAACATATGAAAACATGTCACCTTAACTTTATTGATTTCATGAATTCATTACAATATCCGAGACTTTCATTACATAAATTCAACTCCATATCCTTATGGAAACAATTGCTTCCTACTACACTTATTACCAATATCAAAATTCCAACTACTCAGCTCCATCTTTCATCTTGTCGGAACATTTAGTAGCATAATGTCTTGCCCCCTTGCAGCGAAAACAAATGACTTCCGACATGTCTCGGGCTTCTTTGTGACTATCACGGACTCCTTGGATTCTTGGCTTCTTTTCTGGACATTTACTAGCGTAATGACCTAAATCCTTGCATCTGTAACAAGTGATATGACTTAGGTCCTTCTCTACAAAAATTGCGTTGTTCTCGGGTTGCCTTCCTTTTCTCTTCCTGAATTTCTCTGTAATGATCAGGGTTTCTATCTCCCGGGGGTCAAACTTCACTTCTGCTGTCGGGAAATATCCTGGATACTCCTTTCTTTCCTTGGTGCAATACTGTGAAAAATGTCCTTCTTCTCCACATGAATAGCAGGCGTTGGAGTAAAATCTGTTGAGACCTTCTCCATCCAGGTCTTCAACACTTTCATTCATTACTGGTTCTTCTAGATCTTCCTTGAGGGCTTCTTTCATTCCATCTTCACGCTTGAATAGTTTGTTGCACCATGGGGTAAATGTGACCTTGAGTCGGGTAGTGGGTGGTTCCTTCACACAAGAAATAAGTCACCGACTAGTTGGGCATTCCTCACCGGGTGTTTCTCCTCACAATGAGGGCATCCATCCTTGTGTTCCTCCCAGGTGTGTCCTATTTCTCCATAAATCTTGCAGGCACAAGGTTTCTTCTTGGGTTATCATAGTGCTTCCGGATGAGTCGTGATCTCATCGGGGTCTTCTTAATTCCTCCCAAGTTCTTTCTCCATTAAATCCTGTATGGCTTGATGCATTTTCCACCAGGTTGCAGCACTTTCGTAAAAGTCTTGAAGAGCATATTGAACCTCATACTTCCTTGAAACCAAATTGCTCCAAGTGATTTTCCATCTTCGCATCCATAGCTCTGCCTCCGGTGAGTCTTGATCCAAGAATATCAGTCCAACTTCATTCATCATCTATGGGGTTCAAAAGTTTTGGGATGAGATATGAGAGAGGTGGGGAGGGATATACACACAATACAACCAATAGTTTTTTTGAAGAAACAGGTTTTATTTTGGGGCTGTCGGAAAACATCAAACAAATGACAGCTCACAAATCGTCGCATCTAACGTAGGTGTATAACAGGGGTTTGGTATTCTAAAGGTCAAATAATTCTTCAGCTCCTTCAAATTCTTCTAGTCTTCGGAGTCTTCAATTGTTGCAGCTTCAACTCTTCTAATGTATGGTGAAACCCTTTGTTACTTTGAAGAGGTCATCAGCTGTCCGATATCTTTCTTGGTGCGGCTTGATTGATCCTTCATGTGGTCAAAAGGGAAAAGGGTATATTCTAACAATTTGAGGGGAGAGGGTCTATTTGATAAAATCGAGAAAGGATGACAAGTAAGAGTCTTTTGAAAATAAAGTTTTTGAGACATCCTGTCCTAGGGGCTTTCCGATTTCTAGGGTCCGTCCTCATCAACATGTCCTCGATACCATTTACAGAAGCGACCCGACCTCGGACAGTCAAGCCTACGTATTCTTATGCCATCCACTGGATCGGTATCTTTGCACACACAGACATCAATGTATATATCAAAGTGCAATCACATGTATAAATAACGTAAAATGATATATACCTCATAATACTCAGTGGAAACAATCAAGCGGGTGTGGAGTCCCATCAACGCCATCGGCAAAGGTTGAGTGTAGACCGTAACCTGTATCGTAACTCTTACTGCGTCGGAAGAAATATCGCAACATGATACGTTGCAGCCGTGTAGGTCAGTACATTGAATGTACCGCAAGATCACAACATGAGAAAACAGATAATAAAACTATACTATATGCAATATGGCTTTGTGGCTCTATGTCTGAGTTTTGTTTTGCATAAAAGCTGATTTTATTTTCCCTACATCAAAGAAATAACTGGAGTCTGTACTATGGAGTTTTCTATCATGACATGGTTCCGCCAATCGATGTCTCATAGCCCAAATCATCATAAGTTGCCCATAATTAAGTTATCAGTCCGGTGTTGAGAGTTCCGAGATAGATCCAAGTCCAGAGGCTCAAATTGTCCGTAACCGGGGACACGGCTAATCGATTAGGTTTAAACCCTCTGCAGAGGTTTGTACACTTTACCCGCAAGATTCGATCCCTCTTTTTACGTTCTCGCACTTCAGAGTGTTTGAGAACAAGATGACCAAACATGGTCTTCCAAAGAGTTCCTCGACCACCGTCCGGTACCCATCCAATCCTACCGTAGTTCTACATCTGCTAGCACCGTCCCAGCCAGTCACAACTAAGGTCAACCAAGCCAGATCCCATAATGACTTGCGGTTGCACAGTAAGCTTCAGGCGTGAAGTATTCTTCCGTCTCTTTGAGTGCAGGTGAAGCTTTCCATAAGATGTCATGGCGCTTCTCCATGCATCCCGCCAACCACTGGTTTCTCCAGGTGCCCACAACCGCCCTTCACCCAATGAGTGTGTATTGAATTCTTGTCTTGAGTCTTGAAGTCTTGAGGCCTTGAAGATGCAGTCCTTGCAGCTTTCCATCATGGAGTTGTCGTCATTGACGTAGAGCCTCCATTCTCACACCACTCCCGAGCACTCATACCAAACCCCGTCTACTATAGCGTAGCATTAAAAGAAATAACGTCCCGGGCTTGGTAACAGGGTGATGGGTTCCTACCTCATGCATACTACTCAACTACAAGGATTCAATAACACTACTGAGGGGTGGTTGCAAAGGTGCCACTAAATGCAATAAAACATAGGTAAGAAAAGCATGGTCAAAGTGAACTTGCCTTGTCGACGATCTTCGAAAAATTAGGGTTTCGTAGTAGCAATCTTCGCACTCCGGAAATTCTACCGAGGAAAACAATAACTATAATAAGCACATAGCATAACATAACATAACAAAGTAACACACCAAAACCAACAAAGCAAAACCCAAAGGGAAAACTTAAAGAAAAAAACAACTCAAAGTTTTCCTACTTCAAATAACAACAAAAATAGTTTTATATAACAAAAATTTCTTAACATCACCTAATCATGGTTTTATGTTAACTAAACAGAAAATATTTCATTAAGGAACTAGGAGCAAAAAGAATTAAATAAAAATCTATTATGAAACTCCCGGAATAAGCAAAACAAGCTTTAATTCAAATCTGATCTAACTCAATTTTATAAATCCAAACATAGACAAATTATATATTTTTGGAAACTACAAGAAAATTGTGATCTAACACAAAAAGAATCAGCATCATTGGACTTCTAGATCAAAAGTTATAGGCTAAACAAGAACGGAACTAAATCTGTTACAGGAATAAATCTGAAAACAAAACGGAGTTACCTGTCGTGAGGTAGAGATGGCAGGAAGGAGGCGGCGATGTGGAGGCTGCTCGGCGAGGGGGCGAGGTCGCCGGCGAGGGGGGGGTGGCGGAGGAGGGGTCGGCGCTTGGGAGGTGGCGCTGGGCGATGGGAAGGTTCGAAGAGCTCTGGTGGCGTTCTAGGCAGGAAAAGGAGGACGGTGGCGAGAAGGCTACGGGCAGGAGGGCGTGGTGATGGGAAAAATGGAGCGAGGAGAGGAGGGGTTTTATAGGCGGTCTCGGGAGGCGCTGGGATGGAAAGACGAGGGAGATCGGGAAGGTGGAGATTTCTGTCTCCATGGACATGGAAAGCTTCAGTAACGTGAGAGGAAACAGAGGAAGGAGATGATCTCTTGTTGGGCTAGAATAGGAAAGTGCTTAATGGGCCAGGTTTTCCTAATAAAAGCGATTCCATTCCTATTTTTAAAATTAGGAAACTAAAACAATAAAAAGGAAATCAAATCAATTCGAATAAAGAGTTTTATATACTAAAATTATCAGAAAAATAAAATGTAGATGATGAGCATTATTCCACGGCCAAAATAAAAACTAAAAAAAAATGTTTTTCAGAAAATCCCTAAAGGCTTTATTTCTTTTTGCAAATAATTTTTAAATAAAAACTTTGGTTTTTCTTGGCTCAAATATTTTCAAAAATGCCCCTGATTTTGGAGGGTCATTTTCCTCCGCTCTTTCTTGCTTGCAAGAATTTATTTTTTGGGGTATTTCTCGGGGAAGAAAATAGAGAAGCAAGTGCAAATATTTGAAAGAATTAAATTGCAAAACTCCGTTCAAATTCTTTATAGTTGAAGAAGTCATGTCATCTTCTCTCATTGATTTTAATAGGATGAATTTGAATTTACCGGAGAAGGGGAAAGTCATTTTATTCCCTCTCATTCAAAAGTTTTTGAAAAGGTTCAAATTTCACTCAAGTTTAATTCACTCAAGCAAACAAACAAACAATTCAATTAATTATATTAACATTCCAAAATTTGGGATGTTACAGACATAAACCTGATCACTCTTTATCCCAGTTTTGGGTCCTTCGAAGGAGGTGTTCAGCACAACGAACCAGGCAATCGGACTATAGGGCTTTATCACTCTCACTTAGACATAGGAGCTTTAGAAAAGGAAGGATAGGCGCCACCCCTGGTGTTCGGACGACCGCACGAGGGGCTCTATAAGCACATGATCGGAAGAAAAACCGATCCATCGCATGTTGCATTGGTTATGGCATTATGCGGGAGAAATCCTTAAAGATTTTACAACCTCTCGAACAGCTAACCAGCTCTCGCCATATCATGACAATCAGTTTTCGGCTTTCTCTACTGAGGTGCTCGTCCGGAAGAACCGGGACACAATCGCAGTAGTTCTCCCTGTGCCGCATTAGCCAATATAGCGGAACGTAAGGCAGCAAAACATGGGAGCCGGGCAAACCCAAAATTTGACCCAAGACATGATTCGGAGCTGATGCATATAATGCTATAAGTTCGGGGTGCCGAACTTCCATGAAGGTGTTCGGACTTTATTGCCGTATTATGGGTAAAACGAAGCCCCTGGCATGTTTAAGGCATATCACGGTGTACGGGTGCCACTTGACAAAAGAATTTTAATAAGAAATAACAGCAGATAAGCGTTATATAAATCCACATGTTGTATTTTGAATAGTACGTCGATGCGCATGAGTATAGGTAATGTGATAGAAAAGAAATATGACTGTGGAACCTGCTGAGACCAGGGGAAGAAGCTATGTGCGGATCCGCAGTATAGTCGGATGGTCATCGCGGGGAATATCTAAGGATTCCCTTGCGCGTTCGAGCTGCTTCCATATCTTCATTCCTGGTCTGCGCAAAGTTGAACCTGCAAACAAAATGTAAGAAATGTTTGTGTGCCGCAGAGCGGTTGAGCCACGGTATGTGGCCTGTCCTGGTCTTCGCCAGAGTGTTTAATTGAGCTCTGGACGAGCCGGGTTATCCTGTCGCGAAGTAGTTCGGAGTCCTTTGTGAAAGTGCGTTATATCGACTAGAGGGGGGTGAATAGGCGATTTTTATGAATTCTTCAATGAGGAATTTTCCGGTGAGGAAATTCCTAAGTGAAGAACTACTTGCAGCGGAATAAGTACTCAGAAGTAAGCATAATAGAATGCGGGCATGGTCATCATGATGAAATGAAGACAATCAAAGAGTACAGAAAGCGTAAACACGGGATAGCACAAGATGAAGACAAACAGATGAAGAATTGAACTGAGGAAATTGAGAAAGTCTTGATCAAAGTCTTCAAACACAGATATGAACGAACACTCAACACAATAATGAGGAAATGAAAGAGTTGAGGAAATAGAACCGATTAGGTTGGTGAAGACAATGATTTGGTAGACCAGTTCCAACTGTTGTCTCGGTTATACGTCTGGTTGGGCGCTGAGTATTTTAACTCAAGGACACACAGTCCGGACACCCGATCGCCGAGCACGCAGCTCAGGACACCAAGTCCTCACCGTATTCTCCTTGAACTAAGGTCACATGACCTTGTCCAATCTCTCGTGGTAAGTCTTCCGCGACTTCCAAACCTTCACAGACTTGGTCACTCGGTGATCCACAATTCCTCTTGGATGCTCTAGACCATGGCGCCTAACCGTCTGGAAGAAGCACAGTCTTCAAAGGTAACAAGCGTCGGATCCACGCAGGATCAATCTCTTCAGTGATGCTCAATCACTTTGGGTTTCTAGGGGTTTGGTTTTTGGGTTTTTCCTCACTCGATGATTTTCGCTCAAAGTCCTCGGAGGATGGGTTGCTCTCAAATGACAAGTGTCAAGTTCTCTCGGAGCAGCCAACCAGCTAGTGGTTGTTGGGGGCGGCTATTTATAGCCTAGGGAGCAGCCCAACATGATAAGACATAAATGCCCTTCAAGGATATGACCGTTAGGTGGATAAGATATTTTGGGACAGCTGGCGCGCAGCACAGCAACGGTCGGAAATTTGACTCTCAAATTCCTCAGGGCTATCATATTCCTCACTTAGTAGGCAATCCGCTTTTGAATTCCTAACTCCTCGGTCGAACAAATTCCTCAACACTGTAAGAACTTCATCTCATCATCAAGAAATTGACTGAGTTGTATGAGATTTCCAAAGGCTTCACTCGAAGGGATTGGTAGGTGTAGGATTTTGAGTTGAGCATCACATGGAAATTTTTTCTTAGTATTTCCTCGACCCCCTTTAACAGTACGGTGTTTCCTATGACTCAAGAAAGAGAAACGAAACTATGAAAACAAAATTCTCAACGCTTCATGTTCCTCAAATTAATACCAAGTCTTCAAGGTCACACCAATTTCTTCACTTTCAAAGTCTTCAGAAAGTCTTCAGAATATCAAAGTCTTCAGTCGAAGAACTTCATTTTTAGGGGTCGACTTTCTCTGTAAATATCAAACTCCTCATAGACTTATAGACATGTGTACACTCATAAACACATTAGTCCCTTAACCTATAAGTCTTCAATACACCAAAATCACTAAGGGGCACTAGATGCACTTACAATCTTCCCCTTTTTGGTGATTGATGACAATATAGGTTAAGTTTTCAACGGGGATAAACATATGAAGTGTAAATACTGATATTGAGGAATTTGATTGCAAGATATAGAAGAACTCCCCCTGAAGATGTGCATAGTGAGGAATTTTGCTTTTGAGGCATTGCACATTTGGAGAGTTGAATCATGGAGATCTCCCCTATATCTTGTAATTCATACACATTTGACATATAATATGAAGAATTTGAAATGCATGATGAAATATGGTGACTGATGTAGTTTAGCATGCGTGTATTAACATATAATGAGGAATAAGCATGCAGAGGAACACATCAAAAGTATCAGAGCACCATCGGGTTTAAGATTACAACTCGATCCAATAAAGTTTCAGAAGAACGAGAGTTGTAACTTAGCAAAAAAACGCCCATATAGTAGACCCGCTTGAAGACTAACTCACATTTCTCCCCCTTTGTCATCAAATGACCAAAAGGATTGAAACTGAGGACTAACGCCCCTGAAGAATTTCAAGTTGATGAAGGAGCGCCAGTGTTGTCGGGGTCGGTTGTCGTAGTAGGGCCTGCCGCAGTGTCATCCAAGTCTTCATTTTCATCAGTGTCGCGCGATGAAGAATAGGAGCTGGCTACCAAGGAAGGAACCTTGACCTTCTTGAATTTCTTCGATGGAGGTACAGACCAGTCAAATTCTTCCTTGAGACCCATTGTCTTCAAATCTTCTGCGCTGTAGACATTAGAAAGAACAGCCCAGGTGCGGTTGAAGGTTTCATGGAGGTAGTATTGGTTTTTCTTCACTGCATTTTATGTTGAGGTCATGTTGTGAAGAATTGAATCAAACTGACGCTTGACCCATTTATGATTGCGATCAACCTTCTGATGAAGACTGAGGAGTAACTCACGATCACCATCACCACAGTGCCGTGGCTTGAGGATTTTGCTTGGCTGAGGTATTGGCGGCAGAGTCATGTGTGGCAGAGTCATCATTGGTGGAGTAGGATGCAGCTTTGCGAAATTGACCATCCAATGGACGAATGCCTTCATCTATCACAGCAGTTGCCTTGCCCTTGTCATCAGCTGAGGAAAATGTCCGTTTGAGGACTTTAATTGGAGGCAAGTAGCTGCAGTGATTCAGAGTATCAGCCTTGTAATTGAGTGAAGATCTTGTCTTGATGAACCTCATATCCATGGTGCATAAGGCTTTAGCTCAAAAGGTGACATAGCAATATTTGCCAGAGTCCTCATGAAGAAATCATGGAAGTTGACGGGACCGCCATGAATGATATTGAAAAGCATATTCTTCATGATGCCAACGACTTCTTCATCATTTGAGTCGTGGCCTTTGATAGGACTCATTGTCTTTGTCAGAATGCGATAGACAGTCCGAGGCACATCTGATAATTCCTTGACGAAGAATTTGGTTCGAGGTGCCCGCACGGCTTCAAAGGCTTCATCAAGACTTGCATGTAATGATTTGAAAGCTCAGGTTCGTTGTAGATGCAACAAGCACCATCAAGGGGAGGACTGAGTGGGAGGGCACGAAGCAATTCAGTTGCTGGTGCCTTGTAGTGAGTATTTTCTGTCATCCAGTCCAATACCCATGAGTTCACATCTTCAGAATCTCCGGTGATGTGCAGCGTCGCATAGAATTGAAGAATGAGTTCTTCATTCCAATCACAGATGTCAGTGCAGAAATTCAGCAATCCTGCATCATGAAGAACACTGAGGACTGGCTCAAGCTGGCAGAGATTCCATGTCCACATGAGGAATATGTGCATGATCGAAGACTTTGTCTTTGTTGAATAGCACAGAGGAATAGAAGTTGGCTTGACTAGCAGTCCAGAAACGCCTCTTCCTTATGCGAGCAGAGTCATATGGGTTGTAGTCAGTGAAGAATACATGCTCGCCGAAGAAATCTTCAGCCTTGAACTTTTGCTTCGTTGAGAATGGATTCTTTGGCTTTAGCAAAGGAGTGTCGATGAGTTGCATCACGACCTCGGGAATCGCAATCTCGTGGTTCTTGAGCTGAGGAATTTCTGGTTCCTCTTCATATGCGATCTGCGTGTTCATAGGATCAGCAGCAGCAGGTTCTTCAGCACTAGTGGCTAGAATTTCTTCATGCACGGATGAGTTGGGATGAGTTTCTTCAGAGCCCATTTGAACCGTTGGTGCAGGGGACTGAGGAATCTGTTGGATTGGGGTGAAGAGTGGAGAATAGGGATGCTGACTTTCCCAAAAGTCATCGTTCATCACAGGCGTGGTGCATCCAATATCCACGTCTTCGTCTTCAATTTCCTCAACACCAGCCTCTTCAGCTGTGAATTGAGGCATAGGCGAGGAAATGATTGGTGTTGAAGGGATTGCATCCACTTCAATTTCTTCATCAATCTGCTCGGACGAAGCAGCGAGAATGATTTTCTTCATCGATCCGCTTGGGATCTCATACTCTTCACCAAAAGGAACAAGGTCCTTTGATGGAATGGAGGAAATTGGAACAGCATCGATTGGATTTTCAAAGAGCTTGTCATAGGCTTCATTTTCTTGAGGGTGAAGAATTTGAAGCAGTGATGCTTTCCTTTTCTTCACCGCAGCTCACTCTGCAGCCTTGGTCTTCTTCACATCGATGCGATGGAAGGATTGGAGTTGGTTTAGGCGCGGGAGGAGCCGAGGAATCTGGTTGAATTTCTCAAAGGTATCGATGCAGATTGCCTGACTTCTTCAGCTTTCTTGGGCACACCACTAGTGGATGCCACGCAATTTCTTCAATGGTGGAATGGAGTCATCAGCCTGGAACTAGCATTGTCTTCAGCAGGCTGAAAATCATCAACGGTGCTAGCATGTTCTTGAAATAGGTGAGCGGAGGCTCGACTGAGGAATTTCTTGTTTCGTTGGGGCTGCAACATTTGTGAACTTCTTTGTCAGATTGACAAATCTGACTTTGGCTCCTTTCCAATCAGCATAATAGGCATCAAAGTTATCACTTAGGGCTTTGATTTCAGATCGGATCTTGAGGAGTTCCTCGGTTGTCATTACGACAACGTTTTCCTCGAGAACTTCTCTTTCTGAATTGAGCCTTCTTGATCTGCCTTGCCTTCTCAAATTTCCATTTCTCTTGAGAGATGAAATGGGTCAGCATGTGACTTTGTCCAGTGTTAGATGAAAATCAGGCATAGGTGTCTCTGGATCCTTGTGCGTAGATCAATGTACTCGAGGATCGCCCTTGGATCCAAAAGCGATGCATGTGTGCCTTTGGCTCTAGCGGCCCTTTCTTGTCGGTCTCGATGATTTTGCAAGTTCATCATCATCGCCTTCATCATCGATGGCACTTGGAAGGCGACTGTTTCTTCTTGGACTTGGCCGAGGACCTCGTCCGGTGATTGCCTTTTTCTTTAGCAGTGGGGCTGATGAAGAATTTGGTGCAGGTGAGGAACTTCTTTGAGACACGGAGGCAATAGAGATGCTGCAGCCCTTTGTACGTGGCGGATGCACAGTCTTGAGGACTTTGGAGGAGCTCTTGAGGACTTTGTAGGAGCTAAGGATTTGGGAGGAGCAGGAGCAGCATGAGGAACTGGCCGTGAGGGCATTGAAGATTCTGGCCATGAGGGCATTACTGAGGATTTTGGCCGTGAGGGCACTGTTGGTGAAGCACTTGGCTTATGCGATGGCTTCTTTGCCATTGATCTTCTAGGCTGAGCAGGGCCTCGATGGCAGCAGCAGATGTGAGTCTTCATTGAATTTCCTCACTGCTTCTTTGGCTTGTCTCGCCAACTTGGCTTGGCGCTTGGCCCATTCTTTAGGAAAGTCCTCACCACGCTTGATGCTGGTGGGGTCAACTTCTTGGCCAGGTGCCAATGGAGCTCTTGGGCATGGAGGATTCAGTGCGAATTTCTTCATGTACTTTGGAGCAACATATCTGTACTCCCTCCATTCCCTTGCCCATCTCCTTTCATTCCTCTGAATATGCACCTTGCGCTGATTTTTGTTTTCCTTGCCAAACTTGGCTTCATCAGGTGTGCAATAGTCAGGTATATGTCCTCAAGTATCTCAAAAGCAGTCATGACCTTAGGCCTCTTTCCTCCTTTCTGTGGCTTCTTTCCTTCTGCCATATTCTTCAGCTGAGGAATTTGAACAATCGAATTCTCTGAAGAAGTATGCAACTTTTCTTCGAGGAATGCTGCAAATGAGTTAAGTTGATGAGAACCTAGTGATTCAGCAGCGGACATGAGTACCTGTCAACAGAGTATAGTTGCGAGGAATTTGGAGAGGTCATATCGTTCTCGAAGGTTTTCAAAAGAACTAGTTTGAGGAATTTGACGGATGAGCCTTGAAGAATTTCACGAAGCGATCTTTGTCTTAGGTTCGAGTTGTATAGATCGAGGATCCACACAATTGAGGAATCTTGAAGAAAAATCATTGCTTAGAAAGCGAATCAAGAGCATATTTCCTTTGAGGTGTTCATATGTGTGAAGATTTGAAGAATAAACACCTTTGAAGATTTTCAGGAAGGTTTGAGAATCAAAGTGAGTAATAAAAGTAACTTTTAATTACCCGAATCAAGAACACGACGAACCGAGAAGTGTAGTTTAGAAGTTCGTCGATTCAGATCTCCCACGCCTAACTCGGCGGAGGAAGACAGCTACGGCGGGCGGAGTGAAGATTTCGTGGTCGGCGCGAAAGTACGACGGCGACGAAGTCGGCGATGAAGCTCTTCCTCACCGGGCGACGATGGAGTAGCGGCAGCGCTTAGGTTTGAAAGCTCGGCGAGAGAGAGAGCGGTCGAGCGGAGTAAAGGAAGTGAGGAAGGGGAGAGGGGGTATATATAGCCACGGTGAAAAACCGTTCGCTCGAAGATTTTGGACGAACGTGCCCCTGGCCCTTCTCATTCGCTTGACATGTGTCACCCATGTACTGAAAAGTGGAGATTGTGTTAGATCGTGGGTGAATAGATAAGTTTATCGTGGGATGCGGAACGGTTTGAGCGGCAAAGCCGAAAATTTGGATAAGATAAGTTAAAAGTTTCGTTCGCAATTTCTTGGTGACAAGGACACAAAGAAGATTTTGAGCGAGTTTCAAATAGAACGCACATGAAAAATTTGTGAATAGCTTGGGTTGAGTATAGCATAGAGGGGAAGGGTCCGATCAAATTCACTTAGCGAGAAAAAGCAACTTGAAGAAATAGCCATAAGTGAATCTTGTAGAGGACATAAACCCATATATATATATATATATATATATATATATATATATATATATATATATATATATATATATATATATATGTCAATGAAGAAAGACAACGGAAGCAGTGAAGATTTTGCAAAGTTGAAGAATTTGAAAAGTGAAGAATTTCAAAATCGAGGAAAAACTCAAATTGAAGATTTTCAATTTTGGTGATGGCGTGTCCCATCAGTATAAGAATGATGATTTCAGACACAGCTTACAATTGTCGTAGGGTTACGAGAATCAAATTCTTCATTAATTTCTTCACACTTAGAGTGTTATTCTTCATTGATTGAAGAAAACGTTTCTTCATGTGTTGCACATCTAAGTCATCAATTTTGCATAAGTGTCGGGATGTGTGTCCTTTTCAAAGAACATTCAAGATTCTAAGATATTTAGCTCACACCGCAACTTGCTAAATCTCTTCTCATCCAAGGGATTTGTGAAGATATCGGCTAGCTGTTCTTGGTCTTCACATGCTCGATGGAGATGTCGCCCTTCAACACATGATCACGAAGAAAATGATGACGAATCTGAATGTGCTTTGTCTTGAGTGTTGAACTGGGTTGTGAGCAATCTTGATGGCACTCTCATTGTCACAGTAGAGAGGCACATTCTTCATGTTGATGCCGTAGTCCTTGAGAGTTTGCTTCATCCACAGCAATTGAGCACAACAAGAGCCAGCAGCAATGTACTCGACTTCCGTAGTGAGCGGTGATCGCAGATTCTGCTTTCTTGAGGACCAATAGACCAAAGATCGTCGAGGAAATGACAAGTACCAGATGTTGACTTGCGGTCCACACGATCACCAACATAGTCAGAGTCAGAATATCCAATGAGATCAAACATAGAGCCCTTGGGGTACCATAATCCTAGTGTTGGTGTGTGAGCTAGATATCGAAGAATATGCTTCACAACCTTATGGTGTGATTCCTTCAGTGTAGCTTGAAATCGGGCACACATGCAAACACTAAGCATTATATCTGGCCTAGATGCACATAACTACAATAGAGAACCAATCATGGAGCGGTATACCTTGTGATCGAAGTCAATACCATTTTCATCAGTGCATAGATGGCCATTTGTGGGCATAGGAATTTTGACGCCTTTGCAATCTTGCATGCCAAATTTCTTCAGAACATCTTCGAGATATTTCTCCTGAGATATGAATATGCCATTGTGTTGTTGACGAATTTCAAGACCTAAGAAGAATTTCAATTCTCCCATCATAGACATTTGATATTCTTCACTCATCATATAGGCAAATTCATCACTATAACGTTGGTTAGTACAGCCAAAGATAATATCATCAACATATATTTGGCACACAAACAGTTCACCATCATGTGATTTAGTAAAGAGAGTAGTGTCGAGTGAACCGGGTGTGAAGCCATTCTTCACGAAGAATTCCTTCAATGTATCATACCACGCCCGTGGGGCCTGTTTGAGGCCATAGAGGGCCTTGTTGAGTCTGAAGACTTTGTCGGGATTCTTTGGATCTTCAAAACCTGGGGGTTGAGCAACATATACTTCTTCCTCAAGCTTACCATTGAGGAATGCACTTTTCACATCCATTTGATATAAAGTGATATTATGATGGTTAGCATAAGCAAGTAATATCGAATAGCCTCAAGTCTAGCAACAGTGCAAAAGTTTCATCGAAATCAATTCCTTCAACTCTGTGTAGCCTTGAGCTACAAGTCGTGCCTTATTTCTCACCACAAGGCCATTTTCATCTTGCTTGTTGCGGTAGATCCACTTTGTGCCAATGATATTATGCTTGCGAGGATCAGGACGTTTGACCAGTTCAAGACATTGTTGAGCTCGAATCGATGTAATTCTTCTTGCATTGCACGAATCCACCGGGCTCGAAATGCTTCATCTACCTTAGTGGGCTCTGTGATAGAGACAAAAGCATAGTGCCCACAAAAGTTAGATAAATGTGAAGATTTTGAGCGTGTGAGAGGACTGGCGCTTCAATGTCATTGATGATCTTGTCAACTTGCACTTCTTTTGCAGCGAGGATGAGCTGGTTGTCGTCGAGGAATTTGATCAGCATTTTCTTCAACACCATTTTCTTCACATTATCTTCAGTGCATCACCGGCGTTCTTCGCGTTACGGAATGAATTCTTCAGCAGATTCTTCAGTAGGAATTACATCCTCAGTAGCCTTGAACTTGATAGATTCCTCTGGTGCTGGTTCATCTATCACAGAAGGTAGGTGCTCTCTTTGCGAGCCATTAGTTTCATCGAACCGCACATCTACAGTTTCAACAATCTTGTGAAGAGCGATGTTGAAGACTACAGTAGGTGTCGAGTCCTTTCCGTAACCAAGCATAAAACATTCATGTGCTTTCGGTGCAAATTTAGCATTGTGATGAGGATCTCTAATCCAGCATTTAGCACCGAAGACTTTGAAATAACTCACATTGGGTTTCTTGTTAGTGAGGAGTTCATAGGCAGTCTTCTTGAAGAATTTGTGAAGATATACTCTGTTGATGATGTGGCACGCGGTATCAATTGCATCAATCCAAAAACGACAAGGCGTTTTGTATTCATCAAGCATAGTGCGAGCCATCTCAACAAGAGTTCTGTTCTTGCGCTCCACGACGCCATTTCTTTGAGGAGTATAGGGAGCAGATAACTCATGAGTAATACCAAGTTCATCAAGATAGTCATCAAGACCGAATTCTTGAACTCAGTTCCATTGTCACTCTGATGTGCTGATCTTCACACCAAAGTTGGTTGAAGCCCTCGAGGAAAATCGTTTGAAGACTTCCTGCACTTCATGTTTGTAAGTAACAATGTGTACCCATGTGTAACGAGAGTAATCATCAACAATAACAAAGCCATATAGAGATGCATCATTAGTGACTCTTGAGTAATGATTAGGACCAAAGAGGTCCATGTGAAGCAATTCGAATGGACGAGTAGTGGTCATGATAGTCTTATTTGGATGCTTGGCCTTGGTCATTTTCCAGCTTCACGGGCTCCACACAAGTGATCCTTGAGAATTTGACATTCTCAATGCCAATGAAATGCTTCTTCTTTGCAAGCGTGTGCAAATTCCTCATGCCTGCGTGACCAAGTCGTCGATGCCATAGCCAGCCTACGAAGCTTTTGCAAGTAGACACACGGTTGGTTGTGGTCCCAGAGAGAAATCAAAAATATACAAGTCTCCTCTCCTAAAGCCTTCGAAGACTTTGGAATTGTCAGCTTCCATGATCACAACACAACGATACTTGCCAAAGACAACAACCATATCAAGATCACAAAGCATTGAGACTGACATGAGGTTGTATCCTAAGGACTCAACAAGCATGACTTTGTCCATGTGTATGTCCTTAGAGATCGCAACCTTACCAAGACCCAATACGACTTTTGCCTTTGTCGGCAAGATGATATGCTTGAGATGTGACGGTGATAAGGGAGCATCCATCAATAGATTCTTGTCACCAATCATGTGATTTGTACATCCACTATCGAGGACCCACTCATTGGCTTTGGGTTGGTCATCCTGCGAGATGAATTAGTGCAACTTACGATCTCATATACTTCATCGGTGAAGAATATGATATCAATTTCATCGAGATGAATTTCATCGAGCGATATAACGAGATAAGCGGTATGAGGGCGTGTGAAATGAAAGTTCATTTCTTCATGATTAGCTGCGTCCTTTCGAGCATTTTTGTCGGGGCCTCCAAGCAAATTCTTGAGACGTTAAAGCACGTCTGGAGGCTGACCTCTGAAGAGATTAGTTCCTTTTCTTCACCACCCACATCTGAAGGGGTGGCAAAGAGTTCATCACTCTACAAGCTCCATATGAGAATGGTGGCATAGAAGCCAATCCATTTCGTTTCACATAAGAGAGGTTAGGGTAAGCATATGAATAAGCGGAGAAATTCTTGAGGACTTATGAACATATTGGTTTGAAGAATAATGCACATATTCATAGCCCTTAGTTCTACCTGCAAACAGAGTTGTTAGCACGATGATAATCATATGAGGACTTTGATCCATGTGAGGAATTTGGTCCGTATGAGGACTTGGATCCATATGAAGAATTTGGTCCATATGAAGAGTTTGATCTGGGGTTCCTATTCTTCACAGGTGGTGTCATGAGGACATTCACCTGAAGACTTTCAAGGCACTTCTTGGGAACCCAGATTTTCTTCATAGGGGAACCGTTCCTGGAGTTAGTGCCAACATATCTAGCAAATACTTCACCATTCTAATTTTTGAACAGTTTATAGTTGGAGTCAAATGACTCATCAGAAGAATGAGGAGATTCACATGTAAAGCCAGATAAGTTAGATGGATCAACTGGAGGTCCCTTTGTAGCAACCCATGAGGTTTTGGGGTATTGCTCAGGCTTCCAATATGTTCCATCAGCATTGAGTTTCCTCTCAAAGGCAATACCCTCTTTCCTAGGTTCCTGTTGAGAATCTGCTTTTTAAGCACATCACAAAGAGTCTGATGCCCTTTGAGGCTTTTATACATGCCTGTCATGTACTGTCATTATCATGCATCATATTGTTGCATCGCATTGATTGTGTTCTTTCTTGTTTGCCGGTAATTGTCCCCTCTTGGTAGACGGCGTACCGACGATGAATTCGATGACACCGATGAAGAACTATATTATCTTCAGAAGTGCCAGGCAAGCAAAACCCCCTTGTTCATTCCGATACAATCCCACTCTCTCGCTCCTGCTCTCTTTTACTGCATTAGGACAACAACGATTCATCATTACTTTGCTGCGGTAGCTGAACCCTTTATCCTCTGCATGACTGTCATTCCACCGTAATTAGATGAAACCCACTAGCATGAGTAGGAGTTTCTTGAGCCATGTTGTGCCTACTCATTCATGCTTGTTTGTCATGCCTGCTATCTTGCTTAGAGTTGAGTCAGTCGATTCATCGGGATGAATCGGAGGTGTGTGAACATGTCCTACTGTGTGTGAGCTAAGTGTGTGAACACAATTTGGTAAAGGTAGCGGTGAGAGGCCATGTAGGAGTAAATGGTGGGTTGTCTCATTGCAGCCGTCCTCGTGAACTGAGTTACGTGTTTGTGATCCATGAAACAGTTACTACCACACATTGGGATCCTTAATTGACTCTCTCGGCTTCTTAACCACCCTTGTCCTCATCCGAGAGTTGCAAGTAGTTTCGGTGTTTGTAGCATCTTTGGGGCCACCTTGGCGCTGACCTTAGGGGTGGGCTGTGTTGCGGTAGGCACGTGGCCGGTGTACGAATGCCCGTTTGGTATCTCGGGAACCCTGCACACATCGTTCGGGGCCGTTAGTGGAAACCTCGGCGGACTCCTGCGGATGGAACCGAATAGGCGATAAACCTGGACTAGGGACTTGAGTGTTTAGGTAGGCCGTGGCCGACACCCACGTTGGGCTTCCGCTTGAAGGTTGCCGAGTACATGTCGTGTAAACGGCGGTAAGTGGTAGGCGTGTGTGAAGAAGTACACCCTGCAGGTTAATATGATCTATTCGAATAGCTGTGTCCACGGAAAGGACTTACGGGTTGCCTATATCGGTTCATAGACAAGTGAAAGTGGATACTCTAAAATCGCAAGATAAGCGTGAGTGCTATGGATGGCGTTCTCGTGGGAAGGCGGGAGCGGGTCCATAGTGGTGTATTGATATGGTGAATATGTGGACTCGTGCACCACCTCAAAAGAGTTACTTGCGATTAGTAGTTCGGGATAGCCACCGAGTCAAAGCTGGCTTGCTGCGGTCAAACTCCACCACCCCTTTATTGATAATGATGCATATGTAGTTAGTTACGATGTAAGTCTTGCTGAGTACATTTGTACTCACGTTTGCTTATTTTATGTTTTGCGAGAGACGCGTCGGTCTAGCTAGTAGTTCGCTTGGACTTGACGTTTAGCTTGTTACCTCAGCTCGATCTTGTGCCCTCGGCGGAGATGTGGTAGATAGTCGGGCTTCTCGGCCTTTTCATTAATAGTTATGCGTACTCGGACATGTTTAGCTTCCGCTTGTGCTTTGACTTGTATGCTCTCGAGTGTTGGGTCATGAGACCCATGTTTGTAATATCTCGCTCCTTGGAGCCTAATGAATAAATATTTGAGTCGTAGAGTTATGTTGTGATGCCATGTTGTATTTACACATATTGAGCATATTGTGTGTATGTTTGAAATGCTTGGTATGTGTGGGATCCAACAATCTAGTTGTTTATCCTTGGCAGCCTCTCATATGGGGAAATGTAGTCTAGTGCTTCTGGCGATAGTAGTCCGCTTCTGACCGGTTCACGGAGTCCTGCTAGCCCACAAGACTACCGCTTGGACACTTGGTGGCGGCATGTGTTTCACTTCGTTCCTATATCATCCCTTGAAAATGTCACGCGGTGATATTTGAGTCTGCCTAGCTTGCTACTGACTGGGATACGAGTCCTTTTGCCCAGTGCTACAGCCCTAATTCATCGTTGATGACCGACATGCTCGATGTGATTCATGTATGCTGTCCCCATGGGTTAGTGCCGCTTTGGGTTCACGACTAGCCGTGTCGGCCGGGTTCTTTGTCATATGGATGCTAGCGACACTATCATATCGTGAGCCAAAAGGCGCAAGCGGTCCGGGCCATGGTAAGGCGACACCGTGGGAATACCGTGCGTGAGGCCGCAAAGTGATATGAGGTGTTACCGGCTAGGTCGATGTGACTTAGAATCGGGGTCTGACAGCGTTGGTATCGAGCTTTGACCGCAGTGGATTACCAAGCCAAACTGGTCGAAGTTGTGTCTAGAAATGCTTTAGTTATGTAAGGGAATTGATTGTGGAAGGAACGTAAGGCTCTTTTTACTCCTTATAACTCATGGCCCTCTGATCCGAGTCAACCTCTTCTCTTCTACGGGGTTTAAGAACTAGGCTTCTCATCTATCTATCAGGATGACGTGTTACTAATCCATAGACCTTTAAGATTGTTGGTTTCAAGCCTCAGTTCAGTTCCTACTATTTCTGTATGATAATTGTTGATCTCGGAACCTTGATATTGTGATGTTGAGTGGTTATGCCACCATTTTTGCAGGATGTCTCAAATCATTTTGAGCATTTACAGCCGTTATGCTATCCGAGTCATCCCAGGTTTCTAAACTATCTGATGCATTTGCAAATCCCTTCCTCCCGTTCCTGATGTCCTTTTGGGCCAGATTAATCACACTAATCGGTGAGCTGAGGTACCTTACTGCCTCGACATGTATGGAGTTATTATTATGACCCTAGGTGTCTAGAGTATCACTTAGTAATCCAGCCATGCTTTGTGTCCCCAGTGTGATGATTGCGGCCATCATTCTCGAAAGCATCCCGTGATGCCACTTAGTAGTAGGTATCCTACTCCTGGGTTCTTGAACTCGAGATTCACTCTACTCATTCATGTTGATAGTGTTTGCTAGTTCCTTTAGGATATTATTAACCTTTGCATTAGTCCTCGAGGTCCGTGGTATTTCCTTCTTTCGAATACCATGAACCAATAAGGCAGAAGTCTTTGAATTAAAAGATCACAACCAGGGTGCTCTTGAGGGGTACTCCATTCTATATTGTGACTCTGCCAGTTCTACCTTCTCTGCATGGATTATCCGGAAGAAATGTTGAGCTTTGCTCGACATACTAATCTATGCATCCACAACTCAGAAAATTATATGTTCCTTTGAGTTGCTCTCTTTAGTTGTATCCCGACCATCGTCTATCAATTGATAGTCAAGGGTATGTGTGCGATCATGTTTATCGATGCCTATTATCCTTGTGGTCCGTCAAGCCATTCTATTTCGGAATGACTAGGAGAAACAAACTCCAGTACCTCATCCATTTCGAGGATTGGGTCAAAGTAGTTGTATTCCGCAGATTAAAATGCCAATCCAGCTTTGATTCTGCTCTACCTTGGAGTGTTACCATCTTTATGTCAGGAACATCATGAGAATTGCACCTTCTCTTATGAATTCTTGTCATAGTGATACTTCTCGCCATCATTGTTCATTCCTCGGTGTCGTGTTGTCGCAACCGGAATGCCAACAAGTGAATTGTGGTGTGTGAAATCGATACTCCTAGCAACCTCATTGCTTGGTAGTAAATGGACAATACTCTCATTCTTAGCGTGTTGGTTATTGAATCATCATCCTAAGATTAATCGTGCTACCTAATCCTTAGTTCTGGTGCACTCCTCGATCTATGAGTTAGGATTGTGTCAATTCCTCACTCTTTTGATCATATCGTCTTGCCCTCAAAAGCAAGATTGATCTCGAGCTTAGTAACATACCGGTGGTTCGTGACTCTCCAAATATCTTCTTGGAAGTGTTACCGGTTGTTTCTGATTTGTTATGTTGAGCTCGTGATCAAGTTGGTTTCTTGTGAACCAACCTTTCTCCAAGAATCTGTGTTGGATATCCCTGAGCTAGTTGGTTAAGCTAAACAACAACTTGGAGAGTTGGAAGATAAAAGCTTGCCTGACTTAGTTCGTTCCAAAGGGATATTCTTGTGTAGTGTGTGTTGAAGAAAGATGATATCTCCATTGATCAGTCCTCGCGACCAGTTGTTGGATCTGTTGTCTTGCCAAAATTTTGACTTGAGTATGGGCTATTGTCAAGTCAAGTCAGAACAAATGATATTCATAATGTTGTCTTACTCGTGGTTGATCCCTCGGGCATACACCATTATATCTTTTGGTCTGACCAATGCTATCACCGTGTTCACATGATGGTGGAAGTCCAGTGATATGGAAATTCCGATGAGTTGTTGTTGAACCCATCAGCAGCATTTTGTCTCCCCCGTGAATCATGTTGAACATCAACCTAGTGTTGGAAACTTGTAAGCAATGCCTTTGTGTTCCGTTCATGAAGCCTATGCTTGGATGGAAGAAGTGACTTCCTCGAATTCATGTGCATTTGGTGCAAGTTGCCGCCATGAATTTGAGAAAGGTTTGTTTTGTTTCCTTTGGAATCATCCCAAGTCAGTCATGCATCGCATAAGTATTCTATGGTATGATAGACTGATCATCTTCATTCCATATGAATTCCATAGCACACTAAGCCACTGATTGACTTGTTCAAAGAAAAGAAGTCTATGCTTGGGATCTAATCCATGGACTTGCGTAAAGACTTGATATCCTCGATGATGGTTCCCCACCTGAACTCGGTAGTGTTTTGTTGTGAGACTACCATGTGGTCATGCTTGTCTGGGACAATGTGTTCACATGTGTTTAGCAGAACCAGTTCATGTTTTGGAGCTTGCTACCTTGGTTCATTCCTCGAGAATCTCGCAATGCCATCTCGTCGAATTGTGTTGCAAACTTTCTTTTCAGACATGCTGAGTCTGAAGTATCCTATTACCAATCGGATCTGAATCTCGGGCAGATATGATGGTTGGAACCTTCCCAGCATTTGCATTTTGTTCCCATCTTGCATCCCATCGTGCCAATTTTCCATGGGCTGCCTTCTTAGTAATTCCTGTTCAAGATCATCCTCAAAAGTGGTCCTACCATTGGTTCCCTCCACCTCCGATGATAAGCAAAAATCATCCATTGAGTTGTCTTCAACAAGGTAGTCCACATCATCCATTCTAGTCCGAGTATGTCATTCTCTCGAACTCCTTCAAATGATCGATTGTGATTGCCTTAGGCTGGTATAAAGAGTTCCAACGATCTATGGATCAAAAGTAATTCTTTTTTCCACTTAAGGGAATAGTTCCTCGCGTCACCTCCCCTGAGGTGCCCCGTTATTGAATCATGGCAATTATTTCCTCGCCACCTTGACACCATCCACCATCTCTCTAAGCGTGGAATTGTTGCCCACTAATCAAACCTCGTTGTTTGTTCTTCCATCCCTCTCGATGTGTTTTGTGCCTCAACTCGAGATGTTTCAACATCTCATTCCACGAGTTGATCTTGAGTGCTCGATCATCGAGGAGATCGTCTCCTATAGAGTCTCTTTCTGTCGCCATCGTGTTGGATGAAGTTCTCGAAAGCAAAAAAACATCAAGATCAATATGAAGCAATGAATCAACATCTTGAGAAGGACAGTTGGATCGACAAGATCGTGTTAGTTTGTGCCCCTTCTGCCTTCTTACCTCACGTCTTGAATCTCGGGACGAGATTCTTGTTTAGTAGGGGTGAGTTGTCACAGCCCTAGATTAGCCTTGTTGTCTTTTCTTGATATTCATGTCATCATGTCTAATTTTAAATGAAATTTGAATTGAGGAATTTTCAAAGCCTCAGAAACCTTTTAAAAATGATCAACATTAAAATCTTCTCAAAGAGTCCAAGAAAATGTTCCTCTTAGTCTCTGAAAATATTGCAAAGAGGTAAAACTCAAAGCAATATTTTTGGTATCTCAGAGTTAATTATTTTGGGCCTTTGAATTAAATAAATAACTATTTGGATTGGATATATATTTGTTAATTAATTAATATATGTCCAATAATTCGATCTTTGATGAAGGGCTTTGGAATAATCCAACTAGTCCCTACCATAATTATCGAAGCAATAAAAATGATTTAGTGTCTAAAACTAAATCAAAACAAATTACGAAAAATAGAAAATGCAAATGTAAATATGAAAAGGAGAAAGGAACTAACTCGACCCGGCTTACAGGATGGGCCGCCCACCTGCCCGTGCAGTCACCCTCCTCCTTGCGCCAGAAGGGCGTCGGCGTGTCGGCCAGCAGCGCTCGACCGCGCCACCTCCTGCTTCGCCGTGTCGCGCTCTCCGTCACCCAATCCCGCGCCTGGAGACGCCTCGAACCCCCTCGTCCTCTCCCCTCTCTTCCTGGACCTCTTTCCCCTCCTCTGCTCTCTCTCTCTCTCTCTCTCACGGCAACCCGAACGGAGCCGTCGCCACCGACGCCGTTCGCCGCAGCCAACACCTCTCCCTCAACCTCCCGAGCAGCCCAGAGGATCCGCCACTCCGTCCTCGACCCCCTCACTGAGCCACGCCCCGCCGGAAGCCCCGCAGCGTCGCCCTCGAGCTCGTCTTCAACCTTCGGCCGCCGGCAACCTCACCTTCGATTCGCGCCGTCCGAGCCTCCCGAGCCCAATGAGACCGCCCGACGAACTTCGCTGTGAGCTCCACTCGTTTCCTCCTTCGTTTTGCTCGTTCCGTGCCGTAGCACCTTTCCCCACATGCCCGAGCACCGCCGTCCGCCATGGCCGCATAGATCCCCTGACCCGAGCCCCTCTGCTCGAACCCGTGGCACCAGCGTGCTTCTGGTGGCCCGCGGATGCCACCTAGCCATCAGCCTCTCCCCTAGTGCACCGCAGCCTCGTTCCCGGGTGCGCCCAAACTCCGGCCGCCGCCTCGCTCGCCACCACCGACGCCACAGCCCATCACAGCTCCTCTCGCCTGCTCCTCTGGATGCGCGTGGACTCGATGAACCCGTAGAAACAAACGGCGAGGCAAATGGTTGCCCGTAGCTCGTTCCGATGAACTTCCGTAAATCGGATGTGCTCGCCGGCGTCCAACTCCGGTGAGGTGACGTGGCGTCTTAGCCGAAGCTAATTACCGTGTTAATCTCGCCCTGTGTCACTGACAGACCGGCCCCACCACCTAATTAACCATGGAGTAAACCTGTTTAGTTTAAGTTAATCGAGTGGCCCCACGTCGAGTTGACCTCACGACGTGTCCATTGACTGGTCCCACCCGTCATCCACCCAACCAGCCTGTTACAGCGGCGTATGGGTCCCACAGTCAGGTTTGACCTGGAGCCGCCCAGTTGACCTGCTGACATCAGGGTGATGTCATGCTGACGCAGTAATACCTTTTCTGGATTTATTATAATCAGGAAATTCCAGAAAAAATTCTAAACTTCAATAAATCATAGTAATTCAACCGTAACTCCAATGGAAATAAGTTATATATGAAAAATGATCAGAAAAATATGAAGAATCTGTTTATGCCATGATCATGCATGTTTGAACAAGTTAACCTCACTGAATAGGATGAATCATGATTAGGGTAATTTATGAACTAGCATTTGGAGTTGGAGTTTAACCTTGTTTGAATTCCACTTCAATTAACTTGGCTTACTGCTGCATCAGCTCAAAACACCAGCATATTGCCATGTCATTATCATGCATCATATTGTTGCATCGCATTGATTGTGTTCTTTCTTGTTTGCCGGTAATTGTCCCCTCTCGGTAGACGACGTACCGACGATGAATTTGATGACACCGATGAAGAACTATATTATCTTCAGAAGTGCCAGGCAAGCAAAACCCCCTTGTTCATTCCGATACAATCCCACTCTCTTGCTCCTGCTCTCTTTTACTGCATTAGGACAACAACGATTCATCTGTTACTTGTTGCGGTAGCTGAACCCCTTTATCCTCTGCATTACCTGTCATTCCACAGTAATTAGATGAAACCCACTAGCATGAGTAGGAGTTGCTTGAGCCATGTTGTGCCTACTCATTCATGCTTGTTTGTCATGCACCCTCGCTTAGAGTTGAGTCGTGTCCGATTCATCGGGGATGAATCGGAGGTGTGTGAACATGTCCTACTGTGTGAGCTAAGTGTGTGAACAATATTTGGTAAAGGTAGCGGTGAGAGGCCATGTAGGAGTACATGGTGGGTTGTCTCATTGCAGCTGTCCTCAGGAACTGAGTTCTGTGTTTGTGATCCATGAAACAGTTACTACCACACATTGGGATCCTTAATTGACTCTCTCGGCTTCTAACCACCCTTGTCCTCATCAGGAGTTGCAAGTAGTTTACGTGTTTGTAGCATCTTTGGGGGCATACACGCAGCCGACCTTAGGGGTGGGCTGTGTTGCGGTAGGCACGTGGCCTGGTGTACCGAATGCCCGTTTGGTATCTCGGGAACCCTGCACACATCATTCGGGGCCGTTAGTGGAAACCTCGGCCGGACTCCCTGCGGATGGAACCCGAATAGGCGATAAACCTGGACTAGGGACTTCAGTGTTTAGGTAGGCCATGTCCGACACCCACGTTGGGCTTCCGCTTGAAGGTTGTCGAGTACATGTCGTGTAAACGGCGGTAAGTGGTGAGAGCGTGTGTGAAGAAGTACACCCCTGCAGGGTTAATATGATCTATTCGAATAGCCGTGTCCACGGAAAAAGACTTCTGGGTTGCCTATATCAGTTCATAGACAAGTGAAAGTGGATACTCTAAAATGCGCAAGATAAGCGTGAGTGCTATGGATGGCGTTCTCGTGGGAAGGCGGGAGCGGGTCCATAGTGGTGTATTGATATGGTGAATATGTGGACTCGTGTGCGCCACCTCAAAAGAGTTACTTGCGATGTAGTTCGGGATAGCCACCGAGTCAAAGCTGGCTTGCTGCGGTCAAACTCCACCACCCCTTTATTGATAATGATGCATATGTAGTTAGTTACGATGTAAGTCTTGCTGAGTACATTTGTACTCACGTTTGCTTATTTTATGTTTTGCGAGAGACGTCGGTCTCGCTAGTAGTTCCGCTTGGACTTGACGTTTAGCTTGTTACCTCAGCTACGATCTTGTGCCCTCGGCGAGATGTGGTAGATAGTCGGGCTTCTCAGCCTTTTTCATTTATAGTTATGCGTACTCGGACATGTTTAGCTTCCGCTTGTGCTTTGACTTGTATGCTTCGAGTGTTGGGTCATGAGACCCATGTTTGTAATATCTCGCTCCTCGGAGCCTAATGAATAAATATTTGATTCGTAGAGTTATGTTGTGATGCCATGTTGTATTTACACATATTGAGCATATTGTGTGTATGTTTGAAATGCTTGGTATGTGTGGGATCCGAAAATCTAGTTGTTTATCCTTGGCAGCCTCTCATATGGGGAAATGTAGTCTAGTGCTTCTGAGCGATAGTAGTCCGCTACAGCCCAGTTCACCGGAGTCCCGCTAGCCAAAGACTACTGCTTGGACACTTGACTGGCGGCATGTGTTTCACTTCGTTCCTATATCTGCCTTCGGGAAATGTCACGCGGTGATATTCGAGTCTGCCTAGCTGCTACAGCCGGGATACGGAGTCCTGTTAGCCCAGTGCTATAGCCCGAATTCATACGTTGATGACCGAGATGTCGATGTGATTCATGTATGCATGTCCCCATGGGTTAGTGCCGCTTTGGGTTCACGACTAGCCATGTCGGCCCGGGTTCTTTGTCATATGGATGCTAGCGACACTGTCATATACGTGAGCCAAAAGGCATAAACGGTCCCGGGCCATGGTAAGGCGACACCGTGGAATACCGTGCGTGAGGCCGCAAAGTGATATGAGGTGTTACCGCTAGGTCGATGTGACTTAGAATCGGGGTCCTGACAAACATACCAGAGATCGTTGTCAATTGCCTGAAGATGCATTCGCATCTTGTTTTTCCAGTAGGGGTAGTCCGTCCCATCAAAGGTAGGACACCCAACTGAGACCTTGATCATACCTGCGGTCGACATAACTAAAACTCTAGGTGGTTAAACCAAAATCACACGTAACAAGGGAGTACCTTGCTCGATACCAATTGAAAGTCGTTATATCGACTAGAGGGGGTGAATAGGCGATTTTATGAATTCTTCAATGAGGAATTTTCCGTGAGGAAATTCCTAAGTGAAGAACTACTTGCAATGAATAAGTACTCGAAGTAAGCATAAGAGAATGCGGGCATGGTCATCATGATGAAATGAAGACAATCAAAGAGTGCGAAAAAAGCGTAAACACGAGGATAGCACAAGATGAAGACAAACAGATGAAGAATTGAACTGAGGAAATTGAGAAAGTCTTGATCAAAGTCTTCAAACACAGATATGAACGAACACTCAACACAAAGAATGAGGAAATGAAAGAGTTGAGGAAATAGAACCAGATTAGGTTGGTGAAGACAATGATTTGGTAGACCAGTTCCAACTCTTTGTCTCGGTTATACGTCTGGTTGGGCGGCCGAGTATTTAAACTCAAGGACACACAGTCCCGGACACCCAGTCGCTGAGCACGCAGCTCAGGACACCAAGTCCTCAACGTATTCTCCTTGAACTAAGGTCACATAGACCTCGTCCAATCACTCGTGGTAAATCTTCAGGCGACTTCCAAACCTTCACAGACTTGGTCACTCGGCGATCCACAATTCCTCTTGGATGCTCTATACCATGATGCCTAACCGTCTGGAAGAAGCACAGTCTTCAAAGGTACAAGCGTCGGATCCACGCAGGATCAATCTCTTCAGTGATGCTCAATCACTTTGGGTTTGTAGGGGTTTGGTTTTTGGGTTTTTCCTCACTCGATGATTTTCGCTCAAAGTCCTCGGAGGATGGGTTGCTCTCAAATGACAAGTGTCAAGTTCTCTCGGAGCAGCCAACCAGCTAGTGGTTGTAGGGGGTGGCTATTTATAGCCTAGGGAGCAGCACGACATGATAAGACATAAATGCTCTTCAATGATATGACCGTTAGGTGGATAAGATATTTTGGGACAGCTGGCGGCAAGACAACGGTCGGAAATTTGACTCTCAAATTCCTCGGGGCTATCATGTTCCTCATCGTAGGCAATCCGACTTGGCGAATTCCTAACTCCTCGGTCGAACAAATTCCTCGGCGACGGAAGAACTTCGTCTCATCCTTTGAAGAAATTGACTGAGCTGTATGAGATTTCCAAAGGCTTCACTCGAAGGGATTGGTAGGTGTAGGATTTTGAGTTGAGCATCACATGGAAAAAATTTCTTAGTATTTCCTCGACCCCCTTTAACAGTACGGTGTTTCCTATGACCCAATAAAGAGAAAACGAAACTACGAAAACAAAAGTCTTAACGCTTCATGTTCCTCAAATGAATACCAAGTCTTCAAGGTCACACCAATTTCTTCACTTTCAAAGTCTTCAGAAAGTCTTCATAATATCAAAGTCTTCAGTCGAAGAACTTCATTTTTAGGGGTCGACTTTCTCTCTAAATATCAAACTCCTCATAGACTTATAGACCTGTGTACACTCATAAACACATTAGTCCCTTAACCTATAAGTCTTCAATACACCAAAATCACTAAGGGGCACTAGATGCACTTATACTTTGGCGGTGTCCGGGAGCCTGGCCGTCGAACCGAGGTTCGATTGAAAGGTGCCACTCGTTGCTTCTGCTGTTAAAGCAGCGGTATACTCTTTGGTACCGAGGGAAAGTTCGGCCTTGCCTTTAACCGTGATGGCGCCGCGCGGACCGGGCATCTTGAGCTTATGGTAGGTATAATGTGGTACCGCGTTGAATCGAGCAAACGCGGTTCGTCTGAGCAGTGCCTGATAATCACTTCGAAAGGGAACGATGTCGAAGATTAACTCTTCGGCACGGTAATTGTCTAGTGATCCAAAGACTACCTCAAGGGCGATGGAGCCTATACAACTGGCCTCCGCACCTAGTATAATACCTCTGAAGGTGGTTTTAGTGGGCTTGATCACCGAATGATTGATGCCCATCTTGCGCACTGTGTCCTGGTAAAGCAGGTTTAGACTGCTGCCTCCGTCCATAAGGACTCGTGTGAGGTGGAACCCGCCAATTATTGGGTCGAGGACTAGTGCGGCTGGATTGCCCTGATTGGTGTTAACCGGACAATCCGTGCGGTTGAAGGTGATCGGCCCTAGTTTATATTGTGGGACGACTGGTTTCGTTAAGTCGACATCCCTAAGGGTGCGCATCCAATCCGGGTTGTAGGTGCCGTTTACCACGTTCACCGTTTGGATTTGCGGGGGAAATTTCTTTTGCCCTCCTGTACTTGGTGATCTGGGCTCCTCGTCGCCGTCGTCGCTTTGATACCCCTTATCTTTGGTTTTGGCGCCTAACCTGCCGGCTTTTTTGAAGACCCAGCATTCTCTGCTGGTATGATGGGCTAGTGTTCCTGGAGTGCCATGAATTTGGCATGGGCGGTCGAGTATGCGGTCCAGACTGGACGGACCTGAATTGTCATTTTTGAGTGGCCCATTCTGCTGACTGGACTATTTATTGTCGTATCTTCAGCGTTTTCACCATTTTTGCGGCGCTTGTGTTTGTTGCGTCGGGGTTTGCCGTTGCTATCTCTGGCTTCTGATGTGCCAGGGTTGCTTGATGTGTTATTGCTACGGGCCAACCAGCTGTCTTCGCCCGCGCAAAAGCGGGTCATGAGTGTCGTGAGGGCTGCCATGGATTTTGGCTTCTCCTGGCCGAGATGTCGGGCGAGCCACTCGTCACAGATGTTATGTTTAAAGGCCAATAGGGCTTCAGCATCCAGATAGTCGACAATTTGGTTCTTTTTAGTTAGGAACTGAGTCCAGAATTTCCTGGCTGACTCTCCGGGTTGTTGTGTTATGTGACTTAAATCGTCAGCATCCGGTGGCTGCACATAAGTGCCCTGGAAGTTGTCCAGGAATGCGTCTGCCAGGTTCTCCCAACTTCCAATGGAGTTTGCCGGCAAGCTATTCAGCCAATGCCGAGCCGGCCCTTTGAGTTTTAGCGGGAGATACTTGATGGCGTGTAGATCATCCCTGCGGGCCATGTGAATGTGGAGGAAGAAATCCTCTATCCATACCGCGGGGTCCGTAGTGCCGTCATATGATTCAATGTTCACGGGTTTAAACCCTTCTGGGAATTCATGATCCATTACTTCATCAGTGAAGCATAGGGGGTGTGCGGCGCCTCTGTGTCGGGCTTTATCGCGACGCAGTTCATATGAGTCTTGTCTGTTGTGTTCGGCCCGGCCGGATTTGCTTTTAGTATATCCGGCGTGACGGTTTTCGTCACGCGTTGGGGCGCGCCCCCGTGATCCGTAGACCGATCTTTTATGTCCTGATTTGTTTTCCAATACGTCTCGCAGGTCCTGCGTGTTACCTCGGGCCTTGGTATTTTTGTTTAACTAGCGACGGGGTGTGGGCTGGACTTCGGCCTGATATGCCGCTTTGTCTCGGCCACGAGGTGGCCGGTCACCGCATCATATCTTTGGGCGAGGTTTTAATGCTTCCTCCTCTAGTTGGGGTAGCAACCTGCGCTTTGGGTAACTTTTGGTTGGGCGCTCGAGTTCATATTCCTCGGCCGTCAGGACCTCAGTCCATCTATCCGCTAGCAGATCTTGTTCAGCTTGAAGCTATTGTTGCTTTTTCTTTAGGCTTTTTGCTGTGGCTATAAGCCGGTGCTTGAAGCGCTCCTGCTCGACGGGATCCTCAGGCACGGTAAATTCTTCGTCACCGAGGCTCACCTCGTCTTCGGAGAGAGGCATGTAATTGTCATCCTCTGATTCTCCGTCTGCTTCCTGTTCCTCAAGGTTAGCTTGCCCATCCTTCCGCTCGAAGCCTGGCTGGAGGGGATTGTCTTCGCCTTCTGCACAATCCGCAGCGTTATTGTCTCTTGTGCCAGTATCGCTGCTTTTGCTATGGCGGGGGTTAGAGCGGCACCGATGATGCTGCTGCTTGGATTGCTTCTCGAGGGGATTATCCTCCGTTGCCTTATTGCCATCGCTTTCTTTGGGGATGTCCACCATGTATATATCATATGATGAGGTGGTATCCAGTATACAATGGGCGGTGGTTCCTGTTCTTCTCCTGCATCGTCGTCCATACCGTCGATGTCTTCGGAGCCGAATTCGAGCATGTCGGTTAAGTCGTCGATAATGGCTATTAAGTGGGTGGTGGGTGGGGAATGAATTTCTTCGTCGCCCGCTTCCCACTCGAGCCGGACATAGTTCGGCCAAGGGCCTCCTGTCAAGGAGAGAGACCTTATTGAATTCAGCACATCGCCTAGGGGCGAGTGCTGAAAGATATCCGCGGAGGAAAACTCCGTGATCGGCGCCCAATCAGATTCGATAGGCATGAACGCAGGCGGTTCGGAGCCCGTGGCCGGGGACGAATCCAAGGGTCCGGCAACACGGGCCTCGTAGGAGGTAAGGTCAGTATTCGTCTCTATCGCCGCTGAGTGTGCGGCCTCCGTGGCAGGGTCCATCCACCCGTCCTCGGACGGTGCAATATACTCCGGGTTGAGGGCCGGAGTAACCACAGGTGTGATCTCCCGAACACCGTCCGACGGCAGAGCTAAGTCATGCTCGTCGTGACTGTGGGGCGCAACTGACATGGGCTCGAATCCGTCGAAGACCAAGTCTCCGCGGATGTCGGCGGTATAATTTAAGTTTCCGAACCTGACCTGACGGCCAGGGGCGTAGCTCTCGATCTGCTCCAGATGGCCAAGTGAGTTGGCCCAGTGGTCGGCCGCCGAATCGAAGATCTGTCCGGGAGAAAAACTCACTCGGATCGCATCGTTGCGATGATCGAAGGAGCCATCAAGCCTTATGGTGACGGCACAGTGGAACTCTCAATGAAAGCACCAATGTCGGTGTCAAACCGGCGGATCTCGGATAGGGGTCTCGAATGTGCGTCTAAGGCGGATGGTAACAGGAGGCGGGGACACAATGTTTACCTGGTTCGGGCCCTCTCGATGGAGGTAATACCCTACTTCCTGCTTGATTGATCTTGATGATATGAGTATTACAAGAGTTGATCTACCACGAGATCGTAGAGGCTAAACCCTGAAAGCTAGCCTATGATTATGATTATTCTTCTCCTACGGACTAAACCCTCTGGTTTATATAGACACCGGAGGGGGCTAGGGTTACACAGAGTCGGTTACAAGGGAGGAGATCTACAGATCCGAATTGCCAAGCTTGCCTTCCACGCCAAGGAGAGTCCCACCTGGACACGGGACGAAATCTTCAATCTTGTATCTTCATAGTCCAACAGTCCGGCTGTCCAAGGACCCCCTAATCCAGGACTCCCTCGGCCACTCCGACCAACTCCCCTTTGGGCTAAGTCCTGGGTGGCCCCGTGCCTACCAAAGGCACCAACAAGCACTGCCGTGGAAAAAATGGTCCCAGACGGGGACATGAGCTCAAAACCAAACACAGGCACACAAGGCTTATGCCGTCCTACCTGATCAGGGTAGCGCCCGCGCATAACCTTCCCTCGTGGGAGGTACCGGTGAGAGGCATGACAATAGACCCAGTTAGGACCCCCCATAGGGAAAGCGTGGTTGCACTGGTCAGATCGATTTGGTGGCACCATGACTCAGCCAACAGTTGTTCAAGTTCAATTTAATCCGGTTAAACCTGAATGCAATATGCTGAGCCATGATAAAATAACATGATGCAACTACAATGCATGAACATGATATCAAAATAAGCATAGAGGTACAACATAATCAACGATCATAACATTTAATCATTTATCCAGATGAGCATGGCATACTGACGAGCATGGATATCACAACTAGAATACTACTCATAGCATAACATGACTACTAGCATCAACAATAAATACCATGCAATAACAATAAAATTACAATGCAAGTATTTAATCAACTGGATGTAAAGAAACATGCATAACGGCGATACTCGGAGCGGACGATAGTCATGCACCGAAGACCATCACCAACATGTACTACTACCAACATGGTCCATAAGAAAGAAATATTAGCATGAAGTGCATAATAACAGAGCGCAAGAAAACATAGCACGACGGTAAACACCGATCCATAAGTATAACCGAAATACCGACAGCAGTAGCAAAACAAACAGACAGTTATTAAAGATTCAAGTTGAAAACCAATGCTTCTGCATGGCTATCATGCAAATGGTGGTCGTGGCTTGCCTGGGGATGGAGAAGGCTCCGGGAAGAAGTGCGGAACGATCGCAGAAAGAATCGCCGGAAAGGGTTCTCTCTCGGAGGGGCTGATTAGGGGCAAAGGTAAAATGGTCATTTCCAGTATGTCAAACCATTATGAAAATGGTACCAAAAGTTCGTGCTCGACGAGACGAAGATGTGGGCTTTGGATTCACCTCAATCGGAGTTACGGTTGCGGAGTTATGAGGTGTTGAACACCAGGGACCAATCTGTGAATAAAACTTCAACAAACAAGTCCCTGGAGGGGCAAACTGAAAGCGCTCTCGGGCTAATTACGCGCTCTGCAAATGAAAACGTATTACCTGCCGAAGAACAACAGGACTACGTTTCCTCATAAGGAAAATATATTACATGGAATACGCCTAAAGTTGAGGAAAGAGCAAAGATGGAAACGTGCCTCCAGTTATCCACGTGGCAAGGTGCTGGGCCACTGGCGCGTGGGCCCCAGGCGCAGGGGGAGGGGACACGTGCGCTTGTCTCCTTCCTCCCGCTCGCCCTGTTCCTCGCGTGAAGCAGAGGCAGAGCAGGGGAGGGGCGGCGAGGGGGGCCGGCCTGCTCCGGACGTCTCCGGCCCGGCCGAGGGCACCGGCGGGACCGCAGCGGACAACCGAACCCATCCAGAGGTATTACGGCCACCGGCGAGGCGCGGGGAGGAGGGGAGGGGCGGCGCCATGGAGAGTACAGGAAGCTTCGGGCGACGGGGTTCTTCGGTGATGCGGCCGCTCCGGCGAGGGGGAAAGTGGGTGGGGCGGTTCAGCGGGACGAGGGGGAAGCAGTGTACGTCGAGGGGAGGCTAGAGGAGGCTCTTCTTGGCCGGGGTAGATCGACTCCGGCGATGACCGAGAAGGCAATGGCGAAACGAGGAGCGGACCGAGGACTCCAGTGGTCGAGGAGGAACGAAGAGAGGCTAATGAGGTGCAGAATACCTCGGTGCAGCTATATATAGGCCAAGGGAGGGCTCGGGGACGCTCTAGAGAGCTCGGCCGACATGCCAAAGGAGGGACAGAGGAGGGACGCGTCACGGGCACGGCGATGGCGAGTAAACCACGGCGATTCCGGACGGGGCATTGATGCAGGAAGATGCGTACGATCACAGGCGAGCTAGAGGACATGATGTGGACGCGAGAGGCAGAGGGGAGCGGACGAACACATCGCCACGGTTTGGCGGAGCGCGAGATTTGGCCTGTCCGACCCGTGGTCACCGCGTGAACTCGAGCAAGCGTCGCGTTCTGGCTAAGCCGACTATGCCTAATAGAATGACCTACGTGCCCCGAGTCCAAAGGCGGTAACAGGTCGGTCCAGGGGCAAAGAAGTGATTATCAGGAGGGGCCAAGAGACATGAACAGAAAGGTGTTTGCGCTGCGGGCAGACAAGCACAGGAGGAGGCAGAGTCTGGGCTTCGGCATGGTGCGATCACACACTAAGATGATTACCTCTGCCGATTTTCAGCTCATTAGGAGGAAGATACAGGGTACTTGCTGTAGAAAGTGCCATAATGGCCAGATTTAGAAATGAGGAAGAAGCACTCACTAGGAGTGTCAAATTGATCTCAACTTTGGCAAGGCAGAGTTATTTGACCATATGAAGATGCTTAAAAAGGTTTCATACCAATTGGATAAACCAAAATGGTACTTCCTTCACAAATATTTCCACTAACCAGAAACTTGCAGAAATTCTAGAGGGAAAATGGCTAGATGAAATATGCCCAAATTGGATGGGGATAGGTTATACGGATAAGAGAAGTCCTAGGAAAATTTACAGCCATAATGGAGCAAGATAAAATATACTTGCTTCACTAACTGAAAATTTGGACAGAACCAAAGATTTGAAGTTGTGCTCTCATGGAGGCATGACATGAGCTCAACTTTGATGGAGGGCTATGATATGATGATATTGAGGTCATGCATAAATTTCAACTCATGTGAATTAACCTAGCTAGTACTTCCTTCACAACCAATTCCCTCAGACAAGAACTTTGAAAGATTGCTCAGGAATATTTACTAGGCAAATTAAGTTGAAATATGTCACGAGGCAATTATTTGGACATGAAAAGATGTACAAGAAGTTTGGAGTCAATTGGGCAAAGATAAATGGCACTTGCTTCACAATGTGCCATTTAGGGCAGAATAGGAAATGAATTATTTGAGCATGATGGGAAACATGGACAATGAAATATTTTGCCATATTTGAGAAATATATGACCCAAACAATTTATGAGAATTATTTGGGAATTTTAGGAGTGATGGAAATATAGGTTGCTTCACAACCTAGGGCAATTAGGGTTATTCCTTTAATAGAAAAGGAATATCCCCAATAAAAAGAATATTCGGATTTGGGCTGGGATGAAAATGGGAAGGTCTAGGGAAGGACTCAAGCAAAAATCTCAGAAAACCAAATGAAAAATAAAGGGCCAAAAATCAGGCTGTGACAAACCTCCCCCCCCCCCCCCCTTAAAGAAATCTCGTCCTCGAGATTTGGTTGCTCAAGGAACAAGTATGCACATACTAACTTAAGGAAACCGTTTCCAACTCGGGTATCCTTTTTTCCTTTATCGATTGTTCCCATTAAATCCTTCATCTGACTTACCTGACTGGTTCTGGGGCGGTTTGCTTCACTGTATCCATATCCTGACAGATCTTACCTCACATTTTCCTGCTTATACTGGCTCCAATTCTGCTCATATCTACTGACTTATCGGAGATTTTTCCATGTGTGAAATATATGTCTGTTTCACAAATCCGAGGGTGATTTCTGATTGTTGTGTCTGTGCTGGAACTGTCCATGAATTGGTGATCAGATTTTCTTGATGAACACCCAACCTCCGACTCCTTGCATTGGGTTTCTCCACTAAATGCAGGTTCTTCGGGTTCCAAACAAAGAGTTGTGACATAACCGTTTTCCTGACAGATTCTGACTTGTCGCACGAATTTCTGAATCATCATGACTGGTTCCACTGTCTTGAGTCTCAGATTCATTCCATATATTTGACCGTCGCCTATCCTGACCAGCATAAAGGGGTATGGCCTTATATGATAGTATTTGCAGACTTGACTGACTGTGAATCTCGTGAAAGAATTTTGTCCATGACAGGCTATCCGCTGATGCTTCACATAAGTGAGGGCACATGCTTCCAGACTATTATTCACCAGCGAAAACCGAGCAGACCCTTTAGGTGAATATCCATGGTGATCCATACTGACTCAGACTGTCCGGGGTATCTGCCCCATTTTCATATCTGCACCACTAGCCTTGCTTCTTCATTGTTGTTTTCTTGATCTGGATCCTTGGTTGAAAGAGCGGGGTCATATTACTTCTTCGGGTGATCATAGGTTCCGTCGAGTGCAACATTCTGATTGGGGGAAAATGATCATCTGAACCCTTGCAAGAAATCGGCAAATAAATCAGTAGCCACCAGAACGGTCTTTAGAACTCAGATCTGGGACATTACTCAAGTAACTCAACCACGGCTCAAGACGGCCGAAAAGCGGCTCAGAGCAGGAGACCGTGTTGATAAGAAGAAAGTGACAGTTCCCTAAGACGGCCGAAAAGAAGCTCAGAGCAAGGGGCTACTGTCAAAAAGAAACTCAACAGTTGTACGAGACGGCCGGAAAGGAGCTCAGAACTCGTGGCAGTTGTTGAATAGAGAAATATAAAGTCGGCATCCACCCTGAACGACCAAAAATGGCTTACAACACAAGCGTGGTGCCGTTACCAGAGAAAAGAAGACAAGGGCTCATCAGGATGATATTCCAGGTTCACCGGTACTTGTACAGAGCTCAGTGTTGTTGTCAATCCTCATGGTCCTTTGTCACACTGAGGTGTATATCTGGCTTCCTTCACATATATTTGAGAATCTGATTCCCGAGGCAGACTTGTGTTCTGACCAATTCTTGCTTCTGACCAACTGTTGCGGATCTTAGTCTGCCATCTGCTGTCAATTCACAATGTACTATCTTGTACCAGTGTCGTACTGAGGACGGTTGTATGGCTTATGCTGGAAACCATCGAGAGTATCTTGCTGAGGAAGACTGGGCTTCGTGCTGAAACATGAATTGTTGGACCATCCTCCTTTATGAGTATGTGGCACATCGTTGCTTTCTTCCAGGCATATCATGTTTCAAAATCATCCTCCACGAAGAAGCAAACCTTGTATCTGAACCATACCTTTGACTGAAATTGCATTGTTGGTCTTGCACATAGCTTATCTTCTTGCTGATCTGATCATTTCTGTCATGAAGAGTGCACTCTGAGGCAAACTTGATTATCCGTACGGTTGTAAGGAGTGCACGCTGATGCAAACATGATACTGACTGTCCATCCAGGATTCCTTTTCCATTCAGCCGAGATATTTCCAAATTTCACTGCAGTCTGCTGATAACTTCATTCCATTTATCTGAGCTTCCAAGTATTTGAATTCCTTGCTGATTCTTCAGGTCCGGTGTTGGTTGACGAGCAAGTTTAATGAGGGGAAAATAATGCCACACCGAAGGCCCAAAGAAAGAAGCAAAAGAAACGACGAAAACAACAAAACAAACACACAAGCATACAAATAATATAAATAATCAAACAACATCACATATTACTACTACTCACACAATAATATGCATGCATACCTAAGCACACAATTTTCACGGAAACTCCGGTATTACGGTCTAATATGTTGTGACGGTGTGCACGAAAGTGAATCTGCGTGTGGAAGGAGTTGGTGTAATCAAGGCTACACCAAGCGCTGGCTGGACACCGGTTGCAACTAGATGGATATGAAGGCGAGGACGGACTTGGTGATTATGTGGTGGAACACAATGGTCATGACCACATCATTAGCAAATGTACGAAAGGAACCGTACACGTCCAAGGAATGGAATGACAGGGCAATATAGGGGAGGAAAAACAAGGCTTGATGGCATTGCCCTTTTCTGATAACAAATATCATTAAGGGTTGCCGAAGGAACGAGATGGATAGCACGATTCGGGATAGAGACATGGCTATCACCGAAATAATACGGGTGGGTGGCGGAAAGATATCGACACGATACCTGAGCATAACTCCTCCAAATGGTGTCTGGAACACTTGGTACAAGGGCATCACTCTGCTGGGACAGAGATGACGCCAAACACTGAAAAGTAGGCATGCTGAGAAGGAGGGAGCAGGTAGTGGATCGAAACCGATGCCACCCATACTCACAAGATTAACAGTTGGCGACTAAATAATAATCTATATGCATGCTATGCAACAAAAAATGCAGCAATCAAGTGCAACAAACCAACGGGGCTCTATACTACCACATTCTAACGTTCGCGCGGGCTAGGGCATCCTACAGCCAGACCTACTCTGATACCGAGCTGTGGCACCCCGGCTCAGAGAAACCGGAACACCCTGTATTCCAGCCCAGAGATCAAGGAGAAATCTTCTGGAATACGGCACTGCTTAACATAGAACAAATCAGCTCTTTATTGCAATCTATTGGGATACAAGGGGATTACATCGGCACGGCGATGCGACGCTTCCCACGGTTGCTCTATGCAAGCAGCAGAACAACACGACGCAGCGGAATGACTACTGGAAGCGGAACAACGACGACGGTGATGAACTCCACTCCGCAGGGACTCTGACTGGAACGCTTATCCTAGCGCGCAAACAAGGGATCCACGGCAAACAAGCAATCATATCCGGCATGACCTACAAACTGGCATGACACGCCAGGTCAGTACATTGAATGTACTTGCAAGCTCACAGCAACCAAATCAATCAAGACAAACAATAGCATGGCAATTATAGGTTAACAGGGATTAACATGATATTATCAGCTCAATCATAGCATGAACAAGATGATACAGCTAGAACAATATGAGCATGGCATAAACATATGAACATGATGATACTAGCATGCAACATGATGAAACTACCATGCACCAACTTACTCTGTTCGGGTTACCTCGTAACCATCACCTGTATCACTTACCATCACCGACATCACACGATCATCTCATGATCCAATCAAGCTTGGTATTAACTATACCGTAGTAATCATACATGACCACAAGGAGCTTGACCTTTACCCTTGACTCTCGCATAACACCCCAAATATCCAACAAGTTGGTATTCCTGATACCACAGTGATCCTCTCACGATCACATAAGTATCAACCAACTTCTTTCATCATCGAACCAGGGTTGTTATTAAGCAAATTATTATTATTACCGTTGACCCATAGTCTGACCGACTACGAACTGGGCCCTTATCCGCGGGCACGGCTATCGATAGATTGAACACACACTCTGCAGAGGTTAGCACACTGTACCCACACCACGGAACCCATGGTCTCGCACTCCCATACGTGCGGACACGGTGTTCCGACAAAACCGATCTACTGCCATGACACTCCCCGGCCACTCCGACCAACTCCCCTATGGGCTAAGTCCTGGGTGGCCCCGTGCCTACCAAAGGCACCAACGGCCACCGTCGTGGCAAAAACGGTCCCAAACGGGGACATGAGCTCAAAACCAAACACGGGCACACAAGGCTTATGCCATCCTACCTGATCAGGGTAGCGCCCGCGCATAACCTTCCCTCACAAGAGGCACCGGTGAGAGGCATGACAATAGACCCAGTTAGGACCCCCCCATAGGTTAAGCGTGGTTGCACTGGTCAAATCGATTTGGTGGCACCATGACTCAGCCAACAGTTGTTCAAGTTCAATTTAATCCGGTTAAACCTGAATGCAATATGCTGAGCCATGATAAAATAACATGATGCAACTACAATGCATGAACATGATATCAAAATAAGCATAGAGGTGCAACATAATCAACGATCATAACATTTAATCATTTATCCAGATGAGCATGGCATACTGACGAGCATGGATATCACAACTAGAATACTACTCATAGCATAACATGACTACTAGCATCAACAATAAATACCATGCAATAATAATAAAATTACCATGCAAGTATTTAACCAACTGGATGTAAAGAAACATGCATAACGGCGATACTCGGAGCGGACGATAGTCATTCACCGAAGACCATCACCAACATGTACTACTACCAACATGGTCCATAATAAAGTAATACTAGCATGAAGAGCATAATAACAGAGCGCAAGAAAACATAGCATGACGGTAAACACCGATCCATAAGCATAACTGAAATACCGACAGCAGTAGCAAAACAAACAGACAGTTATTAAAGATTCAAGTTGAAAACCGATGCTTCTGCATGGCTATCATGCAAATGGTGGTTGTGGCTTTCCTGGGGACGGAGAAGGCTCCGGGAAGAAGTGTGGAACAATCGCGGAAAGAATCGCCGGAAAGGGTTCTCTCTCGGAGGGGCTGATTAGGGGCAAGGGTAAAATGGTCATTTCCAGTATATCAAACCATAGTGAAAATGGTACCAAAAGTTCAGGCTCGACGAGACGAAGATGTGGGATTTGGATTCACCTCAATCGGAGTTACGGTTGCGGAGTTATGAGGTGTTGAACACCAGGGACCAATCTATGAATAAAACTTCAACAAACAAGTCCCTGGAGGCAAAAACAGAAAGCGCCTTCGGGCATATTACACCTTCTTCAAAAGAAAACGTATTCACAGCTGAAGAACAACCGGAGTACGTTTCCTCAAAAGGAAATCGTATAACGAGGAATACGCTTACAGGAGAGAAAAGCGCAAAGAGGGAAACGTGCCTCCACTTATCCACGTGGCAAGGTGCTGGGCCACTGGCGCATGGGTCCTATGCGCAGGGGGTGGGGGCACGGGTGCTCGTCTCCTTCCTCCCGCTCGCCCTGTTCCTCGCATGAAGCAGAGGCAGAGCAGGGGAGGGGCGGCGAGGGGGGCCGGCCAACTCCGGCCGTCTTCGGCCCGGCCGAGGCACCGGCGGGACCGCAGCGGCCAACCGCACCAATATAGAGGGAGTACGGCCTTCAGGGAGGCGCGGAGAGGAGGGGAGGGGCAGCACCATGGAGAGTACAGGAAGCTTCGGGCGACGGGGTTCTTCGCTGATGCGGCCGCTCCGGCGAGGGGGAAAGTGGGTGGGGTGGCTCAGCGGGACGAGGGGGAGGCAGTGGACGTGGAGGGGAGGCTAGAGGAGGCTCGGCTTGGCCGGGGCAGCTCGACTCCGGCGATGACCGAGAAGGCAATGCCGAAACGAGGAGGGGGCCAAGGACTCCAGTGGTCGAGGAGGAACGAGGAGAGGCTGATGAGGTGCGGAACACCTCGGTGCACCTATATATAGGCCAAGGGAGGGCTCGGGGACGCTCTAGAGAGCTCGACCGACATGCCAAAGGAGGGACAGAGGAGGGACGCGTCACGGGCACGGCGATGGCGACTAAACCACGGCGAGTTCAGACGGGGCATTGATGCACGAAGATGCGGACGAGCACGGGCGAGCTAGAGGACATGATGTGGATGCGAGAGGCACAGGGGAGCGAACGAACACAACACCGCGGTTTGGCGGAGCGCGAGATTTGGCCTGTCCGACCCGTGGTCACCGCGTTAGCTGGAGCAAGCGTCGCATTCTAGCCGGGCCCACCATGCCGAGTAGAATGACCTACGTGCCCCGTGTCCAAAGGCGGCAACAGGTCGGTCCAGGGGAAAAGAAGTGATTATCAGGAGGGGCCAAGAGACATGAACAACAAGGTGTTTGTGCTGCGGGGAGACAAGCACAGGAGGAGCAGATGCTGGGATTTGGCATGGTGTGATCACACACTAAGATGATTACCTCTGCCAATTTGCAGCTCATTAGGAGGAACATACTTGGTACTTGCTGTAGAAAGTGCCATAATGGCCAGATTTAGAAATGAGGAAGAAGCCCTCACTAGGAGTGTCGAATTGAGCTCAACTTGGGCAAGGCAGAGTTATTTGATCATATGAAGATGCTGAAAAAGGTTTCATACTAATTGGATAAACCAAAATGGTACTTCGTTCACAAACATTTCCACTGACCAGAAACTTGCAGAAATTCTAGAGGGAAAATGGCTAGATGAACTATGCCCAAATTGGGTGGGGATAAGTTATATGGATAAGAGAAGTCCTAGGAAAATTTACAGCTATAATGGAGCAAGATGAAATATACTTGCTTCACTAACTGAAAATTTGAACAGAACCAAAGATTTGAAGTTGTGCCCTCATGGAGGCATAACATGAGCTCAACTTTGGTGGAGGGCTATGATATGATGATACTGAGGTCATGCATAAATTTCAACTCATGTGAATTAACCTAGCTAGTACTTCCTTCACAACCAATTCCCTCAGACAGGAACTTTGAAAGATTGCTCAGGAATATTTACTAGGCAAATTAAGTTGAAATTTGTCATGAGGCAATTATTTGGACATGAAAAGATGTCCAAGAAGTTTGGAGTCAATTGGGCAAAGATAAATGGCACTTGCTTCACAATGTGCCATTTAGGGCAGAATAGGAAATGAATAATTTGAGCATGATGGGAAACATGGCCAATGAAATATTTTGCCATATTTGAGAAAGATATGACCCAAACAATTTATGAGAATTATTTGAAAATTTTAGGAGTGATGGCAATATAGGTTGCTCCACAACCTAGGGCAATTAGGGTTATTCCTTTAATAGAAAAGGAATATCCCCAATAAAAAACATATTGGGATTTGGGCTAAGATGAAAATGGGAAGGTCTAGGGAAGGATCTGAGGTTGACAAGCCAGTCTGGAAGCAACGAAGAGGTCATCTTCTTCAGTTTCCAGAACACAAAGCCACGGAGAAAGAAAACTCAAGCAAAAATCTCAGGAAACCAAATGAAAAATAAAGGGCCAAAAATCAGGCTGTGACAAACCTCCCTCCCCCCCCTAAAGAAATCTCGTCCTCGAGATTTGGTTGCTCAAGGAACAAGTATGCATATACTAACTTAAGGAAACCGTTTCCAACTCGGGTATCCTTTTTCCTTTATCGATTGTTCCCATTAAATCCTTCATCTGACTTAGCTGACTGGTTCTGGGGCGGTTTGCTTCACTGTATCCATATCCTGACAGATCTTACCTCACATTTTCCTGCTTATACTGGCTCCAATTCTGCTCATATCTGCTGACTTATCTGAGATTTTTCCAGGTCTGAAATATATGTCTGTTTCACAAATCCGAGGGTGATTTCTGATTGTTGTGTCTGTGCTGACAACTGTCCATGAATTGGTGATCATATTTTCTTGATGAACACCCAACCTCTGACTCCTTGCATTGGGTTTCTCCGCTAAATGCAGGTTCTTTGGGTTCCAAACAGAGAGTTGTGACATAACCGTTTTCTTGACAGATTCTGACTTATCGCAGGAATTTCTGAATCATCATGACTGGTTCCACTGTCTTGAGTCTCAGATTCATTCCAAATATTTGACTGTTGCCTGTCTTGACCAGCATAAAGGGGTATGGCCTTATATGATAGTATCCGTAGACTTGACTGACTGTGAATCTCGTGAAAGAATTTTGTCCATGATAGGCTATCCACTGATGCTTCACATAAGTGAGGGCACATGCTTCTAGACTATTATTCACCATCCAAAACCGAGCAGACCCTTTAGGTGAATATCCATGGTGATCCATACTGACTCAGATTGTCTAGGGTATCTGCACCATTATCATATCTGCGCCACTGGTCTTGCTTCTTCATTATTGTTTTCTTGATCTGGATCCTTGGTTGAAAGAGCGAGGTCATATTACTTCTTCGGGTGATCATAGGTTCTGTCGAGTGCAACATTCTGACCGGGGGAAAATGATCATCTGAACCCTTCCAAGAAATCGGCAAATAAATCAGTAGCCACCAGAACGGTCTTTACAACTCAGATCTGGGACATTACTAAAGTAACTCAACCACGGCTCAAGACGGCCGAAAAGCGGCTCAGAGCAGGAGACCGTGTTGATAAGAAGAAAGTGACAGTTCCCTAAGACGGCTGAAAAGCAGCTCAGAGCAAAGGGCCACTGTCAAAAAGAAACTCAACAGCTGTACGAGACGGCCGGCAAGGAGCTCACAACTCGTGACAGTTGTTGAATAGAGAAATATAAAGTCGGCATCCACCCTGAACGACCAAAAACGTCTTAGAACACAGGCGTGCTGCCGTTACCAGAGAAAAGACGACAAGGGCTCATCAGGATCATATTCCAGGTTCACCGGTACTTGTAGAGAGCTCAGTGTTGTCGTCAATCCTCATGGTCCTTTGTCACACTGAGGTGTATATCTGGCTTCCTTCACATATATCTGAGAATCTGATTCCCGAGGCAGACTTGTGTTCTGACCGATTCTTGCTTCTGACCAACTGTTGCGGATTTGATTCTAACATCTGCTGTCAATTCACAATGTACTATCTCGTACCAGTGCCGTACTGAGGACGGTTGGATGGCTTATGCTGGAAACCATCGAGAGTGTCTTGCTGAGGAAGACTGGGCTTCGTGCTGAAACAGGAATTGCTGGACCATCCACCTTTCTGAGTATGTGGCACATCCTTGCTTTCTTCCAGGCATATCATGTTTCAAAATCAAACTCCACAAAGAATCAAACCTTGTATCTGAACCATACCTTTGACTGAAATTGCACTGTTGGTCTTGCACATAGCTTATCTTCTTGCTGATCTGATCATTTCTGTCATGAAGTGTGCACTCTGAGGCAAACTTGATTATCCGTACGGTTGTAAGGAGTGCATGCTGATGCAAACATGATACTGACTGTCAATCCAGGATTCCTTTTCCATTTAGCCGAGATATTTCCAAATTTCACTGCAGTCTGCTGATAACTTCATTCCATTTATCTGAGCTTCCAAGTATTTGAATTCCTTGCTGATTCTTCAGGACTAGTGTTGGTTGACGAGAAACTTTAATGAGGGGAAAATAATGCCACACCGGAGGCCAAAGAAAGAAGCAAAAGAAACGACGAAAACAACAAAACAAACACACAAGCATACAAATAATATAAATAATCAAACAACATCACATATTACTACTACTCACATAATAATATGCATGCATACCTAAGCACACAATTTTCGCGGAAACTCCTGTATTACGGTCTAATATGTTGTGACGGTGTGCAAGAAAGTGAATCTGCATGTGGAAGGAGTTGGTGTAATCAAGGCTACACCAAGCGCTGGCTGGACACCGGTTGCAACTAGATGGATATGAAGGCGAGGAAAGACTTGGTGATTATGTGGTGGAACACAAAGGTCATGACCACATCATCAGCAAGCGTACGAAAGGAACCGTACATGTCCAAGGAATGGAATGACATGGCAATATAGCGGAGGAGAAACAAGGCTTGATGGCATTGCCCTTTTCTGATAACAAATATCATTAAGGGTTGCCGAAGGGACGAGATGGATGGCACGATTCGGGATAGAGACATGGCTATCACCGAAATAATATGGGTGGGTGGCGGAAAGATATAGACGCGATACCTGAGCATAACTCCTGCAAATGGTGTCTGGAACACTTGGTACCAGGGCATCACTCTGCTGGGACAAAGATGACGCCAAACACTGAAAAGCAGGCATGCTGAGAAGGAGGGAGCAGGTAGTGGATCGAAACCGATACCACCTATACTCACAAGATTAACCGTTAGCGACTAAATAATAATCTATATGCATGCTATGCAACAAACAGATGCAGCAATCAAGTGCAATGAACCAACGGGGCTCTATACTACCGCATTCTAACATTCACGCGGGCTAGGGCATCCTACTGCCAGACCTGCTCTAATACCAAGCCTGTGGCACCCCGGCTCAGAGAAACCGGAACGCCCTGTATTCTAGCCCAGAGATCGTGGAGAAGTCTTCTGGAATACGACACTGCTTAGCATAGAACAAATCAGCTCTTTATTGCAATCTATTGGGATACAAGGGGATTACATCGGCACGGCGATGCGAAGCCTACCACGGTTGCTCTACGCAAGCAGCAGAACAACACGACGCAGCGAAATGACTACTGGCAGCGGAACAGCGACGACGGTGATGAAATCCACTCCGCAGGGACTCTGACTGGAAGGCTTATCCTAGCGTGCAAACAAGGGATCCACGGCAAACAAGCAATCATATCCGGCATGACCTACAAACTGGCATGACACTCCAGGTCAGTACATTGAATGTACTTGCAAGCTCACAACAACCAAAGCAATCAAGACAAACAATAGCATGGCAATTACAGGTTAACAAGGATTAACATGATACTGTCAGCTCAATCATAGCATGAACAAGATGATACAGCTAGAATAATACGAGCATGGCATAAACATATGAACATGATGATACTAGCATGCAACATGATGAAACTATCATGCACCAACTTACTCTGTTCGGGTTACCTCGTAACCATCACCTGTATCACTTACCATCACGGACATCACACGATCATCTCATGATCCAATCAAGCTTGGTATTAACAATACCGTAGTAATCATACATGACCATAAGGAGCTTGACCTTTACCCTTGACTCTCGCATAACACGCCAAATATCCAACCAGTTGGTATTCCTGATACCACAGTGATCCTCTCACGATCACATAAGTATCAACCAACTTCTTTCATCATCAAACCAGGGTTGTTATTAAGCAAATTATTATTATTACTGTTGACCCATAGTGTAATTGACTACGAATTGGGCCCTTATCCGCGGGCACGGCTATCGATAGATTGAACACACACTCTGCAGAGGTTAGCACACTGTACCCACACCATGGAACCCATGGTCTCGCACTCCCATACGTGCGAACACGGTGTTCCGACAAAACCGATCTACTGCCATGACACTCCCCGGCCACTCCGACCAACTCCCCTTTGGGCTAAGTCCTGGGTGGCCCCGTGCCTACCAAAGGCACCAACGACCACCGTCGTGGCAAAAACGGTCCCAAACGGGGACATGAGCTCAAAACCAAACACGGGCACACAAGGCTTATGCCGTCCTACCTGATCAGGGTAGAGTCCGGGCATAACCTTCCCTCGCGGGAGGCACCGGTGAGAGGCATGACAATAGACCCAGTTAGGACCCCCCCATAGGGTAAGCGTGGTTGCACTGGTCAGATCGATTTGGTGGCACCATGACTCAGCCAACAGTTGTTCAACTTCAATTTAATCCGGTTAAACCTGAATGCAATATGCTGAGCCATGATAAAATAACATGATGCAACTACAATGCATGAACATGATATCAAAATAAGCATAGAGGTGCAACATAATCAACGATCATAACATTTAATCATTTATCCAGATGAGCATGGCATACTGACGAGCATGGATATCACAACTAGAATACTACTCATAGCATAACATGACTACTAGCATCAACAATAAATACCATGCAATAACAATAAAATTACAATGCAAGTATTTAATCAACTGGATGTAAAGAAACATGCATAACGGCGATACTCAGAGCGGACGATAGTCATGCACCGAAGACCATCACCAACATGTACTACTACCAACATGGTCCATAAGAAAGAAATACTAGCATGAAGAGCATAATAACAGAGTGCAAGAAAACATAGCATGACGGTAAACACCGATCAATAAGCATAACCGAAATACCGACAACAGTAGCAAAACAAACAGACAGTTATTAAAGATTCAAGTTGAAAACCAATGCTTCTGCATGGCTATCATGAAAATGGTGGTTGTGGCTTGCCTGGGGATGGAGAAGGCTCCGGGAAGAAGTGCGGAACGATCGCGGAAAGAATCGCCGGAAAGGGTTCTCTCTCGGAGGGGCTGATTAGGGGCAAGGGTAAAATGGTCATTTCTAGTATGTCAAACCATAGTGAAAATGGTACAAAAAGTTTGGGCTCAACGAGGCGAAGATATGGGCTTGGATTCACCTCAATCGGAGTTACGGTTGCGGAGTTATGAGGTGTTGAACACCAGGGACCAATCTGTGAATAAAACTTCAACAAACAAGTCCCTGGAGGTAAAAACTGAAAGCGCCTTCGGGCGGATTACGCCTTCCGCAAAAGAAAACGTATTCACAGTCGAAGAACAACGGGAGTACGTTTCCTCAAACGGAAAACGTATTTTGCGGAATACACTTACAGGAGAGAAAAGCGCAAAGAGGGAAACATGCCTTCACTTATCCACGTGGCAAGGTGCTTGGCCACTGGCGTGTGGGTGCCAGGCGCAGGGGGAGGTTGCAGGGCACTCGTCTCCTTTCTCCCGCTCGCCCTGTTCCTCGCGTGAAGCAGAGGCAGAGCAGGGGAGGGGCCGGCCTGCTCCGGCCGTCTCCAGCCCGGCCGAGGGCACCGGCGGGACCGCAACAGCCAACCGCACCCATCTAGAGGGAGTACGACCTCCGGGGAGGCGCAGGGAGGAGGGGAGGGGCGCGCGCCATGGAGAGTACAGGAAGCTTCGGGCGACGGGGTTCTTCGGTGATGCGGCCACTCCAGCGAGGGGGAAAGTGGGTGGGGCGGCTCAGCGGGACGAGGCAGAGGCAGTGGATGTCGAGGGGAGGCTAGAGGAGGCTCGCCTTGGCCGCGGCAGCTCGACTCCGGCAATGACCGAGAAGGCAATGGCAAAACGAGGACGGGGCCGAGGATTCCAGTGGTCGAGGCGGAACGATGAGAGGCTGATGAGGTGCGGAACACCTCGATGCACCTATATATAGGCGAAGGGAGGGCTCGGGGACGCTTTAGAGAGCTCGGCCGACATGCCAATGGAGGGACAGAGGAGGGACGCGTCACGGGCACGGCGATGGCGACTAAACCACAACGAGTCCGTACGGGGCATTGATGCAAGAAGATGCGGACGAGCACGGGAGAGCTAGAGGACATGATGTGGACGCGAGAGGCAGAGGGGAGCGGATGAACACAGCGCCGCGGTTTGGTGAAGCGCGTGATTTGGCATGTCCGACCCATGGTCACCGCGTGAACTGGAGCAAGCGCCGCATTCTGGCCGGCCGACCATGCTTAGTAGAATGACCTACGTGCCCCGAGTTCAAAGGCGGTAATAGGTCGGTCCAGGGGCAAAGAAGTGATTATCAGGAGGGGCCAAGAGACATGAATAGCAAGGTGTTTGTGCTGCGGGGAGACAAGCACAATAGGAGGCAGAGGCTGGGATTTGACATGGTGTGATCACACACTAAGATGATTACCTCTGCCAATTTGCAGCTCATTAGGAGGAAGATACATGGTACTTGCTGTAGAAAGTGCCATAATGGCCAGATTTAGAAATGAGGAAGAAGCACTCACTAGGAGTGTCAAATTGAGCTCAACTTGGGCAAGGCAGAGTTATTTGATCATATGAAGATGCTGAAAAAGGTTTCATACCAATTGGATAAACCAAAATGGTACTTCCTTCACAAACATTTCCACTGACCAGAAACTTGCACAAATTCTAGAGGGAAAATGGCTAGATGAAATATGCCCAAATTGGGTGGGGATAGGTTATATGGATAAGGAAGTCCTAGGAAAATTTACAGCCATAATGGAGCAAGATAAAATATACTTGCTTCACTAACTGAAAATTTGGACAAAACCAAAGATTTGAAGTTGTGCTCTCATGGAGGCATGACATGAGCTCAACTTTGGTGGAGGGCTATGATATGATGATATTGAGGTCATGCATAAATTTCAACTCATGTGAATTAACCTAGCTAGTACTTCCTTCACAACCAATTCCCTCAGACAGGAACTTTGAAAGATTGCTCAGGAATATTTACTAGGCAAATTAAGTTGAAATTTGTCATGAGGCAATTATTTGGACATAAAAAGATGTCCAAGAAGTTTGGAGTCAATTGGGCAAAGATAAATGGCACTTGCCTCATAATGTGCCATTTATGGCAGAATAGGAAATGAATTATTTGAGCATGATGGGAAACATGGCAAATGAAATATTTTACCATATTTGAGAAAGATATGACCCAAACAATTTATGAGAATTATTTGGGAATTTTAGGAGTGATGGCAATATAGGTTGCTTCACAACCTAGGTCAATTAGGGTTATTCCTTTAATAGAAAAGGAATATCCCCAATAAAAAGAATATTGGGATTTGGGCTAGGATGAAAATGGGAAGGTCTAGGGAAGGATTTAAGGTTGACAAGCCACTCTGGAAGCAAAGAAGAGGTCATCTACTTTAGTTTGCAGACCACAAAGCCACGGAGAAAGAAAACTCAAGCAAAAATCTCAGAAAACCAAATGAAAAAGAAAGGGCCAAAAATCAGGCTGTGACATCGGCCCAGGCATCTTCAGCAGGTTGTAGGCGTAATGTGACGCCACCATAAACTTGGCTAGTGCCGGGTGGCCGAGGATTCCATTGTAGGGCAAGGGGATCTGAAAGCACAAGTGCTCCCTAGGTGGTTTTGGTAATTAATGTCAACATATCTCTTGTTGGGCTAACAACTTTATCTAGTATGTTTCAAATAAGTTCAACAATGGAGTGGCATGGACTAAAGGATGTGGGAACCCCTTCAAGATGCTAAGGACAAAGGATTGGCTCAAGATCAAAAGCTCAAGACTCTACATTTTGCATTTTAGTGATCCAAGATCACATTGAGTCTATAGGAAAAGCCAATACTATCAAGGAGGGATGAGGTGTTGCTTAATGAGCCTTTTGCTTCATGTGCTTAGTGATATGCTCCAAAACCTTCAACTACTTTCCCACTTCCACACATATGTCCTAAACCTAAAATCAAACTCGGCCCCACCGATTCTTTCTATCTGGCGCCACCGAGTTCAGTTGTCATAGCCACTGCCACAAACCCTAGGCAGATCGGTTTCACCGATAGGGATCTCGGTCTCACCGAGATGGGATTGTAATCTCACTGTGTATGTCCATTACCAAAATCGGTCTCACCGAGTCTGTGTAATCGGTACTACCGAGATTACAATGCAAACTCTCTGGTTAACTTATTACCAAAATCGGTCTCACCGAGTTTGAGTAATCGGTCCCACCGAGTTTGCCTGACCAACTCTCTGGGTAGCTAATTACCAAAATCAGTCTCACCGAGTTTGTGTAATTGGTCTCAACGAGATTACGTTATGCCCTAACCCTAACCATATCGATCCTACCGAGTTGCATGTCAGTCCCACCGAAAATCCTAACAGTCACTAGGTTTACTGAATCGGTTCGACCGAGTTTGTTGATTCGGTCCCACCGAGTTTGGTAAATTGCGTGTAACGGTTAGATTTTGTATGGAGGCTATATATACCCCTCCACCTCCTCTTCATTCGTGGAGAGAGCCATCAGAACAAACCTACACTTCCAACTTACCAGTTCTGAGAGAGAACCACCTACTCATGTGTTGAGGCCAAGATATTCCATTCCAACCACATGAATCTTGATCTCTAGCCTTCCCCAAGTTGCGTTCCACTAAAATCTTCTTTCCACCAAATCCAAATCCTGTGAGAGAGAGAGTTGAGTGTTGGGGAGACTATCATTTGAATCACAAGAGCAAGGAGTTCATCATCAACACACCATTTGTTACTTCTTGGAGAGTGGTGTCTCCTAGATTGGCTAGGTGTCACTTGGGAGCCTCCGACAAGATTGTGGAGTTGAACCAAGGAGTTTGTAAGGGCAAGGAGATCGCCTACTTCGTGAAGATCTACCGCTAGTGAGGCAAGTCCTTCATGGGCGACGGCCATGGTGGGATAGACAAGGTTGCTTCTTCATGGACCCTTCGTGGGTGGAGCCCTCCGTGGACTTGCGCAACTGTTACCCTTCGTGGGTTGAAGTCTCCATCAACGTGGATGTACGATAGCACCACCTATCGGAACCACGACAAAAACATCCGTGTCTCCAATTGCGTTTGAATTCTCCAAAACCCTTCCCTTTACATTCTTGCAAGTTGCATGCTTTACTTTCCGCTGCTCACATACTCTTTGCATGCTTGCTTCTTATGTATCGTGATTGTTAAATTTGTGCCTAAACTCCAGTTAAACCTAAAGAAGTTAAAAACTGCAACTTTGGTACTTAGTGTCTAATCACCCCCCCTCTAGACACCTCTTCTCAAGATCCTACAAGTGGTATCAGAGCATTGGTCTCCATTGCCTTGGTTTAATCACCATTGGAGGAAGATGAATGAGTCTACGTTGGGGAGTCTTAGACATAGAGTGCCTATTCTTGATGGAGAATTTCTTCATGAGTGGAAAAATGAGATGCTTGTAATTTTCAATCAATATCACTTGAACAAGTACATTGCTAGCCCTTGTGCACCTCATGTTGATCCTATGCATCCTACCCTTGATGAATCAATTGACATGATTAGGAATCTTAGAACTGTTAATCTCATCACTAGAGGCTTGCCTAGAAACTTAATTAGAAACTTGCCTACTCTTGAGTGTGCCTACACTATATGGAAGTTTTTTGAGGAACGCTTTCCAAATTATTCCTTGAGAAATCTAGATGAGATTCTCTATAAGTCTATTGCCTTGAGTAAGATGAATACTAGTGATCCTATGTTTGGTGATCGTCTATTTGAACTTACAAACCTTATGCGTGCCAAAGGAGATGTTGGAATTATTGGTGATATTATTTCCGAAGCTATAAGAATTCATAAGCAAGATCATTGTCAAACTCACTCTAACGAATTACCCTCTCTAGGACTTGATCCACCACATGACAATGTTGAACATGGATACTATGATGAGGATGATGATAGTGACTTTGATCTTGACGATGCAATGAGACATTTTGGTCTTATGGCAAATCTTCGGGGATATGTGTCAGGAGGAAAGGAATGGGTTCTTGACAGTGGATGTACCGATCACATGACCGGAGATAAAGACATGTTTCGTGAGCTTGCTGAAAATGATAGTCCTCGAAAGTATGTCACTTTCGTGACAACTCAAAGGGTAAGGTGGTTGGCCTCGTAAGGTGGCCATCTCACATGATAGCTCCATTCAGAATGTTATGCTCGTTGAATCTCTTGGCTACAACTTACTTTCAATATCTAGACTTGCTGATTTCGGTTTCAATGTCCTATTTATCAAGTAGATTGCCAAGTGTTTCACGAGACAATCATAAAATGGTCTTTACCGGTATATGTAGAGGTGATCTTTACATTGTTGATTTCTCTAAAAAGGCACAACCTAAAACTTGCTTCATTGCTAAATCCTCAAAAGGGTGGTTATGGCATAGATGACTAGGTCATGTTGGCATGAGAAACCTTGACAAGCTTATTAAAGGAAATCATATCCTTGGAGTTAACGATGTCATATTTGACAAGGATAGACTTTGCAGCGCTTGTCAGGCAGGTAAACAAGTTGGAGGAAGGCATCCCGTGAAGAACATCATGACCACAAGGAGGCCACTCGAGCTACTTCATATGGATCTCTTTGGTCCCAACGCTTACAAAAGTCTTGATGGAAATTCTTTTGGTCTAGATATAGTTGATGATTTTTCAAGATTTACGTGGGTATTCTTTCTCGATGATAAATTGTAGGTCCAAAAGATCTTCAAAAACTTCGCCAGGAAGGCTCAAAATCAGTTTGAAGTGAAGATCAAGAAGGTTCGCAGCAACAACGGAATGGAGTTCAAGAACGCAAACGTGGACACCTTTCTTGACGAAGAAGGGATTTCACACGAGTTCTCGGCTATGTACACACCTCAACAAAATGGAGTTGTTGAGAGGAAGAACCGGACGCTCATCGGAATGCTGAGAACGATGCTTGATGAGTACAAGATGCCGAAGCACTTTTGGGCAGAAGCGGTTGAGACAGCTTGTCATGCAACAAATCGCTTGTATCTTCACAAGCTACTCGGCAAGACGGCATACGAGCTCCTCACCGGTAACAAACCCCAAGTTGGATGCTTTCGAGTATTCGGCTCAAAGTGCTACATTCTTGATAAGCATTGTCGTTCAAAATTTGCTCCTAAGTCTCATGAAGGTTTCCTACTAGGTTATGGCTCAAACTCTCACACTTACCGTGTCTACAACAATTTCACCCGAAAGGTTGAAGAGACGGTAGATGTGAAGTTTGATGAATCTAACGGCTCGCAAGTAGAGCAATTGCCAATTGATGTAGGAGACAAAGATCCTTCGGAAGCAATCTGTAACGCCCAGGATTCGATGCGCCAGGTATCCGCCAATTATTCGCCGTAGTTGCCATGTCATGTGCTTGCGTGTTGCATTTTTCCATGTCATCATCTGCATTTCATACCATGTCATCATGTGCATTTCATTTTGCATACGTGCTCGTCTCATGCATCCGAGCATTTTCCCCGTTGTCCGTTTTGCAATCCGGCACTCCTATGTCTCCCGGCGCCCCCTTTTGCCTCTTTTCGTGTGCGGGTGTTAAATAGTCTCGGAATGGACCGAGGTTTGTCAAGCTGCCTTGGTATAGCACCGGTAGACCGCCTGCCAAGTTTCGTCGCATTCGGAGTCCGTTTGACTGCCCAACCGTTAAACATATAGCGGTACCGCTGTCGGTACCTTCGTCGGACGTTTCGGTCTCCGAAACTGCCGCCGGGCTGCAACTTCTCTTCTCTCCTTTCAGCCCAACTCCTCTTCACAGCCCACTTAAACCTTCCCTCCGACCGGAACCATCGGATCGCGACGGAGGTTCAAACGCCCGAAACCCCCTCAAACCCTAGCCCCTGCTATATATGGACCCCCTCTAGTCCATTTTGGGTGCCCCTAGCCTTCCCCTACCCTCAGCCGCCGCATCCCCCTCGAAAACCGTGCCACCAGCCAGATCCATCCACCTTCTCCTCCTTTTCCGGCGAGCCCCAACCCTCCACCGCCAAGTGGTACGTCCCCACCGGCCGCCCCGCCAGCCTCTCCCAGCCTCCACGCGTCCTCCCCACGCCTCCCGGCCACCAGCTGCCCGCCAGCCAGCGAGGAGCCCCGGGCCGATCGGGCCGAGCCACCGCCGCCGCTCCCGCGAGAGCCCGCCGTCAGCCGCCCTCGCGCTCCCCGATCTGGATCGAGGGAGGAGCCCTCGACCCGATCTCTCCCCTTGCTGACCCGCCTCCTGCCCGGCGAGCCCGTCGCCCGAGCACCCACGCCCCTGCCAGTCGCGCCGCCCTCGCCACCTCCTCCTCTCTCTCCTCGCCTGGCCTCACTCTCTCTCTCTTGCAGCCCCGCCGCTTGGAGCTTCTCACGAGCAGCTTCCCGAGCACCACCGGCCACCTCGACACCAGATCCGGGTCCCTCGTCACGATCTGCCCGCTCCGCCGCCCGACCTCCTTCCGCGACCAGCGCCGCCGCCGTCCACTCCTCAAGGCCGCGCCCCCTGCTTCCTCGACCCCCTCTGGATCGAGGAAGTCGACGACAGGCGCCACCGGCCGCGTGGGCCCGCGGCCCCAACCCCGCCGGCCCAGCTCCATCCTCTGACCAGCCCGCCTGGCCTCCTCTTCGTGTTCTGGGCCCCGACCCATGGTGAGGACCGTCAAAACCCGCACCCAAAGCACCGCTTAGTATCCATCGCCCGACTGCTTTTTTTTTTACCAAGTCCCGAAAACCATTCTATGTGTGCATCTTGACCCATCAGAACTTCTTGAGCGTAGCTCCGTTTCATGCATATAATATGTCAAAATGTTCGCCTCGACGAGTACATCATTTCATTACATTGCATCATGTTCATTTGAGCTCATCTTGATACCCGAAATGCTGTTAGAAGAGGGCTATGTGATGTTAGTTTCAGATTCTTATCAGAACATGCACTTTTGTCATTTTTGCCATGATTGATGTGTGCACCCTATAAACTTGAGTCCTACATGTGTTTTGTAATATGCCATGCCATATTTACAGGGGTGTATGCCATGTAGTTTTGTGATCTCTGTGGTGACTAGCACAAGCATGCAAACTAGGCTTCATGATGTTGCTGATTTCAGCCCTGCTCACTGATATTTTTATGCCATGTAAACTTGATGCTACCGAGAGATCCATGCTTATTTTGAGATACTTCATTAAGGATGTTTTGAAAATATGGTTATTATCTATCCATCCATGCCCTTGGTTGCAATTATGGAGTGCCATAGCTTGAGTCAATCGAGCTCTACTTTTGCTATAAAATGTTTCCTGGCAGGTTGTTTACATGTTATTCAATTTTGCCAAGGTTGTTGTAGTTGATCCGTGTATGCTATGATGTTGTTCTTGCCATGTATAGCTTCTATGCCATGTCTTCTTACTATGAGTTTCCTTGCCATGCCATGTATTGCTCTGTGATGAGTGATTCAAGCTCACCAACATGCCTACTTATTGTTGTTCCTGCCATGTATGAATCTGTAATATAACTTGCCATGTTTACATGGGTGCCATCATATCTTATGCTCCTTTTTGGCTCATGGTCAGTAAGGGACTTTTATTCTATGCATTTAGTAGTATCATGCCATGCCTTTGTTTTCCATGATAAGTTCCTGTAACATGTTGTTTGATAGCTCTAAACATTGCAACCTGATGTTATTTTCTGCAAAGTCTGAAACTGTTATTATTTGCAATCTTGCCATGTCAGTTTGAGTATGTTCTAGTGATTTCTGGAGATATCTCAGTGTTCATGTTTTGTCATGCTTGACCTGTACATCATGCCCATGCCTTTTGTTCTCACGTTGAGATGCTGTAGCATAGTGTTTTGGTGCTTGCAATATGCCTAATTGCTGTTTTGGACAGATTGTTGTTATGCCTTGTATAGAGTGTATGTGTTGAACTGTTGCTCCGTTTTGAGCGTGCTCTATATGAAACTTGCTTGATTTTGCATGTAGTTTCATATTATCATGTTGCATCCTTGTTTTGAGGTGTTTGCTTGATGTTTGTATGCATTTTGCATCAATGCCATGTTTAACTTGTTTTGCTCATATGTTCTAGGCCGTAGCTCCGAATCTAATGAACTTTATATGTAACTTGACTAGAATTTCGTGTAGATCATCGTGGTGCATCTTAACTTGCTGTTTAACAACTTGAACATAAGGTTTATTTAGATCTGGACCAATTTCGAAATTTGCATATGAGGACTTACCGGATTTGTTATAAGTTATTTCCGGCCTCATTTAAACTTGCTTTGATATATTGCTCTGTCATGCATCATCTCTTGCCATGAGTAGCTTGTTGTAGCTTTGTCATGCATCATGTTTGTTGTGCATCTTGTCATGTTCATGTGTGGTTTGTTTACCTATGTTGTGTGCTTCTTCTTGTTAGTTCCTGTTTCGTTGCGATCGTGAGGATTCGTTCATCTACGCTTGGTTCGGTTTCATCCGTTCATCTTTTTCATGGACTCGATCTTCTTCCTTGCGGGATTTCAGGTAAGATGACCGTCACCTTGGATCTCATTACTATCATTGCTATGCTAGTTGCTTCGTTCTATCGCTATGTTGCGCTACCTATTACCTGTTTATCAAGCCATTCCAAATTGCCATGTCAGCCTCTAACCTTTGACCCCTTTCCTATGCAAACCGTTGTTTGGCTATGTTACCGCTTTGCTCAGCCCCTCTTATAGCGTTGTTAGTTGCAGGTGAAGATGAAGTTTGTTCCTTGTTGGAACATGGAGATGTTGTTCCTTGTTGGAACATGTTTACTTGTTGGGATATCACAATATATCTTATTTAATTAATGCATCTATATACTTGGTAAAGGGTGGAAGGCTCGGCCTTATGCCCGTGTTTTGTTCCACTCTTGCCGCCCTAGTTTCCGCTATATCGGTATTATGTTCCCGGATTTTTGCGTCCCTAACGCGGTCGGGTGATTTATGGGACCCCTTGACAGTTCGCTTTGAATAAGACTTTTCCAAAGAAGGCCCAACCTTGGTTTTACATTTGCCTCACCTAGCCCTTTTTCCCTTGGGAGTCACGCCTCAAGGGTCATCTTTATTTTAGCCCCGGACCAGTGCTTCTCCAAGTGCTGGCCCAAACCGAAGCGATGTCCGGCGCCCTTGGGCAATCAGGGTCTATGCCAACCCGACGCCTTGCTCATCCGGTGTGCCTCGAGACCGAGATATGTGCAGCTCCTATCAGGATTTGTCGGCACATCCGGGCGGCTTTGCTGGTCTTGTTTTATTGCTGTCGAAATGTCTTGTAGCCGGGATTCCGAGACTGATCGGGTCTTCCCGGGGAGAGGGAATATCCTTCGTTGATCGCGAGAGCTTATCATGGGCTAAGTTGGGACACCCCGCAGGTATAAACTTTCGAGAGCCGTGCCCATGGTTATGTGGCACATGGGAATTTGTTAATATCCGGTTGTAGTAAACTTAAAGCAAACTCTTCTAAAATACACCAACCGTAAAGCGAATCGTAACTGTGTGTCTCTTTTCGGGTTGATCGAGAGGAGAACACGGTTTCGGGTTATGTCGGACGTAAGTAGGAGTTCAGGATCACTTCTTGATCATTACTAGTTGACGACCGTTCCTTTGTTTCTCTTCTTGCTCTCATTTGCGTATGTTAGCCACCATATATGCTTAGCCGCTGCTGCAACCTCACCACTTTACCCCTTCCTTTTCCCATTAAGCTTTGCTAGTCTTGATACCCATGGTAATGGGATTGCTGAGTCCTCGTGGCTCACAGGTTACTACACCACCAGTTGCAGGTGCAGGTTTTGCGATGATCATGACGCGAGAGCGATGTTTGCTTGTTTGGAGTTCGTCTTCTGCTTCTTCGATCAGGGGATAGGTTCCAGGTCGGCAGCCTGGGCTAGCAGGGTGGATGTCGTTTGAGCTTCTGTTTATGTTTCATCCGTAGTCGGATGTTGATCTTTTATGTTGTACTGTTGTATTCTTGTGACATTGTATGTCTGGGTTGTATCCCTATGTATTATGTAATGTTGATGTAATGATATCCACCTTGCAAAGCGTTTCAATATGCGGGTCTATCCTTGGTGGGACCTTCGAGTTCCTTTTGGATAGGGTCACATATTGGGCGTGACAAGTTGGTATCAGAGCCTCGACCGACCTTAGGAGCCCCCTTGATTGATCGTGTAGTTTGGTCGTTGTTGAGTCTAGAAGAAAACTGTTTTCGGAGTCTAGTTATATCGGAGAGTAGGAATTCTTTTTTTACTCCTCTGCCCCTTCGTCGCTCTGGTGAGGAATCTTGACGTAGGTGTTTTGAATTACTCCTCTTCCCCTTAAAATTTTTCTTTAGGATCACGCAGTTGGTTTTCCGGTAGTTGCTCCTCAGCTTTTTCCATCCGGTGCATTTCTCGTCAAGTTGACTCGACCATCTTCATCTTTGCCAAGTTCAATCCTCAGTTCTTCCTCCGACGTCGTTGTTTTTCCTTGTCCGAAGTTGTCCTTGTTTTTCCCACCCGCCCTCCCTTCTTCCTCTCGGAACCAGAGTCCGCTATTGAGTATCCTTCTACTCGTGCGAAGTCTTTGCTTCCTTTCCTTAATGATTTCAATCGGTGTTTTCTCTTCAAGATATTCATCGGTTTCCCCTTCCAAGTTGCCTTTGTTTTCCCGCCCTCCCACCCTCTTGTTCCCGGAGTTTGAGTCTATTTTGACCATCAATTTCATTCGTACGGAGCCTCTTCAGTCTTTCGTCAATTGTTTCAACCGGTGAATTCTCGTCTCGTTGGACATTCTTCATCTCTTTTTCTTCTCCGGTGGGTTCAATTCAAGTTTTTCGTTGTCGATCGTATTCTTTCCCTCAGCTCAAATATCTCTCTTTGCTCATTCGCCTCTCGCCAGTTTATCATTCCGGAGTTAGGAAGACATCTCAGGAGATTCGCCTGTGTTCGAATTAATTCGAGGTTGTCACTTCATTCAAATATTTAATTATTCCGGTGCATCATTATCTGTTCAACATCCCTTTCCAACGGTGTTTTTCTCTTTAGTGGGCCCTAACCCACAGGTCTTTTCCCAGGATCTTACCTGACTCTTCAAATTCCCCCGGAGTTATTCTCAATTCTTTTCAAGCGTGACATAAGAATGGATTCCATCAGTCACATGCCTTTTCCAAGATCGATTTCAAACCATTTCATTGTTGACTCAACCTCTTTGCTTTTCATTCTACCGGAGTATCTCAGAGATTTTGGTGGTGTTTCTCGTCGTCCTTCTCAGCGTTTGAAGGCCGAAGAAGAGTTTTTCCTCTAAATCTTGTTCATTCTCTCAAAGTTTCGTGGTTCTACCTTCATGTTATCCTCGCAAATTACCCCGCTTGTCAGATATTCTTTCTTACCCATCCGGAGTATGTCAGAAGTTGTTTTTCCATTTCTTTTCACCGGAGGCCATCATTCCAGTTATCGTTCTCTATTTATCCCGGTGCTTCGTTCAAGTGTTCTTTAATCAGCTCATGATCTCTTTGTTCTTTTGCATCTAATTCCCCTCTAGCTTATTGGTTCTTCTAATTCTTCCCGGTGATTCATTCTCTTTCATCAGTCATTTCCAAATTCTTACGATGGTTCGTTCAAGATTATTTTCCTTGTTTATCATTTTAATCCATTCGTTCTTTCGAATTCCACCGGTGGTTCATGAAGACTTTCTCAAGTTCTGTGCTATCCCTTCTCAATCCTTTTTCAAGAAGAATAAGTAGTATGCAAAATCCATTGCTTGGCATCAATTTAATTTGATGAAGGATAAGCATACAATAAATCTTATTCTTATTTCATCCAAATGATTAATACCTTTCTTCGGAGTTTGTTCTTGGGGAATAAATTCTACTTCCAAGTGTTTTCATCTTTTCTTTTCGGAGTTCAATTTCCTCGGCCTTTTCGCTTTAACCTCCATCTAAATCAACGCAAGGCTTTAGTCTTATTCTTTCCTCCTTCATTCAATCTCATAATCCTTTTTGTTACCGGAGTTCTTCATGGTGGTTCTTCACGATTTAATTCTTTCTTCAAGAGTTCATCAAGATTTTGTTGGTGGAGTTCAAGTATCTTTTCTTCTCATATCTCGAAGTGTAATTAATTCTCCGTATTCTTTTGAAGTGGAGTTTTGCATTTCTTCATTCTTCCCAGCTATCCAATCATTTCCGGTTGTGGCAGGTTATCACCTTATGATCTTGAGATGTTACCGATAAGACCACAGCAAGCTTATTCTTTTCGTTGTTGATTTTCTCAACAACTCCGTCCAATCCTTCCTTCTGAATTCTTTTCATTCCATTCTTTCAATTCTTCCGGAGGTATTGCTTTGTTCATTTCATCAAGTGTCATTCCATCTTCTGAAGCTCATGTTCTATTCTTTCCTTGTTTAACCGGTGTGCTGCCTAAATCCTTTCAGTCTTATTCATTTCTTTTCTCATTCTAACCACTCCGGTTAGAACGAGTGCTTTCATAGCCTATCTGATTCCGTGAGCCTTTGGATTCTCGTCATTCTCGTCGTTCGTCTCTTCTTCTCTAGTGCTCTTGATTCCTTGCTTCTTCTCTTGAGTCCATGTTTCACCTCATCCCTTTCCCTTCCGTCTCAGGCCTAAGATCTCGGGACGAGATCTCTTGTTAGTGGAGGAGTGTTGTAACGCCCCGGATTCGATGCGCCAGGTGTCCGCCAATTATTCGCCGTAGTTGCCATGTCATGTGCTTGCGTGTTGCATTTTGCCATGTCATCATCTGCATTTCATACCATGTCATCATGTGCATTTCATTTTGCATACGTGCTCGTCTCATGCATCCGAGCATTTTCCCCGTTGTCCGTTTTGCAATCCGGCACTCCTATGTCTCCCGACGCCCCCTTTTGCCTCTTTTCGTGTGCGGGTGTTAAACGGTCTCGGAATGGACCGAGGTTTGTCAAGCGGCCTTGGTATAGCACCGGTAGACCGCCTGCCAAGTTTCGTCGCATTCGGAGTCCGTTTGACTGCCCAACCGTTAAACATATAGCGGTACCGCTGTCGGTACCTTCGTCGGACGTTTCGGTCTCCGAAACTGCCGCCGGGCTGCAACTTCTCTTCTCTCCTCTCAGCCCAACTCCTCTTCACAGCCCACTTAAACCTCCCCTCCGACCGGAACCATCGGATCGCGATCGGAGGCTCCGAAACGCTCCAGAAACCCCCCTCAAACCCTAGCCCCTGCTATATATGGACCCCCTCTAGTCCATTTTGGGTGCCCCTAGCCTTCCCCTACCCTCAGCCGCCGCATCCCCCTCAAAAACCGTGCCACCAGCCAGATCCATCCACCTTCTCCTCGTTTTTCGGCGAGCCCCAACCCTCCACCGCCAAGTGGCACATCCCCACTGGCCGCGCCGCCGCCAGCCGCCGAAGCCAGCCTCTCCCAGGCCTCCACGCGTCCTCCCCATGCCTCCCAGCCGCGCGCCCGCCAGTTCAGGGGAGCCCACCCGGGCCGATCGGGCCCGAGCCACCGCCGCCTCCCGCAGAGCCGCTGTCAGGCTGCCCTCGCGCCTCGATCTGGATCGAGGGAGGAGCCCCTCGACCCGATCTCTCTCCCTCGATGACCCGCCTCCGCACGGCGAGCCCGTCGCCGGAGCACCCACGCCGCCCTGCCAGTCGCGCCGCCCTCGCCACCTCTCTCTCTCTCTCGCCCGCCCTCCTCTCTCTCTCTCTTGTAGCCCCGCGCCTTGGAGCTCCTCACGAGCAGCTTCCCCGAGCACCGCCGCCACCCCGACACCAGATCCGGGTCCCTCGTCGCCGATCTGCCTGTTCCGCCGCCCGACCTCCTTCCGGCGACCGCCGCCGCCGTCCACTCCAAGGCCACGCCCCCCTGCTTCCTCGACCCCCTCTGGATCGAGGAAGTCGGCGACAGGCGCCGCCGGCCGCGTGGGCCCGCGGCCCCGACCCCGCCGGCCCAGGTCCATCCTCTGCCCAGCCCGCCTGGCCTCCTCTTCGTGTTCTGGGCCCCGACCCATGGTGAGGACCCGTCAAAACCCGCGCCCAGTGCACCGTTTAGTATCCATCGCCCGACTCTGTTTTTTTTACCAAGTCCCTGAAAACCATTCTATGTGTGCATCTTCGACCTACTGTAACTTCTTGAGCGTAGCTCCATTTCATGCATATAATATGTCAAATTGTTCGCCTCGACGAGTACATCATTTCATTCCATTGCATCATGTTCATTTGAGCTCATCTTGATGCCCGAAATGCTGTTAGAAGAGGGCTATGTGATGTTAGTTTCAGATTCTTATCAGAACATGCACTTTTGTCATTTTTTCCATGATTGATGTGTGCACCCTATAAACTTGAGTCCTACATGTGTTCTGTAATATGCTATGCCATCTTTACAGGGGTGTATGCCATGTATTTTTGTGATCTCTGTGGTGACTAGCACAAGCATGCAAACTAGGCTTCATGATGTTGCTGATTTCAGCCCTGCTCACTGATATTTTTATGCCATGTAAACTTGATGCTACCGAGAGATCCATGCTTATTTTGAGATACTTCAGTAAGGATGTTTTGAACATATGGTTATTCTCTATCCATCCATGCCCTTGTTTGCAATTATGGAGTGCAATAGCTTGAGTCAATCGAGCTCTACTTTTGCTATAAAATGTTTCCTGGCAGGTTTTTTACATGTTATTTAATTTTTCCAAGGTTGTTGTAGTTCATCCGTGTATGCTATGATGTAGTTCTTGCCATGTATAGCTTCTATGCCATGTCTTCTTACTGTGAGTTGCCTTGCCATGCCATGTATTGATCTGTGGTGAGTGATTCAAGCTCACCAACATGCCTACTTATTGTTGTTCCTGCCATGTATGAATCTGTAATATAACTTGCCATGTTTACATGGGTGCCATCATATCTTATGCTCCTTTTTGGCTCATGGTCAGTAAGGGACTTTTGTTCTATGCATTTAGTAGTATCATGCCATGCCTTTGTTTGCCATGATAAGTTCCTATAACATGTTGTTTGATAGCTCTAAACATTGCAACCTGATGTTATTTTCTGCAAAGTCTGAAACTGTTATTATTTGCAATCTTGCCATGTCAGTTTGAGCATGTTCTAGTGATTTCTGGAGATATCTCAGTGTTCATGTTTTGTCATTCTTGACCTGTACATCATGCCCATGCCTTTTGTTCTCACGTTGAGATGCTGTAGCATAGTGTTTTCGTGCTTGCAATATGCCTAGTTGCTGTTTTGGACAGATTGTTGTTATGCCTTGTATAGAGTGTATGTGTTGAACCGTTGCTCCGTTTTGAGCGTGCTCTATATGGAACTTACTTGATTTTGCATGTAGTTTCATATTATCATGTTGCATCCTTGTTTTGAGGTGTTTGCTTGATGTTTGTATGCATTTGTCATCAATGCCATGTTTAACTTGTTTTGCTCATATCTTCTAGGCCGTAGCTCCGAATCTAATGAACTTTATATGTAAGTTGACTAGAATTTAGTGTAGATCATCGTGGTGCATCTTAACTTGCTGTTTAACAACTTGAACATAAGGTTTATTCAGATCTGGACCAATTTCGAAATTTGCATATGAGGACTTACCGGATTTGTTATAAGTTGTTTCCGGCCTCATTTAAACTTGCTTTGATGTATTGCTCTGTCATGCATCATCTCTTGCCATGAGTAGCTTGTTGTATCTTTGTCATGCACCATGTTTGTTGTGCATCTTGTCATGTTCATGTGTGGTGTGTTTACCTATGTTGTGTGCTTCTTCTTGTTAGTTCCTGTTTCGTTGCGATCGTGAGGATTCGTTCGTCTACGCTTTGTTCGGTTTCATCCGTTCATCTTTTTCTTGGACTCGATCTTCTTCCTTGCGGGATTTCAGGCAAGATGACCGTCACCTTGGATCTCATTACTATCATTGCTATGCTAGTTGCTTCGTTCTATCGCTATGATGCGCTACCTATTACCTGTTTATCAAGCCATCCCAAATTGCCATGTCAGCCTCTAACCTTTGACCCCTTTCCTATGCAAACCGTTGTTTGGCTATGTTACCGCTTTGCTCAGCCCCTCTTATAGCGTTGTTAGTTGCAGGTGAAGATGAAGTTTGTTCCTTGTTGAACATGGAGATGTTGTTCCTTGTTGGAACATGTTTACTTGTTGGGATATCACAATATATCTTATTTAATTAATGCATCTATATACTTGGTAAAGGGTGGAAGGCTCGGCCTTATGCCTGGTGTTTTGTTCCACTCTTGCCGCCCTAGTTTCCGTCATATCGGTATTATGTTCCCGGATTTTTGCGTCCCTAACGCGGTCGGGTGATTTATGGGACCCCTTGACAGTTCGCTTTGAATAAGACTTTTCCAAAGAAGGCCCAACCTTGGTTTTACATTTGCCTCACCTAGCCCTTTTTCCCTTGGGAGTCGTGCTCTCAAGGGTCATCTTTATTTTACCCCCGGACCAATGCTTCTCCAAGTCTTGGCCCAAACCGAGCGATGTCCGGCGCCTGGCAATCGGGGTCTATGCCAACCCGACGCCTTGCTCATCCGGTGTGCCCCGAGACCGAGATATGTGCAGCTCCTATCAGATTTGTCGGCACATCCGGGCGGCTTTGCTGGTCTTGTTTTATTGTTGTCGAAATGTCTTGTAGCCGGATTCCGAGACTGATCGGGTCTTCCGGGAGAGGGAATATCCTTCGTTGATCGCGAGAGCTTATCATGGGCTAAGTTGGGACACCCCGCAGGTATAAACTTTCGAGAGCCGTGCCATGCGGTTATGTGGCGATGGGAATTTGTTAATATCCGGTTGTAGTAAACTTAAAGCAAACTCTTCTAAAATACACCAACCGTGTGCATAACCGTGAGTGTCTCTTTTCGGGGTTGATCGAGAGGAGAACACGGTTTCTGGGTTATGTCTGACGTAAGTAGGAGTTCAGGATCACTTCTTGATCATTACTAGTTGACGACCGTTCCTTTGTTTCTCTTCTTGCTCTCATTTGCGTATGTTAGCCACCATATATGCTTAGCCGCTGCTGCAACCTCACCACTTTACCCCTTCCTTTTCCCATTAAGCTTTGCTAGTCTTGATACCCATGGTAATGGGATTGCTTTGAGTCCTCGTGGCTCACATTACTACACCACCGATTGCAGGTGCAGGTTTTGCGATGATCATGACGCGAGAGCGATGTTTGCTTGTTTGGAGTTCGTCTTACGCTTCTTTGATCGGGGATAGGTTCCAGTGTCGGCAGCCCGGGCTAGCAGGTGGATGTCGTTTGAGCTTCGTTTATGTTTCATCCGTAGTCGGATGTTGATCTTGTATGTTGTACTGTTGTATTCTTCTGACATTGTATGTCTGGGTTGTATCCCTATGTATTATGTAATGTTGATGTAATGATATCCACCTTGCAAAGCGTTTCAATATGCGGGTCTATCCTTGGTGGGACCTTCGAGTTCCTTTTGGATAGGGTCGCATATTGGGCGTGACACAATCCAAAACTGGTCTATTGGCAAGGTTCGTCCAACGGAGGTGAAGGAGAGTACCTCGTCTATCCAAGTGGAAGCTTCTACTTCACGACAAGGTGAACCAAGAGTTGATACGGAAGCATCCACAAGTGGAACACACCAAGATGAAGATAACGAGGAAGAACATCATGAACATCAACAACCTCCTTCTCCACCACGACAAGAAAACGACAATGCCAACAATGAAGAAGATCAAGAAGAAGAAGAAGAACAAGATGAAGAAGATGTTCAACCAAAATCCAAGAAAAAGCTTTCACCAGTTCGAGAAAGAATTGCTAAAGACCATCCCGTAGAGCAAATCTACAATGATATTCAAACCGGGAGAATCACTCGCTCTAAAACTCGTTTAGCTAACTTTTGTGAAAACTATTCTTTCATCTCTAGCATTGAACCTATGAAGGTCGAAGAAGCATTGGAAGATCCGGATTGGATAAATGCTATGCATGAAGATCTACACAACTTTGAGAGAAACCAAGTTTGGACATTGGTTGAGAAGCCCGACAACAACCACGACATCACCGGTACCAAATGGGTGTTTCCCAACAAGCAAGATGAAGATGGACAAGTAGTTCGCAACAAAGCATGTCTTGTCGCCCAAGGCTACACACAAGTCGAAGGTATGGACTATGGTGAGACTTATGCTCCCGTTTCTAGACTTGAGTCCATTCGCATCTTACTTGCCTATGCTAATCACCATGATATCACCTTGTACCAAATGGACATTAAAAGTGCTTTTCTAAATGGAGAAATAGAGGAGGAAGTTTGTGTTAAACAACCTCCCGGCTTTGTCAATCCTAAGAAACCAAATCATGTTTACAAACTTCACAAAGCCCTTTATGGTCTTAAACAAGCTCCTAGAGCGTGGTATAAATGCTTGACCAAGTTCCTTATTGAAAAAGGCTTTGAAATTGGGAAAATTGATTCCACACTTTTTACTAAAAGGGTTAATGGAGAACTATTTGTGTGCCAAATCTATGTTGATGATATTATATTTGGTTCAACTAACCCTCATTTTAGTGAAAAGTTTGGGAAGCTAATGTCGGAGAAGTTTGAGATGTCAATGATGAGTGAACTCAAATTCTTTCTTGGGTTGCAAATCAAGAAAACTAAGGAAGGTACTTTTGTTTCTCAAACGAAGTATACTAAGGACTTATTCAAGAAGTTCAATATGCAAGAGTGCAAAGGTATGTCTACACCCATGCCTACTAGTGGACATCTTGATTTGACCAAAGATGGTAAACCAGTCGACCAAAAGGTTTATCGTTCTATGATTGGTTCATTGTTATACCTATGTGCTTCACGTCCCGATATCATGCTAAGTGTGTGCATGTGTGTAAGATATCAAGCTGCTCCTAAAGAATGTCATCTTAAGGCCGTAAAAAGGATAGTGAGATACTTAATTCATACACCAAATTTTGGCATTTGGTATCCTAAGAGGGCCTCTTTCGATCTTGTTGGCTACTCCGACTTGGACTATGCCGGAGACAAGGTTGATAGAAAGTCCACTTCGGGTACTTGTCAATTTCTTGGTAGATCTCTTGTGTCTTGGTCCTCCAAGAAACAAAACTCGGTATCCTTATCTACCGCCGAAGCGGAGTACATTGCCGCTGGTTCATGTTGTGCTCAATTACTTTGGATGACCCAAACTCTTAAAGATTATGGGATATATGTGGAACATGTTCCATTGCTTTGTGACAACGAAAGTGCTATCAAAATTGGTCATAATCCCGTACAACATTCTCGAACAAAGCATATTGAAGTTCGTCATCATTTCATTCGAGATCATGTTGCTAAGGGTGACATTAAACTTAAGCATGTTCGCACCGAAAAGCAATTAGCGGATATATTCACTAAACCTCTTGATGAGAAAGTGTTTTGCAGGTTGAGAGGAGAATTGAACATCATTGATGCTTCAAACTTGGAGTAGAAACTCCATTGGATACATGCAAGACATGAGCTTATGACTAATCCATGATATCTCTCTTATGATGAAAATCTTATGTCTTGGATACATTTGCATCTTGCATGTTATCTAACCCATGTAGGTACTTGGTTGAACCAAATTCCATGAGATTGTAATCTACTCACATCTTGAGCAATCTCTACATCACCAAGTCTCTACACTATAGTGGTTGAAGTCAAGGAAGCACGGAATCATTCAAATATATCCTTTGACAAACTCTATGATTGAGCTTCATGATTAACATTTTTTTGGATACACAAGTGCTACTCCTTGCAAGAACTAACCCATGTAGGTAGATGGACTCAAATTCCAAGTAGGTGCTCCCAACTCTTGACGAGATACATCAACCTTGAGCAACCCACACAAGTTCAACTACATGGTCAACACCACCAACCAAGGTATGTTATTCCATCTTAGAGAAGCTTTACTCCGAGTCATGAGCTAAAGCAACTCGACAAGATGTGAATACATCAAGATGCTTAAACAAAAAATGGTAACCCCATTTTGAGCTTAAACGATGAGTATGACCTATGATCAAGTGATCTCACTTGACTCCTAAGTCAATATACTCTAACATAGGTGACTTTGTCGCCGAACATCTCTAGATGAAGTTCTCTCGTGTTCTTTTCTGTGTTTTTGCATTTGTCTCATGCATATTTGCTTCCCCTTTCAAAAAAAAACTTCATCTAGACTTCTGTCTTTTCTTTTCTGTTTGCTCTGCATTTCTTGCATCCAATTCATTGCATATCATTCAGAAAATTCCTTGCAAATCTTTGTGAGGTCTTACTAGTCTAGTGAGCTGAGGTGACAAGTGTTTTCTCTGCGATGAACTCGGTTTCACCGATTTGTTGTTTTCGGTCTAACCGAATCCTTTCAGTACAACTGAAGCATACCACTCGGTGCCACCGATTTCACAACAGGAAAAACAGTTTGCCACTTATTCTGTGTTTCTTCTGATCCAGCTCCACTCAATGAATCTTGTCCTCTACAAGCATCACATTTTTATCCAGTGCTTTATGTTGTGACTCAAGGACCAAAGCCATTCACAACAAATTCCAGAAGACCCTTCCTGGAAATTGATGTCAAAGGGGGAGAGAGAGAGAGATCACATCAAAGCTTATCACTTCCAAAGGGAGAGAGAGAGAAATCTCCAGGGGGAGAGAACACTCAAGGATCCCAGATGCTTGATGTTCAAGAGGAGAGATGCCACATGTCTTCTTGGGGGGAAAGACATGTTCATATATGTGCTTAGTTGCATTTGCTCTATTCTTTATATCTTTCAGCCCTGATTTTCTGTTCCCTATCTTCTCCCAGTATCCCATGCTAGATTCAGGGGGAGCAAGACATCTAAGGGAAAGAAATCATTTAAATTCATTGCATATCTTTACTCTTGGGGACATGTCTAATCCATTGTGGTACTAAGTACTCACTCTCTACATGTCATCCCAGTCTTGGTATTCTTGTGGTTTCTTCTGTTTGCTCTGGCTAGTAGATGTACCTGTGTTATCTAACCTTGTTTGCGCAGGTTCATTCCATCCTAAGCCAACTCAAGACTACAAGGTAAGTATATGCATCACACTCATGTGTATGAGGAATTCTTGCTGATGTACACTGTTTGCAAGAAGGACTCATGAGCATGAAGGTATTTTCCTTAATTTTCTTTGCTATGATGCATATGGCCAAGATACATGTAACCCATTGCCTACTCTATCATGGTTATGCTCTCACATGCTTCTATATTCCATATTCACATGATTTCATACATGTAGGGGGAGCCTATGCTTGTTACATGTCTTTCTGAAGCTTTACTTGCTACTCTTTATATCTTTATCTAAAGCTTTGATGTATGTTGCCATCAATTACCAAAAAGGGGGAGATTGAAAGCACAAGTGCTCCCTAGGTGGTTTTGGTAATTAATGTCAACATATCTCTTGTTGGACTAACACCTTTATCTGGTATGTTTCAAATAAGTTCAACAATGGAGTGGCATGGACTAAAGGATGTGGGAACCCCTTCAAGATGCTAAGGACAAAGTATTGGCTCAAGCTCAAAAGCTCAAGACTCTACATTTTGCATTTTAGTGATCCAAGATCACATTGAGTCTATAGGAAAAGCCAATACTATCAAGGAGGGATGAGGTCTTGCTTAATGAGCCTCTTGCTTCATGTGCTTAGTGATATGCTCCAAAACTTTCAACTACTTTCCCACTTCCACACATATGTCCTAAACCTAAAGTCAAACTCGGCCCCACCGATTCTTTCTATCCGGCGCCACCGAGTTCAGTTGTCATAGCCACTGCCACAAACCCTAGGCAAATCGGTTTCACTGATAGGGATCTCAGTCTCACCGAGATGGGATTGTAATCTCACAGTGTATGTCCATTACCAAAATCGGTCTCACTGAGTCTGTGTAATCGGTACTACCGAGATTACAATGCAAACTCTCTAGTTAACTTATTACCAAAATCGGTCTCACCGAGTCTGTGTAATCGGTACTACCGAGATTACAATGCAAACTCCCTGGTTAACTTATTACCAAAATCGGTCTCACCGAGTTTGAGTAATCGGTCCCACCGAGTTTGCCTGACCAACTCTCTGGTTAGCTAATTACCAAAATCGATCTCACCGAGTTTGTGTAATCGGTCTCACCGAGATTATGTTATGCCCTAACCCTAACCATATCGGTCCTACCGAATTGCATGTCAGTCCCACCGAAAATCCTAACGGTCACTAGGTTTACTGAATCGGCCCGACCGAGTTTGTTGATTCGGTCCCATCGAGTTTGGTAAATTGTGTGTAACGGTTATGTCGGGGGTTGGGTGCGACATATGCCAAAGGATGGCTTATCATGGAGGGGGCGAGTAGAACGTCGCCGGTGCCTGGAAACGGGATGAGGCGAAGACATGCACGCCGGCGAATCTTACCCAGCTTCAGGGCTCTCCGAGGAGATAACACCCCTACTGCTGCTGTGCGGGGTCTCCGCATGATCACTATGGCAAGGTGAGTACAAGATTGCTCCTTGAGCTGTTCAGGGTGAGGAAGGGGAAGGGCACGGCTAGCTCTTCTCTTCCCTCTATGTGTGTGTCAAACTACTAGGTTCCAACCCTTTGCATGGGTGCCCCGGGGAGTTTATATAGGCCTACCCCCCGGGGGTACAATGGTAATCCGGCTAGGCGCGGGTCCCAGCCGTCAGTCTCTTAAGTTGCCGTCTTCTCCGCCGACTTCTGGGGCCCGCCGACTAGTGGGCCCCGCCGACGGTCCAGCATGGGGCCGACAGCCCTCGTCCGCCGCGGGCGGGTCTTGCCGGCTGCGGGTCACTGTAGCCGCTCTTCTAATGACGCGAGCTTGGTCGCAGGGTCATGGCAACAGTGCCGCCGCCTGGCGGGCGATCACTGTTGCCATTCCCTGTCTTGTCTGGTTAATGGCGCACGGAGCCCGTGGGAGGGGCCGGCCGACTCTCGGAGGCCGACTCCAATGGGTCCGTCTTTGGGGCGCTCTCGCCGTCTTCTGCACTCCCACCGACAGGCGGGTCCCGCCATCTTCGGTTTGTACAGACAGGCCATCATGGGTATAGGAATCTGCCCACGGGGCTGACGTCAGGGCCGGCGTGGCAACAGTGCCGCGCCGGACGGAGATCTCCGTCGGTACGGCGCTCTGTGGCCATGCCTGCTCTTTATGAGCGGGGCAGGGACGGGCCGCGAGGCGGCTTTATCCCATCCCGCTCGTAGTCACTCAGGCATGAGGTGGAGGGAGTTGCGGGCCGACTCCCCATAGCCGGCTTCATCGGAGGTCGCTGTCTTGGAGTCGGGTTGTCTTGAGGCCGTCTCTGGGACTCGGCTGGAAGGAGCAGTCGGCGACTCCGTCACCGACTCTCAGAAGGCGGCTCTTCGTCTTGGGGTCTTGAGGGGCGCAGTCTGCCGTGATGTTTTGAAAGGTCCAGGGGCTCGGGTTTGCCTACCCGTGGCCCATTACTCCGACAGTAGTCCCCGAAGCTGGTGAGGCGCCGAGGGCAACATGTCGAGGAGCCTCAACAGTTTCATCCCTTCCATGGAAGAATCTGGGCTCGGCTTGCCGTCTCTATCTTGAGCCGACTAGCTGGAGTCGGCCTTGCAGGAGGCCGTCTTGCTCCTCAAAGGTTTCGAAGGTCGCGGCGGGATCCGGGCGGCATGCCTGATAAGCTTCCAGGTAGCTGCCCGTTGCGGGCCCGCCACGTGACGCCACGTGGCAGGGCCAGTCTGCCAGCCCACGCGCGTGACAAGACAGGTCCGTCAGGCGGGGCCCGCCACTACCGCGCCTTGGCGCATGAGCGTATCCGCTGCGGCCGTGCGGGCGGTTGGGCTCCCCACGCCGTTACTGCGCGCAGTAACGTCGTGGGTTAAATCGTGGGGCGTGGGGACATGGGCGCAGTTAATCCCACGCCCGCCCCTCGGCTTCTCAGCCTAGGCGCCTATAAGTAGGCGGGAGGAGGGGGGGGGCGACGCACGCGCACCCACTCTTCCCCGCTTCCTCTCGCTTCTTGCTTCGTCCTCCTCCTCGCTCCGCCACGCCGAACCTCGCCGCGCCACGGAGATGAGCTCCTCCTCCGCCGCCGCGCCCCCCATCGCGCACTCCGGCGTGTGGGATGGCTCCATCATCGACGACAACATCATCGAGTTTCTCCGCCAAACGCGCCGCATCCCCGGCAGCCACCTAGTGCGGACCCGTGCCGCACCGGAGGGCGAAATCACGCCGGCGCCGGAGGAGGGCGAGCGGGTCATATTCCGCTCGCACCTCATGCGCGGGCTAGGGCTGCCGGCGAGCGGCTTCTTCCGCGCGTTCCTGGAGTTCTTCGGGCTCCAGCCGCACCACCTCACTCCAAACACGGTGGTGCTGCTGGCCGCCTTCGCATCCTTATGCGAGGGCTTTCTTGGCGTTCTCCCCACCATCGAGCTGTGGGGGGAATTCTTCCAAGCTAAGCTCGGAACCCACGTCGCTCGCGTGCCGGCTCTGTGCGGCACGTTCATCTCCATGAGGAGGCTGGTGCCCGAGAACCCCTTCCCTGCCATCCCCCTCATCAAGTCGGTGAAGATGTGGCAGCGTACGTACTTCTACGTCAAGAACGTCGCCCCCGAGGGCGACTGGGTCAACTTGCCGCCTTACGTGGATGGCGAGTTGGCGGGACGGCCCCCCAGCTGGTCCCATCGGGCCCGGACGCTGACTCCCGCAGGCAACGCCGCCGTCGCGCGGCTCCGCGTGATGACGCAGTCGGAGGGCCTGACTGGGGCGGACTTGCTGGCCGCCTTCGTGGCGCGCCGAGTCCTTCCTCTTCAAGGCCAACCTCATCTGATCTGTCAGATGAGCGGCCGCCGGGACCCCAGCCGGCCGTGCTCTGAAGACATGCCCCACGCGGAGGTGGTGGACACGGTGAACTTCCTGGCGAACTGCGGCCTCACGGAGGAATGGCAGTTCGGCAAGGAGCCATACTCGCGCGCCAACCCCCCGCCTGTGGTAAGTCATCTCTTGCTTCTCTGTTTCCTTCTTCAGCCGAATCCGGCTCTAATTTTCCTTGGTCTTGTCCGATTCAGAATCCCCTCATGCAGCCCTCGGCCGGCACCGTGGGGCCGGCTCGTGAATTCGTCCCCGACCGGGCGGAGAGCGACGCCGACGACCCCGACTTGGGGGTGGCGGCGATGGAGACCGACGCCGAGGGAGGAGGAGGGGCCGACGACTTCAGGCCTTCGGCAACCTTCGCCGACTGGCCTGACGACGAGGCGAGAAGGAAGTCGTCCCCCGCCGCCAGCAGAATGCCGGCCATCCAGGCGCGAATTCCTCCGCCGCCTTGGGTGGTCGAGGCGGCGCGAAGAAGTGCCGAGCCGGGCCGAGTCTGCCAGGTGGCCGGGCGAACAAATTCAGGGGGACGGCCACCGCGACCCAGCGCGAAGAGGCGGTCGCGAAGGCTAACCGCTTCCGAAAGGAAGTGAAGAAGCCGCCGCTGGTCTCCGCGTAAGTACTTTTTATTTTGTCTTGTTTTCTTCTGGTCTGTCTTGTCCAAGTCTTTACATGTCTTTTTCTCATCAGGGCTCCCCTCACCTTGGAGAGGGTCGCCGCCGCCTCCGTCATGGGGTCGGCGGAGGCGTCCGCCAATACTCAGCGGGTTGATCCTGCGGCCGCCCTCCGGGAGGCGACGGAGCGGAATGCGCAGGAGAAGCGCGACGAGGAGGAGGCCGCCCGTCTGGAGAAGGCGGAGGCTGAGAAGGTGGAGGCTTCCGCCCAGAAGAAGCTGGAGGAGGTCGAAGCCGCCGCTGCGGCCAAGAGGCGAGCCGAGGAGGCCGCGCGCCTCCAGTCGGCGCTGCTCGTCACCCCGTTGAGCTCTGCGCCACCGCCACCAGAGTTCACGGGGCAGTCGGAGGGAGTCGGTGGTGAAGTCCCCGTCGCAGAGAAGGAAGGCGGCGAGGCCTCCCTATCGGGCTTGGAGTCAGCTTGTCTTGAGGCCGTCTCTGGGACTCGGCTGGAAGGGGCAGTCGGCGACTCCGTCGCCGACTCTCAGAAGGCGGCTCTTCGTCTTGGGGTCTTGAGGGGCGCAGTCTGCCCCGATGTTTTGAAAGGGCCAGGGGCTCGGGTTTGCCTACCCGTGGCCCATTACTCCGACAGGTTAGATTTTGTGTGGAGGCTATATATACCCCTCCACCTCCTCTTCATTCATGGAGAGAGCCATCAGAACAAACCTACACTTCCAACTTACCAGTTCTGAGAGAGAACCACCTACTCATGTGTTGAGGCCAAGATATTCCATTCCAACCACATGAATCTTGATCTCTAGCCTTCCCCAAGTTGCTTTCCACTCAAATCTTCTTTCCACCAAATCCAAATCCTGAGAGAGAGAGAGAGTTGAGTGTTGGGGAGACTATCATTTGAAGCACAAGAGCAAGGAGTTCATCATCAACACACCATTTGTTACTTCTTGGAAAGTGGTGTCTCCTAGATTGGCTAGGTGTCACTTGGGAGCCTCCGACAAGATTGTGGAGTTGAACCAAGGAGTTTGTAAGGGCAAGGAGATCGCCTACTTCGTGAAGATCTACCGCTAGTGAGGCAAGTCCTTCGTGGGCGACGGCCATGGTGGGATAGATAAGGTTGCTTCTTCGTGGACCCTTCGTGGGTAGAGCCCTCCGTGGACTCGCGCAACCGTTACCCTTCGTGGGTTGAAGTCTCCATCAACGTGGATGTACGCTAGCACCACCTATCGGAACCACGACAAAAACATCCGTGTCTCCAATTGCGTTTGAATCCTCCAAAACCCTTCCCTTTACATTCTTGCAAGTTGCATGCTTTACTTTCCGCTGCTCACATACTCTTTGCATGCTTGCTTGTTATGTATTGTGATTGTTAAACTTGTGCCTAAACTCCACTTAAACCTAAAGAAGTTAAAAACTGCAACTTTGATACTTAGTGTCTAATCACCCCCCCTCTAGACACCTCTTCTCAAGATCCTACAGGATCTCGGCTACATCAAAGACAATCCTCTCCGTCCTGTAGTTCAACTCACCTCCAAACGTCACAGACAACGTGACCTTCCCCTTCGGCTGGCTCCTTCCTGGGTTGACCCCTTGAAACGTGCCCATCTCATCGAGGTCTCCGTCAAGAATTTGCACCCTTTTGATCACAACGGGTGAGATCAAGTTCAGACCGGCCTCGCCGTCAACCAGCATCTTGTTCACCTTGAGGTTGCGTATCGTTGGTGAAACCAACAACGGCAAACACCTGACCGCAGTTGTGCGATCAGGGTGATCCTCGGCGTAAAAAATGATGGGCGTGCTCGACCACTTCAACGGCTTCTGAGCATCGAACGACGGCTCCGCTGCCGTGATCTCACACGCCCACTACTTGAGCTGGCGATGAGAAGTGTGCAGCAAGGCGCCACCATCGACGCACATGGCCTCTGTAGCCTTCTGAAACTCTTGCTCGCCAGACTCGTCGTCCTCGTCATGATCAAGGTCTTCTTGCTTCTTGTCGCAGCCCCGAGCGGGCCTCTCTTGCTGGTTATCCTTGCCGCGGCGGCCTCCTTGGCCGCCACACTTCTTGCCGATCCTTCGGCACCATCCTGACCCTTCTCCTTGTCCCGCCTCTCATATTCGGCTTTTTGCTTCTCAGCAAGCAGCTCGACTTGTCGACAGTTGTGGAGGTCATGGCCCTTGGTGCGGTGGATCTTGCAGTACTGCTTGTCGGAGCCTCCTGGCTTGTCGGCAGCCGCCAAGGCCTGGCAAGCGGTGCACCCAACAATCCCCTCGCCGGGGTCGTCTGCCTTGGCCTTCTTGGCAACGCCGGTGTCGTCGGATCCCTCGACGGCAAGCACGGCCTTGCCCTTGCGTTTCCTATTGCGACGCCAACCCTTCTTCGTCAGGGCGGCGGTGTCTTCATCCTAGAGTCAGTTTCTGCGCCGGCGTCCTCGCCGGGGTGCTTCCTCCCCTCTTCAGCTCGGGTGCACCTGTCGGCCAGAACATAAAGCTCGGCCACATCTTTAACTTTGTTCATCGCTAGCTCTTCATGCATCTTGCGGTTGTGCACATTCTGATGGAACACGCTGATCACGGCGGCGGGGTGAACATCTGGGATGTTGTATTGCACCCGGCTGAACCTCTGTATGTACTTGCGCAGGTTTTCACCTTCCTCTCTGGGGAATGATGTGCAAATCACTCGCCTGGCCATGAGCTTGGTGGCCTCCAGTGAAGGCACCAACGAACTCATGACATAGATCCGACCAAGAAGAAATGGAATTCGCCGGCAAGTGCATTAACCAAGACATGACATTGGGTTTCAGGCCCAAAGGGAAGTAACTGGCAAGCACCTTGTGGTCTCGAGCTCCAGCGGCTTGCATCGCGATGGTGTAGATGCTGAGGAACTCTGACGGGTGGGTCTTGCCGTTGTACTTCTCACCGACGTCGGGCTTGAACATACGGTGGGACGGCCACTGGAACTGCCGCAGCTCACGGGTAAAGGCCGGGCAACCCACCTCGTAAGGTAGGCCGCCGCAGCTTCCCGGTGCTGGGTGGTCCATAGCAGGCCCCGCCCGCCTATCTAACTGGTGGCGTGTATCGCGCCGACACTCGATGGTGGTTCGAGCATCTTCATGGGTTCGCTCCTGGAGAACTTGGCGCTGGTCGCGGTGGGTCCGTGGGTCGGACGACGCTATGGAAATGTTACCACAAGCATCATCATGACAGATCGACACCCACGGTGGCTGGCGTGGAGGAGGAGAGTGCACCGTGGCCGTAGCACCTCCGGCCCCTCCACCGCTGGCATGCGGTGGTTCAACGGAGTGCCGGCCTGAGGACCCCGATGGCCGTGGCTCGTGTTGGTTGGCGACGCCGATGAGGCTCCGGATGGTGGCCCTCCACTCATTGAGCTTTTCCGCAGCAGGAGGGAAGTCGAGGAGCAGCTGTGCGTGCGCCAAAGCTTCTGCTGGCGTGGGTGGCAGTGAAAGCTGCATGGACCGTGGTGCGCTTCGAATTCTAACCACGTTAGAAGGAGCTCTATCACGGCCTAGCGGCTTCGTGCCATTTTCACCAGCACTTCGGCGGCATGCTGGCCTCCTTCGTCCCGCAGATGATGCACAGGACTCTTCCCAAGGTGGCGTCCGGGGTCTCCAGCATGGTGGCGCTGCTCGTCGTGCACACCCTGGGAAGACCACGCTGTGGGCGCCGGCGTAGGCGTTCTTGGAGGTCGCCACGCGCCGCCCGGCGGCGGCGCGATGTCGCCGGAGGGCCGCGCCTGCTGCGCAGCGGGGGGGGGCAGCTCCATCTCTGGATTTGGCGGCGTGCGGCCCGTCGTCCCGTGCACGAACGATGCTGCTCGTCAGGCTCTGACTGCCAGAGCAATGTTGGTGCTTGCGGGCCGTGCCTCGGGTCCTGTCCGCGACTGGCCCGCTGTTCGCCCGAACCGGTACAGCCGTCCGGCCCCGACGAACAGATCGCCGTGACCGCCTTCTTCTTGGGAGCCATGACGATGAAGAACTAGTAGGCTAACTGCAGATCGGATTTTCACAACACCGTCCCCTACCTAGCGCGCCAAACATGTCAGTGGGAACGACACCTATCGGATCACTAGGATCCCTTCTACGGTTGGCGGGCGCGAGGTTGTGCAAAGAGCGGGTCTGACAGGAAGCACACAGATCATTTACCCAGGTTCAGGCCGCGAAGATGCGTAATACCCTAGTCCTGCTTTGGTGTTTGTATTAGAGTGTCCTTGTGTTCTTGAGCTAGCTACGGGGTGTAACTTGCCCAAAAGATCCGAATTCCTCTCCTGGTCGCCTCGGGCCTCCTTTTATAGGCAAAAGGGGTTGCCACAGTGGCACACAGGAGGTGCAAAGGTGTACAGTGGATGAGTCTATCCTCTGGAACCGTCAGACAAACGCATTTAATGCGCTGCCGACATGCCCCCCTTACTTTACTGGGGACGGTAAGGAAGCACGTCCCAGCTGTCGCCGCCTCGCCTGGCCTCGACACGCGTCCGAGTTGACGAGGCGTCGTGGCGCCATGTTGGCCGGCTGCTGGGCTGGCACGGTGGTGGAGCCTTCACGAAGGCCTGCATGCCACCATGCAGGTGCTTGCTGAGTCGGTTGTGGAGGCCGCTCGTCGCCACGCAGGTGCCTGCTTAGCTGGTCGAGATGGCAGCTACATGGGGATGGCGGTGGAGTCATGGCAGACGCGGGCCCTGCTGCCATCCTGTAAGTGTCTTCGGCAAGGGCCTTGCCGAGGCCCCGGCAAGGGTCTTGCCGCGGCTCCATGGTCTTCCCCGGCAAGCATCTTGTCGGGGGTCTCGTGGATTTCCTCGACTAGGATCACGCTGAGGATCACCATCTTCTGGTCCTCATCTGATCTCATATGTTTATGATCTTGACGAAGATCTGCATGCCACCACAGAGGCGCCTCCCGAGCCTTGTTTCGAATGTGGATAGTTGGTGGTGTCGGAACCCGTGGGCTCAAGGGTGGCTCGCTCTGCTCGCGTCGGGCAAGTTGCCCCGGCAAGACTCTTGCCGGGGCTGCGGAGGCTGCCTCGGCAAGGGTCTTGCCGAGGGAGTCCACCTCGCCCTCTCAATGTTCTGCGTTCTCTGGTCTTGGCATTGCCTCTGGTCGCCTTGTGCCTTCGGCTCCCCTCCTCTGCCTTGCTTAGTGTGGCCGCGGGCGCGACTCTGACTGCCCGTGCACAAGTAAAGGGGTAAAAAAGGAGTGCCCCTACTTTTGTACACCGACAGTGAGTGTGCAAAAAGAGTACGTGTGTGAAATAGAAAGGGACAACAAATGATAAATTAGAGAGAGTGTGTGTTTTTTAATTTCTTATGCAAACATATCACACATGCATCTCTGAGATAGAAAAGCGAGGTGAGGAGATACACGAAGATAGCTAGTGCTTGATTGTTTGCAACGGAGAGAGACACCCCTATAGCACATGTCCAATAGAGTTCTGGCCAACAAGGAACAAAGGTCGAGAGGGACACATGGAGAAGATGGACGCATGGGGAGGGAGAGAGGGTGTGTTTGTGATAGAGAGATCCCCTAGAGATCGTGAGGGGACTTATATGGGTGGGATATCGAGGGAGGTGCGTGCGAGATAGAAAGATGCCCCGAGAGAAATCGAGATAGACCATGCACATGTTTGTGATGGAGACTAAGATTAGCTAGTCATATACATATAGGGGGCGACTGTGTGTGCCTACATTTGAGTGAGAGACCATCATACTTGGCTAGGCATGAGATTGTGTGTGTGCGTGTGAGATGGAGAGAGAACGAGGGAGAGAGATAAAGTTTTAGATGGGTCTATCGAGTGCAAGTGAGATATGCATGTGTATGTGTGACCGAGGTAGATGGAGAGTTTGAGAGAGAGAGAGAGGGAAGAGCTCCGAGACGACAAAGTGGTGCGTGAGAGAGTTATGGGCAACGAGCCAAGGAATTTGTGTGTGTACGATGAGTGCACCCAAGATATTTAGCTTGGACTAGAGAATCATACATAGTGTGCAAGAGAGACCTATAGATGGAGTATATATGCATGCGAACTAGAAAGACCCCCCCCACACACACAAAGAGAGAGAGAGGGACCAACAAGGTTTGTGTGTTGGATGCGTGCGACAGAATTGAAGATTGTCGGAGAGAGAGAGAGAGAGAGAGAGAGAGAGAGAGAGAGAGAGAGAGAGAGAGAGAGAGAGAGAGAGAGAGAGAGAGAGAGAGAGAGAGAGAGAGAGAGAGAGAGAGAGAGAGCAGGAGTCCGGGAGAGGGGGAGGTCATTTTTTATGCATCAAAGACTGATATAAACCATGTTTCGATATAAACTTGCATTCAAATATTTAAATTGGAGAACATGTTGTCTGCAATCCACACATGAACGGAGATATGCGTATATCAAACAAGTTCATTAATTTGACTCTCAACATGTTCATGGAGTACTTTAATACTGTACAACATGCTACTCAATTGAGGTGTTTAATTTTGGATTTAGTTCACTATTTTGACCTGGTGAATGAGCTATTTTATTGAATCGAGATATTTCATTTTGAATTTGATTCCGTTTTTGAGTGGGTCAACTATTTTTCATATAGAGTAAATCGCTAGCAACGAGCATGTAAAAACACATTACTCCTGAGCATCATCTCTGCATCTAAAAAAGAAGTGGCAAGCTAATATTTCAAAATTTGATTCGAATCTACTTGGAAAGCTAGACGTGGATGCTCGTTCTCCCAAAATTTGAACGAACCGTTAAACACCCTCTGCTCAGTGGAATTCGCCCGAGAAAATAAATGGGAGACGTGAAATTACCGGCCTATGTGGGACACGCATCAATTGGCCCATTGTACATCGAGCGTAGGTTCGTAAATTCATCCAAGCGCGCCTTCTCCTCGGCCGAAATGACATGTGCCGAATAATTCATAAACCATGGTTGGCAAAACACCCTCTCCTCGGCCGAAATAGCTCGCGCCAACTATTTGAAAACACGCTCTCCTCGCCCGTAATCGCTCGCGCCCACTATATTTGAAAACATGCCCTCCTCGCCTGAAATCGCTCGCACCCACTATATTTCAAAATACGCCCTCCTCGCCCGAAAGCGCTCGCGCCCAGTATATTTCAAAACATGCCCTCCTCGCCCCAAATCGCTCGTGCCCAGTATATTTCAAAACACGCCCTCCTCGCCCGAAATCACTCGCGCCCACTATTTGGGAGAAGCAAAGTTACTCTACTATCCCGACCCAAGACAGACCCAAGCCGAGAAGCCTAAAGGCAGGGGTAGAACTGTAACCCCCCACATTTCGACAAATCGTCCATAAGACATGGTTCCCCCTCCCAATTCCCCTTTCATACCTCATGGGCACAAAATCACCTTCTCCCCGGAAGCTCCCTTCTCCTGAGCCGCGAAACCTCAGCCCCTCCTCCATGGCGCCCCCACTGCACCAAATTCATAGCCGCCCTCCTCTCTAATCCCGGTGACGCTGTCCATTTGTCTTCGTGCGCTGGGCTGTGTGCCTCTTACTCTGTGCTGCCGGAGCTTCCTCGACGACGGCCGCGTGAACCGTACTCGAGCCGATTCACCCCCGCCGTTGTTCATGGCACCAGAGCGGCTCCAACTTTGGACCCATCCAGAGCCCCGGTGCTGCTTCCCCGTTGCTGTCGACCATTGCGACATCTCTACTTCCCTGTCGCCGGTAGCCACCGCAACCGCGCCGGCCTCACCGACTAGGCAGCTGGAGCTGCCTACTTCACCGGGCCGCCAGATAGGTCGCACCCTCATCTCAAATCACTTTATTTAGGCGTCAGTTGTCTGGATTTTTATTCTGGGCCAATCAATTCCCAATGGGAAGCAGCACCCCTCGAGCCGGCGGAAATCCTAGGCTGCCGGTTGGCTGGTGTCTAACGTAAGGGTGCGGGGGCGCAAGTTCGCCGTGGAAGCAGCACTTAGATGGCTATCTTAGAGTTGCGTGGGTTGAAGGTACTGCCGTTGTCAGATCTGGATGACGGCGAGTCTTTATGGATTGGCGCGGGGGCTGCGCAACCACAGCAGTGCGGTGGGGCGAGGAGCGGGTTTTGGTCGGAGCCACGGATGGCAGAGGCAAGCTGCTCTACCAGTGGTCGCTGGCTCTTCGGGGAAGATTCCGAACAGTGTCAGCCGAGAGGCACAAGACGACCATCAAGCCATCCGGCGTAGATCAGACAGTACCAAAATAAAATAAAACCGTGTGACCCCAATTTAGTTTACAGTCAACAGACGTGTGACCACTCTCGTACCTTGTTTTTGATCTCATTTCTTCAGATCAGAGAGATGTGTAGTTCTTAACATTATGCGTTTTCTGCATCTTTAGTGACACCGTCTTCCGACTCACCGCAGCTGCTCCAACAAGGGAAGCATGCACCAGAAGAGAGCTATAGTCCCCACTCAACAGTTCCTTGCATCGAATGCGCGTGCCCGACATTGACAGACACAACAACTACAGGGCCATCGACAAGTCAGCACATGATACTCACTCCTATGGATGGAGGCCAGATAGGTTGTACCCTCATCTTACTTGTGTGCAACATTTATGGCTTTGTAATTCATCTAAGCATTAAAAATAGAAAAAATAGATTATCACATTTCCCTGTATATTCATGCTGAAATCTTACGGGTCTAGTTCAAGAGTTAACGATGTTCCATAGTTCAGCTAAGAGACTTGTTCTTTAGGTAATGTTGTTCCATAGTTATCATCCATCAGCCAATGCTATCCCATAGGCTGGTGATTATAGTATTATACCACTTCTAGTATAACCTATGTTGTTCCTTAATACTTTTGTGTGCCATCTAGTTAATCTCGAGTACAAACAATACATATTCTATAGATTTCATCTATGTTCTCCCTTTAGCTTTTGAGACCTATTGCTGCTAGTTAACCCCAGTCCTACTATTTATGTCATCTCCTACAGGCACTCATTACATAAATCTAACTACTAGTTGTCTTCCATACATGTCAGATATAATTGCACAGACTGATTTATCCACAAGAACCTCACGGAGCAATGTAATGGCCCACAAACTTGACGTCAATGATACCCAATATGATGGAACATGTAAAGGCAGTTCTTCACAAGACTTGCAGAAAGATGATGAATCCTATTCACCCCATAAGGTCCTTGCTCTAACTTGGCCCTTGATATGGGTTAAGCATGCATATAATGTCCTGGAGTGCATCTAGTCTGTTGCAATGCCTTGTGCTTCGCCTCCTGATCATGCATGTAAATATGGCATGCTTTCCTGTTTTTCAGTACCTATTCCATTAATGATAACATGTTTTCAAATTCAAGTATTGTCATTCTACTCTGTCGCAATGCTATCTGCTCAGTTTGGACATCATGCTTCTCAATATCTTATGCATTGTTATTCATCAGTATGTACTTCATCTATCTACCATACCATGTTCTTTTTTTACATTGAAGTGATGTTCTAGTGGTCTCTTGCAATGCCATCTTAGTTTCCCAATCATACACACATATGTTGCCTTAGTGTTTTTCTGTAATGTACTATGCTAGAATACAATTTTACATTCAAGTAGTGTTTTTTTACACTATTTTCCTGTCGTATCCCTAGCTCTTACATCATACTCCCTCCGTCCGGATTACATGTCGCAAAAATGGATAAAACCGGATGTATCTAGAACCAAAATACACGTAGACCCATCCATTTATTTATGGATGGATGGAATACATGTCAATATGTCATGCCTTTCTATTCTTCAGTACCTATTCCATCTGTGTTGTAGCATGTTTTATAATTGAAGCACCATTCTTCTATATAAGGCATGCAAGGGGAAGAAGGCTATGTTAGAATATGAAGGGCTACAAACCAGGTCTTTGCAAAAGATCCAAATGCCAAGAGATAATAAACCAACTCCAGTTTTCATAGATACTGCTCCAGCACAGAGAAACCCAACTCCCACTGACAATAAGCAGATTCCAGTGGCCAAAGAACTAGTCCGCTCGATCAAGCAAAATATATACATTAGCGCTCTGGGCAGGGGTCCCAGACTTGCACTGCTGCGGCCCACGGCGTGGCTAAGAAGCAGGCCGTACGACCCATCTTCATCAACAAGGCATCCAAGACCCTCGCGAGGCGGACGACGCAAGACCTCCTCTGGAGTGGCCTCGCTAGGCAGGCTCACAAGGAGCGGAGATATCAAGGCGGGGTAAACCTCACAAGGCTCTCGTAACATGAGCCATGATTTAACAGTGCCAAAGCGGGTGCAGGCGGCGCCCGGTGCGCAGCGTCCTCATTTCCTCTTTGGTGCTAAGGAGGCAAGCGCAGCATTTAATAGTAATCTTGAGGCATCAGGCAAAGCTTGCCATATTGGTGCAACAAGACCAAGACCAGGAGGACGGCAAGCCGGAGGTCATTGTGGAGCCCAAGACGGCGTCACCCCAGAGCTTTTCGCAGGCGAAGACCACTTTTGTCAGGATAGCTTGTACTAGCTGTCCCCCTTCAAATTTGCCCGCTGTTGTTGGCTCCCTTCCCGCTCGATATTCGGGAAGAGGACCAGGGCCTCTATAAATAGGACTAGCCACCACATTAGGGGGGGACGGATCCCGAACGGGTTGAGATCGAACCCTCACACCACAAGTTCATACACACAAGAACACCTTAACCTCAGGAGGCTGTTCTTCCTTTGTACTGTTCATCATCAGCCCGAGAGGCAATCCACCACCACCACACTGGAGTAGGGTATTACACCACATCGGTGGCCCGAACCAGTATAAACCCTGCGTCTGTCTGTGTTGTGAGTTTGTCGAGTTCGTCCGCAAGATCTTAGCGAGCTAGAGCATAGATCGATAGGAGGGAAAGACTTCGCGCGCACCCCAGTGTTTGAACCTCAAGGGTTTGCCGGAACCCCACATCTGACATTTGGCACGCCTGGTAGGGGTGCGCCAGAGCTTCTTCTCCACCAATCAGCTCTCTGACGTTCACCGGCTGCGATGTCTGGCGACCCAAGGGCCGGCTCTGACCAATGGGCAGCTTGACCGTCCCGGACGATGCTGCCTGCCCACGGAGATCTCGACCCCGCACCCCAAGAAGCACGGGCGCCACCAAGCTCCGTTGGGCGCGGACAGCGCGGCCAGGCGTCATCCACCCTCACCCCGCGACAAGTACGGGCCGCGGCAAGAGCCGCGAGTCGCGCCGCGGCAATAGCGCCGCACTCACGGCGGGAGCAAGCGAATACGCGTGCGGCGCTCACGGTGGCAAGGGAGCTGCTGCGGTGCAGGCTGATGGAGAGCGGACGGGACACGCTGCTTGAGCGTGTTTCTGAGCTTCTGGACGCAGTGGCGTCGGGAGCACCACCCTTCTGCTATCGACTTCCCCCCTAGGCCGCTGCAGGGTCGCACGGCGAGCCTCACCACATCTGCACGCCATGAACTACGCACGGGGGTTTCGTCAACATCATCACGGCCGGCGGCGTAGGGGGCTCCAACCCCCCATGCCGCCCTCGACAAGCACGAGCGCAAGCGTCACCCCCCATGGTACCGGTCGAATGCCGTATCATCATCCCCAGGACGCCATCATGGGCGGGGAAACATGGAGCGTGGGGCACCACGGCGAGGTGTCCGGGGTGACGGCCCCGGAAGCCTACGTGCCCCGCATGATGGACCAAGGGTACGCACCAGAGGACGACGTCGACTCGTTCATAGGAGAACATTGGGGAGAAGGGGTGGTAGGAGCTGAAGCCTTCCATGAGCCGACGGAGAACCGCAACGACCGCGCCAGCAGCGGCAATTACAGGGTACCGCTAGTCTCTCAAGAACAGGCTTACGCTAACCATGGACTACAGATGATCCAGGTTGCTACGTCGATTGACGACCAGGGCGCGGTGGCGCTCGCTCCAACAAGGGAGACGCGTTGGGGGCCACCGAGAGGGAGCTAGGAGCGAGGCCCCTCCCCGCGGCGTGCGACGCCTGACGACACCCGGAGGTAGGCCCTCTGCCTGGGAGGCCTCGCCAACCCTTCCCCCGGCAGAGGACCTGTGGTCTTTGAGGGAACCGCTGGCGTCCTCTTTCCCTCCTTTGTGTCGTCCTGGTGACTGGCCGGCTTAGAGGAGGTCAAGAGTGGCGCAAGGCGGGGCCCTCGACTGGCGATATGAAGCAAGGTCGGTACCTATGAAGAATGCCCGGTGCCTGTGAAGCTCGCCGCCCGTGACACTCTCACGTAATAATGAGTTGGGGCTGTACATGCCCCGGAGTCTCAGGGGTGCCGGCCTCAGGCCCTGGGGCTGCCTCCCACGCCTAGTGGCAGCACTTAGCTCCGCGCTGGTGAGAAGACTTGAAGACCAGAAGACTAGACTAGGTGCCAGACGCGGCCTTTTGCTTTGGATCTCTCTCTTTCTGTAGCCTTGCTTTCTGAATTTGGATTTGAGTTGAAGCTGAGTTTTATTGATGCGCGCGGGGGGAACCTTTTCTCGTTTGAGCAGTTCTTTGCCTTCTGGATCTCGTTTTGTCTGGGACTCATGTCCATCGCCTTCCCCTCACGAGCTCCTCACGAGCGGGACTGCGTGAAGCACGCGTGCGCCAAGCATGCGCTAGCACTGCAACTGGTGCTCACCCCACGTAGGCCCTTCCCGACGGGGCAACGAGCTTTGCAAGGTTCTCACGAACTCGACGCGTCGTAGCCCAGCTCTAAGCTAGCGCTGACTAAGGTAAACCGACACAGAAAACTCGCATCAGGATTCACAAGTTCACGAGGACAAAAACTCGCATCGCATGGGAAGTAAAAAACTGCGATTTGCTTACATGAGGGGCTCCCCCTCCCAAAATGCTCTCACAAGTTTCCAAGGGCCACGCCCGAGTTTGTGCGCAGGAAGAAATGACAGAAGAACAAGGGATCAACCAGAAATGTCACTCGCTGCGTCACCCGCAGACGCGTCACTCGCGTCGTCATCATCTTCATTGGCCTCATCACCGTCATCGGCTACGTCCCCATCGCCATTGTCGACCACGGCGCCTTCGTCTGTGGCGACCACCACTGCGTCGTCCTCGGAAGTGAAGGCCCTGACCAACGCGTCCACATTGTCCTCAACCCAACGCGCTAGGTCGCCCCGGACGGCCGTGGGTACGAGGGCAATGGCGGCGTCGAAATCAAAGTTAGGGTCAACATACAGGAGGTGGCTGAAGACGCGGGAGAAAGCGCGCTCGAGTAGGCCGCGACCCCTTTCCTCCACAAGCTGGCGAGCTCTGGCAGATTGAGCCTCCAGGCGCGTGACCACCTCGGTAAAGAAGGTCAGGTGGCTGGCGTAGTCATTTGAGTGAGGGGTCGGTGCCTCCACGTCGCAAATATGGCCCAGGGCGACATTGGCCCTGTTCCGGAGATCCTGAAGCATAGGGGCATGCTCGCGCTCCAGCATCCTATGTTGGAGCACCTCCTCCGTGTTTCGCCTTGTGACGGCCTCTGCGTCATCAACCCGCCTCCGGAGGGAACGCAGCTCAGCACGGGCGGAGGCCAAGTCCGCCTGCGCCGAAACCAGGGCGGCAGCCATGGCTTCCGCGCGCCTCTTAGCCTCTTCCAGCCTGGGCCTGAGGGCAGCGGCCCTTCCCTTGTCCTCCACGCCCGCGAGCTTCAGCTTCAGGTCATACCTGCCCACCAGGTCCGCACGAACGTCGTCCACCTGACGGTTCACCTCCTCGTCAACTCCAGCCTCGCGAGCCCCGACGGTGTCTTCTGCTTGGCAACTTGATGCTCCCTCGTCTCCAGTTGCTCAAGCTCACGGCTACGCTCCATGGCCTCCAGGACCAGCTCCTCCTCACGCTTCCGGACCTCCTCTTCCTCTGCGGGCATCCCCCTCAGCGACATAAGAGCGGCCCTGTGCGCCTCCACCTGCTGCTCAAGAGAAGCGCTCCAGGCCTGGAGTTCCCACACGCGCTTCTCTGCAGCCTCGCGGTGGCGATCAGCCTCGCGAGCCTCCTCCAAGGCTCGTGAGCGGGCTTCGTGGGAAACCTTGAGAGATGCCTCGGCCTTCACGTTCTCAAGGTCACGCTGATAGCGGCCGAGGTTGATGGCCACCTTCAGCTTGTGCCGCTCCTCTGCCAGCCGGAGACCTTCAGCCTCAAGGCGCAAATCAACACTCGCGAGCTCTTCACCAAGCCGGCCCATCGCGTTCATCGCCTCCTGAAAGAGCTCATGACGAACCATGCTCAGCCCGTGCTCAAGCTCGAATGCCCGACCTTCTTCATCCTCCACCTCGGGGGCTGTGGGCGGGGCGCCAAGCGGCGCGCCATACTGATACGTTCATTTTGCATCATGCTTTTATATCAATATTTATTGCATTATGGGCTGTTATTACACATTATATCTCAATACTTATGGCTATTCTCTCTTATTTTACAAGGTTTACCATGAAGAGGGGGGATGCCGGCAACTGGAATTCTGGTTGGAAAAGGAGCAAACGTTGAAAACCTATTCTGCATAACTCCAAAAGTCCTAAAACTCCACGAAACAACTTTTTGGAATTTATAAGAATTTATGAGCAAAAGAAATAGGCCAGGGGGCCCACACCCTGTCTAGGAGACAGGGGGAGCGCCCCCCTATAGGGCGCGCCCCCTATCTCTTGGGCCCCCTGGTGGGCCTCCGGCGTCCATCTTCTCGCTATATCATCACTTTTACCTGGAAAAATCGGGGCAAGCTTACGGACGAAACTCCGCCGCCACGAGGCGGAACCTTGGCGGAATCAATCTAGGGCTCTGGCGGCTGTTACTGCAGGGACACTTCCCTCGGGAGGGAAATCATCACCAACGTCCTCACCAACGATCCTCTCATCGAGAGGGGGTCAATCTCCATCAACATCTTCACCAGCACCATCTCCTCTCAAAACCCTAGTTCATCTCTTGTATCCAATCTTGTATCAAAACCACAAATTGGTACCTGTGGGTTGCTAGTAGTGTTGATTACTCCTTGCAGTTGATGCTAGTTGGTTTACTTGGTGGAAGATCATATGTTCAGATCCTTTATGCATATTATTACTCCTCTGATTATGGACATGAATATGCTTTGTGAGTAGTTACGTTTGTTCCTGAGGACATGGGTGAAGTCTTGCTATTAGTAGTCATGTGAATTTGGTATTCTATCGATTTTTTGATGAGATGTATGTTGTCTTTCCTCTAGTGGTGATATGTGAACGTTGACTACATGACACTTCACCATTATTTGGGCCTAGAGGAAGGCATAGGGAAGTAATAAGTAGATGATGGGTTGCTAGAGTGACAGAAGCTTAAACCCTAGTTTATGCGTTGCTTCGTTAGGGGCTGATATGGACCCATATGTTTAATGTTGTGGTTAGGTTTACCTTAATACTCCTTTTTGTAGTTGCAGATGCTTGCAATAGGGGTTAATCATAAGTGGGATGCTTGTCCAAGTTAGGACAGTACCCAAGTTTCGGTCCACCCACATAACAAATTATCAAAGTACCGAACGCGAATCTTACGAACGTGATGAAAGCTGGCTTGACGATAATTCCCAATGTGTCCTTCGGAGCTCCGTCTTCATTATTAGAATTTGTCCAGGCTTATCCTTTGCTACATAAAGGATTGGGCCACCTTTCTGCACTTTATTTACTTTATTTACTTTTTGCTCGTTACTATTTATCTTATCACAAAACTATCTATCACCTATTATTTCAATGCTTGCAGAGAAAACCTTCTTGAAAACCGCTTATCATTTCCTACGCTCCTCGTTGGGTTCGACACTCTTACTTATCGAAAGGACTACGATAGATCCCCTATACTTGTGGGTCATCAAGACTCTTTTAAAGGCGCCGTTGCCGGGAGTGTAGCGCTTTTGGTGAGTGGAACTTGGTAAGGAAACATTTATATAGTGTGCTGAAATTTTACATTACTTGTCACTATGGAAACTAATCCTTTGAGGGGCTTGTTTGGGGTATCTTCACCCCAACCGAAGAGCAAAGAGATGCTCCTCAACCTACTGAACTTTATGAAAATATTTACTTTGAGATTCCTTGGTATGATAGAAAAACTGCTAGCTAATCCTTTTGCGAGAGATTTAACATTGCATCCCAATTTACACCTTATCTTTGGGATGAAGTTTGTGGATTATTTAAGCTTGCAGGTATTCCCGATGATGTTGTTAAAAGGAAGGTCTTCCCTTTATCTTTGAAGGGAGATGCATTGACATGGTATAGGCTATGTGATGATACGGGATCTTGGAATTATAAGCGATTGAAGTTGGAATTTCACCAGAAGTTCTATCCTATGCATCTTGTTCATCGTAATCGTAATTACATATATAATTTATGGCCTCGCGAAGGATAAATCATCGCTCAAGCTTGGGGGAGGCTTAAGTCAATGTTATATTCATGCCCCAATCATGAGCTCTCTCGGGAAATGATTATTCAGAATTTTTATGCTCGGCTGTCTCTTAATAATCGCAACCTACTCGATATTTCTGTCTTTGGTTCTTATATCTTTGAAGACTATTGATTTCAAATGGGACTTATTGGAAAGAATTAAACGCAACTCTGAAGATTGGGGTTCCGACGATGGTAAGGAGTCACGTATGACACCTAAGTTCGATTGTGTTAAATCTTTTATGGATACCGATGCTTTTCGTGGATTTAGCGCTAAGTATGGACTTGACTCTGAGATAGTAGCTGCTTTTTGTGAATCTTTTGCTACTCACATTGATCTCCCTAAAGAGAAGTGGTTTAAATATAATCCTCCTGTTGAAGTGAAAGTAGTTGCACCTATTACAGTCGAAGAAAATACCATTACATATAGTGATCCTATTATTCCTACTGCTTATGTCGAAAAACCTCCTTTTCCTGTTAGGATAAAGGATCATGTTAAAGCTTCGACTGTTATTCGTAAGAGTAATACTAGGACCTATACACCTCCTGAGCAAATTAATGTTGAACCTGGTATTGCTATGATTAAAGATCTCTTGGATGAGGACTTAGATGGGCATGTTATCTCTTTCGTGGGTGAAACTGCTAATATTGCTAGACCTGATACTAAGACACGTAGACCTGTTGTAGGCATGCCTGTTCTTTTTGTTAAAATAGGAGATCATTGCTATCATGGCTTATGTGATATGGGTGCTAGTGCTAGTGCGATACCTTATGATCTATATCAAGAAATTATGCACGATATTGCACCTGTTGAATTGGAAGACATTGATGTTACTATTAAGCTTGCTAATAGGGACACCACTAAACCTATTGGGATTGCTAGAGATGTTGAAGTCTTGTGTGGGAAGATTAAATACCCTGCTGATTTTCTTGTTCTTGCTTCCCCACAAGATGATTTTTGTCCCATTATTTTTGGTAGACCTTTCTTGAATACTGCTAGTGCTAAGATTAATTGTAAAAGGAAGGTAGTCACTGTTGGCATAGATGGTATGTCTCATGAGTTCAATTTTGCTAAGTTTAGTAGACAACCTCGTGAAAGAGAACCACCTAGTAAGGATGAGATTATTGGTCTTGCTTCCATTGCTGTTCCTCCAACTGATCCATTAGAACATTATTTGTTAGACCATGAAAACGATATGTTTATGAAGGAAAGGGAAGAAATAGATGAAGTGTTCCTTAAACAAGAACCTATTCTGAAACATAACCTTCCCGTTGAAATTCTTGGGGATCCCCCTCCACCCAAGGGTGATCCCGTGTTTGAACTCAAACCTTTACCTGATAATCTTAAGTATGCTTATCTTGGTGAAGAATAAATATATCCTGTTATTATTAGTGCTAACCTTTCAGAGAAAGAAGAAGAAAGATTATTGAAAACTCTGAAGAAGCACCGAGCTGTTATTGGATATACTCTGGATGATCTTAAGGGCATTAGTCCCACATTATGTCAACACAAAATTTCAGTGGAGAAAGATGCCAAACCAGTTAGAGATCCTCAAAGACGATTAAATCCGAAAATGAAGGAGGTGGGAAGAAAGGAGATTATAAAACTCCTTGAGGCAGGTATTATTTATCCCGTTGCTGATAGTGAATGGGTAAGCCCTGTCCATTGTGTCCCTAAAAAGGGAGGTATTACCGTTGTTCCTAATGATAAAGATGAATTGATCCCGCAAAGAATTATTATAGGTTAAAGGATGTTAATTGATTTTCGTAAGTTAAATAAAGCTACTAAGAAAGATGATTACCCTTTACCTTTTATTGATCAAATTCTAGAAAGGTTATCCAAACACACACATTTTTGCTTTCTAGATGGTTATTCTGGCTTCTCTCAAATACCTGTGTCAGCAAAGGATCAATCTAAAACCACTTTTACTTGCCCTTTTGATACTTTTGCTTATAGACGTATGCATTTTGGTTTATGTAATGCACCTGCTACCTTTCAAAGATGCATGATGGCTATATTCTCTGATTTTTGTGAAAAGATTTGTGAGGTATTCATGGATGACTTCTCCGTCTATGGATCCTCTTTTGATGATTGTTTGAGCAACCTTGATCGAGTTTTGCAGAAATGCGAAGACACTAGTCTCGTCCTGAATTGGGAAAAGTGTCACTTTATGGTTAATGAAGGCATTGTCTTGGGGCACAAGATCTCCGAGAGAGGTATTGAAGTTGATAAACCCAAAGTTGATGCTATTGAAAAGATGCCATGTCCAAAGGACATAAAAGGTATAAGAAGTTTCCTTGGTCATGCCGGCTTTTATAGGAGGTTCATTAAGGACTTCTCTAAAATCTCTAGGCCTCTGACTAATTTATTGCAAAAAGATATTCCTTTTGTCTTTGATGATGATTGTGTAGAAGCATTTGAAACACTTAAGAAAGCATTGATCATCGCACCTATTGTTCAGCCACCTGATTGGAATTTACCTTTTGAAATTATGTGCGATGCTAGTGATTATCTTGTAGGTGCTGTTTTAGGGCAAAGAGTCGATAAGAAATTGAATGTTATCTAGTATGCTAGTAAGACTCTTGATCTTGCCCAGAGAAATTACGCTACTCTTGAAAAAGAGTTCTTAGCAGTTGTGTTAGCATGTGATAAGTTTAGACCTTATATTGTTGATTCCAAAGTTACTATTCACACCGATCATGCTGCTATTAAATATCTTATGGAAAAGAAAGATGATAAGCCTAGACTCATTAGATGGGTCCTCTTGCTCCAAGAATTTGACTTGCATATTATTGATAGAAAAGGAGCTGAGAACCCGTTCTGGCACAACTTGTCTAGGTTAGAGAATGTTCTTGATGACCCAACGCCTATTAATGATAGTTTTCTGATGAATTATTAGCGGTTGTCAATGCTTCTCGTACTGCTCCTTGGTATGCTGATTATGCTAATTACATTGTTGCTAAATATATACCGCCTAGTTTCACATACCAGCAAAAGAAAAAGTTCTTTTATGATTTAAGACATTACTTCTGGGATGATCCACACCTTTATAAAGAAGGAGTAGATGGTATTATTAGACGTTGTGTGACTGAGCATGAACAGGAACAAATCCTACACAAGTGTCACTCTGAATCCTATGGAGGACACCACGCTGGAGATAGAACTGCAGACAAGGTACTACAATCTGGTTTTTATTGGCCTACTCTTTTCAAAGATGCTCGTAAGTTTGTATTATCTTGTGATGAATGTCAAAGAATAGGTAACATTAGTAGACGTCAAGAAATGCCTATGAATTATTCCCTTGTTATTGAACCGTTTGATGTTTGGGGCTTTGATTATATGGGACCTTTTCCTGCCTCCAATGGTTATACACATATTTTAGTTGCTGTTGATTACGTTACTAAGTGGGTAGAAGCTATTCCAACTAGTAGTGCTGATCATAACACTTCTATTAAAATGCTTAAAGAAGTTATTTTTCCGAGGTTTGGAGTCCCTAGATATCTTATGACTGATGGTGGTTCACACTTTATTGATGGTGCTTTCCGTAAGATGCTTGCTAAGTATGATGTCAATCATAGAATCGCATCTCCTTATCACCCGTAGTCTAGTGGTCAAGTAGAGTTGAGCAATAGAGAGCTCAAATTAATTTTGCAAAAGACTGTGAATAGATCTAGAAAGAATTGGTCCAAAAAACTTGATGATGCATTATGGACCTATAGAATTGCATACAAAAATCCTATGGGTATGTCTCCATATAAGATGGTTTATGGAAAAGCATGTCATTTACCTCTTGAACTTGAACATAAAGCATATTGGGCTATTAAAGAGCTCAATTATGACTTCAAACTTGCCGGTGAGAAGAGGTTGTTTGAGATTAGCTCACTTGATGAATGGAGAACCCAAGCATATGAGAATGCCAAGCTTTTCAAAGAAAAAGTCAAACGCTGGCATGATAAGAGGATACAAAAGCGTGAGTTTAACGTAGGAGATTATGTGTTATTGTTCAACTCTCGTTTAAGATTTTTTGCAGGAAAACTTCTCTCAAAATGGGAAGGTCCCTACGTTATCGAGGTCTATCGTTCTGGTGCTATAAAAATCAACAACTTCGAAGGCACAAATCCGAGGGTGGTAAACGGTCAAAGAATTAAACATTATATTTCAGGTAATCCTATCAATGTTGAAACTAATATTATTGAAACCATAACCCCTGAGGAATACATAAGAGACACTTTCCAGAATGTTCCAGACTCCGAAAAGGTATATGTACGTGGTACGGTAAGTAAACCGACTCCAAAACAACTCTAATGGCAATTATTATTAGTTTTGGATTATTTAAGAATTTTAGGAAGAAAGAAGTAGTCCGAAAGGGACACGAGGCTCCCACGAGAGAGGAGGCCCCCCCCCCCTGTAGGGCGCGGCCCCTGTCTCGTGGGCACCTCGTGTGCCTCTCGGACCCCGTTTTCTTGTATGTCACGTATTTTGGTCGGTAAAAATTCATTATATATACTCCCGAAGGTTTTGACCACCGTATCACGCAAATATCCTCTGTTTTCGTTTCGAGCTGTTTCTGTTTCAGATCTAGAGCATCATGTCGTCTCCAAGCGCTCCCAAGGACAAGTTTTTCGAGAGAGTTATCAACCCCTATCTCGCGGAGGTGCTGCATCATCCTCAAACCATTGAGGTGCGTGACGGGGTGCTGCACATCCGCGATGTGGAGGGACCAAGGCGTACCGGGAGCGTGGAGACAAAGCTCGAAGCCATGGAGCAAGAAGTTTTCAAGTGTCAAAGGATGGTGGAGCGTGGAATCAATGCCAACCAGATGATGATCACGGAGTTCACCAACAACCACAAGCTGGATGCCAAAGTCATTGGGGAAACCATCTTCAAACTTCAAGAGAAAATCGAGCACCTCCAATCCCAGATCTATGACCTGCAAAACCAGAACTGTGAGTATGAATATAGATTCAAGCGAATGAGTTTGGCTGCAGATTAAGGATCCCGGAGACTCGATCATCCTTTTATGATGGAGAGCCGATGCCCTGGAAGACGGACGACAAGCCTACATCATCAACAACTCCTACTTCACCACCTCCGAAGAAATAATCATATGGGTATGGGCACTCCCCTTGGCAACTTCCAAGCTTGGGGGAGGTGCCCCGATATCGTATCACCATCACACTCTTATCTTTACCGCTTTATTTAGTTCGATCCTTTTAGTACTATCTTGATCTAGTAGATTGAAGTTTTGATATCAAGTAGTTTTGAGCTTTGCTTTGTGATCTCTTTATGTAAGCGAGTCCGTGTGCTATCTATAATAAAGATTAGTGTTGAGTCAAGGGCTTTGCTATGTTGCTATGATCTTGAGAAAGTAGACAGAACAAAAGGGTTCATATTGATCTTATGGATAGTGATAACTTCACACATAGAAAGTATGAGGCATAAAAATTGTTGAGAGTTGATGAACGTAGCATTGGTCATCGTTGCAATTAATAGGAAGTGATAAGGAAAGAGGGGTTCACATATAAATATATTATCTTGGACATCTTTTATGATTGTGAAGCACTCATTAAGTATGGCATGCTAAAAGAGTTGATGTTGGACAAGGAAGACAACGTAATGGTTTATGTTTTCCGACATCTCAGTTAAAGTATATTGTCATTAACCTTCCAAACATGTTGAGCTTGCCTTTCCCCCTCATGCTAGCCAAATTCCTTGCACCAAGTAGAGATACTACTTGTGCTTCCAAATATCCTTAAACCCAGTTTTGCCATGAGAGTCCACCATACCTACCTATGGATTGAATAAGATCCTTCAAGTATGTTGTCATCGGTGCAAGCAATAAAAATTGCTCTCTAAATATGTATGACTTATTAGTGCAGAGAAAATAAACTTTGTACGAACTTGTTGTGGAAGTAATAAAAGCGACAGACTGCATAATAAAGGTCCACATACAAGGGGCAATATAAGGTGACGTTCTTTTGCACTAAGACTTTATGCATCAACCCTAAATGCGATTGACAACCTCTGCTTCCCTCTACAAAGGGCATATCTTTTACTTTATGTTTTACTTTATGCTTGAGTCAAGGTGATGCTCACCTTTCCCTTTTTATTTTTATCCTTTGGCAAGCTCCTCGTGTTTGAAAGATCATGATACATATATCCAATTGGATGTAAGTTGGCATAGGCTATTATTGTTGACATCACCTAAAGGTGAATACGTTGGGAGCCAACACAATAAGCCCCTATCTTTCTCAGTGTCCGGCCGAAACTCTATAACCACAAGTATTGCATGAGTGTTAATAATTATAGGGGACTACGAGATAGTTGAGTATGTGAGCTTGCTGAAAAGCTCTATTATTGACTCTTTCCGATGTTACGATAAATTGCAATTGCTTCAATGACTGAGATTATAGTTTGTTAGTTCCCAATGAAGTTTTTGAACCATACTTGACATTGTGAATTGCTTATTACTTGAGCATATGAAATCATATGACAAAATCCATATATGTTGCTGTTATTAGAATGATCATGATGCCCTCATGTCCGTATTTTATTTTTATCGACACTTCTATCTCTAAACATGTGGACATATTTTTGATTTGACTTCGCTTGAGGACAAGCGAGGTCTAAGCTTGGGGAGTTGATCGTCCATTTTGCATCATGCTTTTATATCAATATTTATTGCATTATGGGCTGTTATTACACATTATATGTCAATACTTATGGCTATTCTCTCTTATTTTACAAGGTTTACCATGAAGAGGGGGGATGCCGGCACCGGAATTCTGGTGGAAAAGGAGCAAGCGTTGAAACCTATTCGCACAACTCAAAAGTCCTAAAACTCCACGAAACAACCTTTTGGAATCTATAAGAATTTATGAGAAAAAGAAATAGGCCAGGGGCCCACACCTGTCCGGAGGCAGGCGCCCCTATAGGCGCGCCCTATCACTGGGCCCCTGGTGGGCCTCCGCGTCCATCTTCTGCTATATCATCACTTTTACCTGGAAAAATCGGGGCAAGCTTACGGGGCGAAACTCTGCCGCCACGAGGCGAACCTTGGCGGAATCAATCTAGGGCTCTGGCGGGCTGTTCGCCGTGGACACTTCCCTCGGGAGGAAATCATCACCAACGTCATCACCAACGATCCTCTCCTCGAGAGGGTCAATCTCCATCAACATCTTCACCAGCACCATCTCCTCTCAAAACCCTAGTTCATCTCTTGTATCCAATCTTGTATCAAAACCACAAATTGGTACCGTGGGTTGCTAGTAGTGTTGATTACTCCTTGTAGTTGATGCTAGTTGGTTTACTTGGTGGAAGATCATATGTTCAGATCCTTTATGCATATTATTACTCCTCTGATTATGAACATGAATATGCTTTGCGAGTAGTTATGTTTGTTCCTGAGGACATGGGTGAAGTCTTGCTATTAGTAGTCATGTGAATTTGGTATTCGTTCGATATTTTGATGAGATGTATGTTGTCTTTCCTCTAGTGGTGTTATGTGAACGTCAACTACATGACACTTCACCATTATTCGGGCCTAGATGAAGGCATAGGGAAGTAATAAGTAGATGATGGGTTGCTAGAGTGACAGAAGCTTAAACACTAGTTTATGCGTTGCTTCGTTAGGGGCTGATATGGACCCATATGTTTAATGTTGTGGTTAGGTTTACCTTAATACTCCTTTTTTAGTTGCGGATGCTTGCAATAGGGGTTAATCATAAGTGGGATGCTTGTCCAAGTTAGGACAGTACCCAAGTGTTGGTCCACCCACATAACAAATTATCAAAGTACCGAACGTGAATCTTACGAACGTAATGAAAACTGGCTTGACGATAATTCCCAATGTGTCCTCGGGAGCTCCTTCTTCATTATTAGAATTTGTCCAGGCTTATCCTTTGCTACATAAAGGATTGGGCCACCTTGCTGCACTTTATTTACTTTATTTACTTTTTGCTCGTTACTATTTATCTTATCACACACCTCGACAGAGGGCCGGGGGCTGGCGCCACACCCGACACCAGCCCGTCTTCGCGAGAAGCCCAAGCCTGCTGAGGTTTGCTGCTCGAGGAGGGGCCGAGGATCGAAGCCAACAAGCTACCATCAAAGATCAGCGGGGGAGTCTTGGGCATGCCTGCCAAGCTCCACACTAGGCCAAGGGGGAGGAGTGACGAGGCCGCGGGATCAGCGCGCTAGGAAGGCAAGAGTGCCCCTTCAACCAACTCTGCCCCAAGGGCAATCAGCGGACTCGCAGTGCTCGAGGCTGGCGGGAGAATTAAGGGAGAAGGAGGCCGTTTCTCAGGAGGCTCAGCAGCCTCGGTGGAAGGGGCCCTAAAAGACTGGCGTCAGAAGAGGAAAGCATCACATGGAAAGCCACAACTGTGTGATACTTACACATCAATGTCGATGTACTTCCTCCGCTTCAGTGGTCCGAAGATGTTGCTGCCACTGGGGGATCCTTTCCTCTTGCGGAGCTCCTTAAAGTCCACACAAAGGCGACCGAAACGCTGGACGTGATGGCCGGTGCGCAGTGGGACCGAAGAAGAGATCGGGAGAATGTCTTCAGGGGTGCTCTGTTGCGGCGCATAGCCGGGCACCGTTTTGACACGCCCTCCCGAGGCTCCTGGAGCCTTGGCCTAGGGAGTAGCATGCAGCATCTCCTCAGCAACCGACGCCTCAGGAGGAGAGTGGCAGGCTCCTGAGGATGATGCCCCAGGATCACCACCCGGCACGTGCTCCTCAGCACTCGAGCCGCCGGCCTCTTCCTGAACTCGCCCACCTACACCATCACTCGGGGCGAGCTCAGCGTCAGGGGCAAGGAAGGTAACCACGACGACGGGGTTCTCCCGAGGCCCCTCCAGGCCAACTGGTCGCGGCCCCCATTCATCGAAGAGAGGCATGCCCTTTACAAATTCATCCTTATTCTTGCAGCGGTACAACAGACAGTTCTTCCCAGGCAGTTCGGCTGGCAGAGGGACACCCGTTAGGACCTTGAGCACTGTTCGCCGTGTCCCGAGGAGGAGCCCGGACTCCTAAAACCTCATGTGGTCCTGGCTGCTGAGCAAGGTCCACATTGGGCGAGAATGGTGCTGAAGCGGACCAACCCAGCATTGGACGAATTCCTTCACCACCATCGAAGCAGTTACGCCGCGATCCTTCAACAGCCTCAACTTTGAGCAGGGCGTGGGCGGGCCGGGCTCATGAGCCTTGATGGCTAACCGGGGTTAGGAACGGTGGGCCCCGACGGAGCCTGAAGCAGAGGACCGAGCACACCAGCATCGACGAACACCCATCGCGTCCAGAATTCGCTCGTGGATGGGGGAAGCTCGAAATCAATCCCCTCGCCTGCCGTCGCAACCACGGCCTGGAAGCTCACGCACCCTGAGCATTGATGAGGGTCGGCCAGATGCAATGAGAAGAAGTGACGGAGGAGAGCCACCGAAGGAGCGATGCCCACCATGGCCTCGCACACGAAGGCGAAGACAGCAAGAAGAGTCACAGACTGAGGGTCGAGATGCAGCATGTGGATCTGATAATGCTCAAGCACTGTATTGAAGAAGGCGGAGAAAGGAGGAATCAGGCCAACCCAGAGGGCATCTATGAAGATTGGGATCTCGGTGGCCGTCTGGGCCATGCGAGTGCGAGACGCGGGCCAAGCCACCGTCTCCCCCCACTCATTGAAGCTAGAGGCAAGCATCGAGCGCACCTTGTCCATGGCCTCATTGTTGAGCACCCGAGACCGGCCGAGCGCCGGCGCGAAGGACGGAGGCGCAGCCGAAATAGGCAAGGGACTGTTCCCCTTCTTAGCTTGCTTATGCGCCATGGCTATGGGGCAGGTAGAGCGCGAGTCAGATTGGAGAAGAGAAGCAGAGCCGCAAGGAAGCAGAGGAATTGGGGAAGCAAGGCGCAAGAGGCGGAGGAATAACTGTGTAGGCCTCAGGGGCCGCATAGCCAGGCGGATTCAAAGGCATCATGGAGAAGCGGAGATGCCACGTCCAATCAACCGCCACGCGTCGACCGAGGCCGCAGGCTTTTGGGGCCTGTGGTGCTCTGAACTTGACCCTTGGCTTCGCCGTGAAGCCAAGCCCGAGCGCACCTTGGGCCCGGGGGCTACTGTAGATGTTCTGGGAATGGGGGTCCCCAGACTTGCCTGCCTGCGGCTCATGGCGTGGCTAAGCAACAGGCCGTATGGCCCATCTTCATCAACAAGGCATCCAAGACCCTCGCGAGGTTCCAAGCCTCACGAGGTGGACGACACAAGACCTCCTCTAGAGTGGCCTCGCTAGGCAGGCTCACGAGGAGCGGAGATATCTAGGCGGGGCAAACCTCAGAGGCTCTCGTGACGTGAGCCATGATGAACAGTGCCAGGCGGGTGCCAGGAAAGCGCCGGTGCGCGCAGCATCCTCATTTCCTCTTTGGTGCTAAGGAGGCAAGCGCAGGCGAAGAGTACCGAGGCACCAGGCAAAGGTTTCCATATTGGTGCAACGAGACCAAGACCAGGAGGATGGCAGGTAGGAGGTCATCGTGGAGCCCATGACAACGTCACCCTAGAGCTTTTCGCAGGCGAAGACCGCTTTTGTCAGGATAGCTTGTACTAGCTGTCCCCCTTCAAATTTGCCCGTCGTTGTTGGCTCCCTTCCCGCTCGATATTTGGGAAGAGGACCAGGGCATCTATAAATAGGACTAGCCACCACAGTAGGGGGGGACGGATCCCGAACGGGTTGAGATCGAACCCTCACACCACAAGTTCATACACACAAGAACACCTCAACCTCAGGAGGCTATTCTTCCTTTGTACTGTTCATCATCAGCCCGAGAGGCAATCCACCACCACCACATTGGATTAGGGTATTACACCACATCGGTGGCCCGAACCAGTATAAATCCTACGTCTCTCTGTGTTGTGAGTTCGTCGAGTTCGTCCGCAAGATCTTAGCGAGCTAGAGCATATATCGGTAGGAGGGAAAGACTTTGCGCGCACCCCAGTGTTGGAACCTCAAGGGTTTGCCGGAACCCCACATCCGACAATGTCAACTCCATTCTAAGAAGCGTGTGCGTATCCCCACCTCATGAAATTTTATAGCATTCTAATCATATTTTCTACATGTTTCTTACCCATCTCTCTTTTAGAAAATAAGGTTAAACGATAGAAGATTCCCTCCATTGGGATCATATTCGAGGAAAGTATCTTGCGGGAAGTCTCTGTGCTCCAATGCTGATGTAAGTACCTGCTGTATATCACTAAATTTTACATCAGCATGTATTTTGTTAATCGGTGTGAATCCAACCTTTATCTGATCTAAATTCAGTTGTAGCAAAATGTTAAAGGCGACAATGTGGATTTTTGTAAGGAAAACTGCCTGGTTGTTTTGCATATTGAGCTGCATGAGTGTACTATCTCATATCATGCACATTACTGAATTGTAGTGCTGCTCTGGTTGCCCATTCATTGATTGTGTCAATGTTGCTTTCGTATTACCTTACCTGGCTGATGATAGATGTGCCATATTGTGTTAATTTGGTGTAGGCTGGTGTGGTCTGGTTGCCCAAACGTTCGTTGTGTCAATGTTGCTTTCCTATTATCTGACCTGACCGATGATAGCAATGCTAGTGCATTAATTTGGTGCAGGCTGCTGAAGATAAGAAGACAAACTATGAAAACAACAAGGCAACCCCATTGTTTCTTTCCAATAAATCCAGGCCAGGTAATATGGCAATAACTCATGATTAATCTGTTCGGTTCCCCTCCTAATTTATGTTATGATGCAGTGGTCGAGACACTCTCCGCTACCAATGTAAGTGCATCTAGTGCCCCTTAGTGATTTTGGTGTATTGAAGACTTATAGGTTAAGGGACTAATGTGTTTATGAGTGTACACATGTCTATAAGTCTATGAGGAGTTTGATATTTACAGATAAAGTCGACCCCTAAAAATGAAGTTCTTCGACTGAAGACTTTGGATTTCTGAAGACTTTCTGAAGACTTTGAAAGTGAAGAAATTGGTGTGACCTTGAAGACTTGGTATTCATTCGAGGAACATGAAGCGTGAAGACTTTTGTTTTTGTAGTTTCATTTTCTCTTTCTTGAGTCATAGGAAACACAATCTTGTTAAAGGGGTCGAGAAATACTAAGGAAAAATTTCCAAGTGATGCTCAACTCAAAATCCTACACCTACCAATCCCTTGAGTGAAGCCATTGGAAATCTCATACAGTTCATCATATTCTTGATGTGAGAGACGAAGTTCTTCCGGTCTCTGAGAATTTGTTCGACCGAGGAGTTAGGAATTCGCCGGTCTGGATTGCCTACAGTGAGAACATGATAGCCCTGAAGAATTTGATACTCAAATTTCTGACCGTTGCTGTGCTATGCGCCAGCTGTCCCAAAATATCTACCCACCTAACGGTCATATCATTTAAGGGCATTTATGTCTTATCATGTTGGGCTGCTCCCTAGGCTATAAATCGCCGCCCCCTACAACCACTAGCTGGTTGGCTGCTCCGAGAGAAACTGACACTTGTCATTTGAGAGCATCCCATCCTCTGAGGACTTTGAGCAAAAATCATCAAGTGAGGAAAAACCAAAACCCAAACACCTACAAACACAAAGTGATTGAGCAGCACTGAAGAGATTGATCATGCCTGGATCCGACGCTTGTTACCTTTGAAGACTGTGCTTCTTCCAAACGGTTAGGCATCATGGTCTAGAGCATCCAAGAGGAATTGTGGATCGTCGAGTGACCGAGTTTGTGAAGGTTCGGAAGTCACCTGAAGACTTACCACGAGTGATTGGACAAGGTCTGTGTGACCTTAGTTCAAGGAGAATACGGTGACGACTATGTGTCCGGGACTGTGTGTCCTCAGGTTTAAATACCTAGCCGCTCCAACCAGATGTACAACTGAGACAACAGTTGGAACTGGTCTACCAAATCATTCTCTTCACCAAGCCAACTGGTTCTATTTCCTCAACTCTTTCATTTCCTCATAACTGTCTTGTGCACTTGTTCATATCTGTGTTTGAAGAATTTGACTGAAGACTTCCTCAATTTCCTCAGCTCAATTTCTTCAGTCTGTTTGCCTTCATCCTGTGTTATCCTGTGATTACGCTTTCTGTACTCTGTGCTTGTCTTCATTTCATCATGATGACTATGATTGTGTTCTGTTATGTTTACTTCTGAGTACTTATTCCGCTGCTAGTAGTTCTTCGCTAAGGAATTTCCTCACTGGAAAATTCCTCAGTGAAGAATTCATAAAAATTGCCTATTCACCCCCGCCCCTCTAGTCGATATAATGCACTTTCAATTGGTATCAGAGCAAGGTACTTCCTTGTTCTGTGTGATTTTGGTTTAACCGCCTGGAGTTTTAGTTATGTCGACCACAGGTATGATCAAGGTCTCTGTTGGGTGTCCTACCTTTGATGGGACGGACTACCCCTACTGGAAGAATAAGATGCGAATGTATCTTGAGGCAATTGATAACGATCTCTGGTATGTTGTGGAAAATGGTGTTCCCTCAGTCATACCTTCTCTGAACGCTACTGATGTGAAGAGATTCAAGCAACTCGATTCTCAAGCGAAGAATATCATATGTGGCCATCTATGCAAGGACAGTATGGAAGAGTGAGTGCTTTGGAAACTGCTAAGCTTATCTGGGATAGGCTGTCCAAAGTTAGTGAAGGAGTCTCAACACAATGTGACTCTCGAGTTGATGTTCTTCGCAATCTCTTCAACCACTTCAAAAGACTCGACAATGAAAATGTTCAACAAACCTTTGATTGCCTCACTGACATCTCAAATGAGCTTCAAGGCTTGGTGCCACTGACATCAACGGTCATGAGGTGGTGAAGAAATTGCTGAGATCGCTTGATTCCTCATTTGATACTCTGGCATTGATGATACAAGAACGTGCTGATTACAAGTCACTTGATCCCGCTGATATCCTCGAGAGGCTAAATACTCATGAGTTCCAACTTGCTGAGAAGAGAGATCTCTATGGTTCGAGCTATGGCAGATCACGTGCAATGAACGCCAAGGCAGTTTCTGAGTCTGAAGATGAAGTTTCTGGTAGCAGCCTTGGTGATCCTGAAGAACTGAGCCATGAGCTAGCACTGCTCGTGAAGAAATTCCAGAAGTTCTCAAGACGTGGTCGCTTTGGAAAATCCTCAAGGAGCAATGATTCCTCATCCAGTGACTACAAGAAGAGGTTTTGTCACAAATGCAAGAAACCTGGACACTACATTCAAGATTGTCCTAAGTGGGAAAAGGAATCAAAGAAGAAGAAATACAAGGATTACAGTTCTGATGATGCGAAGAAAAAGAAGAAATCCTCAAAATCTTCATCATCAAAATCCTCGAACTCTTCTTCTCATAAGAAGAGCAGCTCCAAGAAGGCTCGCGCATTCATTGGCAAGGAAATGGACTCTGAGGCTGAATCTGAGGAACATGAGGAAGAGGAGGCATCTGAGGAGTTCGAGTTAGGTGTGGCAAGCCTAGCCCTCGCCACCGCATTCGTTAGCAAGTCTATCTTCAACTCTGAAGAAAATGACCTCACCAACAAGGCTGATGAAGGCAATGATGACTACACTCCCACCTATTTCTTCATGGCAAAGGGTGCCAAGGTACTCAAATATACCTCCTCTGACTCAAGCGAGAATGAATCTGATGAAATCCTCAAGCCCAGCTACTCTAAACTTGCTAAAATTGCTGTGAAACAACAAAGGGATTTTGAAAAGGTTCAAAACATGCTAGACAAAAGTGTTGATATGTTGGGTGAAGAAATAGATCGCACTAAAACCTTGACTGAAAATCTTCAGAGACTTCAGATGACAACCTTCAAGGTCATCATAACACTCTCTTATCTGATCATGAGTAGCTTTCTTATGAATTTCTTCAGAGAAAGCAAGATCTTGAAAAGCTAAGAGTGAGTTATGAAGATCTTCATAAGGAGCGCGATTCATTACTTGCTCAACAAATCAGCGCTGCTCAAGAAGAATTTGTTCCTCCATGTTTGAAGTGCATTGAACGTGAATCTGCTAATTCTTCACCTGAATGTTCAAATGCTTCTAATGTTACAAATTCTTCACCTGCCTCTGCTATAACTAATTCCTCATCTGAGGACATTGCTAGTATCACTGAGGATGTAGGGCTAAAGGAATTGTACATGACAGACATGTACAAAAGCCTCAAAGGGCATCAGACTCTTTGTGATGTGCTTAAAAAGCAGATTCTGAATAGGAACCCTAGGAAGGAGGGTATTGCCTTTGAGAGGAAACTCAATGCTGATGGTACATATTGGAAGCCTGAGCAGTACCCCAAAACCTCATGGGTTGCTGCAAAGGGACCTCCAGTTGATCCATCCAATTTATCTGGCTTTACATGTGAATCTTCTCACTCTTCTGATGAGTCATTTGACTCCAACTATAAACTGTTCAAAAATAAGAATGGTGAAGTATTTGCTAGATATGTTGGTACTAACTGCAGGAACGGTTCCCCTATGAAGAAAATCTGGGTTCCCAAAAGATGCCTTGAAAGTCTTCAGGTGAATGTCCTCATGACACCACCTGTGAAGAATAGGAACCCCAGATCAAATTCTTCATATGGACCAAATTCTTCATATGGATCCAAGTCCTCATACAGACCAAATTCCTCAAAAGGATCAAAGTCCTCATATGATCATCTTCGTGCTAACCCCTCTATTTCGCAGGGAAGAGCTAAGGGCTATGATTATGAGCACTATTCTTCTAACCATTATGTTCATAAGTCCTTGAAGAATTTCTCTGCTTATTCATATGCTTACCCTAACACCTCTTATGTGAAACGAAATGGGCTGGCATCTATGCCACCTTTCTCGTATGGAGCTCGCAGAGTGATGAACTCTTTGCCACCCATTCAGATGTGGGTGGTGAATAAAAAGAACTAATCTCTTATGCAGGGTTAGGTCTCCAAACGTGGTCAAACGTCTGAAGAATTTGCTGGAGACCTGAAAGAGTGCCTGAAAGGACGCAGGCTAATCATGAAGAAATGAACTCTCATTTCTCACGTCCCCATACCGCTTTATCTGTTCTATTACTTGATGAAATTGATCTGATGAATTGATGTCATATTCTTCACTGATGAAGTATATGAGTTCGTGGGCTGCACTAATTCATCTGCAGGATGATCAACCCAAAGCCACTGAGTGGGTCCTCGATAGTGGATGTACAAATCACATGACTGGTGACAAGAATCTATTGATGGATGCTCCCTTATCTTGATCACATCTGAAGCATATCATCTTCGCTGACAAAGGCAAAAGTCAGGTATTGGGCCTAGGTAAGGTTGCGATCTCAAAGGATCGACACATGGACAAAGTCATGCTTGTCGAGTCCTTAGGATACAACCTCATGTCTGTCTCAATGCTTTGCGATCTTGATATGGTTGTTGTCTTTGGCAAGTGTCGTTGTGTTGTGATCATGGAAGCTGACAATTCCAAAGTCTTCGAAGGCTTTAGGAGAGGAGACTTGTATATTGTTGATTTCTCTACAGGACTACAACCACCCGTGTGCCTACTTGCAAAAGCTTCAGAAGGCTGGCTCTGGCATCGACGACTTGGTCATGCAGGCTTGAGGAATTTGCACACGCTTGCGAAGAAGAAGCATGTCATTGGCATTGAGAATGTCAAATTCCTCAAGGATCACTTATGCGGAGCCTGTGAAGCTGGGAAGATGACAAAGGCTAAGCATCCAGCGAAGACTATCATGACCACTACTCGACCCTTTGAATTGCTTCACATGGATCTCTTTAGTCCTAACCATTATTCTGCAGTTTCAAATGATGCATCTCAATATGGCTTTGTTATTGTTAATGATTACTCTCGATACACATGGGTACACATTGTTACTTACAAACATGAAGTGCAGGAAGTCTTCAAACGATTTTCCACGAGGGCTTGAACCAACTTTGGTGTGAAGATCGAGCACATCAAAAGTGACAATGGAACTGAGTTCAAGAATTCTGGTCTTGATGACTATCTTGATGAACTTGGTATTACTCATGAGTTATCTGCTCCTTATACTCCTCAGCAGAATGGCGTCGTGGAGCACAAGAACAGGACTCTTGCTGAGATGGCTCGCACTATGCTTGATGAATACAAAATGCATCGTCGTTCTTGGATTGATGCAATTGATACTGCGTGCCACATCATCAACAGAGTATATCTTCATAAATTCTTCAAGAAGACTGCCTATGAACTCCTCACTGACAAGAAACCCAATGTGAGTCATTTCAAAGTCTTCGGTGCTAAATGCTGGATTAGAGATCCTCATCACAACTCTAAATTTGCACGAAAGCACATGAAGGTTTCATGCTTGGTTACGGAAAGGACTCGCACACCTAAAGGTCTTCAACAATGTTCTTCACAAGGTTGTTGAAGCTGTAGATGTCTTGATTCGATGAAACTAATGGCTGCAAAGAGAGCACCTACCTTCTATGATAGATGAACCAGCACCGAGGAAACTATCAAGTTCAAGGCTCTTGAGGATGTCATTCCAACGAAGAATCTGCTGAAGAATTCATTCGAAACATGAAGAGCGTCGGTGAGGCACACAAGAAAATGGTCTTTGAAGAAAATGCTGATCAAATTCCTCGACGACAACCAACTCATCCTCGCGTTGCAAAAGAAGTGCAAGTTGAAAAGATCATCGATGACATTGAAGCACCATGTAACGCCCCGGATGCAATTTTCCATATTCGTAACTCCAATTCTTGCCTTTTCCGGAGATGCGATATTTTATTTCCGTTGTGGTTGGGTTTTGTGTTTTGTGTTGCATTTTGTTCATGTCATGCATCTCATCTCATGGCATCATTCGCATTGCACCGCTTTTCGTGGCCGTCATTGTTTTAAAAAAACTTGCATCCGCGCGTAGTTGCCACTCCTCGCTTCCCTCTATGTTGCGTTCGTTGACCCTTTCGAGATCAACCGTGTTTTCGGTTCCCTCTTGTCAAACCACCTAACCTCTCTCCGACCCCCTCTTTCGTGCATCCGAAATCTTCCCCGAACCCGACCCGAGCGGTCGTCACCGTTGGATCCGGATCATCCCCTAACGTCTATTAAACATCACCGTTTTCTTATTTGGGCTACCTAACCTATTTATTCTCGACCGCCCGATTTCGATCGGACGGACCGGATTAAGTTTGCCCTCATCCACTCACTATATATCAGTCTACTCTAACCCTAGAAACTAGGGATCCTGTCCCATCCATCCACCCATTCCCTTTTCGGCCGCCGCCACTCTCTCATCGGGATCCTCCCCGATCCACCCACCTCCTCTCCCTTGAATTCCTCATCGGGCCAACCCCAGCCTTCCCCGAGCGCAGCCGCGCCCGAGGCCCCAAGCAACCCTGCCGCCCCGGCGACCTCGCCGCCGGCGACTGACCCGCATGGTCCAGGCCTCTTCCCCTGCCCCGTTCCCCTTCCCCTTATTTTCCCTCTCTGGTTTCCTCTCCCTCTGCTCGTTTCCTTTGGACAGGGGATCTCAAGATGATCCGGATGCCGCCGGCTTGCCTCTGCTCCGCCTCTCCTCGCCAAACCTGCTCCGTTCCCGGCGCCCTCCGCCTCGCTTGCCGCGGGAGCTCCAAGCAGACGCCTTCCAGGAGACTCCCGTCCGCGTGGGACCTTCAACCAACGCCTCGTCGGTCCAGCCGCCGCCGACGACCCGAGACCAGGCGCCACCAGCAGGAGATTCTCCCGTCGGCCATGGCGCCCGCAGCCCCACGCGCCCGTGGATCCCAACTGCCTCGGCCTCGCGACCCCGCGTCGCTCCGGCGACCCAGCCCGCCGGCGACCTCAACACCCAAGCCATGCGCGGCGCACAAGCCCGTGCTGCACCGCTGCTTCGTTCGGGCAGAGGACGACGCCTCTGCCTTGACCGCTCGCCTCCTCTACTTCGAGCTGCCTCCCGCGCCTCGGTCTCCTTCAAGACCGGCGGATCCATCTTCCAGCGTCAAGTCTGCGCCCGCTGCCGTCTTCCGGCGAACCTACGCGACCCCTGCCTGCGTCCTCGTCTGCGGCGGCCGGAGCGCGCCAGTGCCCGCTTGGCGGCGCCAAGTCCGCTCCGTTGACCGCTCCATGCACGCATCATCGTGGCGGCGCCTCCTCCCTCATCTCGATCTGGGCTTGGCCCATGGTGAGAAACCCCCCAGCGCCCCTTTGTTTTTCTTTTGTTGGGCCTGCTCCGATTTTAGATTCGGCCTGTGTAGTTTTTTCCCAGATCTGCGATTTTGTGTATTATCCAAAAACTGCAGTTTTACAGAAAAACCCTCTTACATCATGCATTAATAACTCTTTAATCGTGCATCGGATTAAAATGTTTTATATATGAAAAATGCTCAGGAAATTGTGTAGATTAATAATATGTCTTTTCCATCCCATGTTAAAATGTTTAACTTGCTGTTTATTTAAATTTGCTAATATGCCATGTTAAAATGCTTTAATTCATAACTTAATAACCGTAGCTCCATTTTTAATAAACTATATATGTAAATGGGGTGGAAAAATGCATAGATTAACTTGGTGCACTTTATTTTGCTGCTTAATAACATTAAAATTGTGTTTAGGGCAGAACAGTAGCAAATTCGAAATATGCATATGGGGATTTCCGGAATTGTTGTTTGTTATTTCCGGCCTCATTTAAATTTGCCTAATTAGGTAGTTTTGTTATGCTTCACCCTCTTGCCATGTTTAATAACATTTAATATTGTTTGGTAACCTAACCGAGAGATAACTAAATATTTGATGTGGTGTTTCGTCAATATGCAACTCGTTGCATATTGAGCTCCACTTAATTTGTAGTGTTGTTTGTTGCACTTTGCCATGCCATGCTATTTAAACCGGACATGCATCATACTCACTTGTGCATCATGCCATGTTTATGTGATGGTTGTTTTACTATGTTGTTTGTTTCTTTTCGGGTTTCTTCTCTCGTTAGCTTCGGTTTCGTTCCGGAGTTGTGAGGATTCGTTCGATTCGTTCGTCTACATCCTTTTGTCTTCTTCATGGACTCGTTCTTCTTCCTTGCGGGATTTCAGGCAAGATGACCATACCCTCGAAATCACTTCTATCTTTGCTTGCTAGTTGCTCGCTCTTTTGCTATGCCTATGCTACGATGCCTACCACTTGCTATATCATGCCTCCCATATTGCCATGTCAAGCCCCTAACCATCCTTTCCTAGCAAACCGTTGTTTGGCTATGTTACCGCTTTGCTCAGCCCCTCTTATAGCATTGTTAGTTGCAGGTGAAGATGAAGTTTGTTCCTTGTTGGAACATGGAGATGTTGTTCCTTGTTGGAACATGTTTACTTGTTGGGATATCACAATATATCTTATTTAATTAATGCATCTATATACTTGGTAAAGGGTGGAAGGCTCGGCCTTATGCACAGTGTTTTGTTCCACTCTTGCCGCCTAGTTTCCGTCATACCGGTGTTATGTTCCTTGATTTTGCGTTCCTTACGGTTGGGTGATTTATGGGACCCCTTGACAGTTCGCTTTGAATAAGACTCCTCCGCAAAGGCCCAACATTGGTTTTACCATTTGCCACCTAAGCCTTTTTTCCCTTGGGTTCTGCAGACTCAAGGGTCATCTTTATTAACCCCGGGCGGTGCTCCTCGAGTGTTGGTCCAAACTAGAGCACCGTCTTGGGACCATTCCTTGGCAACTTGGATTACGTCGGTACATGCGCTTCGCTTATCCGATGTGCCCTAAGAGCGAGATATGTGCAGCTCCTATCAGGATTTGTCGGCACATTCGGTGGCTTTGCTGGTCTTGTTTTATTCTTTGTCGAAATGTCTTGTAGTCAGGGATTCGAGACTGATCGGGTCTTCGGTAGAAGGAATATCCTTCGTTGACCGTGAGAGCTTATAATGGGCTAAGTTGGGACACCCTGCAGGTATTATCTTTCGAAAGCCGTGCCCATGGTTATGAGGCAGATGGGAATTTGTTAATGTCGGTTGTAGAAAACCGAAGTTGATCTTAATTAAAATACACATCAACGCGTGTGTAACCGTGATGGTCTCTTCTCGTGAGCCGGAAGTGAACACGGTGTTGGAGTTATGTCGGCGTAAGTAGTTCAGGATCACTTCTTGATGGCTACTAGCTTCACGACCGTGCTTTGCTCCTCTTCTCGCTCTCTTTTGCGAAATAGCCACCATATATGCTAGTAAACTTGCTGCAGCTCCACCTTACTACTCTGTCCTTCCTATAAGCTTAAATAGTCTTGATCTCATGGTGTGAGATTGCTGAGTCCCGTGACTCACAGATTCTACCAAAACAGTTGCGGTTCGATGAAGCGGTGCAAGTGACTCAACCGAGCTCAAGTGGGAGTTCGACGAGGCGTGGTCGTTACTATGTGTCTTTTCCTGATGATCGATAGTGGTGCCCGTTGGGACGATCGGGGATCTGTGTAGCATTTGGGGTAGTCTTCTTTTATTTTGGTTCCGTAGTCGGACCTTGATTGTATCTGTATGATGTAATGTTTTACTCATGTATTGTGTGAAGTGGCGATTGTAAGCCAACTATGTATCTCTTTCCCTTATGTATTACATGGGTTGTGTGAAGATTACCTCACTTGCGACATCGCTTTCAATGCGGTTATGCCTCTAAGTCGTGCTTCGACACGTGGTAGATATAGCCGCATCGAGGCGTTACAAGTTGGTAATCGAGCCTTCCCGACTTAGGAGCCCCCTACTTGATTGTTTCTTTGGCGTTGTTGAGTCTAGAGCGGAAAATGTTTTGAGTCTTAGGATTATATATATCGGAGTAGGATTCTTTTTACTCCTCAGTCCTTAAATGCGCTCTGGTGAGGCATCTGGCGTGAGTTTGACTTTCCTCTCCTCAAATTTCACTAAAAAATTTTTTAGGATCACGCGGGTATCTTGGAATCGTTAGATGCTTTTGTGGCGAGAACATTGTTCTTGGTGCCTCCTGTCATTTAGGGGTTGTGGCGGTGTCCGGGAGTTGAGCTCCGAGGTGTTGTCGTCACAATTTTATTGTTGCGATTCGGAATACACGAGCTTTACCGACATCGAAAATCTCTTTTATGCAGTTGTTGGTGAGATAACCTCGATAACCCGATCTTGAGGCGAGCTCGAGAGTATTGCCATGACTCGTATAACGGATGCTTTTGAAGGTCGAGGTAAGCGATTTCGAAGGTTTCTTGGTTATGTGTTGAAGGATGGATACAATTTGGATCTAGGTATTGTTAGTTTGGGTGATATATTTTGTGTCCCTGTATCCCCAACACCAGTTGCATAACCGAAAGTTTCGGGAGTTTATAGGTGGGAATTCAAGTAGCTCCTAGAATATCTTTCCGACGGATGCATGATATGGGATTGGGTAAATCTCTATCATATGTATTTGTTCGACTTATACGCAAGCCAAATCCTTTGTTTTATTCCGTTTTGTGGTATTCTAGTTGCTTCAATGCCAAGTGTTGATTCCATACCTTTCCTAAATGGTGTTCTCATATTGCTATATGAATACTAATCCTTCTTGATCACTGAGCTTGTCATGTCAATTCTTTCCAACCGGTGTGCTTCTCTTCAAGTAAATCCGATCATTGCAACATTCGCAAGATCAATTCTAAGTAGTTTTTTCTCAACAGTGTTCATTTCATCCGACCCAAGTTGCCTTTGTTTTCCCGCCCTCCCACCCCTTTTCTTCAAGGACTCAGATTTCTTAATCAAGTATCCATTTTATTGAGTGAAGTTTCTTCATTCTTTTCCTTTAATGTTTTATCCGGTGATTTCTCATGAAGACGCTAAGGAAGCTTCAACCTTATCATTGTTCCATTCTAATTTTCTTCTTCGGTGGATTCAATTCAAGATTTCGGTGTTGATCATATCCTTATCCTTGTTCAAATGCTATCCCATGCCGGTGCACCTCTTAATCATTCACTTCTCGATATTCCTTCGTTTTCGAGTGTTGAATATTTCTCAGAAGGCTTGTCTTTTCATTCAAGATCCGTTCAAGCTATTCGGAGATTATTATCTCATTCAAGTCATTTAATTCTACCGGTGCAATATCTATTTCAAACAATTGTTCAACGGTGGTTCTTTTGAGTGGGCCCTAACCCACAGGTCTTTTCCCAGGATCTTACCTAACTCTTCTAATTTCCCGGCGCTATTCCCAAATTCTTTGCAAAGTTTGACGTAAGAATGATTTATCATCAGTCAAATGCTTTTCTCCAAGATCTTTCAAATTATTTTCATTGTTGGTTCAACCTTTCTAATTTTCATTCCGGAGTGCCTCAACAATATATGGTGGTGTTTCTCGTCGTCATTCTCGAATTTTGAAGACCGAAGAAGAGTTTCTCTTTAATCTTGCTCCATTCTCTTCAAGATTCATGGTTCTAGCTTTGTGCCATCCTCATATTTGTTTTGATTGTGAGAATTCTTTTCACCCATCCGGAGCATTTCAGGAGTCTTTTCAGTTTGATTCTTCTGAGCCCATCTTCTCAGAATTATTCATTCCAGCTTTCAGCTCTTGTTCCCCAAATCTTACCGGTGCTTCATTCAAGTATTCTTCAATCAGCTCGTCATCTATTCGTTCACTTGTATCTAAATCACCTCAAATATCTTCATTCGTTTTCCAATTCTTCCCGGTGAATTGTGCCTTTGCTACGTTCATTCTCAATTCTTACGGTGGTTCGTTTAAGATTTCACTTCCTTCTTTATCATATCAATTCATTTGTTGTTTCCAAATCCCACCGGTGGTTCCACCAATACCTTCTCAAGTTTGCGCTATATCTCTATCTGTAATCATTTTTCAACGAGAATAAGTAGTATGCCAAATCCATTGCTTGACATCAATTTAATTGGTGAAGGATGAGCATAATGTAATTCTTATTCTTGTTTCATCGAGTAAATTCAATTCCTTATTCCAGAGGATCGTCAAAATTCGTGATTTCATTTGTTCATCTTTCTTTCCGGAGTTCCAAGTTTTCTCGGTTATATCATCGCGAAGCTTCTTCTTATCACTGCAAGGCTTCACCTTGTGTTGTCAACTTCTCTTTCTTTCTATCGTCCATTCATTACCGGAGTTCTTCTTGGAGGCTCTACATGATGGTTCGTCAAGGATTCTTTTCATTCTTCAATTGTTCTTCAAGATTTCTCTCGGAGTTAAGATCCGTCAAGCCATACTTAAAAATAAACATGGTTCCAACACATGTTTTGTTTTGAGGCGTTCAAGCATTCTTCATCTTGCATTCCAAAGTGCAATTCTCTCTATCTTATCTTTTGAGATGGTGTTATGTCATTGTTGATAATTTTCCTTCGCGTTTCATGATTCACAGATTTTTCAAGAGTGACATATTTAAATCCATCATTTTATCTTTGTTCATGAGATTTTTAAATCCATCAATCTCTTCATTGGAGTTGTCTTGGGCTATATTTCACCTAAAGCTTTCCCTAAGGATTGTTGCTATTTATGGTGCTTATAAAGGACCCAAGTTCTTCATTTGTCCTCTCGGTGAAATAAGTTTCTCGTCTCCTTGTTCATACCGATCCAATCTGTTGTTTCTCGTCGTGTTTTCATTCGAGCTCTCTCATCTTATCAAGTTTTGCCCCCTTCTCAACGGAGTGTTATGCGCAATCTTTCTTACCCTGTGCCATTTTCAATAGTTAGGAGGCAGTGTGTTGTTGATTTCATCAAGTATCATCCCATCTTCTCAAGTTCATGATTCTAATTCCTTCCATTTTTAGTCGGAGTGCTGCCAAAATTATATCATTCTGGTTCATTCTTATCTCGTTTCAACCAGAGTGGTTCCAATTCCTTCTTGTCCATTGTACTCGTCATTCATAGCTTTGCAACCCCCAAGGTTCACATGGTGGTCCTTGTTCCTATTTTCTACTGGAATGCTCTCAATTTCGTTCAACTCTATTGTGTTATTCTTTCAAGTTTTCAACCTCTCGAGGTTCATTGGTTTCACTCGTTTGTCAAAGAAGCAACTTAGTTTTACCTCTTTCTTCTTTCGTTTTTCTATCCGGTGCCATCCTAGATCTCGGGACGAGATCCTCTCGTAGTGGTGGAGTGTTGTAATGCCCCGGATGCAATTTTCCATATTCGTAACTCCAATTCTTGCCTTTTCCGGAGATGCGATATTTTATTTCCGTTGTGGTTGGGTTTTGTGTTTTGTGTTGCATTTTGTTCATGTCATGCATCTCATCTCATGGCATCATTCGCATTGCACCGGCACTCGTGGCCGTCATTGTTTTAAAAAAACTTGCATCCGCGCGTAGTTGCCGCTCCTCGCTTCCCTCTATGTTGCGTTCGTTGACCCTTTCGAGATCAACCGTGTTTTCGGTTCCCTCTTGTCAAACCACCTAACCTCTCTCCGACCCCCTCTTTCGTGCGTCAAAATCTTCCCGAACCCGACCCGGCGGTCGTCACCGTTGGATCCGGATCATCCCCTAACGTCTATTAAACATCACCGTTTTCTTATTTGGGCTACCTAACCTATTTATTCTCGACCGCCCGATTTCGATCGGACGGACCGGATTAAGTTTGCCCTCATCCACTCACTATATATCAGTCTACTCTAACCCTAGAAACTAGGGATCCTGTCCCATCCATCCACTCATTCCCTTTTCGGCCGCCGCCACTCTCTCATCGGGATCCTCCCCGATCCACCCACCTCCTCTCCCTTGAATTCCTCATCGGGCCAACCCCAGCCTTCCCGGCGCCTTGGCAGAGGCCCCAAGCAACCCTGCCGCCCCGGCGACCTCGCCGCCGGCGACTGACCCGCATGGTCCAGGCCTCTTTCCCTGCCCCGTTCCCCTTCCCCTTCTTTTCCCTCTCTGGTTTCCTCTCCCTCTGCTCGTTTCCTTTGGACAGGGGTTCTCCATGGACGAACGCCAAGGCTGCCATGAGGATCCGGACACCGCCGGCTTGCCTCTGCTCCGCCTCTCCTCGCCAAACCTGCTCCGTTCCCGGTGCCCTCCGCCTCGCTTGCCGCGGGAGCTCCAAGCAGACGCCTTCCAGGAGACTCCCGTCCGTGTGGGACCTTCAACCAACGCCTCGTCGGTCCAGCCGCCGCCGACGACCCGAGACCAGGCGCCACCAGCAGGAGATTCTCCCGTCGGCCATGGCGCCCGCAGCCCCACGCGCCCGTGGATCCCCACTGCCTCGGCCTCGCGACCCCGCGTCGCTCCGGCGACCCAGCCCGCCGGCGACCTCAACACCAAGCCATGCCGGCGCACAAGCCCGTGCTGCACCGCTGCCGTTCGGGCGAGAGGGCGCTTACGCCTTGACCGCTTCGCCTCCTGCGCCCGAGCTGCCTCCAGCGCCTCGATCTCCTTCAAGACCGGCGGATCCATCTTCCCGCAGCGTCAAGTCTGCCGCCCGCTGCCGTCTTCGGCGAACCTACCGCGACCCCTGCCTCGTCCTCGTCTGCGGCGGCCGGAGCGCGCCAGTGCCAGCAGCGCGGCGCCAAGTCCGCTCCGTTGACCGCTCCATGCACGCATCGCGTGGCGGCGCCTCCTCCTCATCTCGATCTGGCTTGGCCCATGGTGAAAACCCCAGCGCCCCTTTGTTTTTCTTTTGTTGGGCCTGCTCCGATTTTAGATTCGGCTGTGTAGTTTTTCCCAGATCTGCGATTTTGTGTATTATCCGAAAACTGCAGTTTCTGAAAAAACCCTCTTACATCATGCATTAATAACTCTTTAATCGTGCATCGGTTAAAATGTTTTATATATGAAAAATGCTCAGGAAATTGTGTAGATTAATAATATGTCTTTTCCATCCCATGTTAAAATGTTTAACTTGCTGTTTATTTAAATTTGCTAATATGCCATGTTAAAATGCTTTAATTCATAACTTAATAACCGTAGCTCCATTTTAATAAACTATATATGTAAATGGGGTGGAAAAATGCATAGATTAACTTGGTGCACTTTATTTTGCTGTAATAACATTAAAATTGTGTTTAGGGCAGAACAGTAGCAAATTCGAAATATGCATATGGGGATTTCGGAATTGTTGTTTGTTATTTCGGCCTCATTTAAATTTGCCTAATTAGGTAGTTTTGTTATGCTTCACCCTCTTGCCATGTTTAATAACATTTAATATTGTTTGGTAACCTAACCGAGAGAGAACTAAATATTTGATGTGGTGTTTCGTCAATATGCAACTCGTTGCATATTGAGCTCCACTTAATTTGTAGTGTTGTTTGTTGCACTTTGCCATGCCATGCTATTTAAACCGGACATGCATCATATTCGCTTGTGCATCATGCCATGTTTATGTGATGGTTGTTTTACTATGTTGTTTGTTTCTTTCCGGGTTGCTTCTCTCGTTAGCTTCGGTTTCGTTCCGGAGTTGTGAGGATTCGTTCGATTCGTTCGTCTACATCCTTTTGTCTTCTTCATGGACTCGTTCTTCTTCCTTGCGGGATTTCAGGCAAGATGACCATACCCTCGAAATCACTTCTATCTTTGCTTGCTAGTTGCTCGCTCTTTTGCTATGCCTATGCTACGATGCCTACCACTTGCTATATCATGCCTCCCATATTGCCATGTCAAGCCCCTAACCATCCTTTCCTAGCAAACCGTTGTTTGGCTATGTTACCGCTTTGCTCAGCCCCTCTTATAGCGTTGTTAGTTGCAGGTGAAGATGAAGTTTATTCCTTGTTGGAACATGGAGATGTTGTTCCTTGTTGGAACATGTTTACTTGTTGGGATATCACAATATATCTTATTTAATTAATGCATCTATATACTTGGTAAAGGGTGGAAGGCTCGGCCTTATGCACAGTGTTTTGTTCCACTCTTGCCGCCCTAGTTTCCGTCATACGGTGTTATGTTCCTTGATTTTGCGTTCCTTACGGTTGGGTGATTTATGTGACCCCTTGACAGTTCGCTTTGAATAAGACTCCTCCAGCAAGGCCCAACATTGGTTTTACCATTTGCCACCTAAGCCTTTTTTCCCTTGGGTTCTGCAGACTCAAGGGTCATCTTTATTAACCCCGGGCGGTGCTCCTCACGAGTGTTGGTCCAAACTAGAGCACCGTCGGGACCATTCCTTGGCAACTTGGATTACGTCGGTACACATGCGCTTCGCTTATCCGGTGTGCCACGAGAACAAGATATGTGCAGCTCCTATCAGGATTTGTCGGCACATTGGTGACTTTGCTGGTCTTGTTTTATTCTTTGTCGAAATGTCTTGTAGTCCGGATTCGAGACTGATCGGGTCTTCGGTAGAAGGAATATCCTTCGTTGACCGTGAGAGCTTATAATGGGCTAAGTTGGGACACCCTGCAGGTATTATCTTTCAAAGCCGTGCCCGCGGTTATGAGGCAGATGGGAATTTGTTAATGTCGGTTGTAGAAAACCGAAGTTGATCTTAATTAAAATACACATCAACGCGTGTGTAACCGTGATGGTCTCTTCTCGGCGGGCCGGAAGTGAACACGGTGTTGGAGTTATGTCGGCGTAAGTAGTTCAGGATCACTTCTTGATCGCTACTAGCTTCACGACCGTGCTTTGCTCCTCTTCTCGCTCTCTTTTGCGAAATAGCCACCATATATGCTAGTCGCTTGCTGCAGCTCCACCTTACTACTCTGTCCTTCCTATAAGCTTAAATAGTCTTGATCTCGGTGTGAGATTGCTGAGTCCCGTGACTCACAGATTCTACAAAACAGTTGCGAGGTTCCGATGAAGCGGTGCAAGTGACTCAACCGAGCTCAAGTGGGAGTTCGACGAGGAACGTGGTCGTTACTATGTGTCTTTTCCTGATGATCAGTAGTGGTGCCCAGTTGGGACGATCGGGGATCTGTGTAGCATTTGGGGTAGTCTTCTTTTATTTTGGTTCCGTAGTCGGACCTTGATTGTATCTGTATGATGTAATGTTTTACTCATGTATTGTGTGAAGTGGCGATTGTAAGCCAACTATGTATCTCTTTCCCTTATGTATTACATGGGTTGTGTGAAGATTACCTCACTTGCGACATCGCTTTCAATGCGGTTATGCCTCTAAGTCGTGCTTCGACACGTGGGAGATATAGCCGCATCGAGGGCGTTACACACCAGGTCCTCTTACACGCTCAAGAGCTTCACATTTATCTAAATTTTGTGGGCACTATGCTTTTGTCTCTATTACAGAGCCCACTAAGTTAGATGAATCATTTCTGGAGCCTGAGTGGATTCAGGCCATGCATGAAAAATTACATCAGTTCGAGCTCAACAACGTCTGGGAACTAGTCAAACGTCCAGATCCTCGCAAGCACAATATCATTGGCACAAAGTGGATCTACCGCAACAAGCAAGATGAAAATGGCCTTGTGGTGAGGAATAAGGCACAGCTAGTAGCTTAAGGCTACACAGATTGAAGGAATTGATTTCGATGAAACTTTTGCACCTGTTGCTAGACTTGAGGCTATTCGCATATTACTTGCTTATGCTAACCATCATGATATCACTTTATATCAAATGGATGTGAAAGTGCATTCCTCAATGGTAAGCTTGAGGAAGAAGTATATGTTGCTCAACCCCCAGGTTTCGAAGATCCAAAGCATCCTGACAAAGTCTTCAGACTCAATAAGGCCCTCTATGGCCTCAAACAGGCCCCTTGGGCGTGGTATGATACTTTGAAGGAATTCCTCATGAAGAAAGGCTTCAAACCCGGTTCACTCGACCCTACTCTTTTCACTAAATCTTATGATGGTGAGCTGTTTGTGTGCCAAATATATGTTGATGATATTATCTTTGGCTATACTGGCCAACGTTATAGTGATGAATTTGGCTATATGATGAGTGAAGAATATCAAATGTCTATGATGGGAGAATTGAAATTCTTCTTAGGTCTTCAAATTTGTCAACAGTGTAATGACATATTCATATCTCAGGAGAAATACCTCAAGGATGTACTGAGGAAATTGGCATGCAAGATTGCAAAGGCGTCAAAATTCCTATGCCCACAAATGGCCATCGTGCCTTGATGAAAATGGTATTGACTTGATCAAAAGGTATATCGCTCCATGATTGGTTCTTTTTGTACTTATGTGCATCTAGGCGGATATTATGCTTAGTGTTTGCATGTGTGCCCGATTTCAAGCTACTTGAAGGAATCACACCATAAGGCTGTGAAGCATATTCTTGATATCTAGCTCACACACCAACACTTGGATTATGGTACCCCAAGGGCTCGGCTTTTGATCTCATTGGATATTCGACTCGACTATCTTTGGTGATCGTGTGGACCGCAAGTCAACATCTGGTACATGTCATTTCCTCGGACGATCCTTGGTCTGTTGGTCCTCGAAGAAACAGAACCGCGTATCACTGTCTACTGCTGAAGCTGAGTACATTGCCGCTGGTTCTTGCTGTGCTCAATTGCTGTGGATGAAGCAAACTCTCAAGGACTACGGCGTCAACGTGAAGAATGTGCCTCTCTTCTGTGACAATGAGAGTGCCACCAAGATTTCTCACAACCCAGTTCAGCACTCGAAGACAAAGCACATTCAGATTCATCATCATTTTCTTCGTGATCAAGTGTTGAAGGCGACATTTCTATTGAGCATGTGAAGACTGAAGAACAGCTAGACGATATCTTCACAAAGCCCTTGGATGAGAAGAGATTTAGCAAGTTGCGGTGTGAGCTAAATATCTTAGAATCTTCGAATGTTCTTTGAAAAGGACACTCATCCTAACACTTGTGCAAAATTGATGATGTCGGTGTTCTGGGAACGGGGTCCCCAGACTTGCCTGCCTACGGCCCACGACGTGGCTAAGCAGCAGGCCGTACGGCCCATCTTAACCAACAAGGCGCTCAAGACCCTCCGAGGGTCCAAGCCTCCTGAGGCGAAGGCATAAGACTTCCTCTGGGTAGCCTAGCTAAGCGAGCTCACGAGGCGGAGATATCAAGCGAGGCAAACCTCACGAGGCTCTCGTGGCGTGAGCCATGACGCCTGCAGTGCCGAGCGGGCGCCGGTGCCTAACGTCCTTATTTCCTCTTTGGTGCTAAGGAGGCAAGCGCAGGCGAAGAGTACCGAGGCATCAGGCAAAGGTTGCTATATTGGTACAACAAGACCAAGACCAGGAGGACGACAAGGCATAGGTCATCGTGGGGCCCAAGATGGCGTCACCCCAGAGCTTTTCGCGGGCGAAGAACGATTTTGTCAGGATAGCTTGTACTAGCTGTCCCCCTTCAAATTTGCCCGCCGTTGTTGGCTCCCTTCCCGCTCGATATTTGGGAGGAGGAACAGGGCCTATATAAGTAGAGCTAGCCACCACAGTAGGGGCATCTGATCTTAGCTAGGGAGATCTCATCTTAGCTTGATCCAATCCGATCGATAACCTAGCCACAAGAACACCTCAACCTCAGGAGGTTGTTCTTCCCTTGTACTGTTCATCATCAGCCCAAGAGGCAATCCACTACACCCACACTGGAGTAGGGTATTACACTAGAACGGTGGCCCGAACCAGTATAAACCCCGTGTCTCTTTCTGTGTTGTGAGTTCATCGAGTTCGTCCGCGAGATCTTAGCGAGATAGAGCATAGATTGGTAGGAGGGTAAGACTTCGCGCGCACCACCGTGTTCAAACCTTAAGGGTTTGCCGGAACCCCACATCCGACAGATGACTTAGATGTGCAACACATGAAGAAACATTTTTCTTCAATCAATGAAGAATAACACTCTAAGTGTGAAGAAATTAAGGAAGAATTTGATTCTCAGAACCCTACAACAATTATACGCGGTGTCTGAAATCATCATTCTTATACGGTGGGTCATGCCACCAACAAAAGTTGAAAATCTTCAATTTGAGTTTTTCCTCAGTTTTTGAAATTCCTCAGTTGTTCATTTGCTTCAACTTTGCATTGTCTTCACTGTTTCCATCGTTTTTCTTCATTGGCTATTATATATATCTTTACCTTATAATAAAGAGAATTGGGTTTCTATCGTACGTCATAAAAAATACCCTTAAAGTTAGCAAAAATTACCCACCAATGCCACCCGTAAGTGGCAAAAAACGGTTCACGCATTGCATGTTGCTTCTGGTTTATATACCACGAGATCCCCTAATATAACATGAAGATCGCTGGCGCGTTATGGCGCCGCACATCTCCACTACGGAGACCGGGTTCGATCCCCACCCCCACCTTTTATCTCTTCTTTTTCTCTCTCATAAGCGCCTACTCTTCCCTTTTACAGGTAATGGGCGGCCCATTTGCAGGTTCAACGTCCCTGTTTTCTATTTCATTTTTGCCTTTTACGTTCTTATTTCTGTTTTAATTTTTCTTCTTTAAATTTATTCGTGCATTTCCAAAAAGAAAATTTTCAAAAAAGTCTTGAAAAATTATAAACTGTTTGTGAGTTAAAAACATTAGGAAAATCATAGAATGATCATGATTTCAAAAAATAAAAAATGTTCATGATTTTTAAAAATATCCAGTATTCAAAATATATTATGGAATTTAAAAAATGTCTATTAAAGTTTGGAATATGTTCACAAAAATTAAAATAGATCCATAAATAATGAACATAACGAACCGTCATGGGGAGATCTGTAGGGGTCGCTTCATGATTGTATTCAGTCCCTCGATTTGGATAAAAAAAGTTTTCCATGTCTTGTACAACGCTGAGCCCTCGAAAATTGACACAATTTTCTATGGGTTAAGTTTTATAAGCTATATAAAAATGACTAAATTTTTATTTTGCCTTCGTACACAGCTATATTTTTTTGGTACCACATTACTGATTATTATTAACACTGCTACGCTAGGTCAAGGCGAGGCACTCACTCATCAGTCTAGCTCATGCAGTGTCCATCAATGCAGTTTGATCACCGACATTTTTTTCGTTATGGCGCGTTAGAAAATCAAGTCGTGATGAGACCATCACATTTTTCTTAAATGACTTTTTAAAAGTCCCTTATCTCATCATGACATCACCCAGACATACTTTATGAAGTTACATTCTAAAAGTCCTTATCTCATCCTGGCATTTGGTTCAAATTTTTATATCTATAAATGCGTGCATAATCTAATAGCTTTTCTCCGTTGCAGCATGCAGACATATTACTATATATATATATATATATATATATATATATATATATATATATATATATATATATATATATATATATATATATATATATATATATATATATATATATATATATATATATATATATATATATATATATATGAGTTTATGTCCTCTACAACATTCACTTATGGCTAATTCTTCAAGTTGCTTTTTACGCTAAGTGAATGTGATGGGACCCTTCCCCTCTATGTGAAACTCAACTCAATCTATTCACAAATTCTTCATATGCGTTCTATTTGAAACTTCGTTCAAAATCTTCACTATGTCCTTGTCAATTTGAAGAATTTGCGAGCGAACGTTAAAACTTATCTTATCCAAAACTTTCGTTTTGCCGCTCAAACCGTTCCGCATCCCACGAAAACACTTATCTATTCACCCACGATCTCACACGATCTCCACTTCTCAGTACGTGGGTGACACATGTCAAGCGAATGAGGAGGGTCAGGGGCACGTTCGTCCAAATTCTTCGGGCGAACAATTTTTTCACCATGGCTATAAATACCCCCTTCACTTCTTCACTTCTCATTTACTCCACTCGACCGCTCTCCCGCTCGAGCTTCTCAAACCCTAACACTGCCGCTACTTTATCATTGCCGGTGAGGAAGAGCTTCACTGCCTCGACCTCGTCGCCATCGTACTCGCGCCGGCCACGGACTTCTTCCCTCCGCCGCCGCCGTAGCCGTCTTCCTCTGCCAAGTTAGGGCGTGGAAGATCTGCACTGACGAACTTCTCATCTCTACCTCAATGTTCGTCGTGTTCTTCGTCCAAGGTAATTAAAAGTTACTTTTACTGCCCTCTTTGATTCGAATGATTTCTACAAAATCTTCAAAGGTGTTTTTCTTCAAATTCTCACACACTAAACACCTCACATGTCATCTGTTCATGATTCATTTCTCTAAGCTATATTTTTCTTCAAGATTCCTCAATTATGTGGATTTCTGATCTGTACAACTCTGGAACCTAAGATAAAGAATGCTTAGTGAAATTCTTCAAGACTCAATCTGGTCAAATTCCTCAATCTTGTTCATTTTACAAAACCTTCTGAGAACGCATATGACCTCTCCAAATTCCTCGCAACTATACTCTGTTCACGGTACTCATGTCTGCTGATGAATCACTAGGTTCTCATCAACTTAACTCATTTGCAACGTTCCTCGAAGAAAAGTTGCATACATCTTCAGAGAAATCCATTGTTCAAATTCCTCAGCTGAAGAAAAGGGCTGATGGAAAGAAGCCACAGAAAGGAGGAAAGAGGCCCGAAATCAATACTGCCTTTGAGATCCCTGATGACATATACAAAGATTATTGCACTCCTGATGAGGCCAAGTTTGGTAAGGAGGATAAAAATCAGCTCAAGGTGCGCATACAGAGGATAGAGAGGAGATGGGCAAGAGAGTGGAGGGAGTACAGATATGTTACTCCCAAATACATGAAGAAATTCACACTCAATCCTCCATGCCCAAGACCTCCGTTGGCACCTGGCCAAGAAGCAGATCCCACTAGCCTCAAGCGCGGTGAGGATTATCCTGATGAATGGGCAAAGCGTCAAGCCACACAAGCCAGAGAAGCAGTGAGGAAATTCAACGAGGACTCTGCTAGCAAGCCGAAGAAGGCCATGGCAAAGAAGCCTGCGCCCAAGCCAGGTGCTTATTCTTCAATGCCCTCTCGACTGAGTTCCTCAGCTATGCCCTCACGGCCAGATTCCTCAAAGCCCTCACGGCCAACTCCTCAAACTGCTCCTGCTCCTCCAAAGTCCTCAGCTACTTCGCCAAAGTCTTCGGCTGCTGCGACCAAATCCTCTGCATCTATGCATCTCGCCACGTGCCAAAGGAATGCAGGCATATCTATTGCCTCAGGAGCCTTTGCAAGTTCCTCAGTTGCTCCAAGTTCCTCAGCTGGCCCCTCTCTGCTGAAGAAAAAGTCTGCTGCTGGACGAGGTCCTCGACCAAGTCCTCACAAGAAGCAGGTTGCTTTCCAAGTGCCCTCTGATGATGATGAACTAGCCGAAATCATCAGAGGCAGACAAGTCAAGGCCGCTAGAGCCAAAGGAAGCAATGTGCCACTACTTTTGGATCCGAAGCTGATCCTAGACTACATCAATCTCTGGCACAAAGATCCCAACACTCCTATGCCTGATTTCAAGCTGACTCCTGGACAAAGTCATATGCTGACTGCCTTCATCCAAGAAGAAAAATGGAAATTTGAGAAGGCCAGGCAGCTGAAGAAAGCTCGGTACAGGAAGGAGCCCTTCCTGAAGAAAAACGTTGTCTCTATGACAACTGAATAACTAATGAAGATCCAGGCTGAAATCAAAAGCCTCCGCGATGATTTCAACGCTTACTATGTTGATTGGCAAGGAGCCAAGGTCAGGTATGTAAAACTGACAGAGAAATTCACTTCAAAGGTTGCAGCTCCATCGCAACAAGAAAATCCTCAGGCTGAAGCATCTGCTCAGCCCTCTTGAAAAAATGCCAGCACCGCTGATGACAATCAGGCTCTTGAAGAAAATGTGAGTTCGAGGCTGATGGCGCATTCCGGCCCTGAAGAAATTTCCAGGGCATTCACTAGTGGTGCGCCTGAAGAAAATGAAGAAGTCAGGGCAACTGCATTAGTTGTGCCTGTAGAAATTCAACCACATTCCTCTGCTCCTCCTGCGCCTACCCCAACTCCAATCCTTCCATCTGCATCAGATGTGAAGAAGACCAAGGCTGCAGAGCGTGCAGCGGTGAAGAAAA